>OFHU01003661.1:0-600000 GCA_900245905.1 Lacerta viridis | reverse complement strand
ACTGGCTGAGGCCAATGATGGAGACAGCTGGTCATGCAGGAAGGAACCCTTGCCCACCATGGCCCTCTCATTTCCTCAGTGGGCTGCAATAGCAACAGCAACAACAATTTATTTCTTGCTGGTATGGTTTAGGGAGTTGACAGGATGCAAGACAGACATTGAAAGTTGGGTTGTTGGAGGTTCGGCTTCCCACAGCTCCTTTGATTAGATGGGAGAGGATACATGGGGAACAGGAGCTGACCAGATTGCTTAAAACAAATCACTCCAAAGATTAATGAAAAGACAATTATTTCAATTAGTTTTGGGTCAGGCCCCAGGATAGATTACTCAATGTCAGTGCCAAACCTTGTGAATTAATCATGAAATGTAAAGCATGTCCCGAAATTGTGACAAGCATTTAAACAATAAATAAACCTGACACATTTTAAAGCTTGATCATTTAAGACAAGCCAAGTCTCTGATACATCTTATCTTTCCCAGAAACAAATTGGTAATATTACATTAGTCAATGAATTCTGCAATGTCATTGAAATTCAAGCTGACAACAAGCAATACAACAGAAGGTGTCTGAAAAATTGCTTCCATAGCCAAGCTGTTGTCCTCCCTTCAGTACATCTGTTAGTCTGGAAAAATTGCCAGGAGTTGAGTTTATCAGAACTTGGGCAAGCCAATCAAAAGCCTCTGTAAATCTACTGTAATGCAACAACAGCAAAGAGTCATGTGGCACCTTAAAAGTTAACAGATTTAATGCAATGACCTTTCCTTACAAGTTGGCAGAGAGGGGAAGATTTGCTTGTTAAGATGCACAGCATAAAGTATGCAATGGAAACCTTCTCCGGTAATTTTGTTCTGCACAGACTCTGGATGAAGCGTTAAATCATTCTTGATTACTTTGCAATAGGAAAAGAAAAGCAGGATTTGTATGCCTTGGCTTTCTATGGTCAAAGCTCTGTAAACTGCTGGCATGTGTAAAAGCAGGGGTGCCAACTCAAATAAAATATGGGGGGCAGGTAAGCCCTACCCCGCTTAATTGATCACATGATGTGGTGCATGCACACCATTTGAATGGCAATGCTCATCAGCTTTGGGGGGCCTGGCCCCCTCAAATATTTTATTGGGGCCCCCGAAGACCCCTTTGCCCCAGGAGTTGGCTCCTATGTGTAAAAACATCTGAGGCTGTGTATACAGGTGAAACTCGAAAAATTAGAATATCATGGAAAGGTTCATTTCTTTCAGTAATTCAACTTAAAAGGTGAAACTAATATATGAGATAGACTCATGACATGCAAAGCGAGATATGTCAAGCCTTTATTTGTTATAATTGTGATGATTATGGCGTACAGCTGATGAGAACCCCAAATTAACAATTTCAACTTTGGGGTTCTCATCAGCTGTACGCCATAATCATCACAATTATAACAAGCAAAGGCTTGACATATCTCGCTTTGCATGTCATGAGTCTATCTCATATATTAAACTCCAGTAGCTAATGAAAACAATTGCTTACATAAATGGACATTTCCATGATATTCTAATTTTTTGAGTTTCACCTGTACACCATACATTTAAAGCACGTTTAGAGTACATCTCTCCCAAAATCCTGTAGCTTGTTAAGGGTGCTGGGAATTATAGCGCTGTGAGGGGAAAACCTACAGTTTCCAAGATTCTTGGGGGCAGAGTGCTTTAAATGTATGACTTGTACACAGCCTAATACTTAAAGCAATTCCACTGGCTTCACCTGAAATAAACAACATATTTGTGTGCTTCATTTTGGCAGGTATTTGGGCTTCACATTATTTGGTTGGGGGGGAAAGGTCAAACTTTGCTCTCTAGGTCATTCTCCATCATACTTTGTAAAGCAAAAGCTCTGTTCTGAAATTCTTCAAGACTACTACTTGCCAAAAGAGTTGCATGAGTAAGACTTGCTAATCTCTTACTCCATACCCATGTGGTGGGCGGACTAGTTTTTAAGTATGCCAATCCCCAAGGTTTTTGTTTTTTCATTCTCACTCTTCAAGAGCACTGAACAAACTAAATCAACATACACCAGGAGGAAGCCAGGATTCCTGTCTGATTACTCTTCTGTTACTTAGGAGGACTTTGGTGTTAAAGAATGTCCAACAGCTCATGGGGCAAAAAAAGGAAATCTTTGACCAACAAGGATTCATTTGAGACTACAAAAAACCCAGAAAAGTGAGTATTCTCTGGGCAACAAGTCAGAACTAGCAGGTAACATCTGCCTCTGAACTTAGCAGCAGAAGTTCCATGCTGTGCTCACTGAAACTAGCACTCAACATCTGCTACATCAAAAGTTGACTGATCTTGCTTCCATTCTCCACCCCTATCCCAATGTTTGCTCCAAGACTTGTAAGTTCCTTATGCATAATTTTATGTCTGACTGATTTCAGTTGAGCCATGTTTCGGTTGAGCCATGAAATGTGTGTTGTCATTATGACAGCATCACTGGGGCTTCTGCATGAATTTGCAGATCTATATTGTTATCAAATGTTTCTGTGCAGGGACTTACTCACTGCTAGTATTAACCTTAAGACTTACCATGTAGTGTTGGCTCACAGCACTGGAAGCTTTCAAGTATGCCCTTTTTCGTCTTGGTTGAGATTCTTGTCATTTGGCTTGAGCAATCTGTGGTATGAAGGATTTGATTTGGTTATAAAATGAAGATTGAAAAGGCAGCTGTCAGAAGAACTGCAAGCACCTCGTTTCTGACCTGTCACTCTGCTAGGTTTCTGTCTCTCAAAA
Source organism: Lacerta viridis (assembly GCA_900245905.1). Taxonomy (NCBI): domain Eukaryota; kingdom Metazoa; phylum Chordata; class Lepidosauria; order Squamata; family Lacertidae; genus Lacerta; species Lacerta viridis. The sequence goes on along the minus strand of OFHU01003661.1, from coordinate 597,240 downwards.
TGAACAATATGCACATATAATTCAAAGTGACTGTGATGCTCATGAGGGTAGGGGGCTGCTGCAAAGGAAACCTTTGTATATCAGAGATTAAAATGACAACTCTGGTGTCTTCTACTTCTTCTAAGAAAATAATCTGTGCTTGTTAAATTCACCCGGGTGAGTTGCTGCTGGAACACATATCGGCAATGATGAGAAGTTGCATTTTGTAATTTGAGTCTCTACAAGGAATGATGCAAGTTTAGTTTTTAATGGCAGCTGCCTAAATTTACTAAGTAGCCTTCAGAAGGCGCCACCTATGATTATATATACACTATGTTACCACACTATTCAGAAGGAAAATGGCAATCCAACGAGTATATGGGTCTGTTATTCAGTTTGTGCTTTTTGATTTTTGGTGTAATCCAAATATTTAAATACCTAGAAAAGAAATAGTAAAGCCAGGAAGAGATAGCATGGGTTATATTCAACAGACAATTCAAACTGGCATTTCTTGCACTTAAAGCTTCCCATTTACAGTATCTACTATAACCTCCCCTTAGAAGGAAAAGCCTGGAACATAATATCAGCAGCCGGATTAGAAGATTGCCATAAACACATTCAAGAGTTATTTATATATTGTAATTTTTGAAGATATTTTGTTGTAAGCCACTGATATAAATATAGGTTAGATATAATGAACAACCCACTGATTTCTATGAGTCTACTTTGAGTATGACTTCATTGTTTGTTATGGGTTGACTCCAGAGATTGACCCTTTATGTTCCTGCAGCAGAAAAGTAGTGAGGATGGCATGCTAGTACTTGACCCATACCAGTGATGATGATGTTCTATGCTTTATTTGGCAGCAGGTCCACTGAATGGTAGATAGAACCCAGGTTACAGTCAAAAGTGGCATACCTATACTTTGTCCCCCAAACATCTGTCCCAACTTTTTGCACAATGTGACATCATGATGTGAGTTTCCTTGCCCCTGCTAGTGGGAGCCAGTGAAATGGAATAGGACAAGCTTCCTCAAACTCGGCCCTCCAGATGTTTTTGGCCTATAACTCCCATGATCCCTAGCTAGCAGGACCAGTGGTTAGGGATGATGTGAATTGTAGTCTCAAAACATCTGGAGGGCTGAGTTTGAGGAAGCCTGCAATAGGGTCTCGGTGAACTCCACAATTTAATGGGATCTCATTACACAGGGAATTTTTCTTTTTTCTTTAGGTGAACAAGAACTAGGCACAGATATAGCTATCCTCCTGGTGTCTAGTTCTACCCCAAGAAAGGGATCTGCAGCCAATCCTTCCTCACTTACACATGGCCATGATTTGTGTTTCCCAAATACATTTGTCCCATTTGTACTATATTTTTAGGTGCACACTTAAAGCTTAGGCGTGTACCTAAAAATGTAACGTTTGAATCAGTGTTAGTTTGCACTGCTTCAGTGCCTGGCACAGCATTACTCCTTTGCAAATCTCACATTCATAGGATCAAGCTCTCAGTCCAAGTCAAAATAACGAGACAAGATGAACTGTGGCTTTGGGAATGTGGCGCAAGCTGGCTTGAATACATCTAAGTGCTCCTATTTGTTTTTTAAACTGCAGACTTAAAGGATGTTATTCTGATCTATACTTTTGGCGTGCTTGGCAACAATGCAGATTGACAACAATCATTCATGATACTTTCCTAATCAATCATTTCCCTCTTTGCTATCATTTTGCTATTGCTAGCCTTTTTCAACGCAATCCATTTTTGTGCTTGCTTTCTTCTTCCCCATAACACCTCTTTGATAACAAAACTTCCCCCCATCTTTGTTACTTCTTTATGTCCAGCTGCAATTGATGTGTTTTGAATACGGTCTTTGTTTTTAAGCCTGAGTTACACACAAAGGGCCAAGCAGGGGGTGCTGTCTTTCCGCTGTCATATGATGGAAATTCAGTTTTCTTGCCAGCCTGGTAATTCTTTTTCTTTAAAAGGACACTTCTGCTTGGTTTCAACTGCAAGGCTATGTACTTCGTAGGACAAAGTGAACTGTATTTAGCTGTGCCTCACATGGAAAAGAAATTATGAGCATTAAGAGGAAAAGAGAAATAAATGTGTTTCGAAACAATAGTAGTGACGCATAAAACATGATTAGAAGTTGTTACTTTGGCTAACAATCGCAGAGCAGCTCCTTCACAACTGAATGTTTAAATGACTCAGCTAAGAGGGCAATGTTTGATTCCATGGGTCTTTCAGACATAATGGAAACCGTGAAGGATGCCAGCTATATGATAAAGGTAAAGGTAAAGGGACCCCTGACAATTACCGTAAGTCCAGTCGCGAAAGACTCTGGGGTTGTGGTGCTCATCTCGCTTTACAGGGAGCCGGCGTTTGTCCGCTTCTGCAGACAGTTTTTCTGGGTCATGTGGCTAGCATGACTAAGCTGCTACTGGCAAAACCAGAGCAGCGAACAGAAACGCCCTTTACCTTCCCGCCAGAGCAGTACCTATATATCTGCTTGCACTTTTGGGCTGTGCTTTCAAACTGCTAGGTTGGCAGGAGCTGGGACCGAACAACGGGCGCTCACCCTGTCGCGGGGATTCGAACCGCCAACCTTTCAATCAACAAGCCCAAGCAGCACAGTGGTTTAACCCACAGCGCCACCAACATCCCAGTTATATGACAAAGATCCATGCAACTGGGTTCTCCTCATGCTGTCAGTTCTTTCATTCTTCCAACTGTTTGCAGATCACTGACTCTCATGCAACTGGAAGAACATCTATTAGTCTTCTGGCTGGTGGTAGAGACCACAGCTTCTGCAGCACCTGACCTGCCAGTTGACCAACATCCTAAACCCCTACCACTTTCTCCATCACCGCCTGCAATTCTAGGCTGCAATTCTGTGACCGCTTCTTCAGTAGAGGCTCAAAAGAATTTCTATGGTCAGTTTACCAACACACCTATTTCACAAGTCGGGGCAGCTCAGCCATTGTAAATTGTTACAGATAGGCAGAGAAAGGTGTTCAGCAATGCATAACACCGTGTTTCCCATGTTAGCGACAGCTGTGGGTGTCTAAGCTTGAATCCTGATGGAAAAGAGGAAAGCCCAGGCCGGCGACTCATGCAGAGATGCAACACGGAAGCAAGTTTGTGGTCCTGCTTCATCTCCAAGTCAAACAACCCAATAGCATGCCAAAACCAACAAAGTTTGAAGGTCCAGAACAGCAGCTCATGCAGAGCAGCACAGGGCAGCCTCTTCTGTGGAGAAGCGCAAGTGTCTTGCATCACACTGTTCCCTTTTTCTTCAAGCACCCAATGTCAGAATTACCAGTGGAGCATCTCTCTTGAGGGGGATGCGCTCAGCCGGGCGAGAACAGAATTGGCACAGAAAGGCCCTCGAGAGACCGCTTTTGGACTTAATAGTTCTGTCTTTTGGAGGGTCTTTAGAGGTGCTTCTTTGCGTTTGGGTCAACAAGACTTGAGGCGGCCCTCAAGAACCATCTCCATTTTCAACCATGGAAGGTCAGAAGAGAACAGCTCCCTCCAATAAGACCCTCTTTTCCAGGGCCAGTCCCAAATTAAGAGAAGCTGTATGTAATGTTTGTTTAATAAATAAACAAAAAAAGATTCTTCTGATTCTGATGTTGAGGTCGATTGCCTAAAAAAAAGAAGCAACTGAACGACTTTAGAGTTTCCTTTAAAAAAGAAAGAGCTCGACAACTTTGGAGTCCTGAGTTTTAGAAAAAGGGATGAAAATAAACTCAGGCAGCCAGAGGACTCTTTCTTTCCTTTCTGAGGAGGATTCCCCTTTGAGAGGAGAGGCAGCCGTTGCCTTGACTCATCCTCGCCCCCTCTTCTAAACCGCGTTCAAATCGAACCACCCTCCTTTTTTACCTCACCGCCCGCCGCCTCCCTTTTCCCGCCCACCGCGCGCGCGCTCCCCGCCAACCGCCCATTGTTCTCCCGCCGCTTCCCTCCCTCTCCCCCCCACCCTTTTCTTCCTTCCCAACCAATCGGCGTCTCCGGAGGTCGGGCGTGGGCGGGGCTTCCCGATACGGCCTCGGCACCAGACTGAACTGACACCGGCGCGCGCGGGGGGCGGGTCCGAGCCGAGGGCCGGAGCGCGCGGCGATAGAGCCGACGGCGCCGCTTTAAAAAGCGGGAGCCCCGCGGCCGGCCGGCTTCCTCTGTCGACTCTGCGCGCGACCCCAAGGCAACAGCAGCAGCCCCGGGCCTGGCTTCGCCTCGCCTCGCCTCGCCTCGCCACCTCCAGCTACCTCCGCTCGGGGCTGACAAGCCAATGAGGGCCCGGACTCCGGCCCTCGCCGCCTCAGGAGCCGCCAGGAGCCCCCCGTGCCGACCCCCAGCTCGACGTGAGGCGGCTGCGCTGGACCCCCATGCGGCGACTCCAGGAGAAATTCAGGAGGTGAGGCGCGCGCGCGCCTGGGTGTATGTGTGCGAGCGACAGATTTTAGTTCTTGGGATATATTCAAGGTTCTCTCCCGGGATGATATTTTTATCCGTTTAGGGACGAGGCGGATTCTTCTAGTGGATTTTCCTCCGAAGCCTTTGATCTCGCCCGTGGAAACTCCGCCCACTCTTGGGGAACCCCCCCCCCCCGGCGATCTTGCACGGGCATCCAGATCACTTAGTGCAGATATGATAACCCCACCACCACCACCTTCCTTGCCTCTAGTGGCAAGCATGACCAAACTTGGCCCTCCAGATGTTTCGGAACTACAACTCCCATCCCTAGCTAACAGGACCAGTGGTTAGGGATGATGGGAATTGTACTCCCAAAACATCTGGAGGGCTAAATTTGGCCATGCCTGCAAGTCTAGTCTATTGAACCCTCTTCTCCCCCCCCCCACACCACAGTTTCTCATGTTTTCCGTGCATGCATTTGGGGAGGCTGCCCTGGTGCTTTTGCAGAACCCCAAGATGCTGTCACCTAGGTTAGTTTATCCCTTAGCAAGGGTGCAAACCTGAATAAAATATTGGGGCTGGAGAGGGAGGGGCAGGTAAGACCCACATCACATAATTGCATGGTACACCATTTGAATGGCAATTCTCAATGGCATTGAATGGCAATGGCAACTTTTTTTGGGGGGGGGAGCTCAAATATTTTAGGGCGGGCGGGCCTGTTGTGATAATGTCACAGATCTTAATTCCACACAGACCTTGCCTAAACAAAGCAAAGTGTGGTTGTGCGGGTGGTGGAGAGATTGTGACAACAGAATTGAGTGGTGGTAAATATTATGAATGAGTTAAAGCTGAGGGAGTGCTGTGAATGAAGTAATGTGTGTATGTGGCACCAGGGGAGGTGCTGGAAGTAGTTTCCTTTGGTTGATGTGAAGTAAAAGGGTGTAGCATGCAATCCTTTGTTTCCTATTTCTTTGACTCGTTTGCTTGGACACCCGGGCCTTGGCTTAATCTCAAGAAATCAGTAGGAAATTCTCTAGTTGATACGGATTTGATATTGCTTGTTTTGGAAAGTGCTTAGGTCTCCATCTATATAACATTCTCATAACAGTGTTTGTGCAAAAGAGCAGGTGAATAGGACTGTCTGAGTACAAACAGATTTGGGAATACGTATGCTGTGTGAAAATAGTGAGAGAGAGAGCAGTGGAATTGGGTAATTCAAATACTACTTCTCCAATATGGTGTGGAAAGGGTTGCATGTTTTGCAGGAACTGTAGAGCTGTTCTTTGGAAAATGAGCTGCTTTTCAGCTAAATTTTCCTTAAGGGAGATCTTACTGTAGTTTATAATGTAGTGGATTTTCTGCTTCATTTTGCATCTCCTTCATGTTCCTGTTGTACCTTCATTGATGGGGTACAGATCCTTTTAACTCTCCCAGGGCTTCTCCCATATTGCACTGTTCAGAAAGTCACACTTAAAATCACATTCTTAATGTGGGGATGCTCTGACATAATTTTATTTTCTAGAGAGGGAAAAACATCTCATATTTACTTGCAAAAGCCAGTGGAATTTGATTGTGCATTCCTGCACTGTAGTAACATGCATTGTTCTTGTATGAGCAAAGCAGAGGAAGGTTGTTTTCATGCATCTGACCAGAAAGAAGTCAGCTCCAGTATTAATCCCTTGAAGCAACAACACATTTACCCCAGATATAACACTTGCCTTGACCTATTGGGTCATATTCAACTAATATTTGCTCAGAGTAGTCTTATAGTACCTCCTTTACTTCCATTCTTCCTGAGAATGTTGGCACTGATCTTAGGGAGGCAAGTGTTCCTGGCCCAAGGCTGGGTATGAAAGGCATCTGAAATTTAACCCCCTGCACTAATTTCACGCTCTTGCTTCTTTCCAATTCTTCCTGTGATTCTGTATTTTCCTGTTCATCTGTGGTTTTCATGACACCCCCTACCGCTTTAGCATAAGGGTAAAGCAAACAGAGTTACGATAAACTTTTTGAGAAGAAGTGCTGGGGTTCTGGGATTTTCAGAGAATGTGAGTATTCAGTACTGCACATTGCTATTGTTTTCTGCGCTCTTAAAATTTTATATGCAAGTACTGTAGAAGTCTTGTTTGCACAATTTTTTCTCTTCGAAAGGTGGGTAGGTATCTGATGACTGAGAGAAGAGGTGAGTACAGTATACTGCTCTGCTTTTAGAAAGGAAATAGATCACAGTGAAAGATGAGGTTTTTCCATCTTCTGGAAGTGGGTGAAAGTTCATATATCCGGTGTTTGTCATACTCATGTTGGTTGAACTAAGCTTCTCTTTCACGTACAGTATGGCTGTTAGAGAGGATTTTCAGCATTTTTCTCCTCTCTCTTTTGAATGACTGACTCTGCAGTGAGACAGGATTCATCTGTTTGTTTTGGCTATGTTACATTCTAGAACTGGGAAAGAGGGGCAGCAAAGAATGTAAAAACAATTTGGAAATCATTAAAAAGGGGCAGAAATAGAATGTTGCTCAAATTAGGTCATTTCTGTCCAGCAATGTGTTGGTTCAGAAATGGAATTAAGATGTCAGTAGGAATGTTTGTATTGCATAAAGAGGCTAATATCTGGAATTAAGATGTTTATGATATTTATCTTTTCCATTTGCACAGTATTGCTACTTCAGTGCTTACGAAATACATCTATTTATTTATTAAAAGGAATCAAAAGGATTAATAGAAGCATGGGGAAGGAGGGAGGTGTAGTTTAATGATTGAGCCAGTTTTGTACAAGGTTCATCCCCATATTGATAAGCTTGCCTCCATCTGACCCCAGAGTCGTCCGTGACTGGACCTAACAGTCAGGGGTCCCTTTACCTTTACCTTTAAAGAGGTATGGCAGTGTTGTATTTGATCTATTTAATTTCGCTTTTTGATACAGCCAAATAAGTTCTACTCAAGGGTAGATTCATTGAAATCAATGGAGTTAAGTTAGTCATGCCCATTGAATTCAACAGGTCTACTCTCATGTATAAGTAACAGTGAATTTGACTCTTTGTCAGAATGTTTTTGGCTAAAGCCAGAATCATCTTCCAGGTACAGGCAACAACCATTTTGCACGGGGGTTATTTTCCCGACCCCCACATATGTTGGTGGATCATGAATAAGTCTGCTTTGCCACCACCTCACCCCCTTTTCCAAACACTTCTGGGTTGCAGTGATATGTGTGTGTGCAGTTGCGCACATATTGGACAAGCATAAAATGGTCATTGACTGTATTTATGCTCCAGCAGCCAAATTCTTGGGGCCAATATTAATTTTCTTTGTACCAGCCTTGGAGAAAACTAAGTGGTTCTTTAATGTCATTGGCTGCGGTACCTGCTAGAAGCTTTTTACTAACACGACTGGCACACTCTAGCCATAATACCTCAAAAAGCTCATAACACAACTTGGGCACCAAGTTATGACTCTATGACCTTTCCAATCTTTTGCAGTTATCCATACAGCTGGACACGAGGGCGACTGAGATTTGTACTTGGAATTGCAAGGCAGTACAGCTCTCAGAAGTTAACTAATCTAACTTCTGAACATTGACCTAGAAAAATAAAAATAAAAATATTATATTTCTATCTAGTAATTATTGGCCGTTTTAAAGATAGGCAGGCACTTATCCGTACATATTTATAGGTTTAAAGACATGTTTGAATCTGTAAGGAGAAAGATGCAAAGCTGTGCCTTCTGGCAGAAGGATGTTGCCAGGCTGCAATATTGAGTTATTCAGTCCGCACAGCCAAAGACGTCTGTGAACAGCTGTACCTTTGTTGATTGTCAGGCAGCAAAAATCTTGGTGGTGGTGTGGCAATGGTAAAACATTGGCATTCTTCTAATGTTTTGACCCCCACAAAGAATATTAATCACAATGGAGGGAAATGGAAGATAAAGTAGCTTAGAGTGGGGAATATTTTTCTACCTGAGGGCCACATTCACCAGTGCTGGGTGTGGCCAGATGCACAAGTGAACAAAGTAGTGAATGTAAATTTACCATTGCACAGTCGGCTCGTTTTCTACACACATTTGCATAGCCTGTTGTATCCCCCATCCAAGCAAGGAAGAGGCGTTGCCTGAGCATAGCTGTCAACTTTTCCCTTTTCTTGCGAGTACTCCTATTCGGAATAAGGGAATTTCCCTTTAAAAAAGGGAAAAGTTGACAGCTATGTGCCTGAGTTCAAGGACACTTCCAGTCAGGCAAGAGCACTCAAGGAGAGGGTGAAGCATAGGGTGTGTGGCTGGGGCAGGGGTGTGGCCTGGGTGTGGTGTGGTCTTGAGAGCCACTTCAAAGTCGGGAGTAAGGCTGATCATTCGTCACACTTGCCATTGACAGAACCGTAGAAGCCTGAGCATGTGTAATTTAATACCTGTATCTGGAGCCATATTTGCGGAATGAAGACCCCTTAGTATGGGCTCATCCGGACTTCCACTTTCTCCTGAGAAAACCAGATTTTTACTTCTAAATTGGAGCATACACCAATCGGGTTTTCTCCAGATTGACAATTGCCCAGATTTATCACTAAAGGGAAGGTTTTCCAGGGCAAAAACCTCTCAGACCTGTTCATGGGACAAGTGCAAGTCTGAATGAGCCCTCTATATCCTCAGATGAGGCTTTCGGCATCTGGGTGTAGCCTGGAGAATAAATTCTTGATATATAAGATGCTATGTATTTAGGCCATCAGATTCTTTTTTCCCCTCATCAGCTTTCCAAATTAAGAAATAGCAGGCTAAGTGTATAGCACTGTTGATATTGCCCTCACAACCTGAGGCTGTTACAAAAAGCAATTTAGCAAAACCAGATCTTCCCCTTGCTTCCAAGGCTATTTAAAAATTGACTCCTTTCTTTTTAGCATGTATACTGAGCAATGTGTTATATAAACTCCTGTATGTGACTTTACTGGCACAGCATAAAAAACTTGTATGAATACCCATTTTCCCATCTCTTTTGTGTGTTACTTCTAGATTTTTTTGATTTTTTTTATTTTGTGTCTCTCTTAGATGGTGAGCCTGTGGGCAGAGACTGTCTTTCAAAAAATAAAGTGTGCATAGTTCTTCAAAACAAACTATTGTTATGAGTGGAAATAGGATATCGTCTGTCTCCACAAAGTTCAAAGATTTTCTTTAAACAAATTAAACAAATTATTTGTTAAGGCTGTAGTCCTAAACACATTAGCTGAATGCAGTGGGACTTAAAGCACAATCCTATACATGTTTATTTGGAGGTAAGATGATAGACTTTTGATAATTGTTGGTGTTTGCAGCCATATGAGTTTTGTTGCCAAACTGTCAACTGCTAGATTGAGTCTGTGGTCCTCTGCTGAGATAACTGCAGATTTCAGATAGACTAAAACAGTCTGGTGTGTATTATCTACACTGTGACAATATAATTTTTGAAAGCAAACAACTTTAGTGCAAACAGCTATCCATTTACTACTTTAAAATCATCACTTCAGTAATGTGGTTTCTTGCATGAAAGTTACCAAGTGGCACTGGCACTATAGTTGTTTATAGAGATTAGCACAAAATTTTATGCATGTTTTGGGAGTAAGTAAAAAGATATAGACTTTGGCTCATTAGTATATGCAACTAGTATGTATTATGAAGCTTGAATTATTTGGTCACCCAGTAAGGTAGGAAAATAGTATTTTCATATTATACAGACGGGGGCACCGAGAAACAGAAACAAGATAACCTAGAAACAATGGAGAGATCTGCATAAAATTTTATATTCAGATACAAAGTTATTCCTGTTCATAGCAAATGGTATTTGCATAGCCACAGTAGGACAGGCAACAATACTGAAGTCAGTAGTTAGAAACATTTGTACGAGGCTCATCTAGAAGGTTTGTAGACTGAAATCGTACAAATGTTTCTAACTACATTGCAAATAAGCAAACAGACTAGTTAAACCCTAAAGCCTCACTTTGCTTGGACTACTGGGAAATACATCTTGCTTAAGTAGTAGTCCAGGAGAGTGAGGCTTTGGGGTTTAACTAGTCTGTTTGCTTATTTGCAATGTAATAACTCCATGGAATTTTGCAGGAGTGGAATGGAATGGGTTGCATACATCCAAAACACAGTTGGATATTTCAGTTTCAAATCTCAACCCTTGTATGGGTTTTGAAGGGCACCATATTGAATGTTCAATGTGGCATCTCCCTTGAAGATTGAGACATCAGGATGGAAGCTGGTGTGCATATCAGGACAACTTTCTACATTTTGTGTCATAGTTTTATCCTATGTCTATATTTGAAAGGGACCATGAATAAAACAAAATAGATTGTAAGATCATAACGTAATATATGCACTGGTGAGTGAGATAATGGAATTAAAGTTGGCGTGTATGTTCAGGAGATAGTTATAAATTACATGTTAACGTATGAACTTGCCCCCTACCCCCATTTTGAAAAAAGGGCAGGAGCAAGTGCGGTCTCTTAAACACTTCACTTCACTACTGTTGCTGTGGTGTAATCTAGCCGGACTACTCCAGTTTGTCTAATAATAATTTAAAAATTTATATCCCGCCCATCTGGCTAGGTTTCCCCAGCCATTCTGGGCGGCTTACAACATATATAAAAACACAACAAAATCTCAAAGAGTAAAAAACAAAATATCCTATACAAGCAACAAACCAACCAATAAATCAATAGAAACCAATAATAATAACAATAACAATAACAACAACAACAACAACAATAGTTTACAGTTATGCCCAAATTAAAATATCTGCCAACCCCAACTAATTGTTTAACCAACCTGACGAAAACAAAGCTGAGGAACCAAAATTAGAACCGTTTAAAACATTTTAGCTAGTTGCCCCAACCCAAGAATTTTTCCAGCAATGTCCCTCCGGCCTCCCAGAAGCTCTTTAGCTATTCAGGGTGAGTCTGGGCCCTACCCCCTAAGCCAGGACGGTGGAAATGGGACTTGCAACGAGAAGCAGGTCTTTCTTCCAGCCCTCACGGTGGCAGCAGAGGTCATAAAACCAGACTGAGCAAAAGCAGTGTTGCAGCACTTTGTTTGATAAATACTTCAGAGTTGTGCAATTTAAAAAAAAAGGAAAGTTACTGGTATGAGAGCTTCAATGTATCCTGATCATCGTGGTGTTGTAAGTGCCACACATAATTTCTTAATTGTATCATTTTGGGTGTTACTTGTTAAAGTATCCTTTTTGGAGTCATAAAAACAGAATGGCCTGCTTAGTAGTTTCAAAAGTGTCTGTAGGGTTGCTGAAAGTCAGTTGACAATTGCACAATTGGTGTGTTTGGCCCAGTTGTATGCTGATAATAAAGGTTACTACTGGTAACTGTAAAAGCTTGTGTTGGTGGTGTGATACCAAGACAACAGATGAAACCAGTTTCTCATATGCTTGTCACAAGGACACCTCTGTATGTGTATCTCTCCTCCCCATTTGTGGAAACTAAGACAAAGTATCTGCAACTGCATTTAGTCATTGTTCTCTTTAATCCCTTCCAGTTTTGTAAACTCAAGTAAATCCATGGTGGTATATGAATAAATATTGTGGCAGTCCGTGGAAGTCCTGGGGCTTACAAAAACTTTTTTTTTAAAAAAGATGCCTGTGGTTGGAGGATGTGATGTGTATGTTGAGATTTTTATTTTATTCGTAATTCACGTAGGCAGCTAATTGAGAAGTAGGTCCCTTGACGACAAAATCTGACTTGCTTTTCTTGTCACGAGTAAAGAAAATACTGCTGCCTTTTGTACTGTAGGAAAAAATGTGGAGCACAGTGCTTCCAAATGTTGCATTACATTTCTACACCTCCAAATTAACCTTGGTCTAGGTCACAAACTGCTATTGCTGAGCATTGTGAGCTTGTTCCTCTACATCCTTTTAAGTTATTGGTTTGCATCAGCAGTATGCCTTGCTTGTCTCAACAGATTCATGAACCACCCAGCTCCAGCGAATAGCCGTTACAAACCTACCTGCTATGAGCATGCTGCTAACTGTTACACTCATGCGGTAAGTAAATTGATCTATTGGCAGCACAATCAAAAGTAATTCTAATTTCCATCTGTGTGAGATTTTGTTATATTCATAGTTTGAATACAGGCTAGTACTGCTGAACTGTCGTTAGTACAGGTGAGACTGCTGCAATAAGTAAAAGTTCTGGTACAACAGCAGAGTCCACACATTCCATTGATTGCTCATTCATTCATTCATTCACTCATACATTAATACACAACACATACAATCTTTTTCCATTGTGCTCCATGTTTAGGAATCAACAGTTCGCTAAAGCCTCATGAGGATCTACTTTCCCTAAACTAATAACCGCTTAAAGATTTTTCTCCCACTTTGGAGGATCTAGAGAGATTTATTTCAAAAATGTTTTGACACTCTTTTTTAAAAATAAGACAGCAGTGTTTTAAATTGAAGCATATGTTCCATCTCAAAGTGGCTTCTAAGGCTGCCTAAGGTATTGCCCAGCAAACAAAATATTTACTAGTCTTGCAGCCCATGCATACTGTTAGTAATCCGTGGCCTAAAAAAGAAAAAGCACATATTTTATAAAGCTTTCCTATCCAGTCGCTAAAATGGAATTATTTATTTCTCTCCAGGCTTTCTGCTGAACAAAACTCTGATTAATCTTTCAAACTAGGCTGCCTTAACTGTTGCGCACAACATATTATACCAGAGATTTTTGCTTATGTTTTGTGGTATGCTATTTAAAAGTTCTAGTTCATTCTGCTTTCAGGATAACAGTAATGATTAAATTATTGCCAGAAATAACTCTGTCTTTTGATTGTTGTTTCTACTTTACCTGAGTTTTATGTTTGTTTGTTTTTTGTTTCATTTAGTAGCATTGATTCATTCTTTGCCAACTCATAGTGAAATGTGTGGTTTATTCATAATACAGCCTTGATGATGTTTGTCAATAGTTTCCAGTGGAGCCACAGACATCAGTAAATTGCAAATACAGTGCTACCTTAGTTTAAGAACAGCTTAGTTTATGAACAACTTGGATTATGAATGCTGAAAACCCGGAAGTAGGTGTTTTGGTTTGTGAACTGTGCCTTGGAAGCAGAACATGTTCCGATTCCTGTTGAGTGTAAATTGAGTCCCCCGCTACTATGGGAAAGAACGCCTTGGTTTAAGAACAGACTTCCGGAACAGATTAAGTTTGTAAACCAAGGTACCTCTGTACATTTGTATGTTTAAATGTCAGGTTTCATAGAAGCACTACAGTGGAAGTCAGTCCATGTGGTATCATAATGTGCTCCCAGTATTCACTCTCACAGGAAGTGGGGCTGCTCTGAACCAGCTAATTCTTTTAAACTAGTATCAAGCAGATAATATTTCAATAGCATAATGCATAGCAGCTTTTCTTAAAATTTAAAGGCCTGGGACATTAAGAGATGAATTACTCTTACCTTGCTGTAGAATGGATTGCTTTCCTGCTATAAAGCTGATAGTTTACAACATCTGCAATGTTTGTATATTGGCATTAAGAAGGTATCTGAAATCACCTCCTGGCATCACAGTGCGCAGAAAGTTTTACCTTGGGTGTGTGCCATGGATCATTAGATACTGCAGCTCTTCCTCGGTTTTAGAGTATTTAATAAACTGTTACATTGGTGATGTCAAAAAGCAAAATGATTCATCGGGCTGGAAAACCATCAAGCAGGTACATATTGGGCAAGCTGTTGAAATATTTTGGAAGTCTCACTTCATAGTTTGAAATCAATGAAACAGTTGCAACAAATGATCATAATGATAGCAATAGTAATACCAATACTTTAGACTTTCAAGTAGTCACACTTCACAGGCAATATCTAGTTGTGATCCTCACAAAAACCCTTTAAGGTAAGCCAATGTTGTGCTTAATGCAGGGTGTGAGGGGCTGGATGAGACTGAGAAAGAGGGGCTAGATCAGGCATTGGCAACCTCCGGCCCATGGGCTGGATGCGGCCCACGAAGGCCGTTTAACCAGCCCACGAGCCGCCCAGTCACCAAGCTGCTCGCTTGGCAAGTCCCCCGCACACTGCGCTAAACTGGCGCGGCACGGGGACTCGCCAAGTGGTGCCAGAAATTGCATCTGTGCATTTGCAGATGCCAAAAATTGCATCTGGGCATGCGCAGAAGCAATTTCCGGCACTGGGGACATGTGCAGACGCGATCTCTGGCATCACACTGCACATGTCCGGCCCATGGACAATTTCCGTGGGATGGATTCGGCCCATGGCTGGATAACCTTGCCGACGCCTAGGCTAGATGGTCTCAACTAGTGAGTTCACAGTAGAGGAGAAATTCAGACAAGGACTTCCTGATTTATAGCTCAGACTTTTAACACCATATCCATCATTACTTTCCAAGCTCCCTCTTAAACTGAAAACTTGGTGGTCTTTCTGAGGGTCAAGCCTTGGTTCATAATTTTCCTTAAAAGAAATTCCTACCTGTAATTTTAAAAAGTAGGAACAATTTAAGTACCTAATGAGTGAGTAGGTTTGTCTGGAGAACTTGTAAAAATTCCAGCCTTGAGTAATAAGGCTAGAAAATATTCTTTGATTATTGAAAAGGCTTCTGATTAAAATGAGGCACAAAGAGGTAGCAGAAGAGGAACACTGATTTCATAATAAAAATATCTTCTGTAAAATCTGCAGCTTGAAAGGCACTGGCCTTCCTTATCCCAGTCATGCAGTTTCTCCATTTCCACTTCCTATTTTAGTAGCTTTCATTATTTTGAAATTCGAATTGCTGCAGCTGCTGTTAACCTTGGAAGTAGCATTGAGGTTGACTTGTATAACAAGTTGTTGTTTGAGTGTTTTAAAGGGCGGGGAGTAAATCAGGACATTATTTATACATCAGTGTGTCTGCATTTGTGTTAGTCCATCTCTAAGCACTTTGCAGTTTTTGCTTGCACAGTTAACTTTAACAAAGTGTTACTTCCAGCATATTTTAATCCTAGATACAATATACCATCTGACATTTTGGCACAGCGTTGGGATGGGATGGGTGGGTGACACAGCAGTTCTGTGACCTTCAGCCTAAGCAAATTCTTAAAAGTCTTACTGATGTCTCTAATGCAGAGATGTCTCTCTTTTCCATGATAAAGACAGACATAACAATGTCTTTTCAACTGTAACAAATATGGGTATAATGGACAACTTCTAAAAACCACTGGTTCTTTTTATTCCTCTTTGAAGCAAAGGGTAGATAGTGATTGAGGCCTAGGCATAGCAAGTAGAATGTTAAATAAGGATTGGTGCACTAGCAAATAAACATGTTCTGTTGTTTCCCTAGTTTCTCATTGTTCCTGCCATTGTGGGTAGTGCCCTGCTCCATAGGCTCTCTGATGATCGATGGGAAAAGATAACAGCGTGGATGTATGGGATTGGTCTCTGTGCACTGTTCATCGTTTCCACAGTGTTTCATATAATTTCCTGGAAAAAGAGTCATTTAAGGTATAAATCAAGTATTCATTTGGGGTTAATTTGTGCTGCCGTGCACACAACTTGCTGCTTCTAAATTAGGTTGTGGTTTATCCGTGTTGCACCCATCACTGTTATTCTGCTCATGCAACAGACATCTGCTTGGGCAGCAGAACTTCCTCTCCCATCCCTTGCAGCCCAGCGTGCACACTCAGAAACTACTCCAGAGAGTTGAAGCAGAGGTGAAGGGCACGCAGGGGGAAGTCTTGTTGCAGAAATGGAATGCCGCCTCTGTGCCATTGGATACAACCCTCCTTGCCCGAAGGAGGTTGGGATGATTTACTGTAGTCACTCTGGGTAACAAGAGCTTTCCTGCTTAAGGATTCCACTGAATTATGTGCATTATTGGTCTTAAAAATGTTATGTGTTTAAAGTTTCAGAGTAGAATAGTGAAATACACAAGACGGAAAAGATTTGTCATTGTGCTGCTATAGTGGACCCTCCGGATACGGACTTAATTCATTCCGGGGGGTCCATTCACACCCCCAAAATTACGTAAATAGAGGCACACTTCTGTGCACGCGCTGCGAAACCCAGAAGCGTATACTTGTTTGCCGTGGCCGTAACCCAAAGATTCCGTATCCAGAGGGATATGTAAATAGAGATACGACTGTGGAAAGGCTTCAGAGCCAGACAGGGCACTTCGGAGCCAGACAGTCAATAACCCTGTTTAACTCCACATTCCAGCGGGCCACCAGGGAATCTGCTGAAAGGCCATCAACATGGGATAATACATCCCCTACCACTCCCTGGAAGCCAACTGGATCCATTAAGTAGCGGGGGCGGACCATCCGAATCGGTCCCACCTCCCTGCAAAGGGGAAGGGTCGTGGAGAAGTCCAGTTGCACCAGGAAGTGATCTGGCCATGGCACTTCTTTTGTTTCGCCTTTACTTAGTGTCAGATCACCAACATCCATAGAGGTAAACACCAGGTCTAAGGCATGTCCGCGGCTATGAGTTGGACCAGACTTATTCAGGGACAGCCCCATGGAGGCCATGCTTTCCACGAAGTCCCGAGCGGCCCCTTGTAAGGTCGTGTCAGCATGGATGTCTCGCCAGAATGGTACATGCTCTAGTTATCACCCGCTTGGACTACTGCAATGCGCTCTACGTGGGGCTACCCTTGAAGGTGACCCGGAAACTGCAATTAATCCAGAATGCGGCAGCTAGACTGGTGACTGGGAGTGGCCGCCGGGACCACATAACACCGGTCCTGAGAGATCTGCATTGGCTCCCAGTACGTTTCCGAGCACAATTCAAAGTGTTGGTGTTGACCTTTAAAGCCCTAAACGGCCTCGGTCCTGTATACCTGAAGGAGCGTCTCCACCCCCATCGTTCAGCCCGGACACTGAGATCCAGCACCAAGGGCCTTCTGGCGGTTCCCTCACTGCGAAGAAGCAAAGCTACAGGGAACCAGGCAGAGGGCCTTCTCGGTAGTGGCGCCCGCCCTGTGGAACGCCCTCCCATCAGGGGTCAGAGAGATAAACAACTACCTGTCATTTAGAAAATACCTGAAGGCAGCCCTGTTTAGGGAAGTTTTTAATCTGTGACTTTGTATTGTATTTTAATATTTGTTGGAAGCCGCCCAGAGTGGCCGGGGAGACCCAGCCAGATGGGCGGTATAAATAAATATTATTATTATTATTATTATTATTATTATTATATTATTATTATTATTATTGTTTCTCTGTCTATCTGACTTATCTATCCACATACATATCTATCATGTTATATGTTGGAATTGTGATTGGCTTCTTTAGCCTTAGGTGAACAGCAAAATACCTTCAGTAAAACTTAGATTTAGGGCTACCTGTTCCTGAGGAAAGGAACTCTATGGCGTGCCTACCATCCTGCTTTTAGATTTTTTAGAATAATGTTTCATAATGGGTAATGTTTCTAGTAACATACCGATTTTTTAAAGTGATTGTTTGCCTTTCCATTTAGGACGATGGAGCACTGCTTTCATATGTGTGACAGAGTGATGATCTATATCTTCATTGCAGCATCATATGCACCATGGTAAGGATTAAAAAATGTATACTTACTGATAGGACAAAATGGCGATGGCATATTATCAGTGACAGCTTCCACTTAATGGATTGGTTGACTAATTGCTCATGGCCTAATCTGCTAAGAGTTAGAAGCAGGACAGTGAAATCCTTTTTCCATTTAATAAATAAGGGCTTTGCATTTTTGACAAAGCTGTTCTGATCCATCAAGGACAACGTGCATACATAAGGAGGCTTCTCCTTAGTCATCAACCGCATTCTTGGTAACTGCATGGAAGACAGTGTGTTGCCTATGTACAGGAGGCAGGATGTTTCATATATGACTATAATAACTGATACTACTTTTCAGTTCTGCTCTCCCCAAACACCAGTGATCTTAATAGGATTTATAGCATGTGGGGAGTTACTCACTTGTATTGCTTACAATAGGGAGCCCCAGCCTTTTGGGGCCTGGGACACATTTGTATATCAAAGGAATTGTTGTGGGCACCACAAATTACCTGTTTCACACAAGAAAAACAGGCAATACTCAGGACCCAACCCCGCTACCATACAAACAAAAAGCCTTTGCACACTCCACAGCAAATCAAACTAAAAACAAAAAGCAGGTAGTACCCCCCCAAAAAAGAGCAACCCAGCTAACAACCCCAAAAGGGACAAAAACACCTAGAAACGGGGGTGCAGGGGAGACACCAGTGGGATATCTGAGGGCAGCATGGTTGCAGTAAATAAAGTTGTTGTAAATTCTTTAATTAGTAAATTCTTTAAAGTTGTTGTAAGTCATCTCAAGTGTAAAAAAGTGTAAAAAATAAAAAATATTCTTTGCTGTCAATCTGATTGTTAAAACGAAATATTTGCTGTAAAATGTAAAAACTCCATAGGTATCATCTTTGCACACATCAATATTTTAAATTTACTAATTTGGAAAAAAAAAAACTTCATAAATTGAATGGTGTAGAAATGAGTCTCTGCCTGAGTAGTTTTAATCCTTTTGTTATATCTGCACATGGAATACAAATTGTCTTCAATTTGATCTGCCATCAATTCTGCATTTCATTTGTCACCTTAATATTTTTTTAGGTTAAATCTTCGTGAGCTTGGACCTCTGGCCTCCCATATGCGATGGTTTATCTGGTTGATGGCTGCTGGTGGAGCCATTTATGTGTTTCTCTACCATGAGAAGTAAGACAACATTGTGATTTGTATTTGAATTGGTGTTTCATAGACTTGGAGTCTGTGCAGATGTAAATATTAGTCCTAGTTTTTGGAACTGGGACCAGTTCAAGTTAAGGCCAAGGTTGTGAGCTGCAAATCCAGCATTCCCATAAGTGGAGTTAGGATATGTTTAACTGAGTTTAGCAATGATCAGGCATAATGTTGAAGCAGGATAGAACAGAGAAGGACTTGAATCCTTATCCCCATAAGCCTGCTTCTGATTTCTGATCCATGGTTAAAACATTGTCTGCACAGAACTCTAATATGTGTACTTAACTTACGATTTTGAAAATAGCAAAAATACATAAATGGAAGGGTATCGTGACTTGTGAAGGAGCATTCTACATTTAGAGTGACACCTCTTCATCGTGTATTTATTTTATACGTGGTGTTTCCGTGTAAGAAAAATTGGAACAGATAGTCATCTTGCTTATTTTTATTTAATGAAAAACAAAACAATTTTAACATAAGTGTATTCTCTTATCTCTTTTGAGAAACACAGACTGAAAAGGCTGAATTAATAGCCAGGCAGTCTTATTACATGTTGGCACCAGGCACATCACCAGAGTGTAGAAAATTACTCTTTCACTTGTGAGATTTCTTTTTGATAAATAATTCAATATGAGTGAGTGAAAAAAGCCTGGATTTCCATCAAAGAAATAGAAGCTCTGGGTGCAATCCATCTTCTATTCCACCGAGTGGAGACAGACTGTCTGCTTCTGATACTTGATATTAATCATTTTCTAGCAAGATTAATCTAGCCACATCAACAAGAGGAAGCCAGATTCTCTTAACACATGTCCCTGCTCCTTTCCACGTCACCCAAATTTCCTTGTCCCACCCCCAGCTTTTTTTCTTTCGGCTGCACGAAAGATCTCTGTTTTCTCTGGAGGATATCTTTCCAATGCAGGGACACACTGGGCCGTCAAAAGATAAAGCCTTCCTTTTTGATATCTGTTGGACATTTGTTTTTCCAGATAATGGAATGCTGAACCAAAAGAATTATTTCCATTCTGTGGAAGCCCAATGTAGTAGAGGGTATAACAAAAGATGTGCCACTAAAATTGGCAATGTATTGCTGAGAGAGATAAATGTATGCAAGTGAAAACTGCTGTCTTGTTGATGTGGGAATGCATGTTTCTTTTGCTTGGTTGTAGGCTTACTTTACTTTATTTTTGTAGGTATAAAATTGTGGAGCTCTTCTTCTATCTAGCAATGGGCTTTTCTCCTGCTCTAGTCGTGACCTCCATGGTAAGTATGCTTGCTAAATTTTAAAATCTAAATCTTAGGAGCTATTATTAATACCTATTATAAGTTTGTTTTTAAAAAGACTACTGTAGTCATTTGGATCTTTGCTGTTTTCTGTTGCTTAACCTTTTCTTTCCTCCTCCATTTTTAAAAAATCTCTAAAAACAACACCAGTAGCAGCACCCACTGTGGTGGAAATGGAATTGCCATCCCAACCCCATATCTCGACAACTTACCTGGATGGAGCCAACTAGCAGCAGTGAGGTTGGGGTTGCATGGATGCCCTGGCAGAACCAATCAGATGCTGATGCGTTCGTGCAGCCCCAACCTTGCCCCCAGACCCTCCTAGGTAGGCTTCAGCAACATTGGTGCAGGGAGGATAACACCATGGCTCTATCCCACCACTGCTGGCAACTATATTCTCCAGTGAAGCAGGCACCAACTTAAGGCATCCTGTTTAACATAGCAGAATGATTATATATGGCACCATCCAAATGTCTATAGATTAACAGTGTTGGCCTGCATATGCAGTATTGTCAGTAAAGGCAATGGAATTTGGGATATACAGTCGTACCTTAGAAGTCAAACAAAATCCGCTCTGGAAGTCCGTTCAACTTCCAAAGCGTTTGAAAACCAGAGCGTGACTTCTGATTGGCTGCAGCAAGTTCCTGCAGCCAATTGGAAACTGCAGAAGCCCCGTCGGACGTTCGGCTTCTAAAAGAATGTTCGAAAACTGGAACACTCACTTCCGGGTTTGCAGCATTCAGGAGCCAAAACGTACGAGTTCCAGGGCATTCGACAACCAAGGTACGACTGTACTGCTAGAGCCTAGATAAACCAGCAAAGCTACTCTTGTGCTCTTAGCAGATTGAAATGGTTTCTTGTTTGATGGAGCAGCATGCAATGTTTTTTTCATTGGCTTTTAAGCAGTATATTGATAAATTACTCTTAGTTGGTCAGATAAGTAAAGCGGATGCAATTAATTTCACTTTTGCATATCCATTCAATTAAACTGCCATTACATTCGCATACGGAATATTATTTGGACTAACGCAGCTACCCTTTTGGAAATGGTTTCAGTTTGGCTCGGCTTATAAGCCTTGGGATAAAAAGGATGTGATTAAGAATAGATGTTGCTGGAACTGCAGCCAAGAAGGGTAGCAAACTGGTGCAATATATATAAATTGTAGACATGAAAAAGGGTTGCAATATTCCATCCCCACCCCCAGCCTGTGACTTCACACCAAAGATGTTTGCATGTGAAGAGTTGGCACTTGGTCTCTTCAACCTGAGTGAATGGTCAACCAATTGGCAGATGAGATTTGATATAACTAAAAGTAAAAAGGTACACACTAGAACAATATATTCCAACATCACACGAAAGCTCATACCAAGAACAAACTCAGTTGGTCTCTAAGGTGCTACTGGAAAGAATTTTCGATTTTGTTTCAACATCACATATGCACTGATACGATCTGACTTTGTCTGTGATTTCCCAGAAAAAGAGTCTTGGTACAGTGGTAGATAGTTTAATGATGAGAACAACTGAGTCTATGCTGACAGGGGGAAAGGCCAATTATGTGTCAAGTGGGATTAGTAAGAAAATAGGAAATGAAATTGCCAATATTGCAATGCCTTTCTGTACAGTTGTGATGTAGGTGCACTTTAAATACTATCTACTGCTCTGATTACCCTATTTAAAGATGGATATCCAGGTTGGAAAAGATGCATAAATGCAAAATGCACTGTCAAAATGTTGGCGCACCTTCTTTTAGAGAAAATGTTAAAGCAATAGAATCTTATCTTGGCGTGGTGTGGTGTGGGGGAAGGAAGAGAGAACAAAGACAGGGAACAACATAATAGTCTTTATAAGCCTCAGTTAATACAGTGGAACCTGGATAAAGTGGTGCTTCTGTCTCCATTGCATTATGACTTTGAGTCACCCAGCAAAATTTGCAATAGATTTAGGAGAGACAAACAAAATTACTTTACACAGTGCAGGATTCATTTGTGGAATTTTCTACTGCTAGGTGAGATGATGGTTCCTGGATTAGATGGGTTTTTAAAGTGGGTAAGACCAGTTCTTCTGGAATTTTTCTAAAGGCCATGATAGCTAAATGGAACCTGCATGTTCGGAGCCCGCATGCCAGCAAATACCAGTTTGCTGGTACAGCGGGATAAGCTGTTGTATTCAAGGCCTGCTTGTAGCCTTTCTAGAAGTCTTTTGCCGGCTGCTGTGGGAATGGGATGCAGGACTACATGGCAGCTCCACCTGAACCTGCAGGAACAGCTCTGTGCTAACACTCCTTAATAGTTTGACAGCTAATGCTTGTTTATGAATACAGTCTCATCAGGCGTGATACTGCTGAACCACTCAGTAGCGGGAGTAGAATGTTATGACCAGCCTCGTTCTCTCACAGAGAGTGCTTACAAAATATAAAAAACTTTATTAATCCACAGAACAACACCGATGGACTTCAAGAACTTGCCTGGGGAGGCTTAATTTACTGTATGGGAGTGATCTTCTTCAAGAGCGATGGGATCATTCCATTTGCCCACGCCATCTGGCATCTGTTTGTCGCCACGGCTGCTGCAGTTCATTACTACGCTATCTGGAAGTACCTTTACAAAAGTCCTGCAGAAATGATCCGTCACTTATGATATTAAATACACAAGACACGCACACCTTCGAGCTGCACTATGCCTCCGACTCAGTATTACTTGGGTAAAAAAAGAAATTCTGGGGAAGTGGGGAAAATATTGCACGGGGGGGGGGGGAATGCACTGACTTTGATAGTTTTTCAAACACATTTACTGTGAACTGAAGTGACAAAAATGTGTCCTTGAATCGATGTTCATATATCAAGTGCTGGCACAGTCCCCACAAACATTTTTCCTGCGGAAGCCCCTACTGGAATGAATGGGAATAGCGCAAAATCACTGTACAAGGCCCATTAGTTTCAGCTGGTGTTTCCACAGAAGCATTTCCCTTTCGTATTGCATCTGCTGTTGGTAAGCAGAAGCTGCACTCCAGCACACAAAGTTTAGTGCACTTAAGCCAATTGGGTGTAAGCATGCCTAACTTTGGTTTGTGGTTTAAAACACCATGCTGCATTATTAATAGTCCATTCTACATTAACAGGGAAAACAGTGTAAAAATGGTTGGTGGCCTGATGTTTACAAAAAAAATATTTTTTTTTAAAAGATGTATTTAATGGGTTTAATTTCTTCAGTTTTTAAACTGCATAAACTTTTTGAAATGACTGTTTTGAATTGAAGTTGATGCAACAGCAAATACTTAATTCTTTTTTTCAGTTGCTTTCTACCACTTTTTCACAAACAGTTTAATAAAATGCAAATCATGGAGAAATAAGTTTAAGCTTTCTCCCCCACCACCACTTGTACTGATACGACTTTTTATATAAAAATGTTTTTTTAAAATAATTTTAAAAGTATATGCAGCTGCTGTTGTGCAGTTGCAGCTGCAGTGAAACTTTGCAAGTGAAACAACTACATTCCACATACTGTCCTGACCTTATATACCTCTTCCAAAGCTTTTTATGAAAAGTGTGTGAATGATCATTATGAAATTTCAAAATTGGCTCTGCCAAGCTTTTACCTAAAAACCTGCTACCCTCCACAGTTAATTTAATTATTTGATTTGGATTTATTAAAAAAAATAGTGCTAACTAATACACAAAACCCATCCCACAGTGCCATTTTTAGACATATAGATGCATGTGTTTATGTGAAAGCACTCTGGAAATAATTTGCTCTTGTAATACAGGTGGTTAGCAATTAACAGTAAAAAAAAAATGAAATTACTCATAAAGCGTTGGTTATTTTGGGAGGTTCCTAAGAGACTGGTGCTGAAATAATGAGGCTTACAGAGCAATCCGTGTGCATATTAACCTGGGAGTAAATCTCATTGTGTTCAGTGGGGCTTTCTCCCTAACAAGTGTGTTCGGGATTGCAAGTTCAGGCAAATGACTCCCAGCGGAAGACTGTGGGAAGCAGATACCTTGCTCTTTCTCTCATTTTCTAAAACATCCTATTAACAGTTGTTTATAAACTTTTGAGTATTAATAGTTAGTGGTTCATCACACACCCAAATGGCCTTTTCAGGGAGGGAAGCTTGAAGAACTAGATAGGTCTCATCGGTGAGGGACTTGGTAGCGAAACTGGGCTTTAAATGTGCTGCTCTTTAGCATCTGGATCAATGAACTGTGGTAGCAATTTGATTGTAGAGCTTGTGTATTAAGTAAAAAGATGTTAGAATCTCAGTTGTGATGATTGCTGTCCAGTTACTGTAGCATGTCCCACTGTATTATGAATGTCTTATATTAAGATTGAATTTATTCTTTTTCTAACTTGCTCTTTTTCATATCAGTGTTTTAAAAACTAAAACGGAACATGTTGCCTTTTTCAGATTTTATCTGGATATTTTGTCTGTCGGACCAGTAGATATGTACTCTGGGGATGGGAGCTTCCTCCCCAAGGTAATATGTAATTTTCTTCTAGATCTGCTGGTGCGTTGTTACATATATTAGAATTGGGTGCACTTGTATACAGTTTGCAAGAAGGGGCGAATGCTCAGTTTAAAGTGGGGGCGTTGGAAGCTTGGCTTCCACACAGTATTAGTGGATGACTACAAAATTGTCCCACACCAGGGACACTTCCAAAATTCTTCAGGGCTCCAGGATTTGCATCTGGCTCTGGCAAAGTGGTTGTTGTTGCCTCTCTTGTCAGTATTGTAAGGTTCCGCATCATTGCAAGAGAATGGAGAAGTTGACACAAAGATCTCATGTGAATATTGGAATCCCTGGATTGGAGTACAACACACTTATCTTCTGAGCAGCATGCAAATGAAACACCAAAACAGAAAATATTTTCTGTGACGGTCCTGGAACATCTGAATGCCTCAGTTGTCTTTGTTGTCGTCTTATTTTCTTGTTTCAACTGATGTGTCTGACTTTAATACATTCACTTTTTGTGAGTTCTCGTATTCTGTCCAAGTGCAGTACTGTTGAGACCACTGAAATATGTACAAGCTCTGTTTTTTTTTGTCACAAACTATGAAACTAGCTCCAATTAATTCCGCTATCTTCATGATGATTTCTTGTGGTCTTTTTAATGTGTTTGGTTTTTAAGAGTGAAAAGTGTTTTGGTTAAAAAAGAAGAAGAAAAAGAACTGAACTCGCCAAAAAAAACTTTGAATCCAGTCTAGCTCCTACAAGTTTAAATGTAACTAGATGAATGCAAATAAACATTTTGTGCAATTTGGAGATTTGCATTGTCCTTGTTAAATTGGGTCACAAAAGACTTCACTGCTGCTCTTTCCTCATGGTGGATACATTCTGATCAGGATTGTGGCCAGTTTAGACAGCCATGCAACTTCATATATACAGTCTGACTTCAGTTTTGTGGTTAAGATCACAACCACTAGCCTAGCTCTAGAAAGTTCAGAAATATCTATGCAGGTGCAAAGTCTAAATTTTTTGAATGCACAGATAACCCCTCTAAAGGGAAGCAACCTGTTTTCACCAGTACTTCGGTACAGTATGGCAAATTGCTGCTTCCCCCTGAAAACATCTTGCAGCTGATTCCCTAATTGCACCCCAAAAATTTCAAAACATAACAATAACAATCTTTTTGTAATTTTTGTAATTTCCTTGGCGTTAGCTGAGTTACCTGGATGTCAATTGCCATCTCTTGAGTCCTACACTGCAGGAAGTTTCTACCAAATCTCAGTGGCAGAAGCAACTGACCGCTAAATCCGTTTGCTGCTATGTTTAACGTAAGCCAGCAGGAGAGGCAACTCTGCTACATTTGGAAATCTGCTTTTGCACTTTACATAGCGTCATGATTTTTTTGAATTGTGCAAGTGGGCGTATGCTGTTTCTTTTTCACTTTAATCACTAAAACCTTTCTTTGGTGATGGAAGCAAATTATTTCTGAAATTGCATGCTTGGGCAAGTTGAGAACATTGAAGAAGTGCAATGCTACCACAAGACCGTTAAGAAGAAATGGTCTATTCTTAAATATAGCCTCCCTAATAAAGCTAGTCATTCCTGGTTACTATCATAACTGGTTACTGTCATTTAAGCCAGTGTTTTTCAACCTTTTTGGGGCAAAGGCACACTTGTTTCATGAAAAAAATCACGAGGCACACCACCATTAGAAAATGTTAAAAAAATTTAACTCTGTGCCTATATTGACTATATATAAAGTAATTTTTCTCACGGCACACCAGGCAACATCTCGCGGCACACTAGTGTGCTGCGGAACAGTGGTTGAAAAACACTGATTTAAGCCAACCCTGCAATGCAAGAATCTTTTGCCCAGTGTAGGACTCGAACCCTCAACTCTGAGATTAAGCGTCTCGTGCTCTAACCGCTCTATCTGATTCATCACACTGCCCCATTTGTAAGGGGTCTTGCATTTAATAGTGTCGAAATCAAAACAAGACAATCATTTGAAACGTGCCCGCATCACTTACTTTTTTCTGATACAGTACGCATATCAAGAGAATCATTTGTCCCATGGTGTTCTGAACATTGTGCAGAGTGCCAATCACACAGTAGTTGACACAAAACAACCATGCAGCTCACCTCAAATACACTGGAAAGTTAACAAATGTTGCCCTTTTGATATCAGCTAGCCTGGCTGTTATTTTGCTTTACTGGCACTCTGGTTACATGGGTTAGAACAGTTTGGAACAACTTGGTTCTTGTCGCTAGAGCAGAAGATGAACCAAACAAACAGCACCCTCGCGCACACTCGTAATGTGTAATCATTTGTTACATACACCAGAGGTTTTCAACCTTTTTGGGTCCACAGCTCCCTTGACCAACTACATTCTTTTTGCAGCATCCCTGTGGGGCTCAGGAGCCCAGTTATGTCACCCCTTGCCTGCAGAGCTGGCAGCCTCTCACCCTTTTTCAAACGCCCTCCCTTGTGGAGTGTTCCTTCAGCCTCCCCTCTTTCCTAGGGAGTCCCCTGGGCAGCTGCAGCTGCTGCCCCTGGTCCCTGAGCTGCCCCCCTACCCCAAATAGAGGTGCCTCCTCACACTGCCCCACAGGGCCCTGGGAAGCACCCCCTGGCCAGCCCCAGAGGCACCATTCACCCAGGGAGCTTGTAGCCAGGGCTGCTGCAACGAACAGCTGTGGAAGCCTTTGGGAGGAGAGATGCCAGAGGGCATCAAGAGAAAGAGAGGGAAGGGAAGAGGGACAGAGGCCAGGGTTACCACTGGCACCCCTGACCATCATTCAAGCCACCCCAGGGGGCCACAGCACACTGGTTGAAAATAACTGACATACACACTTCAGCTGTTAACCAGAGCAAAGTTTGTTAGCTTTAATATTGAAGCCCAAGATTATTGATTTCTCTTGACAATAGGTCTTGCCCCCCCTCCTTTTAAATGGCAAGAAATGGGTGCATAATTCTCAGGTGAAAAATCAGGCTGCCTTTAAAAATCAAACTACTAGTGGTGTACAGAAGAAGGCTGAGAATTATCATTACTTCCAGATGGCCCATTTCTTGACCAGAGCACTCATCCTGATTTTGCTTGCATAGAGTTTGCAGGGAGGTTATATGGCATTGGCGGAATGAGCATCCCTTCTGATTTGTTTGTGGGGAGGTTATAAAGTGACTTAGCAAGTGATAGCTATCCCACACTTTTCAGAACACTTTTCTGTCACTTTCCTTCCCACAGAATTGCTAGGTGGGGTGGAAAGAATCCACTTTAGTTGGGGAATCTGATGTAACGATCTCTTATTCGGTGGGTGGGATTCTGTCTTGATGTAGCTTATGTATAAAAAAAGGTAAAGGACCCCTGGCAGTTAAGTCCAGTCGCAGATGACTCTGGGGTTGTGGCACTCATCTCGCTTTACAGGCCGAGGGAGCCGGCGTTTGTCCGCAGACAGTTTTTCCGGGTCATGTGGCCAGCATGACTAAGCTACTTCTGGCAAAACCAGAGCAGCGCACGGAAACGCCGTTTACCTTCCTGCCAGAGTGGTACCTATTTATCTACTTGCACTTGACATGCTTTCAAACTGCTAGGTTGGCAGGAGCTGGGACCGAGCAACGGGAGCTCACCCCGTCACAGGGATTCAAACCGCCGACCTTCTGATCGGCAAGCCCAAGAGGCTAAGTGGTTTAGACCACAGCACCACCCGCGTCCCTGTATACAGCCTATGTATAGCTGTATTCTAATTACACAGAAAATCTTTTTTTTTTTAAAGATAAACTAGACTGGATAAGTACCATTGTGCAGTGGTACCTTGGTTTACAACCATAATCCGTTCCAGAGGTCCATTTGTAAACCAAAACAGGTTGTAACCCAAGGTGCGCCTTTGTCAATGGGGGCCTCCCAAAAAAAATTGTTCATAAGAAAAAATAAAATGGGTTGTAATCCAAAAAAAGGTTGCAAACCGGGACATGCACTTCCGGGTTTGACGTGTTTGTAATCCAAAATGTATGCAAACCAAAACGTATGCAAACCAAGGTCCCACTGTACTGGGGGGTGGGGGGTGGGGGGTGGGATGAGGCTCCATAGCAGTCTTTCTCAGCCTTGAGTCCTCAGATGTTGGGACTACAACTCCCATCATCCCTAGTGAGAAGGGATAATGGGAGTTGTTGTCCCAACATCTCGGGACCCAAGGTTAAGAAAGGCTGCTGTAATCCCTATTAAAGCCATCAAAATCGTTCCATAACAGAAGGGGGCAACCTCTAGTCTTCCAGATGTTGGTGAACTACAGCTCCCATCATCCTTGACCAGCAGCTATGTTTGCTGCGGCCTCTGCTTTACAGGTAGTTAGCTTGGGTGGAGGTTTTAAGAGTTGATCTTAATGTACAGTTCATTTTGAAATCATGCCACCCTCCTGCAAGGAATTCAGAAAGTGAGAATTCACACATTCCTGCCCTTTCACATCAGTGCTTTTTTCTCTCTCCATAATATTTGCTTTCCTTCTCTCCCAGCAATGAAATGTGCCCGAGACTGTGAATGAATTTGCCGGAGGGATTGAGATAGAGATGATAGATAAAAATGTAGCTCTTGAATGACCCCTTGTGTAGAGGGAGAGGACTGCCTTCCTTGCATAGACGAGGGGAAAGAGCTACGAAGAACATGCGCACAAGACACATCAATGATATGCAATGGTAATAAAGAAAGGGAATAATGATCAGATCGAACCGTTTGCCACAAGAGGGCACCAGCCACTGTAGAAATCTTGAAAAAGAAATACTGTACTGAACATGGATGGAGATCTCAGAAACTTGCCTTCCATACAGCACTTTCCCCATTCATTCTCTTCTTAAATTAGCCTGATACATACTTTTTACAAAGTAAATGTGGAGGTGGGGAACAAGATTGCACAGCCCCATGGCCTCATCCTGTGCCTGCATATGACACTAGGGTTATAACTTTTTTTTTTTACAACCTCATGTCCCTGTAGCCAAGTTAGAAGAACATTTGCTGAAAAACAAAGGAACAGACTGTCATTTCTAAATCTTGTGAAATAAGGGTCA
Source organism: Lacerta viridis (assembly GCA_900245905.1). Classification (NCBI taxonomy): domain Eukaryota; kingdom Metazoa; phylum Chordata; class Lepidosauria; order Squamata; family Lacertidae; genus Lacerta; species Lacerta viridis. The sequence continues at coordinate 567,367 of OFHU01003661.1, read as the reverse complement.
CCCCGAAATCAATAAATTGATTTTTGTATATGTACACGTAACTGTAATGTGTATAATTATGTAACGTGCATAGCATGTACATACAGGAAAAAACAGAGCTTGCAATTTTCCTAATACTTGTACAATGTTTTGTACATCACTTCTTATTTATTAGAATAAATCGAGATTGCAGCTTGTCCTTGTTTCTGCTGCAAGTACCAGAAAGTTCCCACATTACTCTGATTGTGTGTTCTGTGCATTGATTACTTCTTGGTATCTGGACTATGGATGGCTCCTGCTTCCAGTGATTCTCCAATACGGTTTTAGGAAATTCCAGACAGCTGTAAAAGTTCTAAACAGTTCCACAAAGTTTTTTTTTTAAAGTGCTAATTCTTATGAGTAGTAACGTTACATGCACGGCGATTCCAAATTTTCATCTTGGGGGAGACCTTTTTTCCACAAATGAGAAGAATTGGTCCCTTTTTCAGCTTCTCTAAGCAAAAGTTCATCCCTTTATGATACAGGGAATCGTTTTTTTGGAAGAAATAAAAAGTCAAAAAGTTAAAAAAAAGGAATGGGATTGCTTTAAAAACTACCTGATAAAATATGGTTCCAAAAATAATACTTAGTTGTGCTCAGATTAATTTCACAGTTATATGGGATAAATGATGTTAATAAATGAATACAGACTCGTTGCTTAAGGAAAGTATTGAAACCACAAAGAGATAAGAGGGAAGTCAACCAACATAGGAGGGACTCAAACTAGTTTTCCGGGACAGAAAGAAAGTGACTGTAAAAAAAAGGAAGGAAGGAAAGGAGGAGTACAAATGCAATCTCCTTCTGGGAACTTGGAGTATAGAATAACAAAATCACTGTTTGTATCCTTTGAATAATTTTGTGTACTTGATTAAAAATAAATAAAATTCTTTTCTTCTCTTTTCTTTTTTCAATTTTTTCTTTTTTAATATTTGTATTGTGTGTGTGTGTGTGTGTTTTCTCTTCTTAGTTTTGAAGATTTGGATGAACTGTTGAATACATGCTTTCTTTGTAATTTTTAAAAATGCAGTAAAGAAATTTTAAAAGGGGGGGGGAGAAAAAGTTATAACCCAAGTGCACACACAAATGTATGCAGGTTCTTCCTTCTCCACTGCCAGAGGCAGTACGGTGGCGGCCAGGACAGCACATGCAATCGATTAGCTCCCATCCCTTCTTCCCCATCATCACACTCACAATAACACATCAATATGGCTTTCCTGGTGATCTCTCCCCTATGCCAGTCTAGTTGTGGCTACATCCACAGGAATTGCCGAAAGCAACTTGGCCTTATTCTCACAGTCACCAAGAAGCTCTGAACTGCAACAGCTTTAGGCAGGTCTGTGATAAACCCCAAACAAGAGGAATATACATTTACAGTTTAGTTCGGTCAGGACTATACCACTCCAGCCTGCAAGCCTAAATGTTTCCATATGTAGAAAGCTTCCTGAGCTTTAAGAAGGAAGAAACTGGCACCCCAGAAAGAAACGTTAGCATACTTCTCTCCCATATGCACCAATTTCCTACATGGTTGTAGAGAAAGGGATTCAAACATGCATTCTTCCACCTGTGGGATTAATAATAATAATAATAATAATAATAATAATAATAATTTATTATTTATGTCCCACGCATCTGGCTGGGTTTCCCCAGCCACTCTGGGCGGCTCCCAACAGAGGACTAAAAACAGAATAAAACTTCAAACATTAAAAACTTCCCTAAACAGGGCTGCCTTCAGATGTCTTCTAAAAGTCAGATAGTTGTTTATTTCCTTGACATCTGATGGGAGGGCGTTCCACAGGGCAGGTGCCACTACCGAGAAGGCCCTCTGCCTGGTTCCCTGTAACCTCACTTCTCGCAGGGAGGGAACCACCAGAAGGCCCTCGGAGCTGGACCTCAGGTTGAACGATGGGGGTGGAGACACTCCTTCAGGTATACTGGGCTGAGGCCGTTTAGGGCTTTAAAGGTCAGCACCAACACTTTGAATTGTGCTCAGAAACGTACTGGGAGCCAATGTAGGTCTTTAAGGACCGGTGTTATGTGGTCTCAGTAGTATTCCCAGTCACCAGTCTAGCTGCTGCATTCTGGATTAGTTGTAGTTTCCGGGTCAGTTTCAAAGGTAGCACCATGTGGAGCACATTGCAGTAGTCCAAGAGGGAAATAACCAGAGCATGCACCACTCTGGCGAGACAGTCCGCGGGCAGGTAGGGTCTCAGCCTGCGTACCAGATAAAGTGGGAAAGCCTCAGCAGGGCTGCACCACATGATCCTTCCTGGCATGTATGCTCTCATTTCAGAAGGCAAGCAGTGGCATTCCGTTTTCACTCGCATTGGCCCCGAATAATGTGGCAAACACCAAATAAAACACACCTCTCTTAGCTGCACAGGAATCCACAGAATAATGTCATCTGAGCATGTAAATCGGGGAACGGGAAAGCTTTCCCAGCCCAAGGGCAACGTTTTGGGCAGCCTGCCAGTGCTGGGTATAGCCAGAAGAAAATGGAGCAACCATTGTATCTTTGTAGAGCAGGCTAGTTTCTGCACACACGGAAACATCCCTCTCCTCGATCCAGACAAGCAAAAGGCGTCGCCACAATCCAAAAACAGATCCGAGCTTGGCATAAGCATGTATCCTCCAAGCGTCCCAGTTTTCCAGGGACAGTCCTGAAATTACAAAAGCCATCCCGGCTTCTAATTTGACCCCGGAAGGTCCCTATTTCCCCCACCAGTGCTCAGGGAGGAGCAGGACGGATTTCGGTTTGGTGAGGCCCTAAGCTACTGAAGGTAATTAGGGCCCTTTATGTGTCCAGCTGTCCTTTGTCAACAACAAATTGCCGCTGGTTTTCATGTTGAATATATGCTAGATGGTCGTTTATGGACCTAATAAGGTATCTAAAGCCATTTGCACATAACAAATTATGTATTTTATCAAAGTAATTGCTGAACTGAAATACAATTAAGAATAAGCATATTAATAGTGAAATGCTGTGTTTCATGGGTTGTTTTTAAAAGTCTGGAATGGATTAATCCATTTTGCATTACTTTCTATGGGAAAGCGCACCTTGGTTTTGGAATGCTTTGGCTTTGGAACGGACTTCTGGAAGTTTGAGAACCAAGGTACCACTGTATATAGAAATGAGCAAACCAGTGATATTTTAGGGAGCAGGCTAGCAGGTGGGGCCCATTACTTACATCATAGGAGCCTACACAACACAAAACACTGTTGCTGTATGTAGGTTTTATTTTATTTGCTTTTTATCTTATATTTTGGAAATGTACATCCAGGTTTCTTTTCTTTAGGTTTTTTTTGGGGGGGGAGCAAGAGAGTGGAGCCCTAAGCTATAGTTTGTTTAGCTTATACGTAAATCCAGCACTGGGGAGGAAGATGAGCTGGCACTTGCCCCAAGCAACAGTAGTGGTGGTGGAAGTGGGCACAAGGGAGCATCTCGTTGCCTCCCCTGGGCCACTGCCACTGGTCCCTTGGACGGCTCGTAGCAGCTGCTGCAGAGCAGGCAAGTAGGAGGAGAGGGCACCACCACCGCTAAGGCCCAGCCTCTCATAACACGCTGGCTCTGAAAGGCAGGCAAAGCTCAGGGCCACTCTGGGCAGGAAGAAAGGGGGGAGCAGAGCGCAAGGAGTGAAGTCTTGATTTTTTTTATTTTTAAAAAAATACTTGGTGCGTCCATGCCTAATCTTGCCCCTTTCTAAAATTCATTTATCAGTGTGTAATAAACCTACCAAAGAATGAAATCAAATCAAAGAGAACTACCTGAAAATGATTTACAGATGGTATTTAACTCCGAGTAGGTGCGGCTGGCGCTGTGGTCTAAACCACAGAGCCTAGGGCTTGCTGATCAGAAGGTCGGCGGTTCGAATCCCCGCGACAGGGTGAGCTCCCATTGCTCGGTCCCTGCTCCTGCCAACCTAGCAGTTCGAAAGCACATCAAAGTGCAAGTAGATAAATAGGTACCGCTCTGGCGGGAAGGTAAATGGCGTTTCCGTGCGCTGCTCTGGTTCGCCAGAAGCGGCTTAGTCATGCTGGCCACATGACCCAGAAGCTGTACGCTGGCTTCCCTCAGCCAATAAAGCAAGATGAACACCGCAACCCCAGAGTCGTCCGCAACTGGACCTAATGGTCAGGGGTCCCTTTACCTTGACCTTAAGACCTGTTAAAATGTATAAGGCTGAATCAGTTAAGTGCTGGAGATGCAATGAGGCTGCAGGTATGTTCTTTCATATGTGGTGGACTTGTAAAAGGGTAAAAGAGTATTGGGAAATAATTTATAATGAATTGAAAAAAATGTTTAAAAGTACTTTTCCAAAAAACAAAACAAAAACAAACCCAAAAACTAGAGTCCTTTTTTGTTGGGGATAATTCAGATGGCAATTACCAGGTGCCAATAAAGGCTATTTATGTATGCCACTACTGTGGCCTGTGTTTCGTTAGCCCAAAATGGAAAACGAGTGAGGTCCCAACTAAAAGGGGGGCGGGGAAGACAACTGAAACTGATGGAATATGCATGGCTGGAAGACTTAGAGAACAAGAAGAATATTCCTTTAAAGAAGATTGGAATTTTTTTAATGAATATATGGGTGAAAATTGTGTACATTTGAAAACGTGGACAGCATTAAGATAAATTCAACAGTGTAAATAAGTTTGGATGGATCGAAAAATGGAATACTAAATGGCTTAGTTTATGTAAAACATGCAGGGGTCTATGGCATGCAAATTGAACCATGGAATGAGAAGAAGGGAAGTCATTGATGTTTTAAGGCTGTTCAAATGAATATTCTAAAATGCAAAATAGAAAAACCTAATAAAAATTATACCCCCCCCAAAAAAAAATCTAATAAAATCAGGATTAAGATGTTTTCTCAGGACGGTGGAGGGCTTGTGTGCTGTGTCCCTTTGGTGAAGTGGTGGAGACACTAGCCCTTCTTGTGATAGGAAATGCTCTCCAGACACACAAAAAAGGCAGGTCAAGGAGGGTCAGTTGGGGGCATGGCCTGGGGGAAGCCAAGAGGGCCAGATAGTGAAGCCCAGAGAGCCACATTGCCCCTCGCCCCCTGGATCTGAAGTTCCCACCCCCGGTGTAAACCCTCTGCTTCTCTCCCCCAGCCCTCCCTCTGCTTCTCTCTTTTTGCATTTCAAAATCAGTTAGGATTTATGAAACCATTTTACGATGCCAAAGGGAGGCAAACTTCACAAGCCTGGTAATAATCCAGTAGCTAGCTCGTATAAAATATTTTTAGGGGACATTTCCACATCAAAGAAATAACTTTTTTTGTTATTACAATTAGGCTGAACAGTGTTCCAGTAATTAAAACAACAACAAACCCAAGACTAATAAAAATGCCTGAAGGTTATTTATCTCCTCACATGCTCCTAAAACAAGGTATGTTCAAGGTAATGACAAACCTAACGTTGTTCAACAGACTGATGTTACCCAAGTTCCTTTTCCTTTGCTTATTAATTTCATGTGTTTTCCTTTCTTTCCCCAAAGTCTTGGGGCAGGGAAGGATACAAGCATCCTTTGGGTCACAACATATAAATCATGAGTCAAATTTTGCAGGGTTCACATAACACAGGTTTTCTTCGTTCTGTTCCACCAGCACAGAAAGGCAGGAAAAATGCATTTGCTATGCTATTCCCATTCTTGCTATTCCAATGCCTGCTATGAAATTATGGGCTATGTGAGCTGGAGGGGGTGAGCAGAAGATCATGTTTTATACCTGTCTCGCGATTTGGCCACCAAAGTCCTGGAAGTAAGTGTTTTTCGGTGTGCTCCGAATGGCAGGAGGCCAAAGTTCCCTTCTACCAAGCAGGCATTTCCAAAGAGCTTGTCTCCATGGTGATCCAACCTCGATATATTCATTCTATACACTGAACTTTTCTCCCACTGTTCCTCTCTGGCTATATACCTAGACGCCAAGTACGTGCTCCAACTTATTCCACAAAAATTTCCATATCCTCGCCCAAAGACAACCCAAGACATTTAGCTCCCTAAGGCAAAGGACAAGATGGTTTGGTCATTTCCCACCCCCTGTGTCTGGCGGGTAGAGTCCTCATCTCCCTTTATAGTCCCTTTATTACAGCATTAAATTGCAAGCACAAATACACAGCTCTCCGCACGGAGGGCAGTTGGCTACTCTAAATCCGCCTTCCGACTTCTGCAGCATTTTAGGCACCAACAGGAAGTTCCTCCCTCCCTCCCTCTGACTCCTTTGCTCTCTGATACATTCAGACCTCCAAGTCCATGGAGAGGGGCGGTTCACCCACACTCTCAAGTGACGCCTCTGCTAGCTGCTCCCTCCCTTCTGGTTCCCTTGTCATTATCTTGAAACTGGGTAACTCCACCCTAAGCTGTTCAGCTTCTCTCTCTCTCTCTCTCTGCTTCTGAACACACTGTGGACAAGGGGGGGTGGCGACTCTTCCCCCTCCAGCTTTCCATTGGAGAGAAGCTGGCCTGCCATAGAAGGCATTCCCCAGTCCTCGTCTTCAGACCATCCCCTGAAACCCTGACTCCACCTCCATTCCATTTACAAAATCTAGCCGGACTGGTGTTTGAGTCTTACCTCAGTGCTGGTGGTGGAACAACATCCTCCACTGTCCTCAAGAGCAGCAGGCTAGCTTAGGAGGTGCAGAGCATGCTGACTTATTGGACTTGAGGGGGATGGTGGGAAGGGCTGCTGCTGCTGCATCCCAGCATCTGCCGCCTGAGGTAGCCACTTCACACTGCCTAATGGTCGGGCCGAGCCTATGCTCAGCTTCTTTCTTCTAAAGTGGGACTGGACAGACAAGCGAGGCAGATTTATTTGCAATTGTATCTTAGGAGTGAGCTCAAAGCAGCAGGCAAGGATCATCAGAATGACTCTACTGCAGAGGTTTCCAAAGCACGGTGGCAAAACGTGACCTTAAGCTGAGAAGGAAGATTTCATCCTTCTCGAAAGCAATGCAACTGTCTTCCTTCCTGGGGACAGATAGTTCTAGCTGACCTCCAGCAACCTGAATTTGGGTACAGCTGCCCATGGCTCCAGCTTGGCCCTGACACCCCGTATATAGAACTAAAGGGATTTCTGAGAATGAGGTTCCATTTTAATTAACGGTTCTTTGATTGTGTGTCGAGTCCCTGCAACCCCCTCCCCTCAAAGATGAATAAAGACACCAGGACACAGAATATATGGTTAATGTTATTTTGGCCACAACTTTATTGGTTACAGAATGTGAGCGGTAATTGGCTTAGGCATTGGATAGACCAGACTATATCTGACTCCTGCCCGCTGCACAGGAAGTCTGGTAAAGGTAAAGCAGTGGTAGGGGGAGCCCTGTCGATGCAAACCAACTCGAGCTCCCTCTGGGTTCCCGAAGGGGTCGTGGCATGGCCCTAGCCTCACCCTGGGCTTCAGACAAGATCCACACCCCCGGATTCCTTTAACGGAATACCCTTAAGCTTGGAGGGGCAGGCGATGGTCGGCCTTCCCTCCCCCAACATGAGGTCACCCAGTGCCTAACCACCACAAGAGCCCAAAGGCTCCCGCCAAATACCCTCACAACTGCAACCAATACCTCACGCCCTCTGTTATGTCGGCCAACCAGATATCATGTTCCCCAATCAGAAAGGTGTACGCTATCATCTCAAAACAATGCCATCTAGCTGTAAACTATAGTGGGATGTGGAATCACCCAACCACCAAGCATGTGCACATTCTGTGCCACTGAACGATTCAAGTGTTTTCAGGTATGATCCGTTGCAGCTGGGGAACTACTACCATGCCAAACACGTCTCTCTAGAAGCTGCGACCAAATTGAGGAAGCGCGCCAAGAAGAAATCCCCTGGCTCACGCCCTCATTTAAATGGGTCCCGGCCACGCCCCCCAGCCAGCTGATTGGCCGGCTGCTGGTGATATGGCCGGGATCTTCCGGGCAACGCGGGACAATGTCCCCCGGCCCCGGAGGAAAGTGGGTGGCCGCATGGCCGACCACAACCCTGCCCCACGGTTAAGTGGAGCTGACTTCCCAGTCGAGGCCTGAAACCTCTGTGTCCCTCTTTGAATAAATAACCGTCAAATGTGTGTCTCTGTGTCCTCCTTTAAATCAATAGCAATAAAATTCAGGATCAGCTGGTGTTAATTGAAAACAGGAAGTGATGCAGAGCTTTTAAATATGAGATAAATGGTGTCCTGATTTGAATGACTGGAATCTGGAGAGAGATTGGTGGTGGTAGAGAGAATAGAGAGTGTTTAAGAAGATTATTGACCACATATTGAAGATTATGCGAGAACTGAGGCTTGCTAACTGAAGGATGGGATGGGGTGAGATAAAATAAAATAAAAATTCACCCAACGAACACCATGGCTTGTTAACAGGTGTGACGCTTCTTGCTTACTTCCAGGAAAGCAGCCAGCCAGGTTAATTTCCTCTCCTTTAGAAGATTATGTTCCCTCTTTCCACATTACAGCCAGACAAGAGTAAGCAATTATACACGGGGCTTCTGCATCAGGTGGATTGCCTGGTGTTTATACAGAAAATAAATTTCCAGCTAATAGCAAATGATGAGCAAATGGCAGGAACATTTGGTGTTTGCGATAGGCAGAACTCACCCAGGCTGCTGATCTGAGGTGTTATTCACACAAGGGGGACAGATGTCTCTCTCTCTCTCTCTCTCAGTAAACATCCTCAGGGAAGGATTCCAACCACTTCTAAACTACAAATGCCCTCGATCAGGGTCGGCCGAAGACATTTTGGCACCTGAGGCGAACCACAAAATGGCATCCACCTCCCTGCCATGGAAGGAGGGGTGAGAGAATGCCTGCATCAGGAACAAGGGGGGGGGGAATAAAGATCTACATCAAGATCTGCTACCCCTGTGAATTCTGCTGCCTGAGGTGGCCGCCTCACCTTACCTCATGGTTAGGCCTGGGTGATGTATCAATACATAGCCTGAAACTGGTCTGAATTTAAAATCGTGAGAGTGCAGCAGCACCTGCCTGGCCCCGGTGAAACTGTATTCACCGTGTTTCTTTGAAATGCATCCCTGTCAGTGCCGTATTTATGTATAAGGTAAACAAGCTATAGCTTAGGGCCCCACTCTCTTGGGGGCCCCCAAAAAAATTAAAGGGAAAAAACCTGAATATAGGATAAAAAACAAATAAAATAAAACCAACACACCTATTAGGTCCATAAATGACCATATAGCATATATTCAACACAAAAAACAGTGACAATTTGTTGTTGACAAAGGACAGCTGGACATATAAAGGGCCCCATTACCTTCAGTAGCTTAGGGCCTCATCAAACCTAAATCCGACCCTGGCCAGGGGTTTTAATTTTTGAAATATGGCAATCCTATCTATCTATGAATCTATCTATCATCTATCTATCTAATTTCTTATATAAAAACAATTCAGACAATTCCAATCCAAAAAATATCCCCTTAGAAGGTTTGTTCCAATGTGTCTCTTCTGCATTTCTAGTGGTTAGAAGGTCACACAAGCCACATGAGGAGGGCTGCAAGGCCATTTTCACGACGGCCACATTTTCACCGCTGAGTGGATTCTGGAACCTTTGTGGATTTATTTATCGTTAAGTGGTCACATGTACATTTCACTGGGATCCCGGCAAGACCAAACTCAAGCAACAGCAGAATGAGGACTTCCCATGGTGCTTCCACATAGCCCTCTATCAGGCTCTATATGGGATTGGGTCAAGGCGTTTTGCCGAATCGACTTATTTCCGGAGATCCGTACACGCACAAAGTTGCTGCCGCATAGATGCCACATTAAAGTTGCTCCCTCGGGTATTACGTTCGTTCAATCATTTTGTTTGCATGTTGCTTTCCAATACACCAAAAAATAATGCTCGTCCAAAATTGCAACTAAGAAACAGGGATCAGGGCCGGGTTTAGGCTTGACGAGGCCATAAGCTACTGAAGGTAATGGGGCCCTTTATATGTCCAGCTGTCCTTTGTCAACAACAAATTGTCGCTGTTTTTTTGTGTTGAATATATGCTATATGGTAATTTATGGACCTAATAGGTATCTAAAGCCATAATGGGATCAAAATAAATAAATTATGTATTACATGAAATCAATCAGTAGGCATAAGACTCATACCCTTGGTCTATGCTGCCTGATCATCAGTCTTACAAGCACTCTTTAATATTATATAACAGGTACAACAGCTTGACCTACATTCAACTGTGTGGCACTGCTGCTGCATGCTACATGTTGCCATGCAACCAGTCCATGCAGAATGTAGGCACCCTATATATAGAAATGAGCAAACCAGTGATATTTTAGGGAGCAGGCTAGCAGGCGGGGCCCATTACTTACATCATAGGAGCCTAACACAACACAACACAACACAACACAACACACTGTTGCTGTATGGTAGGTTTTATTTTATTTGTTTTTTCTCTTATATTTTGGAAATGTACTTCCAGGGTTTTTTTTCTTTAATTTTTTTTGGTGGGGGCAAGAGAATGGGGCCCTAAGCTATAGCTTGTTTAGCTTATACAGTCATGCCTCTAGATACGATCGCTGCGGGTTGCGTTCATCACGGGATACGAATGCACCAAACCCGGAAGTACCAGAATGGGTTACTTCCGGGTTCGGCGGTTTGCGCATCCAGGTTTTCCCCCTTCAAATTTTTTTGGGGGCCCCCAAGAAAGTGGGGCCCTAAGCTATAGCTTGTTTAGCTTATACGTAAATCCGTCACTGTCCCTGACACCCGTAAAGTTGTTGAGCTATTTTAAGGAAACCATCCAAATTGTTGACCTTTTCTGGTGAAACCTAACCCAAAAATAGGTAGATGGATGGATGCACAAACACACACACATCATTTATTGTGGGTGTTTTTAAATGCCCTTGTTCTTTATTGTGAAATACTTGAAGATGCATCATAGGAAGTGATTCATAGGTAATAAAATCATCGGCATCATTATCAATGCAATAAATAAATAATGGTTGCAAATAAGCGCCTCTCGTGCATGAAACCGCTCCATTCCCCAGGAGGGGTCAGTGTTCAGATGCAACTCCAGCAACGCTTTCTTTAGCTATGTCAGGATTTTCCCGAGACAACTCCTAGCTCCGCCTTGGGATTGCCCTTCATCCTTGGGGCAGCCTTCCGTGTGGAAATGAGTTGTACCTATGCTGTCCCTACAACAGCAAAAGCAGACAACCACTAATGACCTTTGCTTTGGATTATGTCATCTTGCACTTATGATGATGCACGGTCCTTTGCACAGCCGCAGATAGTCACGATTCCCCATTCCTGGTTCAGCAACATTCCAGGGCAGAAACAAAAAATCACCTAATCTAATTTGAAGGTGGTGAACAGGAAAACCTGGGACATTTGTGGCTCAGTTACTTGTAGCTCGGCTTTATGCGTTACTTTAAGACTGTGCGTGCGGCATACATCTAAAGCACACACCCCCCACCCCACAAATAACCCTGAGGACTGTAGTTTACCCCTCTATTGAGCCACAATGCTCATCACCAATAACAAACCACAGTTCCCAGGATCCCTTGTCCAGCTCCAGAGAGCCAGTGTGGTGTAGTGGTTAAGAGCGGTAGACTTGTAATCTGGGGAACCGGGTTCGCGTCTCCGCTCCTCCACATGCAGCTGCTGGGTGACCTTGGGCTAGTCACACTTCTCTGAAGTCTCTCAGCCCCACTCACCTCACAGAGTGTTTGTTGTGGGGGAGGAAGGGAAAGGAGAATGTTAGCCGCTTTGAGACTCCTTTGGGTAGTGATAAAGCGGGATATCAAATCCAAACTCTTCTCTCTTCTTCTTCTTCTTCTTCTTCTTCTTCTTCTTCTTCTTCTTCTTCTTCTTCTTCTTCTTCTATTGGGCTGATGGAACCTGGTCTTGCTCTAAACACATTTCACCATGGTTATGCCCACTATCCACAGAACCTAGGAGACGCTTTCTAAATCCCTTATTTGTCCAGGAAAGCCGTCCTTCTCCGGTGGAGAGGGTTCAATGGCTGCTCAGTGATGTTAATATCCCAGCGACCCACAATGTGGCCCTCTTTGGATTGGTGGCAAGAAAGATTAGGATGAAGAATCTGGATGAAATTACAGTAAACTGTAAGGGAGATTCAGAGGTTTAAACGGGAAAATACTGCATGCTGTGTGGAGACCCCCAAATTATGCATGCCCCTATATTTTATGATTCTGATAGTTTACGCAGAGGTTCCGTTTTGATGTCTAGATTTTTCTTTCTTTGATAGTGTCTGTATGCTTTTGTCCTGGCCCCTGGCTAGTACAATGAAGCTAATTTACATGCTATTTCCTGGCTATTGTAATCAAGTGCAAGAAAGTGCACGTTTCTTCAGAGAGGGAGACAGAATGCAACATCTTCTTCTTTGAACTGCATACCAGCTGGGGCTCAGACTGTTCTTAAGGGCATGCCATGGTAGAGATGATCCTTCTGTGACAACATCACTCAGGTCAAGAGGACAAAGATCCAGAGATCACGTTAAAGGTGGCCAAATTCTGTTTGATTGCCATAAAACTTAGGGAACAAGCTGTGATATCATCATGATTAAGGTTTCAAATGACGACTTCAGGTTATATTTTAGTGAGTAAGATCTAACTTATATATTTTAATTGCTGCTATATCTGTACTGTCCCTGTTATACCGAACTGCAAATTTAAATGTATCCCTATTGTGTTATATGACTTCCCTGATTTTGTATGTGAGCTGGAACTGGTCTGTGACCGAAATAATAAATTCATTCATTCACATACCAGCTGGGGCTCAGACGGTTCTTAAGGGCATGCCATGATAGAGCCGGTCCTTTTGTGGCAACACCACTCAGGTCAAGACTATTTTTATGTGCCATCTAGATGTTTAGTGGAATGGAGATGGCTGCTTTAATCAATGGGAGGTGATTCTTGTTCCTCCTCTTCAAGATGACATGGCCAACCCTAATGGGGTGAGCATCAGGATAGGCATTGAGGCAAGAGCAACGAGGACAGAAGTTCAGGTCACAAACTGTGGTTAGAAGTAGTCATCCAGTCTGAGTGTCAAATGGACTGTCCCATATTAACCAGTTGACCTCAACCAGTACGCACCAAGTTCCTAATCCTGCTTAATGGCAGTGCTTTTGCTAATTAGAGCAGGCATAGGCAAACTTGGCCCTCCAGATGTTTTGGGACTACAATTCTCATAATCCTTGACCATTGGTCCTGTCAGCTAGGGATCATGGGAGTTGTAGTTCCAAAACATCTGGAGGGCCAAGTTTGCCTGTGCCTGAGTTAGAGGCATATTGGTTTGAACAATCACACTCTCTTTTTCTGGAAGATACTAAAGGCAGCTAGTTCACATCTATAATTTGATAGGAATAATCATGGGTGAAGACAGTGCTTTTTTCTGGGGGGACGCAGGGGTACACATACCCCTAAACATTTTGTGAATCTTTGTACTTTTGTCCATTTACAGTGGTACCTCAGGTTACAGACGCTTCAGGTTACAGACTCCGCTAACCCAGAAATAGTACCTCGGGTTAAGAACTTTACTTCAGGATGAGAACAGAAATCGCGCAGTGGCGGCAGCGGGAGGCCCCATTAGCTAAAGTGGTACCTCAGGTTAAGAACAGTTTCAGGTTAAGAACGGACCTCCAGAACAAATTAGGTTCTTAACCTGAGGTACCACTGTACTGTATTTATTTCCCTCGATTTGAACTATAAAATGGTGATTTTCTTGAAGCAAAACGAGAGTACCCCTAAATATTTTTTAAAAAAGAAAAAAAAGCACTGGGTGAAGGTAGGATTTATGTTATGGGGGGGGCAGGACACGCACCTGTCATCATCCTCTGTCTGGATCTGTCTATCAGATTCGGAATGAAACGTCTCAACAACAGTTGTTTTACTTACTTTCCCCCCCCCCAATGTGCTCAGAAAAATTGGTCAATATCTTCAGTCAATTGAAAACCAGGAAGTTAAATAATAAAAAAATAATATCAGGGAGTACCTTACATGCAGTATATTTTGCAAAATTACAAAGGAAACACCTTTTTCATCTTATTTTTTTTTCTAAAAATCTAAACTAAAACAAGTTTCCTTGGATTTGCCGAAAACCTTTTCAGCACATCTTTCTCAAGTTCCTCCTTTTTCCCCAATGCAGTTTTTTTCTGCGCACACAGAAAGCATAGCCTATTTCTGCTTTTAGTTGAGTATTTTTATTTATCGACTTGATGTAGGGGGGGGGCATCTGTCCCCCTGCCTCCTCAGGGTATTCCCATGGGTACAATATTTTGCAACGTGAGCATATCTTACCAAGAACACTGAATGCACAGCGAAACGTATGAGTCAATGTCAAGGGCAAAACTGCTATTTCAGGTGCGCTGAGCAAGTGCTTAGACGGTTGATACTTGAATATGGAAGTGTTGGAGGGAGAGGGGAGGAATTACAGGCATGACGGCAAAAATCAAGGCAAAGAGCTATTTTGGATCTCTGCACAAAATCACCTTCAAAGACAAAGATGGAGGAAAAAAAGATGTGCTATGGTTTGATCAGTTGGGCTTTGTTTCAGTGTTATCACCGGACTTGAGAGCACTTTGTGGAGACACTTTCCATAAGCAGCGTAAAGGTAAAGGGACCCCTGACCATTAGGTCCAGTCCTGTCCGACTCTGGGGTTGCGGCGCTCATCTCATGTTACTGGCCGAGGGAGCCAGCATACAGCATGACTAAGCCGCTTCTGGTGAACCAGAGCAGTGCACGGAAACGCTGTTTACCTTCCCGCTGGAGCGGTACCTATTTATCTACTTGCACTTTGACGTGCTTTTGAACTGCTAGGTGGGCAGGAGCAGGGACCGAGCAACGGGAGCTCACCCCGTCACGGGGATTTGAACCGCCGACCTTCTGATCAGCAAGCCCTAGGCTCTGTGGTTTAACCCACAGCGCCACCCGCATCCCTTTTTTCTTCTTCGGGGGGCGGGGGCGTGGAGAGAACAGTGAAGAAGCACACCTGGATAAAGTATTGGGCAAGCAACGGAGAATGCCAACAAGTTGAGAATGGGGGGGAAAATGATCACCAAGAAAGATAAAGAAATTAAGTAGCTAGCAGGTTTTATCTGATCCCCAGTGATGACATGTGAAGGTCAAACGAGGTGAGGATGACTTAGAACTTGTGATTGCTCCCTACCTTGATCCTCTTGTTTGTCATGACTGCACAGCTCCCATTTCCACTCCCTAAATTACCATATTTTCCCGTGTATAAAATGGTATTTTTTCCTTAGAATTAATAGGCAAAAATTGAGAGTCGTCTTATACACGGATAGCAGGGGAGGGAGGGGGTGATTGGTGGCAGCAGCCAGCAGGAGATTGGCAGTTGTGATTGGTTGCTGTGGCAATGGCTGCTGCTGATTGGCTGCGGCTGTGGCAATTGGGCGGTCGATCTACGGCAGCAGTGTGGCGTACGTGCAACCACCTGTTGTTGCACCTAGTGGGCAGGTGGGCTTTTGGTGGCGAGCGTGCAGACGATCGTTGGCCGTGACGATGAGTGCAATTTGCTGTGGTGGGCAGTCTGTAGAATGATTGATGGCTGTTTTCCCCCCCCCCCAATAACAACTCTGGGCATCTCCCCCCAAAAAGCAACAACTCTGGGCAATTCCCCCCCCCAAAAAAGCTCAACAACTTTGGGCAATTCCCCCCCCCCATTTTTTTTTGCGGTCCCAAGAAACAGGGGTCGTCTTATACATGGGGGCATATTATACACGAAAAAATACGGTATACTCCCTCTATGCTTGGCAGGAGGTTGGACTGGATGGCCCTTGTGGTCTCTTCCAACTCTATGATTCTATGTTGCTCCATAGATAAGCTGTTTTACTTATTGCAGGATCCACCTCCTGTCTGATTTGCCATTTCGCTGGTATCTCTGTGCTCCTGCCTTGCCTAATGAGTAAGCTTTACCTCAAAGCTTTACCTAAATAAATTCCTCCTTAAGGATTCATTTATTGTTGTAAGGTTAAAGCTCACTGGGAAATGATATACAGTAGTATCTTGGTCTTTGTCTTTGTCCTTGTCCATGGAGTTTTCTTGGCAGGGATACTGGAGCGGCTTGCCAGTTCCTTCTCCAGGTCTTAAAAAGCAAAGACATCACCTTGCCGACAAAGGTCCGTATAGTTAAAGCTATGGTTTTCCCAGTAGTAATGTACGGAAGTGAGAGCTGGACCATAAAGAAGGCTGATCGCGAAGAATTGATGCTTTTGAATTATG
Organism: Lacerta viridis; assembly: GCA_900245905.1. Lineage (NCBI taxonomy): Eukaryota > Metazoa > Chordata > Lepidosauria > Squamata > Lacertidae > Lacerta > Lacerta viridis. The sequence goes on along the minus strand of OFHU01003661.1, from coordinate 551,131 downwards.
GTGCTGGAGGAGACTCTTGAGAGTCCCATGGACTGCAAGAAGATCAAACCTATCCATTCTCAAAGGAAATCAGCCCTGAGTGCTCACTAGAAGGACAGATCCTGAAGTTGAGGCTCCAGTACTTTGGCCACCTCATGAGAAGAGAAGACTCCCTAGAAAAGACCCTGATGTTGGGAAAGATGGAGGGCACAAGGAGAAGGGGACGACAGAGGATGAGATGGTTGGACAGTGTTCTTGAAGCTACTAACATGAGTTTGGCCAAACTGCGAGAGGCAGTGAAGGATAGGCGTGCCTGGCGTGCTCTGGTCCATGGGGTCACGAAGAGTCGGACACGACTGAACGACTGAACAACAACAACAGTATCTTGGTAGTCGAATAGCTTGGCTCCCGAACAAATCGGCTCCTGAATGCTGCAAACCCGGAAGTTGGCGAATGCTTTTCAGAAGCCAAACGTCCGACGTGGCTTCCGGTTGGCTGCAGGAAGCTCCTGCAGCCAATCGGAAGCCGCGCCTTGGTTTACGAACAGTTTCGGGAGTCGAATGGACTCCCAGAACGGATTAAATTCGAGAACCAAGGTACCACTGTATAATGAATTGAAAAAGATATTTAAAATAATGTTTGTAAAAACCAACAACTCAGAAGCTTTCCTTTTGGGAATTATAGGGACAGAACTACCCAAACTGTATAGAAATTTATTCATGTATGCAACTACGACGGCAAGAATGTTACTTGTCCCAAAATGGAAAGAAGTCCCAGCGAAAGACGAATGGAAACAAAAACTTATGGAATATGCAGAAATGGCGAAACTTACTGGAAAAATAAGAAATCAAGATCATAAACTTTTTATAAAAAGAATGGAAATGGTTTATTGAATATTTACAAATAAACGGTAAACAGATAAGAACATTGGCAGGAATAATAATAATAACCTGCAGTTTTATAAGAGTATATATTTAAAGTACAGTCGTACCTCAGAAGTTGAACGAAATCTGTTCCGGAAGTCCGTTTGACTTCCAAAACGTTCAACTTCCAAAGTGCAACTTCAGATTGGCTGCAGGAAGCTCCTGCAGCCAATCAGAAGCCGCGAATGCCCTGTCAGAAGTTCAGGTTCCAAAAGAATGTTCGAAAACTGGAACATTCACTTTCGGTTTTTGATCATTCAGGAGCTGAAATGTATGAATTCTGGGGCGTTCGAGAACCAAGGTACGACTATAGATGAATAAATGAGTACGGTAAATTAAGTTAATTTGGAATATGCAGAAAATATAAAAAATGAATTTAAGGAACTGCAGAAAAAGGGGGGAAGGAAGTCGAGTTTTGAAATGTTAAAATGATTGTAAAATTATTGAAATGTATAAAATTGAAAATAATAAATAAAATTAAATTAAAAGGATTCGTTTCACAGTGGGGCCTGTTCGCCAGACTGAATGTTGGGAGATTTAGGCCAGATAAAAGAAAGTACGTCATCACACAATGCTTTATTAAACTATGAAACAGGCTCTGTAACCACTCGTTGATGGGTAAGTGGAGAGCTGGGCAGGAGAGGGTTTGGGAATCCTCATGCTTTGCTGCCCCTATGAATGTCTAGTGATGCAAAATCCCAGAGTGCTAACACTTCTTTTACTTCAGTCATGCAGAAATGTGCCTCAAGCTACATTACAGTGTCAAAACCCCACTGAGGTCAACATTTACACATGACCCAAATAGGAACAGAAAGTCGAGTGCTTTCTCTCTCCTGGTTGCGTAGTAGGAACGGATGAGAAAGGTCACACTTTGGTGGTTGTTTCTTTAAAATAAAAAATAGATAAAACTTGCAGGTCGTGCGCCTCTGTTTTATCACTGGGACAATCTGTGTGGTGACAAGTCAGGAATGGGGTGTACAGTAATTGGCCCTAAATGGTTACAAGCTTTTGATCACACACTTTTGTTGTATCACGGAGTCTCTAGTGGAATCAACGGGGCAAATATCTAAATCCCCCAAATGCAAAATTCTTACCAAAGTTCAAAACTCATTACACAGTACCCAAGGTTGCAAGATCCAGTTCCCAAGTGCAATTGAAGCGATTCATCTGATCAGTTTGCGCTACAGATTTACTAGGTGAGGGGAATTAAAATGCAGCTTGCCAGCTTCGCTGCCAACTCAGCTATGATTAAATAGTTACAGCTCCTATTGCCTGTTGCGTACAGAAGTTGTACCTATAGGTATTAAATACTTGGTGAAATGCCAGAATCAATCCCAGCTGACCTTCCCACATGACAAACTTTCGGGGTGGCAATTTAACTTGCTGCTGTCATCATGAAGGCACCTAACCTTGCCAGTACATACCTTTTCTAGAATAGTAGGGCTTACTTGAGAGATGTTTTTATTTGTCATATCTTGTATCATAGGAGCATCGCCTTGTACCAAGTCAGATCAATGGTCCATTTTATGGTCTACACCAGGCAAGTCCAACCAGTCTATTGCGATCTACCAGCTGATCGCAGGGCAACCTTGGTCGATCGTGGGATCCTGATTGATCTCCCCAAAATGAAAAAAACCTCAACAACTCTGGTCTGTCGTCCCCCCCAAAAAGCTTAACAATTTTGGTCAATCCAATGGGTAGATCACTGCCAGTTTTTTTAATAGTAGGACGAGATCACAATCTCTTGGGAGTTTGACGTGACTGGTCTACACTGATTAGCAGCTCTTCCGGGTTTCAGACGGGTTTATTTCCTGGCCCAACCTGGTGATGCCAGGGATTAAACCTGGAACATTTTATATACAATTTCAGCGCTCTTGATCTTGGGATATTGCACATGAAATCACCCTATTTTAGGAATCTGCAAGCTTGCCAAGGAGTTGATGAGCTTCACGACTGAGTTATTTGTAGTTCAACAGATCACTCTCCTTCCCAGGCTGAGAGGGGAAATGGCGAAGACAGATTATTTATTGGGACAGAGTGATTTTTGCGGCTGTTGTTAAAGTTGCAAAACAACGAAGCACAGCATGGGGCAATGGAGAATTTCTGAAACAACGATGGGACATTAGCTCTGCCCAAGGCATGATGGAGAACAGCAACAACCGGGAAAAGATAAGCATAATACTGTATTTTACAAGGACAGGAAGAAACATCACCGACAGAAAGACTGTCACACAAAGGAAGAACAAGGATACAGTTTGAGTGCCTCACTTGTAGATTTATATATTATTTAATGTGTCCATACGACTGGAAGTTGTCTATATTGCAGTTGTTGTATAGGGGATTGTTATTTTGACTGGAGTGTAATTGAAATTTAAAAGATTCTAGAACGCAGAAATGAAGTAAACCATCAAACCATCAATTCTAGCACGCGGGGGGCCACCTAAATTATATAATTTGGTATTTGAATGATTGGTATTAGTAATTGTATGGTAATTTGGCATTGTTATAATGAGGCTATTATTGGAATGTAACTGAAAACTAATAAAAATTATTATATATATATATAAACCTGCTCTGCAAGGTAGAATAAGTGGAGATAGAAGATGCTCAAAGGACACCCATTGGGCTTCATGGATGGGTGAGGATTTTGATATTGGTCTCTGCTCCAAATCTATCACTTTCCAGTACATTACACAGGCTCTTTATAAAGAAACACTGTCACTAACGACCGTGCCAAAATTAAGAATCCCACCAAAACTTTGTGTGCAGGCCACCTCCCCATCCAGATGCATGAAAAGAAATTGACACCCAAGAGAAGAAAAAAATTAAATGATTTTATTAAACATTAAAGAATAACAGACAGAAAGATTTGGGGCTGAAAAGCATACAGAACACAATCCATTTCATGATGTACATTAAATTTGATCTTGTTTGTTAAAGTCCTGTTAACAAAGGTGGTCTTGTGGTGTTGCCAGAAATACAGTGGTCAATCATGGGAGAGAGCCAGGGGGTGGGGGGAGAACTGGTATTGAATTAAGTTCACTGTATTTTGGACACAAATAAGTCAGTGGGACACAAGGCCTGTCATGACTTAACTTCTCGCACTGATTTAAGCGGGAAGTTTAACATAGTCCGGATCCAGTATTTTGTTTTATATCCTTTTCCAAGTTAAAAAAGAATAATATGCAAACTCACTATTCCTTTCTTCAAATTACATGCAACCTCACAATCTCTCTCTCTCTCACACACACACACACATACACACACTCCCGAGTAAAAATAAAGGTCGGTATCGCCGGAGAAGAAACATCAGTTCAAAAGGTAAGGCTAAGTTTTGCTCCTTTATATACACCTCACTCTCATGGAATGATGTGTGATCTCAAATCCTATGCAGCAGTGGCAGACAGTTCATGGTACCAGGCCAAACTCGGGTTACTGTCTACCGTCAGGTATAGAGAGCCTTTTAGCCATACGCAGGCTTCCATTTACATACTGGTTTTAGGAGAAACAACCAGGAGTGTAGTTTCCTGCAGCCTCCCTCCCAGCAAATGTGCCAGTCTGGAGATTTTAGAAGGGATCTCTCTTCTTATCCCCACATGGCCATCTGTCTTAGATTGGTCTCCGGCCCGTTGAATTGCTGACCACCGTTACACAATCACCAACCAGAACAAAACCCAGCTCTGCCATGGGATCGGGTCAGGGAACTTTTTCCAGCGGGTTCTGTGCCACGATGCAGTCTAATAGAAGCCAGCCGATTCTTGAGATCCTGCCTGTTATTTTCCTGACGCCTGGCTTGTCGCTTTCACTCGCTTCGTCCATCCAAATAAGTTGGCCACCTGTGTGCTTTGGTTGGTCAGCCATGTAGCAGGCCGTCCAGCCAAAGTGGGGATCCTCTCAGAAGCAGAAGGAAATGCGCCTTGAGGGTTTGCAGACCAAGGAACAGGTACAGGGTTAAGAGGTGAAGTGATTGCTTCACCGCATGCTCAATGCCGCAAAATATAGGAGAAGAGGAGTTTGGATTTGATATCCTGCTTTATCGCTACCCAAAGGAGTCTCAAAGCGGTTAACATTCTCCTTTCCCTTCCTCCCCCACAACAAACACTCTGTGAGGTGAGTGGGGCTGAGAGACTTCAAAGAAGTGTGACTAGCCCAAGGTCACCCAGCAGCTGCATGTGGAGGAGTGGGAGACGCGAACCCGGTTCCCCAGATTACGAGTCTACTGCTCTTAACCACTACACCACACTGGCTCTCTCATTACAAATTACCACCACTAACTGTTTGTAGAAACCTTTGTATAATTCGAGCAGTATAACCGAACTTAACTGAATGTACCCCTAACCTGGAAAATTCAAAGTTTACCTGGAACCGTAAGATAAAATCATTGCTTCTGAAAATAAGCTTTTTAAAAGAGAACTTTATGTCTTGCAGGCTTCTATCTATATATAATGTATTTCTTTAATGCCTCTAAAAGTTTCGCTGAAATCTAGCAACTAAAGATGCAAAAAGGACTGATTCACCCAACCCAAAAATTTAGGCTGAGTTTGGTAAAGCAGTCATGTTATTGGCTTATCACTTGGGTCTCTGAAATATACTCGGAGTCCAGTGTGAATTTCATGCTCTTTATTCAGCTCATAGTAGTGAGGAATGCAGTTCCCCCAAAACGTTTGCTTTATATACACTATTTACACAATGGGCCCCACGTGATTGGCTAATTCCGGGATACTCCTGTATGCCAATCGGAGTGCGGATTCACTTCCACCTGGAGCTGGATTGGGTGGCTCCTGCAGGACCAATCAGACTGCTGCAATCTCAATCCTATTGTTCTGGGACCAATCAGACTGCTGCAATCTCAATCCTATTGTTCTGGGACCAGTCAGACTGCTGCAATCTCAATCCTATTGTTCTAGGACCAATCAGACTGCTGCAGTTTGGATCCTATTCAACTCAGTACATAACAGTCTCCAACTACAATTCCCATTATCCCTGAACGCTGGTCCTGCTAGCTAGGAATGATGGGAGTTGTAGTCCAAAAACAGCAGGAGACCCAAGTTTTGGAAACCCTGGTTTACCACATACCAAAGTTATCCCCCCTCCTTAGGACTGCAGTCCTATACCTACTTACCTACGTACCCAGTGGGATTTATGTCTGATTAGACTTGTGAAGAATTGTGGTATCATATTTTTTAAAAAAATAATCAGTGAGACTTTTCCAGGGTAAGCAGGTTCTATGCCAGGGACAGGGAATGTATGGCCCTCCAAACTCCCATATATAACTCCCAACATCTCTGACTATTGGCCATTCTAGATGGGGATGATGGTAGCTGTATTCTGACAACATCCGCAGGGCCACAGGTTCCCTACATTGCTCATGGACACTGTAACCTCGAGTCCTTTCCTCCCGACCTCCTTGCACATTGGAGACTCAAAACACCCACGGCAGACATCAGATCAGCGCCTGCAGTCATATTCAAATATCGTGTCACAACCACCACATGAAACAGTCATGCGCATTCCACCATAGAAACATGAGAAATATGCTTTTTAAAAGGCCTTTTTTCCTGCTCTCTGAAATGTGCCCACAGCCTGACATTGTGTTTTTTAAAGGCATTTTAAAAAAAAAAAGCAAAAACCTGAGCACGAATCAGCCAGAGTTAAGCACTTTTAAGTCTCATTGATTTCAACAGGAAGGAGTTTGAATATGTGCTCTCCTCCCACACTGGACTCAATGGGACCCCGTAGGACTTTTATCTTTGTTTGGGTTGCATCTATGACTTTCATTTTTACAGATGGTGGGATTATTTATTTATTATTAAATAACTTTTTTTTTCCTTTTTCTTTTTACTGGCCAGTAAAGAAGAGCTTACTTTCTAAATAGCTGCAAGGTATTCCATCCACTGGAATAATGTTCCATAGAAATACAGATGTGGTAAAAAAAAAAAAAGTGGTACATTTTTTTCGGAGGGGCAAAACCCTCTCCGGGAAATCTGCAGAAAAATGGGAAAACAGAATTGCCTATTCCAGAATAAGGTGTATTTTTGTCTAAATCATCTTCAGAATAAGGTGCGTTTTATTGGAATAAACAAGCGTTTGCTTTGAGAAGAAAGCAATTCTCGAGAAACCTGCAGCACCATAATTTCCTGATGTATGAATAATGTGCGCCCGTTTTGGTTTATTACTTAGTCAGAGCAAGCCTCATCATGACAAGGAAATAACTGTCCCAGCCTGTTTGAGTATAACAAAGGCTAACCATAATACAGATAATTCACCTGGCTGCGCCTGACCTTGTCCTCAATCAGAGGCAGAATAAGGTGGACAAGGAAATGGCAGGATCAGTGTTTCATGAATAGGAAAGTCATTACCCACAGGGAATAAGAGGCATAGGGCTGACCCTGGACCCAATAATCCACACAAAAGGGTGCAATTCCAGTCAGCTAGGTTCTACACAGAGTAGACCCATTGAAATGAATGAGCATGACTATGACTAAAAGTACAATACCACCCAGTGTACCTTTATGATTCCAACGGGAATTAAACGCACCTGAGACCCGTCGCATACCCTGCAATTTTCAGCTTAACTTCTGACAGTTTTCTTTCAAGTGGAACTGACTGGAACTCAGTTGCAGCACCTCTCAGGTGGGAGCCATTGCCTCACTAGGCTACTGGGGTCACTGGCTGACAGGGCCGAAAAGGATGTTTATATTATGATTTTATCACTGGTGTTCTGTAATGTTACAGGTAGGTAGCCAGGTTGGTCTGCCATAGTCGAAACAAAATTAAAAAAAAATTCCTTCCAGTAGCACCTTAGAGACCAACTAAGTTTGTTATTGGTATGAGCTTTTGTGTGGGTGCACATGAAAGCTCATACTAATAACCAACTTAGTTGGTCTCTAAGGTGCTACTGGAAGGATTTTTTTTGTTCTGTAATGGTTTTTTTTTTAATGCTGTATACTACCCTGAGTTCTTTTGATAAAGGGCAGTATATAAATTGTAGTAGTAGTAGTAGTAATAATAATAATAATAATAATAATAGAATAAGTGAGGCGTTCATGGTGAGTTCCAGCACCTCTTTTTCTAGAAAAATAGCACTGACTTCTGAAAATCTCAGGCATACAGGTGACAAATGTGATGTTGCTCCTCAAGAAGCTGTGGGTGGCTAAACCTCCTTGTTGTGGGGGGGGGAAAACCACTGGGTGGCAAAACATGGTTTGCCTCTGTGTAATATGTGAAAGGGCCCCAACTTCCTCTGAATTATTCCACAAGGATGGTGCATGCAGCTTACAGCGCTGCTCTGAAGAATTGGTGCCCTGTCTCCTTGTTCAATAGAGATGTTCATCAGGAAGTCATAAAGGAGACTCCGCAGCTTGACCTTCTTTAAAACTAATCCAGAATGCAGCAGGAGACTGGGAGTAGCCGCCGAGACCACACAACACCAATCCTGAAAGACCTACATTGGCTCCCAGTACGTTTCCGAGCACAATTCAAAGTGTTGGTGCTGACCTTTAAAGCCCTAAACAGCCTTGGCCCAGTATACCTGAAGGAGCGTCTCCACCCCCATCATTCAGCCCGGACACTGAGGTCCAGCTCCGAGGGCCTTCTGGTGGTTCCCTCCCTGCGAGAAGTGAGGTTACAGGGAACCAGGCAGAGGGTCTTCTCAGTAGTCGCGCCTGCCCTGTGGAACGCCCTCCCATCAGATGTCAAGGAAATAAACAACTGTCTGACTTTTAGGAGACATCTGAAGGCTGCCCTGTTTAGGGAAGTTTTTCATGTTTGGAGTTTTATTCTGTTTTTGTCCTCTGCTGGGAGCCACCCAGAGTGGATGGGGCAATTAGATGGGATGTGTGTGTGTGTGTGTGTGTGTTTACAAATAAAAAAATTGTCGTATTTTTCCGTGTATAAGACTCCCCCATGTACAGTATAAGATGACCCCTATTTTTTAAAACCCAAAATTAAGAAAATGCACTATGCACGATCCGTGTATAAGATGACCCCTTATTTTAAACTTCAGAAATTTAGGAAAAAATATAGTCTTATGCATGGAAAAATATGGTATTATTATTTGGGAAGTGTCAGGGATTTCCTCCTTCCCTTGGATGTTGCTCATGAGTAACGACAAGTCTTAGGTAAGCTAAAACTATTTATTGTCCATAATGGAATTACAGAGTCTCTGCAGCCATGACTGCTCAGTCAGTTTCAGTTTCTCGGAGTGGCGGGCTTTCGTGTGCCCGCCAACACAACCAACGGCTCGGCACCCTAAAATGACGTCTGCGTCTCCTCCCCCCCCGGCTCATCTTCCTGTCTGTGACTGACGGTGCTGGGTCTCTGCTCTGTCATCCCCAAGCCTGGCATCTCCCTCTCTTCCGGAGACATTTCCTGACGGGGGCTGGAGGAGGAGGATGAATCTGTGGAGATTATGGGTGGCTGTTCTCTATAACCCAGCGACCCCCCTTCCCTGGATGAGTCGCTATCTTCTCTCCCAGCTCTAGCTTGCTCCCCTCTCCCCCCCTGCTCCTCCCAAGTAGTCCCTCTTTCCCTGACAGGAAGCCTGCCTCACTCTAAAGAACCATTGGGTTTGTGAAGTGTATACATGAACAAAAGAAGAAAGTCACACAAACAGGATGCTTCTCAGGCCGGTGGCAACACCTTGCCACAGCAGCAAATGTGAAATGTGAAAGAAGGCAGGGAATGTGCAAGCTTTATTACTGTTTTGGGAAAGATGCTGCTTAACTTAAGGCCTGCAATGAGCATCACAGAGTATTTTTTGCTTTTTTTCCTTGGCAAATGGGATTCACTGCGTTGTTGTCGGGGGGGAAAAAAACCATCCTCATTACATGAATGGGAAAACAGTTATTTATTTATTAGAAATACAAAGGACCCTGGAGAACCGTTTTTTTTTTGTTTGTTTGTCTGTTTGTTTGTTTTTAAACTTTCATAAAATGTTTAGGGCACAATCCATCCAAATATGGGCAAGGCCGGCTATGCATGGAGAGATTCCGCAAAGACCCAGTGAGGTACGTTCCCTTTAGCGGCGTTCATGCACTGCAGCGCAGTGTTCGTCCTCCAAGCATGTGCCAAGGTAGGCGCATGCTGGGGAGCGCAAGGAACAGCAGTGTCCGATTCAACCCAATGCGATCTCTTCACATGCAAGCAGATGCACCCACATGGCGATGGATCGCGCCCCAACTTAAAGCACAAAACCCTTCCAATATCTCAGTGGTAAGCAAAAAAATAAGATAGATCTCAAGGGGGAAGGGGAAAACAACAATCTAGAAGCGTGTCCCTCTCTGTACAATCCTAACAAATATATAGAGATATATATCTTTGCTCTGCCTTTAAACGTGGAATATTTTCTTTTTATTTCTCCTCGCTGCTTAGCCTGTAATATATGCTGTTTCTCTCAAAATACACAATCAGCATTCGTCCTTGAAAAATACTGTACAAAAAAAAGCACACTCTAATGATTCTGTAGAAACTTTATACATATTGTAATAATCGTGTTCTTTTGGTCTTCAGAAAACATTTGTATAGATTGGATTCGCCACAGTATGACAACACCATCACCTTTCAATACAGACTTGCATCTCCTACATTCACTTTTTTTTTTTTAATCTCCTGCAGAAAGTCCACTATAATATAACACAAGTTTAGAAAGCAAAATGAGAACAAAAAAAAAGCGGAAAACAACAGGAGAAAGTTTGAGAACCATCGGTTTTATGATACAATCAGAAACAAAACATCTCAAGGAAAAGTAGGATTTGCAAAAAGTGACTTCTCGCCGAGTCAAAAGAATCTGGAGAAACAGCAAGGAAGAAGTCCACAGAAAGTATTTTACAGAAAAGTTGAATATAGAGCTGAATTTAAAGTCTTTAATCACATAAACAGGACGTGAAGAAATGCAAATGGCAAAGGAAATAACGATCGTAATAGCAATAATAACAATAAACCCTCCAAACTCCAAAAGCAGTGAATATTTGAATGTTTTCGTTTTTGTTCTCTTGCCAAGGAATAGCCATGTGTCTTTTGCACCCCAATCCAGCAAGGGCAATCACTGCCCCCCTATACCCTATTAACACCAGTGGACTGTTTGAGGAGTGGGGCAGGTAGGACTGTTTGGGGCAGAGTCCAAACACAACCTCATCATCTCCCCATTAATAGGGTATCAATGTTGCCATAGGTGTCTGGACCAGTTAGTTATACTTTCATTTTTTTGCGGGGGGGGGAGCAGTGGACATCTGCAAGTACAGCAGTATATGTGCAGCAGGCTGGCCCAACCGAGGAGGTAAAACTACACAACCTCTTGCGGTGCCACAATCCAAGAGCTGCCTGCTTCTGCTGTCACCGCCTTAAGGAACTGTCACAGCAGCCTGCAATTTTGGAGGAGGTCCATAGGGGGCAGCAGAGCAGCTCGACGGCTGGGTTTAACACCCCATGCAGCAGCAATGGAAAAGTTGTAGCCCTCCAGTTGCTACCGGACTCCAACTCCCATGAGCCACAGCAAGTGTGGCCAATGGCCAAGGATGATGGGAGTCGTAGTCTGGCAACATCCAGAGAGCCAAAGGCCTCTCCCCGTTGCTGCAGCCAACAGCCTTTTGATTTCTGCACAGGGACACCCCTCACCAGTGGGCAGACATAGCTGTATGGAAGTGTAAAAGAAGTTAACGGGCAATTTTTAACAGAGCAGTATCCTAGGTCTGCACTTGATAATGTTAACGTTGTGCTCAGCGTATGGCACCAGCAGGGGGAGCAAGACTTTGATTTGTCATAAGGTGGCAAAATGCCTAGACTGGCCCTCTTAAGTGCTGCCTCTGCCGGCACCATCGCTTGACTGCTTTAGAAAACTTATCCCCCACTTTTCTGTTTGAGCATTTGCATCGCTCAGTGGGGACGGCTTCCAGCAATTAAAAACCAAACCATGTTTGAGAGGTTCTTGTAGCAGCCTATCAATAAGTTGTTGTTTTTTTACAAATTACAAAGAAAAACCCAGTGGAAAATTATCTTATTAGGTAGGGAAGGTGATCCTATGTCCACCTGGAACATTGCAAGTAACATACCAGAGTGCACAAGAGGATTATTGCTTAGGTTCAGGCTGTGCAAAACAAAAAAAAATTAAAATTAAAAAAATAACACTCCCTGTGATTTATTTGCAGTTTTTGGGTTTTAGAGCCATGAAAGGAAACTTCAGCTGTTTCTTACGAGATCTACCGAGAAAACTATCAGCAGCGGTGCGAGCCTGAAGATATCTTTTTTTAAAAAAAATAAATCACCAAAGCTTAAGAACACAACAAAACAAAAGAAGGAGAAAAATCTATAAATTAAATATTTCTGCAGTGTAGCATTAAAATGTCATTTGTGCATTTGCAGTAGCAAGTTAAAAATGTCTGATTAGGCATATTTAAACAATAGATTCAGGGAGGGTAGGGTGGAGAGATCGGCCTCCTTTATTTTCTTCCCTCCTCCATTTATAGCGCGATTCATTCTTTCCGTTCTCGTTTTCGAAATTAAATCAAGAGAATGGCAAAAGGGTAAAATAATAACAATAGTAATAATAATAATAATATAATAATAATAATAAAACCTAGTTCAAAGCAGCACTGGAAAATATTTAATTATTTAATGAAAAGCTTAACTATGGCAGGTTTAAGCAGTCCCAGTGAAAACGGGTCACCCTTCCATTTCCATAAAAATGGGGAGTGCTGAGGTGAACATGCACACACGCCCACACATACACAGACCCGCGCATGCGTGTACGCACATAGAAAAAAAAAGTTGTACGCTGTTTTTTGTTTGTTTCTGTTTTCCTGGTAAAGTGCTGATGGTGAAAGGTTGGGGGGGGCGTTTGGGTGTGGTGCTATCAAGCAAGAAACACACTGTCCATCGATTCAAATGCCAACCCACCGAAAAGAAAAAAAGAAAGAAAAGGAAAGGAAAGGAAAAAGAAAGAAAGAAGAGGGAGGGGGGAAAGGGAGGGCAGAAAGAGGTGGGTGGGAATGCCATTTACAGAGGACCATGCCGGGCTTCATACTTGGCAAGGACATTCTTGCATTTGCCCAGCTCTTTCCGTAGATCGGCCACCTCCTGGCGCAGAGCGGAGTTCTCCTTCTCCAGGAACGAGGCGCGAATGGCAATCTGGTTCTCCTTCAGCCTCCGAGCATCTCTGGACCGCTTGGCAGCCATGTTGTTCTTTCTGCGTCTTGCCCAGTATTTGTCATCCTGCTCATTAATCACAGAGAGGGGGAAAGGCAGCTTTAGACTTCAGCGGATTAACAGAGCTTCTGTTACAAGGCACCAGGGCAGGGTGGGCAGAGCACACTTCTACTGGCAGGGCTACATATATTCTGCTCAGCCTTGGCTGCATACATGTCATACTGGTGACTGGTAGCGTCCGTCGGTAGCATGTAACACCAGTCCCGAAAGACCTACATTGGCTCCCAGTACGTTTCCGAGCACAATTCAAAGTGTTGGTGCTGACCTTTAAAGCCCTAAACAGCTTCGGCCCAGTATACCTGAAGGAGCATCTCCATCCCCATCATTCAGCCTGGACACTGAGGTCCAGCTCCGACGGCCTTCTGGTGGTTCCCTCCCTGAGAGAAGTGAAGCTACAGGGAACCAGGCAGAGGGCCTTCTCAGTAGTGGCACCCGCCCTGTGGAATGCCCTCCCATCAGATGTCAAGGAAGTAAACAACTAAGTCCAGCTCTGAGGGCCTTCTGGCAGTTCCCTCTCTGCGTGAAGTGAAGCTACAGGGAACCAGGCAGAGGGCCTTCTCGGTGGTGGCGCCCTCCCATCAGATGTCAAGGAAGTAATCAACTATCTGGCTTTTAGAAGACATTTGAAGGCAGCCATGTTTAGGGAAGTTTTTGATGTTTGATCGAATTTTTAATATTCTGCTGGGAGCTGTCCAGAGTGGGGTATAAATAATAAATTGTTGTTGTTGTTGTTGTTAGCACATAAAGGATCTTCAGTACTATTGTTAAGGGTGCTGTGGGGGTAAAACTACAGTTCCAAGGATTTCTGGTGGGGTTTCTTTAAATGTATGGTCTGTATACAGTCCAAGTCTGAACATCCCAAGTAGTGTGGGCTTCTGTTCTTCTTGTTTTAAGTCTCTAACTCTCATGTTTATGCATACTTTTTCTGAATGTTTCATTTCATTTCTGAATGTTTCATTTCTGAATGTTTCATTTCATTTCTGAATGTTTCATTTCTGAAACACACTTTTCTGAATGTTTCATTTCATTTCTGAATGTTTCATTTCTGAAACACACTTTTTCTGAATGTTTCATTTCACTTTCAATTAGTATACCGCCTTTCTGTATTATTATACACAGAAGGTAGTTTGCAAGCTGAAGAAACAACAAAATAGCAACGGTCACACACTTAATATCAATCTGATCCAATACCCCCCAAAAAATATCACCATAATTTTTAAATAGACAATTTATATCAAATAAAACAATCTCTAATAATCTGTTGGATTGTATTAAATATTAAATAACAGCAAATAATAATTAAACAATTTACACTTCTCAATTGCAACAAAGAATCACTAAACTGTAATCTGTAAAAATAACAGCAAGTCACATAAAGCGTACAAAACTGTGTAAAGGGATCAAATTGAGAAACAAGGACACACAACTAATAACATTAATTTTTTTTAAAAAAAAAAATATCCCTCAACTCCCTGTTGCCTAGAGAGGAAGACTGGAATAAAATGCAAGCACTTTAAGCTACCCAAAAGTAACATTTGCATGCTCTGAAACCATCCTTACAATGCAACCCTACACAAGGCTACTCAGAAGTAAGTTCCACTGAGTTCAGTGGAGCTTGCTTCCAGGTAAGTGGGTACAAGACTGCAGTATATCTCAGGAGCCTGGCTCCAGAGATATGCCAAAACCCTCCCATTTTTTCTACACCCCATAGGCTACATCTTGGCTTCATAATACCCATCTCCGTCATCATCTCTGCAAAAAACACACACACAAAAACCAGCTTTAACTTCAGTTCATTCCTGGGCTTATCCAGGCCACGTACAACTCTATTTTAACAAATTACAAAGGCAAATCCTTTAATCCGGTCCTGAAAGAAGCAGGGCTGGCATCTAGAATCACATGCAGCCGAGAGACGATTGGCTGGCCTAATCTGCTTACCCCTTTCCAGAACTACTCTTCTGCACCATGGGAAACGGGAGAAAGATGTGACCAAACATCCTGGGAAGAGCCGAGGGCAACTCTCGCTGCTATCTTAGAAGAAACTAGGACGACGGCCATGAACTCCTCTGAGAAAGCAAGGGGCAAGACAGCACTTCCCTGCTCTTAGTTTTTCCCAGGTTCCGTCCACTAACAGTTCCAATGTTTTCAAAAGTTTATGTTTCTTGAGCCAAGCCAGTAAATGAACACGGTGAATATGCACGCACTGGTTGCACCAGGATGTTATCTGGACTTAATAAGCTGAGATATGAATTAGCCATGTTCCCCTGATACACAGCTACTTCGTTCCTCCCTTGGTGCAACTGGGGAAAGCAGGTCAGGAAGCCATAGTTGGCTACAGTTTCTAATTTATGCACAAACTGGGAAACTATGGTTAAGGGCTCCCGAGCAAACTACAGTACAGTCGTACCTTGGAAGTCGAACAGAATCCGTTCCGGAAGTTCGTTCGACTTCCAAAATGTTCAAAAACCAAATTGTGGCTTCTGATTGGCTGCAGGAAGCTCCTGTAGTCAATCAGAAACCGTGGAAGCCCTGTTGGATGTTCGGCTTCCAAAAGAACGTTCGCAAACCAGAACACTCACTTCCGGATTTGGGGCATTCGGGAGCCAAAATGTCCAAGTTCCAGGGCGTTCGGGATCCAAGGTACAACTGTACTGAACTTTAAGCTGCAGCTTAACATATCAATATTAAGAATACGTATGATTTGTTAGACATACCCCTCTATCCCTGTTTTACAAACAACAAATCCCATACATAAGCATTTTAGGCAATTTCCAAAGGACACAATGGTGCAGCTGGGAACTAAATTACCCTGACTATTTGTTTTTAGTATTAGAATTATATCTTTTACTGTTAATTTTATTTATTTTTAAATGTGTTTCTTGATCATTTCAATATTCCTTGCAACTCAAAGGTTTTACATTCGTACCTTGGAAGTCGAACGGACTTGCGGAATAGATTCCAAAACGTTCGAAAATCAAAGCACGGCTTCTGATTGGCTGCAGGAAGCTCCTGCAGCCAATCAAAAGCTTCGGAAGCCCCATCGGACGTTCGGCTTCCAAAAGAGCATTCGAAAACCGGAACAATCACTTTCAGGTTTCGATCATTCGGGAGCCGATCTGTTCGGGAGCCAAGGCATTCGAGATCCAAGGTACGACTGCACTACAATTGAGCAATTTATATAGTTTTCTTTGAATAAATACAAGAAATAAATATATATTTATATTTATGTCCTGTCCTCCTTCCCAAAGGAACGCAAACCTTTATCTCACATTTGAACTCAAGGATACCTGCTTGATTTTATTATAGATATTTTTATACCACTGCCAGGTCTCTTCCCATATTCATGGTTGCTGACCCAAACATTGACCACCAAACATTGACCACACCTAAACCCGCTTAACTTCAGCAAAGTTGCCACATCCTGTGCCTTCAGATCATGCCATGTTACGTAACGGGCAACCATTAAGATGTTTCAACTGGAGACCCATTCTACCCCTTGCTCTGTGAGTTTCACCATTCATTAACTTTTAATCCACTTGGCTCTCAAAATCTTATGTGCCAACTTTATTTTTGGGTGATTAAATAGCAGCTTCTTTCATTCCAGAGAATGAGGCAGCCAAGGAAGCACTTGTCTACGGATAAAAACCTGCCACACACAATTTTTTTTTGAAGCAGATTAGACTGGTCAAATGAAAGCAACACAGCTCAGATTTTTTTTTAAAAAAAAAAGGAAGGAAGGAAGGAAGGAAGGAATATACAGGTGAAACTCAAAAAATTAGAATATCGTGGAAAGGTTAATTTCTTTCAGTAATTCAACTTAAAAGGTGAAACTAATATATGAGATAGACTTTATTTGTTATAATTGTGATGATTATGGCGTACAGCTGATGAGAACCCCAAATTAACAATTTCAACTTTGGGGTTTTCATCAGCTGTACGCCATAATCATCACAATTATAACAAACAAAGGCTTGACATATCTCACTTTGCATGTCATGAGTCTATCTCATATATTAAACTCCAGTAGCTAATGAAAACAATTGCTTACATAAATGGACTTTCCCATGATATTCTAATTTTTTGAGTTTCACCTGTAATAGTTAGAGACCCAAGGTGTGTCTTTTTTATTTTAATGGTATTTTAATGTTTCACTTTTAATTGCATTTCACCTATTAGATAGAATGCAGGAAGGGAAAGTTTTGATTTCTGTGTAAGGTTCGTGTGCGCCTGCATTTTACAACCTTGTTGCTCTCTGCGCCATAAACAAGAAATCCAATCTAACCCTGAAAGTAGTACAACTGAACATTCAGGATGTTATTCTATGTTCTAGTCCCAGAACATTATAATCCATCTAGAAATCAGCAGAATGGCTATAGGACCATGCCTTAGCCTACTCTCTGGACCTCCAGAACAGTTTCTAGCTGGTTGGACACCGGTCCCAATTTACCTTCAGATCCTCTGGGATGAAGACTTTGCGGGCTTTCTTAATCATTGGCTGCGGCTTGAGTTCCTCCTCGGAGAACTTGCGCTTACGGGGGTCAAACATCTCCTGGCCAGGAATGCTGGAAAGAGCGAGGTCGGCTGGGTCAGGTTCATACCCCACCGGAACCTGAATGGTCTCTGGATCGATGGGGCTTGGCGTGTTGCGATTTGCAGGCACGATTTGACCTGCAGAAAGCAGAGACACCATGGTAAGGAAACCAAAAGGGAGAGAACGCTGCAAATTTGTGGTATAACACACACACACACAAACTGCTCCATGACCCATGAAAATAGAAAGACCAAGGACCTCCAAAACTTTACTGAACCTTCCAATCATGGCAAAACACATCTCAAAAATGAAAACGCTTTATAAAAAAAACAACAGAGCATATATGTTATAAAGTACTAATAATCCTGGAAATATATGAAATTGATTACAGAAGAATAGTCCACCCTAGAACGATGAGACTTAACTTTAATTCTCTTTCCCTGTTCATAAAACCCACAAGTGGATAAATGAATCAAGTAGAGGCCACTCATGTTCCTCTATGTTTGTAAAAATAATGAAATCATTCCATATTGTGCCCAAACAAATCTGCATTGGTCCTCCAGACTGGACTCCAACTCCCATCATGCTTCACCACTGGCTAGCATGGCTGGGGATGATGGGAGTTGGAGTCCAATACATTTCCCAAGCCCTCTGCTCTATGGTCTTGTGCTCCTTGTTCCATGGAACTGCCAATGTTTGCGCCCAAACTGAAACACACACACACACACACACACCCCAAAGTGTCATTTCTCTCATCTGAAATTGGTTCTCAGCCTTCTATGTCCAACTTTCCAGAATAACAGGACATTATAAAAAGGTGGCGGTGGGGAATAGTGTGAAGTTAGAGGTGCCACAAAGGACACGAGCCAAGCTAATTGTGTAACACGTTCTACGGATGGTACCAATAACATTTGCTTCCAGGAAGGGCTGGGAAGCACTTGGGAGATGAGAGAGGTGGATCAAAGGGATATTTCTTCCCCAGAATACACACAAAAAAATGAAAAGGGGCAGCAAGGAATTCAATTGTTATCCCTCGTACCCACAGCAGAAAGTTTCCTTCTCACACTGTGCGCCATGTCACTCAATGCCAAGATCTGAAGTGCTGAAAACTGGGCATATCCTGCCTGGTTTCATAAACATCATTCCATTGATTAAACAGTCTTGTCGCAGAGAATCAAAAGTTGATGTTGGATGATAAATCAGGCAGTTTTAATATAATTCCATTTGTAGGAAGGGTGGCTAAGGAGCATTCTCAGAAAATTAGCTGTGAGCCAGAAAGTGCTTGGTGGTCGCCGGTTTGTCTCACACATTTTCCTGTTTTCAGAGCACTTTTGAACATGTCCAAAATGTTCTCTCTAGATACCTGGATTCGAGACACCGGAGCCCCTTGGTTCACTTTGCCCACTCTGGGCTGGATTTGGGTCATTTTCATCACCCACCAAGCAATGTATACATTTCTGTTCCATTTAAGCATTCCTATCTTGTGCTGCTATGTGTGACTGACAGTGCTGTCATCTGCATGTTTACTTCGAACCAGTGTTTCCCAAACTTGGCTCTCCAGCTGTTTTTCGACTACAATTCCCATCATGCCTAGCTAGCAAGACCAGTCGTCAGGGATGATGGGAATTGAAGTCCCAAAACACTGATCACTGATGCAATGGGACACAGTGACAGAAACCAGAGTGCAAGGAAATGCCATTTGCCTTCCCACTGCAGTGGTACCTATTTATCTACTTGCACTGGTGTGCTTTCGAACTGTTAGGTTGGCAGGACCTCAGTATGGATGCTTTCCCACAGAACAGGGGCGGCCATACTAAAAGCCCTGCTCTGAGTTTCTATAGAGTGGGGTTCTGATATTGGGGGGGGGGGCTTTAAGAAAAAAAAAACTAGGATGCAAAATGCAGTGACCTGCTGAGTCTACATATATGAGAAAAGACAGTCTCTTCCTATTTTGCTACATAGGAAGAAATAATCCACATGTGAATGAGAGAGATCAATGAGAGAGAGAGAGAGAGAGAGAGAGAGAGAGAGAGAGATCAATTCCTCTTTGAAACAAAAGCATTCCAGAACTTTGTGCTGGTTCACTCAAACGCTATCAGGTATACTAACCCGGAACATTATCTTTGAGGGACATTCATTGTCTACATGCAATCCTACCAGGGCCCACTCAACCTAACACAATTCTTATATGTGCACAGGTACTCCTTTTTCACCAGTAGACAATAGCTGACTGCATTTTCCATCCCATTCCACAGCAGTTCGACAGGTATTTCTGTAGAACCACCCACCAAATCCCGGCTGGGCCTGGTGTGCTATTTTTAGAACACTTGGGTTCATCCTAATACAAGGTGGGTCAAATGAGGACAGTGTACAAAAGGTCACATGTCTAGCAGAGAGAGCTGGGGACTAATCCTGCCTCAGCAAACTCCGCAGCTGTGACAACATCCAGTACAAGAGGTGGTCAGCAAACTGCAGTCAGCTGAAAGGGAAACCTGCAAGCAAAGGGGAACACTTGGTTCCCTCTTAAAATTGCCCTGCAGTGTTCGTGCTCACCCTTCATCTTAAATAGAGTAAGGAAGAATTCAGTTCCACTGACAAAGGAACACAGGATATCAAGCCAGACCACGGGTTCATCTACAGTAGCTTTCGTTTAGAAAGAAAACACAAGCAGTTCCTGCTGAGGCTGAACACCTTCGCGTAGATGGTGTTCAAAAGCTCGCTTCCAGTTGGTTCATTTATTTTATTTTCTGCAAAAAAAAGAAAAGAAAAGAAAAGAGCTCTGCTCATTCCATGGCACCAACCTGATTTGGACAGGGAACTTTAGAAAGTCGTGTGGAAAACAAAATTGGTGCATGTATGAGTCAGTGCCCAGGTGCCTTTTCTGTTCCCTACAGAACAACCTTTGCAATGTCTCTTCTGCGTTTTGTGCACCACACCCGTGTGGCATAACTCTGCAAGAATCACCGGGCTGCTTGCTAACCTTCCCACTTAACTATGAAGCAACAGTGGTGGTTGTGATACTTAAACTCTGTACACAACCCAAAGCTGAGGTGCATGCCTTCAATGTAAGCGATGATGTTGTTGTTGTTCAGTCGTTCAGTCGTGTCCGACTCTTCGTGACCCCATGGACCAGAGCACGCCTATCCTTCACTGCCTCGCAGTTTGGCCAAACTCATGTTAGTAGCTTCGAGAACACTGTCCAACCATCTCATCCTCTGTCGTCCCCTTCTCCTTGTGCCCTCCATCTTTCCCAACATCAGGGTTTTTCTAGGGAATCTTCTCATGAGGTAAGCAATGAATACCCTCAAATGAAACCAAGAGGTTTAAGTAAAACATGTCATGTAATGGGAAACAATTTACAGGTAGGTAGCTGTGTTGGTCTGCCATAGTCAAAACAAAATAAAAAATTCCTTCCAGTAGCACCTTAGAGACCAACTAAGTTTGTTCTTGGTATGAGCTTTCGTGTGCATGCACACTTCTTCAGATAAAGAAATAAGCAGGGGAGACCAGTTCAAAACCCTGCTCAGGCATGAAGCTGAGTAGATGTGCCAAGGCAAGGCCGTCTCTATCAGCCAACCTGCTTTGCAGGGTTGTTGTGAAGATTAACCAGTGAGGAAGGACGAGATTTGAATGTGATGAAATCAAATGCAAAGCCTTCTTACTGGAGATGAGTAATGGCAGAGTAATTAAGTGCAGAATTGATTTTTATTTTTTAAGCGCCTATTTGTTTCATTGTCCTGTAGGGCGTTTTGTTTTGCTGTCCCTGTTTCTCAGAGTACAGACTAACGTAGAGAAGAAACACAAGCTGCGGCGCCTCACCATTTGCAAGTTACCAAGAAATTTGAGAATCATGTATTTTCCAGAAGGGGGAACACTTTTCATGCCACATTTTCCCTCCACACCTGAGATATATAATGAAATGAAAAGGATGTTTAAAATAACCTTTGTAAAGCAACAACAGCAGAAGCTTTTCTTTTGGGAATTATAGGGACAGAACTACCTAAATTGTATAGAAACTTATTCATGTATGTATACTTGCCCAAAAATGGGAAGGAGGAGGAGGAGTTCCAGCAAAGGAAAAATGGATACAAAAACTTATGGAATAGCAGAAATGGCGAAAATTCACCGGAAGAATAAGAAATCAACTTTTTAAAAAGGAATGGAAATGGTTTATTGAATATTTACAGATCCATTGTAAACAGATAAGAACACTGGCATTGTAATAACCTGCAGTTTCACAAGAGTATATATTTAAAGAGAAGATGAATAAATGAACAAATTAGGTTAATTTGGATATGCAGAAGATATTAAAAATAAATTTAAGGAACCGCAGAAAGGGGGGGGTGAGGAAGTCAAGTTTTGAAATGTCAAAATGATTGTGAAATTAATGAAATGCATAAAATCAGTGAAATGTATAAACTTGAAAAGTACAAATAAAAATTCAATGGAGGCTCTTTACAGCAGAGAAAATCATCCCGGGGCCTTTCGTGTGGCGCTGCGCTATAACTCCCACTGCCTCTTACCAGCAGCCATGCTAGCTAGGGCTAATGTAAGCTGGCGTTGGTTGCCCCTCCTCTACAGTGTTTCCAGGTATTCCCCCCCCCAGCGGTTTGCAAGGCCTGGTGCTTAAAAGGATTGTCAAACACACAGGTGCGTTGAAGGAGCACTCAGCTGCCTCTTCAGTCAAAACGCCTGAAAATCTGGCACGACCAGTCACAGGGCAATCTGAGGAATTCGTCGTGAGAGCAAAAAAGAAGAAGTGATGTTGCATTGCACGGCCAGGCGATATGCAAAGCCACGTTCAGCTATGTGCGGTTGTGTGACTCAGCTGCTATTGAAGCTCTGAAGCAGCGTCTTGAAGCTCCTCTGAGGGTCAGATATTCGGAACGGAAGGATCCCAATATTGGCCACCCCCTCCAACCTACCACTAAGTCTCTGGTATATCTCCGTTGACTTGCAATACAGTGATGGCTCGGTTTACGAACTTAATCCATTCCTGAAGTCCATTCTTAAACCAAATCCGTTCTTAAACCGAGGCGCGCTTTCCCTAATGAGACCTCCTGCTGCTGGTGCCCTTCAACCGTTAAATTTCTGTTCGTAGACTGAGGTAAAGTTCGCAACCCGGGACACTACTTCCAGTTTTACGGAGTTTGTAAACCGAATAGTTTGTAAAAAGGACTGTTCGTAAACTGAGGTACCACTATACTTAGGACAGGCCTAGATGTTATGTAACTGCATAAAGGTAAAGGGACCCCTGACCATTAGGTCCAGTCGTGTCCGACTCTGGGGTTGCGGCGCTCATCTCGCTCTATAGGCCAAGGGAGCCGGCGTTTGTCCGCAGACAGCTTCCAGGTCATGTGGCCAGCATGACAAAGCCGCTTCTGGTGAACCAGAGCAGCGCACGGAAACGCCGTTTACCTTCCCGCCGGAGCGGTACCTATTTATCTACTTGCACTTTGACGTGCTTTCGAACTGCTAGGTGGGCAGGAGCTGGGACCGAGCAACGGGAGCTCACCCCATGGCAGGGATTCGAACCGCCGACCTTCTGATCGGCAAGCCCTAGACTCTGTGGTTTAACCCACAGCGCCACCTGGGTCCCCCATATGTAACTGCATATGCAGTGCTATTTTTCTAGAAGAAAATGGCACTGGAACGGCCCGCTCCTCCTTCGCCTCCCTTCCCCCTTGCCCTGGTCTTGCCCTGGAGCTCCCCCTTGCACCCTGCGAGCTCTTATGTGGCGGGCTGTGGCTGCACTCGAAGTGATCCATTTCTGATTGCGGCACCAATGGGTTTCTCAATAGGAGGGAGAGGCGGGCCAGGGGACCACCGGGTCGGAGCCAGCCGGCCTCTGAGGGGGGCAGAAAGGGAGCAGGGAGTGAGAGGAAGCCAAAAAAAGGCAAGGGAAGAAAAGAGGATGGAGAGAAGGGTAAGGGGGTGATTGAACCTAGAGTAGAACATCTCACACGCACCTCTCAGGTAGAAACAGTGTTAGTAACTCAGGTCTGTAAGCTAGGTGCCAAATGGCTTCTTAAACCAGGGTGACAGTTGCCTTGTTGCCAGTCGAAAGTTGCATTTTTGATTACGACTTTTGGGTTCCTGAAATTCACACTGATTGTGCAGATAAATTGTTTGGGGTCCACATATAGCTCACGGGCCGGTCGCCTCTGCAACAGATGATCCAGTCTGAAGACCCTTGAAGTAGGTAGCGTTTAGACCTTTTCAGAACAAACCAAATGTCTGCTGTCCCTCATCGGAGGCACCAGGAAGGCCTCACAATTGCTTTGGCAGCGAGGCCAACCCTAATTCATCGGCTCGGGAAATTCTGTGTGATCTACTGTCGTGAAGTCCCATCTCTGTCCTATTTTTACAGAGTCGGCGGTGTTGCCGTGGCAACTGTCATGTCATCTCACTCTTGCTGGATTTGACATACAGATCCATCACCGTCATGGGAGGGGGGGACAAGTGTTTTTAATAATAATAATAATAATAATAATAATAATAATAATAATTACTTCACAACCCCCACCCAGGTATATAAAAATATCAATTTCAGAAAAGCCAAATATAAATGGAAGGGATATATATCCCTTCCATTTATATTTGGCTTTTCTGAAATTTTATTATACACCAGCCCTATGTACATGCCGCACGTCTCATCATTAGAAGGTTCCTGTCCCGCCCACCCCCTGCCTGCGTTGCTGAGGGAACAGTGAAGTCAGCACTTCTAGGAAAATGCTGTTTAATATATTCCCTCCAAATAATATCATTCCCATGCACTGGTGGTAATTCTTTTTTTCTTTTTTCTTTTTAGGTATTTTTTTTATTAAAGATTTTCTTGATTTACAAAGGTAGTGCAATGTCTCTCTCGTATTTTTTCCATGTAACATTTTTACAAATCAGTTTTGGTTGTTGAGACATTAGGAAGAAAAGGGGGAAAGAGGTGGGTGGGATGGGGAGATGGGTGGGGTGGGGTGACAATGTTTCTATTTTACTTAATATATGTAGGGTTTGGTGTCAGCGTTGTTTGTGCAGGTTCTCTGTTGTTCGCTTGTGCTCCTTTGGTGGTGAGAGAGGTCGGGGTTGGCGTAGGGTGTGATTGTTCATTTGTGGTTGGCTGTGGTGGTCTTTGGTTTCCTGTGTGAGTGGGGTGGGTGAGTGTTTTTGATCAGGTTAGCCATATTGATTTGTATGCTGTCGGTAGATTTTTGTCATTGTCTTGTTGGGCTGTGTGTGTGATGAAGGGGAGCCATACCGGGGTGAAGGCGTCTTCTTCTATTTGTCCCCGTGTCAGTTTCAGCTTACTGGTTAGTTTTTCTAGTAGGGCTGTTTCCCATACTACTTGGTACCATTGGTCCATGCTTACTCCTGACAGGTCTCTCCAGTGTCTGGTTATGATGTTTCTGGCTGCTGAGAGTAGATGGATTATGAGTTCTTTGTGTTGTAAGTGGGCATTATTGTCTTGGAAGATGTTTAGTAAGACCAATTCTGGGGTGATTTCTAACACTTGCTTGGTTATTTTACATATTTCTCCTATGGTTGTTGCCCAGAATACGTGGTAATTCTAAGAGGAATTGCTGGTTCAAGTTGTGGAAGAATAAAAAAGAAAAGCAGAAAAGAAAAGATCCAGAGAGACATCGAGAGAAATGTGCTTGGTCTCTCTTCATATGCATTCATTCCACATTCACCACACCCTATCAAGACAGTATTTACACACCCACACACAAAAGCAACAAGATCAATTCTGCCCAGGTCAATTTTGCATCCAGGGCAGCTGTCTACCAGCTCCATCTTGTATGCTGGCTGAGACCCTACCTGCCCGCAGACCGTCTCGCCAGAGTGGTGCATGCTCTGGTTATCTCCTGCTTGGACTACTGCAATGCGCTCTACATGGGGCTACCTTTGAAGGTGACCCGGAAACTACAACTAATCCAGAATGCGGCAGCTAGACTGGTGACTGGGAGTGGCCGCCGAGACCATATAACACTGGTCCTGAAAGACCTACATTGGCTCCCAGTACGTTTCCGAGCACAATTCAAAGTGTTGGTGCTGACCTTTAAAGCCCTAAACGGCCTCGGCCCAGTATACCTGAAGGAGCATCTCCACCCCCATCATTCAGCCCGAACACTGAGGTCCAGCTCCGGGGGCCTTCTGATGGTTCCCTCCCTGCGAGAAGTGAGGTTACAGGGAACCAGGTACAGGGCCTTCTTGGTAGTGGCGCCCACCCTGTGGAATGCCCTTACACAACTTTTAGAAGACATCTTGTATCAGGAAGTTTTTAATGCTTGATGTTTTACTATGTTTTTATATATGCTGTATGGTGCTCAGAGTAGCTGGGGAAACCCAGCCAAATGGGCGGGGTATAATAATAATAATAATAATAATAATAATAATAATAATAATGGTAATAATAAATAACTCACAATACACAGGACACACACAAAAGCACGGATGCTTTAGCTGATTTTCCTGCATTGCCTGGGGTTGGACTAGATGACTCTTGGGATTCCTTCCAACTCCACAAATCTATGAACTCTCCCAATGGGACTGTTATCCACATGGCTACACTGGTCACAAATGAAGCACTGAATGGGGTGGGTGGGAGGTTCAGGGTGTTGAGACTATGTGTTGTTTCTTTCAGGGGAATGGTTTGGGAGCGACACAGGGAGAGGTCCCACCGAACAGTACACATTTTTTTTTTCCTTTCACCCTTTTCTTAACTGTTTGTAAAAAGTGGGGTTTAGCTTGCTGTCAGAAAAACTTGTCAGTTAATAAAAGAGCTGATCTGGTAAAATTGAACAAACAGAGAATCAATACCTTAGAAATGAACTGATCAACCATCCTTCTTTTGCACAGCATCAGAAACAGATTCATTTCAACAGTGGGGAAAAGTGGGCTTCTACAAGCTTAAAGATTCCCCCCCCCCTTACTAATAGAAAACTACTTTCGAGTCCAGAATTAATCTTTGGACTAAAAGAGACATCAGCTATAGCTGGTTAGAAATTCATCGACTCACACATTTTCTCAACGAACCAAAAACAATCACTCAAGCTACATGACAAAAGAAGCCCCAAAACGAAAAGGAATATTTTCCCAAACTCAAGGAATAATTTCCCAAACTCATGGTGTTGTTGTTTTTACCCTGCTACACAAACCTCTTTGCCATTTTTTAAATGGTAAATCATTATTCACATTATTATTGGGTAGGTCAAGTATTGAATGCAACCTGATGACTTTTTGAGACTCATCAAATTCAAATTCAAATTTTTATTGCGGCTATAAGCCCATAAAAACATAAAATATGTAATATATGACATAAAGTTACAGCAAACCATAGACCCTGGAGTCATAGGGAAACAAACCACAGCACAAATACAAGTTTTAAAATTGCAACCAGGGAGCAGAAAACAAAAAAATTAGTGGTCGTGTAGACTCATCTGATTCAGTGAGCACTTATGAAGGCCCCCCCAAAAACCGAATTGCAGCACCAGAATGTAAAGTACCGAGTAAATGAACATGTCCTATAATTACTTTGCCCGAGGAAGTAAATTGGACTCTGTAACGCCCATCTCTTCGTATTTGCTATTTAGCTTTGAACCACAACAAGTTGGGACTGATTCACACACACATGCACACACGCCTACATCCCTCGGCATGTCTCATTCGATGACTAATTGCAGGATTACTTGCAGCTCAAACCCGCAAACTGGCTTCCTTAAAGGCTGGTCTACACATGCAAGAGAATGAAGCGATGGACCACTCAGTTGGAAGAATTGACAGCATCACTTCAGCCTGTATGTAGTGGGAGGGGGGCGCTCCAGTTTGGAGTGCCTGTCAACATGAAAAACAACTTGCAAATGAAAATATGATATGCTATTATTATTATTATTTTGTCCCATGCCATTGACCCAAGTATTCTAGTTTTCTATCTCCACTGAGGTTTTAGCACATCTTTCTTTCTTTCTCTTTCTTTCTTTCTTCCTTCCTTCCTTCCTTCCTTCCTTCCTTCCTTTCTTCCTTTCTTTCATTTGAAAAAGTGTCCATCCATCACCCACCATTGCTCATGGCACTGCACAGCCAATAGGGAAGCTCCACCTGTCGCATTCTGATCTGGGATGCCTGTAGGGCTGGGCAATATCTGCTTTTTAACATTGCAGTCTATCGCCAGCTAAACATCACAATATACCGACATATCACAACATCTGAAATAAGGATGGAGCTGGTTTTTTCAACTTTGTGATACATCGCCAGCTAAACATTGTGCTATACTGATATAACTTCTTCTTCTTCTTCTTTGGCGATCATTCGTAGCTGAATAAGTTTTTAAAAGTTTTAAAAATGAGTCCATAAGTGACTGTGGAGGCCAATTCTGGATCCACACGTCCTTCCACAGTGACAACATAGGTTTCTGGGTGGGAATTGATCACAGTGAGGGTTTGCCAAGTGTGTCTTCCTCTTAGCATGTTTCTCCCTTTCATCCTGAGTTCAAACATCTTCAAAGCCCATGCCATCTTTGGTAAAGGCTGTTCTCCAATTGGAGCGCTCACAGATCAGTGTTTTCCAGTTGTTGGTGTTTATACTACATTTTTTAAAATTTGTCCTGAGAGTTTTTGAACCTCTTTTATTGACCACCAGCATTACACTTTCCATTTTTAAGTTTGGCATAGAGTAGTTGCTTTGGAAGATGATAATCAGGCATCCGCACAACATGACCAATTCAATGAAGTTGATGTTGAAGAATCAATGCTTCGACACTGGTGATCTTTGCTTCTTCCAGTACACTGGCATTAGTCTGCCTGTCTTCCCACGTGATGTGTAAAAATTTTCGGAGACACTGTTGATGGAATCTTCCGAGGAGTTGGAGATAGCGTTTATAAGTGGCCCATGTTTCACAAGCATACAGTGATATATCACAATGTATATATCACAATGTTTGAAATAAGGATGGAGCTGGTTTTCAACTCTATGATACATCACCAGCTAAACATACTGTGTGATATATTGGCCAGCTTCATGGTTTTTCCCACATTGTTCATTTTGCATCACACACACATAAACATACCCTAATACATCACGATTCACAATATATTGCCAGGTCAGAATTTTTAAAACCAATATCATGAAATGGACTTCAAACTGGTTTTGGATGATACATCACCCAGCCCTAACAAACATCATGATTTGCAATATATTGCCAGGTCAAAAACTATGAAATCACAATATGAACTTAAAATCGGTTTTGGAAGATATATAGATGCATCACCTAGCCCTAGATGACTGTTTCTCACAAGTATACCATGATGCTGCGTTGGTCATCAAAAATTGAATAAGCATGTGTGTGTGAACTCTTCCTCAGTTCAGCTCTGAATAAACACAAGCAGTGCCATTTGTCAATTCATATAAAGCATTTACAGTCCCCACACCCACAGATTATTTTTTCTTCCCCAAACTATGATTAATACCTAGAAACCCAAGGCTTCTTCAGGGATTTCAAGGCAATACGCTGCTTTGGCTAATCTCAGAGTCAAGCTTATCTCAAGGCACGGTTCAAGTTTGCAGCAAGTTTGGCACGTCCACCGCCTGTGACAAAACATATTTATATCTCTTTCCTTTGAACTGCTTCCAGCCCCAATCCTAAAAGGAGGGGACCCTGACATCTGAGACCCTCCGATCCCACTTTCAAGTGAATGGGCCTCTGGCAAAGGCCGGACGCCACAGTTTCACATTCCGAAGAAGACACTGTGTCACAGACATGGGCCCTGTTCCGATTTATTCAAGCACGAACCGGGCTTCCAAAAGTTCTGATCATTACAAATCACGATAGCCTTGGCAGGAAGAGAGGGAGACGGAAACAGTGGCCCCCAATCCCTTGCAACCATATTTGCACCAAACCCTTCTAAATTCTCTGAACAGCTCTTCCGTTGAACAAAACAACGAAACAAAACGTGGGATCCACCCTTTTCTGCAGCCAAAGCCAAGCTGTCATTCTGGAGCCAAGCGGAATGTCCCCTACGGGCCGATTCCAAGGACCGCGAAACGGTCGTTTTCAGATGCAGGTGCAAATCTTATGTGAACTCTGCTGAACTTGAAACAGACGCACAGCCCGTGGCTGTTAGCCTTAAAAGAAAAAGGAAAGGGGCTTGCATGGGGATGGCTTTGAAAAACAGAATTAGAAGATTTCAAATGCTCGCCTGGTGCATTTTGCATTGTTGCTTAGGGCTGGGCCTGATCTCTGCCCAAGAGACCAAGCATGACACTTTCCTGTGCAGCATCAGGAAAAATCTCTTGGTTTTGCTCCATATTGTTCCTGCCTCCTCAGTTCCTGAGAATCACAGGATTTAATAAATAATAAATAATAATAATAATATTTATTTATTTATTTATTTATACCCCACCCATCTGGCTGGGTTTCCCCAGCCACTCTGGGCGGCTCCCAACAGAATATTAAAAACACGATAAAACATCAAACATTAAAAACTTCCCTAAACAGGGCTGCCTTCAGATGTCTTCTAAAAGTCAGATAGTTGTTTATTTCCTTGACATCTGATGGGAGGGTGTTCCACAGGGCAGGCGCCACCACCGAGAAGGCCCTCTGCCTGGTCCCCTCACTTCTTGCAGGGAGGGAATCGCCAGAAGGCCCTCAGAGCTGGACCTCAGTGTCCGGGTTGAATGATGGGGGGGTGGAGACACTCCTTCAGGTAAACAGGGCCGAGGCCGTTTAGGGAAGGCAAATGACAACAGCCCTGTTCTGGATCAGGACCTCACATCGTGCTGTTGTGACTCAAAGTGCCAACTCTTGCCCAATACTGTCCATGTTGGCCTGTCTTTTGAGTGAGGGAGTTCCTCCCAAACACTGCATTGATTCATAGGTAGCCTAACCATAGTAACAGAAGGGGGCCTTGCAGGTCAACTAGACCAGCCCTCGTTCAATGCAAGAACTGTTTGGCCTCTGAACTCTCTGCTTCTCACTCAAACACATGGAAGCTGGGTGGTGAAAACGTCCCTGTCTCTAGCATTCACACATTCAATGGGGATGCCCAGCTGCATTTGGTTGCTTTTAAATAAAGATCAGACAAATTCACAAAGGAGTTGAGGTTACGTCAACGGCTATTAGCCACGATAGCTAAAGGAGGGTTTCTCAAACTTAGGTCTCCAGCTGTTTTTGGACTACAACTCCCATCCACGACCTGCTAGTTTGGGATGATGGGAGTTGTAGTCCAACAACAGCCGGAGACCCAAGTTTGGGAAACCCTGAGCTAAAGGGTTGCTAAATGGGACGTGTTCAGCAGGATGTCTGCAAAGGGGCACTGCCTCAACGCCACAGTTTCCCCTCCTGATATATTTTCCTTTAATTAAAAACTAGCAAACAATTCCCCCTTAAAACCGTATCTAAGCAGAACACAGTCAGGGTCATCCATAGAATTCAGGGCCTTTTATCATCATCATCATCATCTTTGTAGATAGCTCTCTTCTTGCCTCTCTCCAAATGAAATAAAACAGGAGGAGAAGGAAGAAGAAGAAGGAAGGGGTTAAACTTCTTGTGTGTGGTTTGAAGAGAGAATTAATCTTTGGGAGAAGCACCATTCCTCTTTCTGCTCAGCTGGTTAATTGCTTAACAGGAACCTGTCTGATTAGTTTTAGCGCTAAAAAGAATCATCTGAGGACATCGAGGAGGAAGGGCTGTGGTTGCGAGATACAAGATGAACTCTCTTGAACCATGAGGACCAGAAGGCTTGCTTTAAAAAAACAAACAAAAGAAAGCTGAAACTAACAGGTACACAGCAGAGAGCATTTCTTGCAAGATTTTCAAAGGCAGGCACCGTAGTAAAAAGAGAGAGTCATTTAATAGGATGAGTTAGGCAGCACACGGTATGTGGTAAGTCTCCTCTGTAATATCTATATTTCTGGCCAACTCCCTGGCTCAAACAGCTGGGTGACAATGCTATTAAACAACTAAATGAAGCCATGTCAAGGAAATAAACAACTATCTGACTTTTAGAAGACATCTGAGGGCAGCCCTGTTTCGGGAAGTTTTTAATGTTTGATGTTTTATTGTGTTTTTAATATTCTGTTGGGAGCCGTCCGGAGTGGCTGGGGGAAACCCAGCCAGGTGGGCGGGGTATAAATAATAAATTATTGTCATAATAAATTATGATGATGATGCGGTAAGCATGCACACTCAAGGAACATGTCCGTTTTGCTAAAAAGAGTGAAGCTGGGTTGGCAATGCTACTATACTATAAGATGCAGAACAAAAACAGTATAACATCAGCAAAGTCTCTTAAAATATATACCTTTTTCATATTTAAGATTTGCCGAGAGCCCTGAATTCTTAAAAAGTGTCCCTGCTGTCACAGAAAGCAACCTCAGTTGTGGCAGCAAGCAAACGTATTTTCACAGACATTGTCAAGCGGTGTCTTTGACCTACCAAGATGAACATGAAAAGTGGGAAGGAGAGGGGAGGTCTTATTTGGGACTACAAAATGGGTGTGTGTACACACACACACACACACACACACGCACACTCATTTGTGTGGGTGGTTATCAAACACCTAGCAAGTTACATTACATGGTGGGCACCCAGTGTTCAGCACAAAGGGCTGCAATTTGCGTAGACCTGAGTGAACAAGCCCCAATAAATGTGGCGAAACTTACTTGCAAGGAAACCTGCATAGGGTTGCCCTGCATGGGCATTTTTGTACAGTGATACCTTGGTTCTCGGGAAGCGGGTGGTGCTGTGGGTTAAACCACACAGCCTAGGGCTTGCCGATCGGAAGGTTGGCGGTTCGAATGCCCATGACGGGGTGAGCTCCCGTTGCTCGGTCCCTTCTCCTGCCCACCTAGCAGTTCGAAAGCACGTCAAAGTGCAAGTAGATAAATAGGTACCACTCCGGCGGGAAGGTAAACGGCGTTTCCGTGCGCTGCTCTGGTTCACCAGAAGTGGCTTAGTCATGCTGGCCACATGACCCGGAAGCTGTACGCTGGCTCCCTCGGCCAATAAAACGAGATGAGCGCCACAACTCCAGAGTCGGACACGACTGGACATAACGGTCAGGGGTCCCTTTACCTTGGTTCTCAAACTTAATCCGTTCCGGAAGTCCGTTCCAAAACCAAAGCGTTCCAAAACCAAGGCGCGCTTTCCCATAGAAAGTAATGCAAAATGGATTAATCTGTTCCAGACTTTTAAAAACAACCCCTAAAACAGCAATTTAACATGAATTTTACTATCTAACGAGACCATTGATCCATAAAATGAAAGCAATAAACAATGTACTGCAGTCACGCAATCAATCGGTAGCTGAAGTGGGTTCCACAGAGTCACAAAAACAAAACAAAAATGCCGCAAAAAGAAAAAATGCAAGATAAATAGCAAAAATAGAGAGACCTCGGGGTAACACTCAAGACGGAAGTGTGACACTTAAAACGGAAGTGTGGCACTCACATCGGAAGCGTAACGCTCAAAACAGAGCATGTTCGGCTTCCAAAAAATGTTCGCAGTTTGGAGTGTTCGGGTTCCAAGTTCTTGGAGCACCAAGGTGTTTGAGAACCAAGGTACCACTGTATTTGGATCTTTGGCAGACAGGTCGTTTAAAGAGTAGATTTTTTTTTCTTAACTAACTAAAATGGGGGGGGGACATAATTAACATGTCATGTTCAGCTCTCCCCCCCCCCCCCCCCGATTCACAGAGATCCTTCTGCGTGCTTGTGACTCGAAGATCTCAGCCACAGCAAAAATTCAGCAGGTAATCTTGCAAGTTGCTGCAGATCATGCATTGCGCCGCCCAGGCAAATGGAACAAACTTTGTGGGTTAAAACAAGGGTGGAGGGAACCAAGCAAGCAACCTGAAAGTATCATGTGAGCCAGATCTAGCACTTCTGGCACTGAAATATGCTATTTCTGAATAATCAGACACATAAGGTGACACGAAGCCTAGGTGAGATAAACAGAAAGGTGCATTGAAGGAGGAGAAAACAGGAAGCCCAGTTTTAAAACTTCGAAGTCCCAGTGATATCAGCTGGAGAGATTTAGCCTTAACCCATTTTTGGGGGTGGGGGGTGGGAGGTGGACTTTGGATAAGCCACATTCAAGGTTTACAAAGAAATTTAAACCTACATTTGAGAAAGAGAGAGAGAGCGCAAATTCCATATAATTCAGGGCAAATAGAGGGAACAATTATTTCAGGGTTTCCCAAACTTAGTTCTCCAGCTGTTTTTGGACTACTGCTCCCATCATCCCTGACCACTGGTCCTGCTAGCTAGGGATGATGGGAGTTGTAGTCCCAAAAGCAGCTGGAGACCAATGTTTGGGAAACCCTGATAAAATTTCCCTCTATTTGCCATGTACAGAAGTGTGTGCCATTGATTATGTAGCTGAAACAGCACCCCACACATACTAGATGAACCCAAAGGTTTGCAGAAGTGCAAAACGATTTAAAAATATCATTTGGGGGGTGAAAAACTTCCCTTAGCCCAATGAAAACATTCACCTTAAAACATCAGTGAGAGTTCGCATTGCAAAAACTTCCTCTTCCACCTCCCATCTCAAAGTTTAGGTCTTCCAGGGTGCTAAAATCAAATCTGTTACTTGGTTCAGTTATGGGCAAGCAACTAGACGGAGCAAAGTAGGTGCTAGAAAGTCAACCGGAAAGGAGTTTGCAGAAGATAAAATACTTTCTCTGACCACATACTGCTATTTTCCCTATGCAGTGACTGGTCTGCCTATGAGCAATTTAGTTCCACTTAGCCTCAGGGCAAAAAACAACCATTTCAAAAACCAGGAACATTAAAACACGCAGGAAGGGGAAGAGAGATGCGCTTGATTTGCTATTTTGGATGCCCAGCCAAAGCTGCTTCCTTTCCTATTTAAACTTTGATTTTAGGTTTTTGATCTGAGAGAGGTTAACAACAATATCATCAGAAGCTGAGCCAGAAAAACACATTAAACTAACAAACAAATCTTAGCATAACCTTCCCCAACCTGGTGCTCTCCAGATGTATTTTTTTTGGGGGGGGGAATGAACGAATTCTTATGCCCCACAAATAACTCAGAGATGCATTTTAAATAAAAGGACACATTCTACTCATGTAAAAACACGCTGATTCCTGGACCGTCTGCGGGCCGGATTTAGAAGGCAATTGGGCCGGATCCAGCCCCGGTGTCTTAGTTTGCCTACCCATGGGTTAAGGCTTTGTCATCCCAGTGAGAAATCTCAGCGCTACGGTTTGCTACGCAAGCCCCAAACACATGTGTTTAAACTAGATCTATGTGCAGGACGACAGCCACACAGGTGCTATTAGCCCAGAGATGGAAAGAAGAGAAAGTCCCGATCAGAGAAGAATGGCATATTAAGCTGATGAACTACGCCGAAATGGCAAAACTGACCGGAAAGTTCAGGAACCAAGAAGACCAAAACTTTATCAAAGAATAGGGGGGAATTTATAATTTATCTTGGCTACTGTTGTAAGCAGATGAAAACATTAGCGGGATTGCAATAACACTCGTAATGTAGCCAGTACCATGGAGATAATGGATTACAGTGGTAGCTCTGGTTACGTACTTAATTCGTTCCGGAGGTCGGTTCTTAACCTGAAATTGTTCTTAACCTGAAGCACCACTTTAGCTAATGGGGCCTCCCGCTGCCGCTGCGCCACCAGAGCACAATTTCTGTTCTTATCCTGAAGCAAAGTTCTTAACCTGAAGCGTTATTTCTGGGTTTGTAACCTGAAGCGTATGTAACCTGAAGCGTATGTAACCCGAGGTACCACTGTATTGGAGAAGATGAATTAGAAAAGGTTTCATAACAGGACCCACGGAAAGGAAGGTGGAATGTCCAGAGATTCGGAGGAATCTTCAAATGTGTATGTGTATGGTTGTATTGTTATAATTATATATTTTTAAAATCAAATAAAATTTAATTCTAAATAAATAAATAAATAAACAAACTAGATCTATGTTCAAATGGACACTGTGGGCAGAGAAATTGCATGGGGAGGTGACATTTGCCAAGGGAAGGAAAGCATCTCCATCAGGGATGAGGCTCACCATTAGCAAAACAGCTTCTTCTCTGCTGCCACCCCTAAAATTCCCCAGTGCTGGATGTGTTGACAGCCTGGCCGCCATTTTGAACCCTCCACACTGCCCAGGATATAACTGTGGGGAAGAAATGGCACCTCTCCCCCCCCCCCAAAAAAGAGTTGGAAAATATTTGTGAAGAAAATTCTTCAAAGTAGTGGTGTCCTTTCCCCCCCCCGGGGGGGGGTGTGTGTGTCATGATGTCCCTCTCAGCCATAGTTTTAATATCAGCATGTTGAGGGGAAGGCACAGCAGAGCCCAGGATCCCATTACAGCCCTTCGTAAGATGTTATGTCATCTGACCAAAATGCACAATACAGGTGGCCAGGTTTTTAAAGTGTTTATTCACAGTCTGAGTTAACTTTGCCGCAGTTGCCGTCCCATGACAAGCTTAGGACTTGATTGAAAAATGGAGTAGAGGTTCGATTCGGTTCTCATCAGAAGGCGGATCTACCCAATTCCCACTTCGCAAAACGAGCTGCGAATTGAAACAACCGTGTTTTCTGTTCTCGAACCAAATGTGTAGAAAAGTGCATATACTCAGTGCTTTTTCCCCCAGCTGGAGCACGGTGGAGCGTGGTTCTGGCACCTCTCTGGTGGGTGCCATTGCGGGCCGGCGCTCCCCCTGCCCACTTCTTGCTTTTATGGATGGGTGGCACTGCGGTCTAAACCACCAAGCCTCTTGGGCTTGCCGATCGGAAGGTCGGCAGTTCAAATCCCTGTGACGGAGTGAGCTCCTGTTGCTCTGTCGTAGCTCCTGCCAACCTAGCAGTTCGAAAGCATGCCAGTGCAAGTAGATAAATAGGTACCACTGTGGTGGGAAGGTAAATGGCATTTCCGTGCGCTCTGGTTTCCGTCACGGTGTTCCGTTGCACCAGAAGTGGTTTCGTAGTAGTAGTAGTAGTAATTTATTTATACACCGCCCATCTGGCTGGGTTTCCCCAGCCACTCTGGGGCTTCCAACAGAACATTAAAATGCAATATTCTATTAAACATTAAAAGCTTCCCTAAACAGGGCTGGCCACATGACCCGGAAAGCTGTCTGTGGACAAACGCTGGCTCCCTTGGCCTGAAAGTGAGATGAGCGCCGCAACCCCATAGTCGCCTTTGACTGGACTTAACCATCCAGGGATCCTTTACCTTTACCTTTACTCCTCCAAAACAAACCTTTCAAGTCAAAAGGAAAGCTGGTGAGTGTGTGCGAATCTACACGTTTTCCAGATCTATGATGCCTCCTAGTTCCGATCTGCTCCTAGCCATGATTGGTCAAGCTACAGGGCAGGGCCAATTCATATTTCCTTTTCTTCGATCCATCTCCCAGGTAGCAGTGGCAGGCTTTAAGCTTTGCAGCCAGGCTTCTAATGTTGCACACATGTGCATTTGTGCAAGACCCTAGCAGCCACCTGCCTGAATCCACTAGAATGAAGGAGGTGGGGATGCATTTATTTGACCTGCAGCAGGACCAGGGGTGACCCCCCCCCCAAACAGCTAGGGCAGGGGTAGGCAAACTAAGGCCCAGGGGCCGGATGCGGCCCAATCGCCTTCTCAATCCGGCCCACGGACGGTCCGGGAATCAGCGTGTTTTTACATGAGTAGAATGTGTCCTTTTATTTAAAATGCATCTCTGGGTTATTTGTGGGGCATAGGAATTTGTTCACCCCCCCCCAAAAAAATATATAGTCTGGCCCACCACATGGTCTGAGGGATGGTGGACAGGCTCACGGCTGAAAAGGTTTGCTGACCCCTGAGCTAGGGAGACAGCTTGCGTTTGCTTTTAGCACCTACACAAGTGTTGGATGTGGCTGATGACAAACTGGCATCTGTTCACAGCTGCCTCGAGTCACCAGGCGACTCTCTGTAATGACTTCATGGTGAGTTCCAGCGCCTGTTTTTCTTGGGGGAAAAAAAGGACTTCATATACTAAACAAAGGTGCTCATCAATGTAACTATTGGTGAACACAGCACCTCCAATATTAAAAACTGCCAGCAAATTAAAAGCAACAACAGCATAGCTGCTAAAATGCTGAGCTAGAACCTCTTGCCCTGATGTGCTAGGTTTCTAGTTGCAGGGAGTGGGTGGTTTGTTTGTTTTGCTAATAGGGGAGCTTCCACCAATGGAAACCTCCACCTATCATTCAAAATAGTACAGCCCACCCATTCTGCTGCACCTCCGGCTTCTTGGTGGTATCGATGGGGGTTATCCCGTTTCCCCCGTCACAACAACCCTGTGGAGTCGGTTAGGGCGAGAGACAGACAGAAGCCAGCCCAGAGGTCTCTCAGTGTTCCCCGCAGCCCATGGGCTCTCTGTTGAGGTGCATGTCAGCCCTGCATGTGCTTTCCCGAAAGGGGTCTGAGAAAGAAAGAAAAGAAAAGGAGAAGGAAGATGAACTGTGCTAGATTACTATCCAAACAAACCCTGGCATGGATGTCCTGCCAAATAGCAAATGTGTGACTGCGTGCTCCAAGCTGGAAGGAAAGCTTGGCCGGCAGCCCAGGGCTTCACTGTATTTTGCTCAGCGAGCCCCAGTCTGGCAGAACACAGTGAGCACACTCTGGGACACGTGACGGAAGGGTAGCTAAGGCCAAGCTGATTTCCTTGTGGCGGTTCAATGTAATCTTCGCACTGCATAGACACCAGCAGCTCTGGGGAAATGTGAGAAAGCAAGAGGAGGAGAGGAGGAGGAGGAGAACACAAGGCGCAGACAAGTACTCTGAGAAAGTGCCTGTACCTTGAAGGAGGTGTATTAACGGCCTCGGTCCTGTATACCTGAAGGAGCGTCTCCACCCCCATCGTTCAGCCCGGACACTGAGATCCAGCGCCGAGGGCCTTCTGGCGGTTCCCTCACTGCGAGAAGCAAAGCTACAGGGAACCAGGCAGAGGGCCTTCTCGGTAGTGGCGCCCGCCCTGTGGAACGCCCTCCCATCACAGGTCAAGGAGATAAACAACTACCTGACATTCAGAAAATACCTGAAGGCAGCCCTTTTTAGGGAAGTTTTTAATGTGTGATATTTTTGTATCTGATTTTTGTTGGAAGCCGCCCAGAGTGGCTGGGGAAATCCAGCCAGATGGGCGGGGTACAAATAATAAATTATTATTATTATTATTATTATTAATAGCAATTAATTCTAGTTACAGGTAGGTAGCCGCGTTGGTCTGCCGTACTCAAAACAAAACTAAAAAAAAAAAAAACCTTCCAGTAGCACCTTAGAGACCAACTAAGTTTGTTACTTGGTATGAGCTTTCGTGTGCATGCACTTGTGTGCATGTTATCTGAAGAAATGTGCATGCACATAAAAGCTCGTACCAAGTATAACAAACTTAGTTGGTCTCTAAGGTGCTACTGGAAATAACAATAATAATATCATCTTGGCAACCCATTTACAATATTCTGGAAAGAGCTAAAGCCTGCTGAAATCTAGCTGGCTTTAAATGGATCTAAACAGCCAGAGTGCAGGATTTTCCCCAAGGCCTGTCATTCCCACCATTCTCAAGTTGTTTTTTCCAGGTTTAGCTTGTACCTGAGGATAACTCAGAAGTGGAGGTGCAGCACCAACAAGCCCTTCTAGAAGGAAATATCCTGCTAGGACTTCACTCTGTGTGTGTGTGTGTGTGTGTGTGTGTGTGTGTTTTCCTTTTCAAACAGTGGCAAAGAAATAACGACGGAACTTAAAAAGCATGTTACTTATCTTATCACCGTTTCATATTGACAGTTTGCGTTTGTGCAAACAACTGAGGTGCTTGTAGAAGCAAGCTGGGGCCCATTCCTCAGGAAAGAGAAGGAAAGCAAGGTCTGTTGTTGAGACAATTTTTTTTTTATAGCCCCGGGGTGGATGCCATGAATGGCATCTTGGGGTGTGAGACTCAGGTGCGAGAGACTATTTAGCCGCACCGCTCTAGTCAATACTTCTCAGCCCCGCGCCCACCTCACAGGGGTGTTGTGAGACTAAATGCAGTAATAATATTTGTGCAGCAACTTGTGCATCGACTCATGCTGTGTTAGAATAGCATTCACTGGGTGGCCTTACTGAACTTGAACCCGAGTCAAGTGGCAGCAAATAAAGGTTACAGCCATGGGGATCCGTGCGACGGTCACCTCCAGGCTCGATGATTGTAACTCACCCCACGCGGGGCTGGCCAGAAACTCCAGCGGGTGCAGAATGCTGCTGCGAGGTTCCTTACGGGGTCCTTGCCACGGGATCACATTCATCCAGTGCTTTACCAGCTGCACTGGCTCCCGGTGGAGTACAGGGTCAGGTTTAAGGTGCTGGTTTTGACCTTTAAAGCCCTATGCGGCCTAGGACCCTCGTACCTACGGGACCGCCTCTCCTGGTATGCCCCGCGGAGGACCTTAAGGTCCATAAATAACAACACTTTGGAGGTCCCGAGCCTCAAGGAGGTTAGATTGGTCTCAACTAGGGCCAGGGCCTTTTCAGCACTGGCCCCGAACTTGGTGGAACGCTCTGTCACAAGAGACCAGGGCCCTGCGGGATTTGACATCTTTCCGCAGGGCCTGCAAGATGGAGCTGTTCCGCCTGGCCTTCGGCTTAGACTCACTCTGACCCCTTATATGGGATTTGGTATATAAATTTTCCCTTGGCTTTTTTTGCTGGCCCATGTAGGACCAGCATGGATAGCTGGCTCGGGTGAATATCTGATGTTTCCTCCCTTTATGGTCTTGATCTGTGGGCTACTATTAAAATGAGGCTGTATTTTAAAGCTGTATTTTGAGCCGTATTTTAATTAACTGTTGTTTTTTGTTTGTTTTTGTTTCTTCTATTACATTTTATTGTAATCCCCTGGCCGGGGAGGGCGGGGTATAAATAAATGATGATGATGATGATGATGATGATGATGATGCAGGATGCTGGCTAACTTAAGTGTGTTGCAGTTACAGGTAGGGAGCCGTGTTGGTCTGCCATAGTCAAAACAAAATAAAATAAAAAAATTCCTTCCATGAGATTAAAAAGAGAGACCAAAAATTTTTCCTTTATGCCACCACAGCAGCAAGAATCTTGCTAGCCCAGAATTGGAAAACACCAAATTTACCAACGGTAGGAGAGTGGAGAAGGAAGCTCTTGGAATATTTAGAAATGGCCAGACTAACAAATAGAATAAGAAATCAGAGAGATCAGCAGATTGATGTGGATTGGAGTAAATTCTTAGAATATTTAAAAGATAGCAGAAATGTGTAATTCACTTACAGGTGTGACGAAATTCTTGCAAAACAACAGAAGGAGGAAAGGAAAACTTAGAGAAAATTTTGATGGATTTAATCAGGTATAATTAAGGAAAGCGGATGAATGATGTATCTTGGAAAACTAATGTAGTGATGGAGGGAAGTCCAAAAACTCGGCGGAGTTTATGTTATTTTGTAAACCATATAGAATGACAAAAGTGTATTTATGTTTTGTTTTTGTGTTATGTTTTGTTTTTACGATGCAAAAATAATAAAGAAACTTAAAAAAAAAAAAATTCCTTCCAGTAGCACCTTAAGAGACCAACTAAGTTTGTTCTTGGTATGAGCTTTCGTGTGCATCTGAAGAAGTGTGCATGCACACGAAAGCTCATACCAAGAACAAACTTAGTTGGTCTCTAAGGTGCTAAGGAATTTTTTTATTTTGTTTTGAATTATGGTGCTGGAGGAGACTCTTGAGAGTCCCATGGACTGCAAGAAGATCAAACCTATCCATTCTCAAAGAAATCAGCCCTGAGTGCTCACTAGAAGGACAGATCCTGAAGTTGAGGCTCCAGTACTTTGGCCACCTCATGAGAAGAGAAGACTCCCTAGAAAAGACCCTGATGTTGGGAAAGATGGAGGGCACAAGGAGAAGGGGACGACAGAGGATGAGATGGTTGGACAGTGTTCTTGAAGCTACTAACATGAGTTTGGCCAAACTGCGAGAGGCAGTGAAGGATAGGCGTGCCTGGCGTGCTCTGGTCCATGGGGTCACGAAGAGTCGGACACGACTGAACGACTGAACAACAACAACAAGGTGCTACTGGAAGGAATTTTTAATTTTATTTTCTTTTAAGTGTGTTGCTATAATGTCCATGTGGGTGATCCATCGCAAACTAAGCAACCGTGTTTTGAGCCGCTTTCAGTTTGTTTGTTTCTTTTCTTTTAAAGCAGTATAGAAAAGCAAATTAGCGACACCAGAGCCTTTTCCCTGCTAGGAAGTGGGGTGGCGGAATGGCCCCACGCATCCACTGCAGTTTGCCAGAATTGCCAAGACAACAATCTTCACCATCAAGCACAAAGTTTCCTGGACTTCAGCATGGATACAATAAAAAATAAATAAATCACATAATGGCATCTCAGAAACATTCACCTACAAAAGTAGCTCGGTCTTCCCTACGTAATTAAGCCTCAGGGTGGGGGTGTTTTCATTTCACTCCGTGTCAAAGCCTTGCCTTGAGATCCTACAGGGACAAAAGTCCCAAGGCCATATTCCATTACAGTTCTGCAGTAAAATAAAAAATTGCCGGCATGGTGTATTCAGCACTGCATTGCTTTGGGTAAGTTTTTGGGAAAGCATAGCTGCCACTGTAACCAAAAGCAGCCGCCGTTTTTGAGATCATTTCTTTCCACACGTTACCATAAAAGCAAATTCTTAAGGCCCAACATTCAGCTGTGCGTGGAAATGTTTAATGTGAGCAGTTCCCCGGGGGCAAACTTACTGCTCCTGACAATTGCCCCTGAAATCATCTATGTCTCACTAGGGAATTTTGGAGCAGGTGTTTGGAACTGGGAGCCTCAAACTGGGAAACTGGTACCAACCAGCTCCTTGCTCGCTGGACACCCCCCCCCCCATTGGTGAGGGGACCCACAGGCTCACCAAGCCAACCAATAAAATCCTCTGGCCAGCATCTTCCCAGCCAGGAAATCACGTGGTAAAGAGGAACAATTCGCCTACTGAAGCCACAGGATCTCCTCTTGGACCTCAGCCTGAGCAACAAGATGAGATGCTCTGGCCCACCCCCTTGATACCCCAGGACTGGACACCAAAGCTGGAATCTGAATGGCTGATCCCACTGCCGCTCTGGAATGAGATATTATTATTAATAATATGGCAGAAAGCTGGAGCCTTCAAAGAGCTGGCCAGCACCGCAGGTTGCTTCGCGGTGTGCACTGGCAAGCGACCTAATAATAATAATAATAATAATAAATTATTATTATTTCTACCCTGCCCATCTGGCTGGGTTTCCCCAGCCACTCTGGGCAGCTTTCAACAGAACATTAAAAACAGAATAAAACTTCAAACATTAAAAACTTCCCTAAACAGGGCTGCCTTCAGATGTCTTCTAAAAGTCAGGTAGTTGTTTATTTCCTTGACATCTGATGGGAGGGCGTTCCACAGGGTGGGCGCCACTACCGAGAAGGCCCTCTGCCTGGTTCCCTGTAACCTCACTTCTCGCAGGGAGGGAACTGCCAGAAGGCCCTCGGAGCTGGACCTCAGTGTCCGGGCTGAACGATGGGGGTGGAGATGCTCCTTCAGGTATACTGGGCCAAGGCCGTTTTAGGGCTTTAAAGGTCAGCACCAACACTTTGAATTGTGCTCGGAAACGTACCTTGCCCTCTCCGTGCCACACAGCCTACAAGCAAGAGGGAAGAGCGGTGGCAATGCACTGCCACGGACAACGAAAGGTTAAATAAACAAGGCGGGGGGGCAGGTTGAGGTGGGGGGGAGAGATTGGAGCAGCCAGAGCAGGGTGAGTAAGGGCTGGGGCAGCTCAAAGCTGAAAGGAGCTCTGGGTGTAATGCCCTGAGTTTGCAGCCTTGCTGCCAAGAAAGCACTTTTAGTTTGCTGGGGAGAAACGGGGTGGGTGGGGAATCCCCAGTAAATCACAACTGGGAAACATTCCCATGCAAATGCCGCCCCCCCCGCCCCCAAGTTTGCGTGTCAGATTGCTCTTTTTTTGAAAACAAGCGTCTTGGGTGGATTCAAGTGCTGCCAAGGGAGAACATAAAACTCACCGCAGTGCACCCAAACAACACATTTAACTACCTTGGCAAAAGCTGAAGGAAGTCTCCCCTGCACGGCACAGCTGTGCGATATTCTCCTCCAGCAATACTTCTGTGGCATTAAAGCTCGAGGCCGACACACCCATATTTACAGCACACTGTGTACTGTACCCTTGTGCCCCTTGCCAAGAAACTCAACCTATCTAA
This sequence comes from Lacerta viridis, assembly GCA_900245905.1. Classification (NCBI taxonomy): domain Eukaryota; kingdom Metazoa; phylum Chordata; class Lepidosauria; order Squamata; family Lacertidae; genus Lacerta; species Lacerta viridis. The sequence goes on along the minus strand of OFHU01003661.1, from coordinate 507,256 downwards.
CTGGCGGAAAAACGGAGTCATACCAGGTTAATCCGATTCTTAAAATTGCACAACTTCTATAAAACTGGAGGGGGAAACTCACTCTCTCTCTCCCCTTCCCTCCTATTTTCATTTCCCTCCCTCCTTCTTTTTGATCCTGTCTCTCCTCTCCTCCTAGTATCCCTCTTTCCCTCCCCGCCCCGCTTCACAGTCAAGTAACTTATGCGCTTGTATCTCACTTCCAAAATAGCAATAATAGTAATAAAAAAGGTCTCCTGTTCCTTCTCTTTTAGTAATCCATGGGGGGGGGCAGGGGAGAGGGAGCAGCTGCGGGCAGCGGGGGGCGGGGTGGCGGTTGATGCATAGGAATGACGCCCAAGGTCATTTGGACGCATTTCTGCACTTGTGATACGGGAACTGCTTTGATAAGATGAAAGGCTCACGATAATAAATCCCCAAATTTAAACTCCGGAGAGCCGAGTGCATAATTGTTTCCAGGAGGCACCATCTACTAGCAGAAGGTTCCCAAAACTCTCTTCCCACCCTGTGTGTGTGTGCGCGCGCGCGCGCGGGCGTGTTGCAGCCTCCCATTTAGAAATGTGTGCGCAGACCTCTCCATCACCTCCAATCATAGCTGTCAACTTTTCCCTTTTTTAAAAAAAGGGAAATTCCCTTATTCCGAATAGGATTCCTCGCAAGAAAAGGGGAAAGTTGACAGCTGTGCCTCCAATGGGGAGGAACATCTCCAATTGTGATCTTTTAAAAAACCATGCCACCCTTTTCCTACCGTGGCATCTGCTCGCTCATCTCTTCTCCCCCAGGACTCAAGTGGTTTAATGCCATCCCTCCACTGCCAACAGCATGAGCTCGCCTCAAGCCAGGGATTACTTTGCCGCAAACTGGGAACGAGCGTTCGCTTAAACAGCTGCAAGCAGCCTGCAGCCTGCACCCTTTCCAGCGAGCCATGGATGCTCCCGCCTGTAATTAACTTTGCATGGGGCCGCATGGCTAACTTCTGACTGGCTTGTCTGGGGTCATTGTCTGCTACTAGCAGCATGCTTTCCAAGACCCCACCCCACCCCACCACGAAGCATATTACTAAGTAACCCACCAAGACCTTCCTTTATGAAAAACATCACCACCACCAAAATTTTGCATCGCTTCTTAAAGTCTGGGCTTGGGGAGACTTTGAAGAGCACATTCTACAACCACTGTAAAGATAAAGGTAAAGGGACCCCTGACCATTAGGTCCAGTCATGTCCGACTCTGGGGTTGCGGTGCTCATCTTGCGTTACTGGCCGAGGGAGCCGGCGTACAGCTTTCCGGGTCATGTGGCCAACATGACAAAGCCACTTCTGGTGAACCAGAGCAGCGCACGGAAACGCCGTTTACCTTCCCACTGAACCAGAGCAGGTACCTTCCCACCGGAGCGGTTTATCTACTTGCACTTTGACGTGCTTTCGAACTGCTAGGTGGGCAGGAGCTGGGACCGAACAATGGGAGCTCACCCCATCGCAGGGATTCAAACCGCCGACCTTCTGATCAGCAAGCCCTAGGCTCTGTGGTTTAACCCACAGCGCCACCTGGGTCCATGAAGACCTTCTGATAGATCAGTTGGTTAGAGCGTGGTGCTGATAACGCCCAGGTTGCAGTTTCAATCCCCGTAAGGGACAGCTGCATATTCCTGCATTGCAGTTGGGTGGAGTAGCTGATCTGCGGGGTCCCTTCCAATTCTGATCCTATGATTTCTCGCCTGCGACTGCTGTTTCCACTAGCTGAAAAAAGGCCACTTTTAGTAGCAAGAAGCCACCAATGGCTGATTACAGAGCTTACAGGAAAACAGTAAGACAGCACTGAGGTGCCTGAAGGTGTTTTGCTGGCTGTGGGGCACAGTGATGGTGGACTTGAATGGTTCAGAGTCAACAGAGGCTGCCTCCTTCCCCATACCCTGCAACATTTCTCCCATGAAAATAGAGACGTCCCATTCCGCAATGATAATTGTACTATTGATACCCCACACATCTTACTGGGTTGCCCCAGCCACTCTGGGCAGCTTCCGACATATATAAAAATGTAATATAACATTAAACAATAAAAAATACAGGATTGCCTTCAGACAGCTTGGGGGGTCAGATAACTCCAAACCCTCCAACATTTCTCCAATGAAAATAGAGAAATCCTAAGGGAAAGCGGGACATTCCGGGATCAAACCAGAAACTGGGGCGGCTTCTCTAAATCAGGGACGTCCCTGGAAAAATAGGGACACTTGAAGGGTCTGCTTCCCTTTTCCTGATCTTTGCAATCTACCATTTATGGAAGTAAGGAAAAAAGGAAGGAGGCAGACTCTGTTAAGCATCATCACAGTGCTCAACAACCAGAAAAAAAATTAAAATACTCTCTTCTTCTTCTTCTTCTCCTCCTCCTCCTCCTCCTCCTCCAGCTCTCCTATTGTAGGCCATGCACAGTTCTTAGGTATTGATTCTAATTTTAGGACATGCCTCTTTCAGCAAAAATAGTGATCTAAAACTACCCCCCCCCCCGCAAATGCTTGGCTTTGTAGAACCAGCCGGACCAAAGCTAAGACCTCTTGGGACACACACACCCCATCACAGACCTTCTGAAAGCAGCTCCCATTTCGCACAGAGATTGTGTGAACATGGCCACGAGGAGTCCCTGGTTGACCCAGCGCAGGTGGGGATCACTGCCTTGTGTCAAGCCCTACCCATAGCCACATGCTGGGCTTGGTCCACAATGCTTTTGCAGACTTGCCTGCCCCTTGAAAGAGGCATGCGGCTGAATTGCCAGTGGAATGTCTTCCTTCACCCCTCTAGCTTGGGCCACAAAAATATCCAGGAAAGAAAAGTGTAGGTTCAAATCTACTTCCCCCCCACCGGTGGTTATTTGCAGAGCTTGAGCTTCTCAACATTTCCCTCTTAACTCTGCAACGTGTCGAGTTAATAGGCTACCTGAAACACAGCCATTGTCACTTCCAGGTTCTGAAGGCCACAGAGAAGGCTTTAAGTGGTTTGTCAAGCATGACGTCCAATCTGTGCCATAACAAGAAAATGGATTTCTCTCCCCTCTTATTTTTCCTCCAACTGCGCACTACAGATCGGCAGCTGTATTCAACAGTTTGTTTATTAAATTAAGTGGCACTGGGCAGGGTTGGGATTGTGTGTGTGTGTGTGTTTCCCTCTCTCTCTTTTGCAGTGCTTAATCTCTGACCTATTGTCCCCAGCCATGTTCCAGGCAAGAACAACACATTTCGGGCTGTGCTCCCAAAGGATAATTGGGCAAGAAGTTTGTTACGGCCGCCGCCACCCCCCTCCCGCCTCATCCCCCCCCCCAGCTTGACATAGTCAATGAGAGAAGCCCTGCCAAAAACAACGCATGCGAGCCGCCTATTTATGCGGCTGCACATTAGCGGAGGACATTTTGTCACAACTGATTTATCGCCGGAGCTAGTTTCTGACATCTGCCAGTGACAAGTGTGCACTAATCGAAGGGACACATTGATTCGGAGGCACCTGGCAAGGTTCGCTTCCCTAATTATCAGCCTGTTCTCTCGCCAGCTACTAAGCCCTGCGGGGTCATCCGAGGCACTGCTCCTCTCTCAAGCCCTCCCCACCAACACAAACACAGCCCCTTCAACCAGTCCTCAGGAAGGGACATAGTACCTTCTGCATACTTGTGAAGAACAAGCTGAATTTTACCCAACAAGTTGCAGCAGGGGCTCATGTGCCACATCAGGGCGTGCACATGGATGCACATCAGCCTGGACCCCGACGTCCAGCTCCGAGGGCCTTCTGGCAGCTCCCTCACTGTGAAAGGTGAGGTTGCAGGGAACCAGGCAGAGGGCCTTCTCGGTAGTGGCACCCTCCCATCAGATAAAGAACTTACACAACTTTTAGAAGACATCTGAAGGCAGTATTGGGAAGTTTTAAAATGTTTAATGTTTAATTGTTTTTGTATATGCTGGAACGTGCCCAGAGTGGCTCAGGCAACCCAGTCAGACGGGCAGGGTACAACTACTGCTACTGTTAGTTTCCTTCCACTGCTCTTTCCTGGAATCTAGGGCAGGAAGAAGACATGGATGAATGCACGCCTGTGTTTTGAGGGCCAAACCAGGCAAAATGGAGAAAGTTCTGTGATCTGGGTTCTATGGGGTGGGGGAAGGATTGACTTCAGAAGAGTGCCTGGGTTAGAGGTCAGAATCCGATGGTGTGGGGGGGCAGTATTTAACCCTTTCCACCTGCAGCATTTTCCCGATCTAAATTGCCCCCGCCTTACTGCTTTTTCTGTCTCACAGTAGAAGGCACACCGGGTTTCTTTTTTCAGAGACATTTTATTCTTACTATTAAAACACATTTCTTCCAAAGTTACAATACAGCTTTGTCCACTGCCATAATATCACAGAATGATCACGCCGATCCTCAATCACTGTCATGTTGGCTCGCCTAACAGTCCCAATAGGAACCCAACTACTGTTGTGGTTTACTAGACATTGCTAGGTAACCACACTAATTAACCCTAGAGATTGAGAGATGGATCATCGGAGTAAGAGAAGAAGAGTTTGGATTTGGATTTGATATCCCGCTTTTCACTATCCGAAGGAGTCTCAAAGCGGCTAACATTCTCCTTTCCCTTCCTCCCCCACAACAAACACTCTGTGAGGTGAGTGGGGCTGAGAGACTTCAAAGAAGTGTGACTAGCCCAAGGTCACCCAGCAGCTGCATGTGGAGGAGTGGAGACACGAACCCGGTTCACCCAGATTACGAGTCTACCGCTCTTAACCACTACACCACACTGGCTGCCTTATACTGAACCATCCCCATATATCACCCAAAACCATTTCAGAGTGCATATCGTGACATCGGTTTTTTATATTTTGACCTGGCAATATATTGCACATCATGACGTGTGCCAAAACTGGGCGATATATTGTCCAAAACTGGTTTTGGCTCCATATCATGATATTGGTTTCATTTCTGACCTGGCAATCTATTGTAAATCATGACGTGTGTGTGTGTGTGTGTGTGTGTATGTGCGCTACGCAAAAAAATCACAATGTGGGGGAAACCGTGAAGCCAGCCAGTGCATCTATGTAGCTCCATCCTCATTTCAGACATCGTGATATATCAGTATACCAAGATGTTTAGCTGGTGATATATCGCGATGTTGAAAACCAAGTACAGTCGTACTTCGGAAGTCGAACACCCTGCGACTCAAATGTTTTGGCTCCCGAACGCCACAAAGTGAGTGTTCCAGTTTGCAAATGTTCTTTGGAACCCGAACGTCCAACATGGCTTCCGTGGCTTCCGATTGGCTGCAGGAGCTTCCTGCAGCCAATTGGAAGCGCACCTCGGTTTCTATCTAATGTTTTGGAAATCGAACGGACTTCCGGAATGGATTCCGTTCGACTTCCGAGGTACGACTGTATTGCCCAGCTCTACTCTCAAGACTCCTGACAAACTATAGTTTCCATGATTCTCTGGGGGGAAGCCATGGTGGTTTAAAGTGGTTTCATATTGTTTTCAATGTATGTCGCGAATGTGGCCATTATTAATTCAGCACAATCACCCTATATGCTAATAGCAGGTATCACATCTCTAAACGCTGATCCTCACAAAGCCAAAATGGCACCATCTACACACAAGAGAAGAGGTATCAGAAGACCTGGGAGAACCTCGGAGTTAGAAGAAGTACCAAAAAAAAGCTGCGGGGGTGCACAGGGAGCAGAACCCCCCCCAAAAAAAACACTCCATGGGGGATTGATGCACGCTCAGTTGCCATTGCAAGCTGACACCTATGCATGCCTCTCTGAAATGAACAGTTCTTGGATATTTCCTATTCATTTCTCTCTGTGTGTTGTATTTTGCAGGGGGGTGTTGTTGTTCCACACCAGCCAATTCCAGCGACTTGTGCCAAAAAGGTGCCTCACACGGGTCTACTCTGGAGCAAGCAGACTGAGGGGGCCATGCACATGTTTATGAATGAACAAACAAACAGACAGACAAACAAACAAACAAACAAACACAGTGACGGTTATCATTTCCCCTTCCCCCAAAAAACATTTAAGGGCAAATATGATTTTACGGCAAATATTATGCCTTAACGTTCTAAGTCAAAAAAGATGTCTTTCTTTCTTTCTTTCTTTCTTTCTTTCTTTCTTTCTTTCTTTCTTTCTTTCTTTCTTTCTTTCTTTCCCTCCCCCTCTCTCTCCTCCAGTCTTTCTGAGCTTGTGCATTCAGCAATTTTCCTTCCTTTGCCCCAGGAGAATCTATTTTTAAATTTGCCTAAATGTATTCTACATCTCCTTTTGATCTAAACTGCAGCTTCTCGCAAACCAAAGAGGGAGGAAGGGAAGTGAGGAGCAAGGAAATCTTTATTCTTTTCTCCCCCCCCCCCCAAAAAAACCTCGATCTGCATGGCATATACCACCCGGACTGCGGCTGAACTTTCCCATTTTGCTCTGCATTTCACTCCAAGGCCGGTCGTGGCAGGGACGCGGGCAAAGGGATATGCCTTGCTCTGCGCTGTTCCAGATAAAGTCATGCTCCACACAGCATTCTGCCATGTGCCTCCAGCACATGGTGGTTCAGGCTACAAACCAACGTTGCTGTTGTTTTTCTCCTCCTTCCTCCGATGCGAAAAGGCAGAGCTCTAGAAAAGACCTGCTGCCTCCAGCACATGGTGGTTCAGGCTACAAACCAACGTTGCTGTTGTTTTTCTCCTCCTTCCTCCGATGCGAAAAGGCAGAGCTCTAGAAAAGACCTGCTTGGCAGATTAGCCGCCTCTCCTCCTGCACAACCCATGTGCGGAGGCCAAGGATAAGGGAGTTTGCAGCAAAACAACACTCTCCAACCTGCACACTCGTGAAAGCAGCACGCAAGGGTTGTTTATACATCATGCAACTCTGGATCAGTGTTAGAAACTCAGAGATACAGTGGTACCTCCAGTTACATACGCTTCAGGCTACATGCGCTTCAGGTTACATACTCCGCTAACCCAGAAATAACGCTTCAGGTTAAGAACTTTGCTTCAGGGTAAGGACAGAAATCATGCTCTGGCGGCACAGCAGCAGCGGGAGAGCCAGTGTGGTGTAGTGGTTAAGAGCGGTAGACTCGTAATCTGGTGAACCGGGTTCGCGTCTCCGCTCCTCCACATGCAGCTGCTGGGTGACCTTGGGCTAGTCACACTTCTTTGAAGTCTCTCAGCCCCACTCACCTCACAGAGTGTTTGTTGTGGGGGAGGAAGGGAAAGGAGAATGTTAGCCGCTTTGAGACTCCTTCGGGTAGTGATAAAGCGGGATATCAAATCCAAACTCTTCTTCTTCTTCTTCTTCTTCTTCTTCTTCTTCTTCTTCTTCCCATTAGCTAAAGTGGTGCTTCAGGTTAAGAACAGTTTCAGGTTAAGAACGGACCTCCGGAACGAATTAAGTACATAACCAGAGGTACCACTGTATAAGCTAGGTGCCAAACGGCTCCTTAAACCATGGTTACAGTCACCAAAAAGGAATGTCTACTTGCCATTTTTGGACAAGACGGCTCTCAAGTCTTATTTTTCAAAGGACGGACTGACTGTGACGTCTGGCTAGTTCACATGACAACCTTGAGCTAGGTTAAGAACTTTGAGAACTTAAGGAAGAAAAGTCACGTAATCCAAGGACAGTCCAGATAATGGCCACTTCTGATGGTGACTGCTCCTGCTCAGGCTCCACACAAAAATGGAATTTGGTTCCAGAAATGCAGTGTGCCCAGTTCAGATAGTGTAGCACATGTGGCACTGTGGTCTAAACCACTGAGTGTCTTGGACTTGCTGAGTGTAAGGTCAGCAGTTCGAATCCCCGAGACGGAGTGTGCTCCTGTTGCTTGGTCCCAGCTCCTGCCAACCTAGCAGTTCGAAAGCACACCAGTGCAAGTAGATAAATAGGTACCACTGCGGCGGGAAGGTAAATGGCGTTTCCGTGAGCTCTGGTACTCATCACGGTGTTCCATGTGCCAGAAGTGGTTTAGTCCTGCTGGCCACATGACCCAGAAAGCTGCGGACAAACGCTGGCTCCCTCGGCCTGAAAGCGAGATGAGCGCCGCAACACCATAGTTGCCTTTGACTGGACTTAACCGTCCAGGGGTCCTTTACCTTTTGTTTTTTACCATGTTGTAGGGTGATCATAGAGGGCTCTGTGGGCCTATGTGATCATCCCTGAACGGAATGAGTAAGGCCAGACTGAGCTCTTGGAGAACAGCTGTGGGAAACCGACTCCGTCAGAGTAGACAGTACTGGCCTACATGGAGAAACAGTCTGACCATGATATTCATGGCCATGATTCTCATTGGCCAGGATGCTCATGGGAGTTGAGTCCAGCAACATCTCTGGAGGGCCCCACAAGCCCCCCATCCCTGCTGTACGGTTAACAAGTTTTAAGCTGGGTATTCAGAATAACTCTTCTATCTTTTCAGTGAAGTCACATAGGATAGTAGATGGGAAGCTACCCTAATACCAGGTCAATCTGTTTCTCCATGTTCTGTCTACTCTGACTGGAATCTGCACTCTAAGGTGTTTTCACCTGTCGGGGACTGAACCCGGGATCCTTTGGCATTTAAGGAACTGCTCTACCAGTGAATTATTGTCCTTCCTTAACCAGAGTAAGGTATTCAACATAGCACTAAGCAGGTCTCTCCAACGGCACAAGCATGTCTGCTTGCCGGATGAAACCATCAGTACAAGCAAGAGTAACAAACCATTATCCTTTGTTGATATATTTTTTAAAAATCTATACAGTGGTACCTCAGGTTACATACGCTTCAGGTTACATACGCTTCAGGTTACAGACTCTGCTAACCCAGAAATAACGCTTCAGGTTAAGAACTTTGCTTCAGGATAAGAACAGAAATCGTGCTCTGGCGGCGCAGTGGCAGCGGGAGGTCCCATTAGCTAAAGTGGTGCTTCAGGTTAAGAACAGTTTCAGGTTAAGAACGGACGAATTAAGTACGTAACCAGAGGTACCACTGTACTCTGCTTTTTGAGGAACTTCCTCCACAAAAGCAGCTTACAATCCTTGGCTTAGCGTTGCATCTGAAAGCGGACAGTGGCTTGTTTCATTCAAACAGACCACAAACAGAGTAAACCTTTGTTTCAAATTGCAATTGTGGTCGTGGGGATTTGAACCACTGACCTTCTGATCAGCAAGACCTAGGCTCAGTGGTTTAACCCACAGCGCCACCCACATCCCACCACCCACGTCCTGCCACTTCTCATCCCTAGGAAGGAACAAAACAGGAGTCATTTGTGCATTCACAATAAACCACTTGCCACGGTTTACTGTGGTAAGTGAGCATAGTCAATGATATTTTTTAAAGTCTTTAGCTAGCTAGAAGCTAATTACATCGTTCAAACAATGATCACCTTCAACAGCTGCTCTTGTACAATGAATCCACAGAGCTTCAATTAAAGCCATCATCCAGCAGAAAATTTAAATAATACCCCCCTTTTTAAAAAGTAACTTTCTTCTGTGTAAGACAGGGGTAGGCAACCTAAGGTCCGAGGGCTGGATGCAGCCCAATCACCTTCTAAATCCGGCCCGCAGACGGTCCGGGAATCAGCATGTTTTTACATTAGTAGAATGTGTCCCTTTATTTAAAATGCATCTCTGGGTTATTTGTGGGGCATAGGGATTCGTTCATATTTTTTTAAATATATATATATAGTCCAGCCCACCACATGGTCTGAGGGATGGTGGACCTGCCAACAGCTGAAAAAGGCTGCTGACCCCTGGTGTAAGACATTCCCTGGCTGCTTACCCATCTGGGAAGCAATGTGAAAATTAATTTTTCTACAAGGTTCCCATTGCAGCTATTACATGTTCTTTTTGCTGCTTTTTTTTTTGGGGGGGGGTGTTTTTTAAGGAATTGCTCATGTTTTTCTGCCATTACGTTCTCTTTGATTATTATTTTTTAATTATAATGTAGTTTTACTTATGCTCTTAAATATGCTACTTGGCAATGTATGAAATTCACCAGGCACTTTTTGCACAGTGCGGGTGGCGCTGTGGGTTAAACCACAGAGCCTAGGGCTTGCTGATCAGAAGGTTGGTGGTTCGAATCCCCGACGGGGTGAGCTCCCGTTGCTCGGTCCCAGCTCCTGCCCACCTAGCAGTTCGAAAGCACGTCAAAGTGCAAGTAGATAAATAGGTACCGCTCCGGCGGGAAGGTAAACGGCGTTTCCGTGCGCTGCTCTGGTTCGCCAGAAGTTGCTTAGTCATGCTAGCCACATGACCCGGAAGCTGTACACCAGCTCCCTCGGCCAGTAAAGCAAGATGAGCGCCACAACCCCAAAGTCGGCCATGACTGCACCTAATGGTCAGGGGTCCCTTTACCTTTACCTATCTGCCACTTGTGACCAAGTGAAGATGCCCAGGTGCCAGGATAGCGCCTGACGTCTCCACTATCTGGAGGTGCATGCCTGGGGAACTTTGGATCCTGACTGTTTTCCCACACCAGCAACACATCCTGTAGAATTCTGTTATATTTTATCTGCACAATCAGAATGAATTCAGGAACCAAAAGGTCATATTGAAAAATACGACTTTTGAGCCATCTGGCCCCAAAATGGCAACGAGGCATTCCATTTTGGGGACTGTAACCCTGGTTTAAAGAGCCATTTGGTACCTAGCTTAGATATCTGAGTTTCTAACACTTGGAGCCTTAACAAGGGACTAACAAGTTCGATTGATAATGGCACTAAGGATAAAAGCTGAAGATCTGCAGAGAAGCCGCTGCTGTTGAATCTCCTGCCACCGGAAGCATCTTCCATAGGGGTGAAGGTCTTTTCTGCCACAGCCCTACACACCAAGGAACAACCTCACCAAGGAAGCCCATGTATGGAAGCTAACTTATGAAACCTTTTGTTTTCAGAAAAGCTTTTCCTTGTGGCCACTGAGGTGGTACAGTGGACCGCACCACTTCAGAAGGTAGGTGAGAGGAACACCATTTTGAAGTCTCTCCTGTTCTTTTTACTCTGTACCAATTCACATGACTGGTGAGGATTTATGGTGTGACAACCATGATTCCCCCACTCCATTCTACCACACGCCCTGCCTGGTCTGGTCTGGACTCCATATTTACCATCACCTGTGGTAGTTCTACTGTGGCCTTATACTGAAAGCTCAAATACATTGTTCCAAAAGCAGAGAGTCCCACATGCCCTGAGTGGTCATGAGAATTGGTCCTTGGGAGATTTAATGAGGCAGAAAAGTCACAAATCTAAACTTGCTTCTGTGGGGCTTGTCAGTTCTCAACCTCTAGCATGACTCGCCATCATGTCTTCAAAACATATTTCTTGAGGACTTGAAACATTTTTTTTAAAAAAGGAAACACACTACACAAAAGCAACTACACAAAAAGTGCCTCATAGGCACTATGTTTTCTAGCCCTGGAGTACAGTACAGTTTTTGGCATGTTTCTATCCAAAAACCATTAAGGTTGCCTGAGGGCTTGGCTTACAGAGTTTCCTCTGAGAGCAATGTGAACTGCACTTCACAATATTCTGAAAGAATCAGTGTTTGTTTGTTTGTTTGTTTGATTTCCACAATTAATGTGCTGGAGGTTCAGTTCTGTCAGGAAAACAAAGCACCCCTGAATTTGGAAGCTCCCCCCGCCTTCCCTCAAGTTCAAGGACTCTCCCTCCCTCTCTAGTTAACTTAGTGATAGAAGAAATGAATTCTGTGCCTGCTCTGGAACACTTCGATTTCGTTTTACTTATTTGTTCCAGGGTGGAGGCCTCCTATTAAAAACAGATGCCAAGGCCCAGAGGTACAGTAAGCCCTGGCTGTAGATCTATGCCATCCGTGCCACATACATTTCAAGGGAAGTTTTGAGTCGGCAATCTTTGCCTTTAGCCCACATGCACAATGTGCTAATTCCGCCCCAGTGTTTTGCGCATGACTGGCCTAATTCTGCCAAGAAAACTCCCCCAAAGCTCACTGAGCTCGGCAGAGGCATTCCGTTCAAATCTGTCGAGCTTTGATCACACGGGCCCCGGGTTTTAAGGTGCTACAGGCGTAGCGGGTTTCATCGCCTGCACCTTAAAGTTCAAGGGACGCAGCGGCGGCAGCACACAAGCCGAGTTCCCAAAGCGACCCCCTAAGACGACACGACAGAATGCATGTGCTTCAGGGTACATCAAGGGTATAATTATCAAAGTGACATCACAGCTTTGCCAACAACACAGGCTGGGGAACGGCACGTTCCCAAGTCCAATAATAACTTCTGAGTTTTGCAGTAAAATAATGCAAAATATATTAGAAAGCCAGCCACAGGGCAAATTTAAAAAGCACAGCCAAATGCTGAGTTAGATCTCCTTGCAGACCCCAAACTGATTTCTATACTCGCCTATAAAGGAAGTGCTCACATCCGAAGGATTCCTTGTATCAATTTTTTTCTCCAAATTCTGATTTTCAGAACCTTGTGTTCACTTTCAGGAGCCAGATTTAGGAAGCAACCCTATACAAACTTAACCTGGGATTAACTCCTCCTCCTCCTTCTTCTTCTTTTATACTATATTTACAACATAGTCCACAACAACCCATACATACAAACAAACCCACCACCATTGACAATTTAATTATCAAAATTAAACTCCTATCCCCTTACACAAAGAAAACATAACGTAAAAATAAGAGACATCCTTTATCCTGCAAATGGCCTCCTTATTTACTTCTTGTGTACTGTTCCTTTTATGTGTGATTATTACAGTTTTTCCTAATTATGACTTAAAAAACCTCAAAATGTCTCCTGTAGAAATTAATCAAAACAAGTCCAGGTGTATATTTTGGGGCACTGTTTAGCAAAATATTGTCTGTATTTCCCCCGTTCTTTTTGAAATTCTTGTCTAGGTTGTCCCCTAATTGTCTCTGTTAATCTGGCCAATGCAGTATAATCTAATAATTTATCCTGCCATTCCTTTTTTTTGTTGTTGTTGTTGGCACAAATTCTTTTTTCCAATTTCTGGCAATTAAGGTCCTTGCCGCGCCTGAGGCATAGAATCATAGAATCATAGAGTTGGAAGAGACCACAAGGGCCATCCAGTCCAACCCCCTGCCAAGCAGGAAACACCATCAAAGCATTCCTGACAGATGGCTGTCAAGCCTCCGCTTAAAGACCTCCAAAGAAGGAGACTCCACCACACTCCTTGGCAGCAAATTCCACTGTCGAACAGCTCTCACTGTCAGGAAGTTCTTCCTAATGTTTAGGTGGAATCTTCTTTCTTGTAGTTTGAATCCATTGCTCCCGTGTCCGCTTCTCTGGAGCAGCAGAAAACAACCTTTCTCCCTCCTCTATATGACATCCTTTTATATATTTGAACATGGCTATCATATCACCCCTTAACCTTCTCTTCTCCAGGCTAAACATACCCAGCTCCCTAAGCCGTTCCTCATAAGGCATTCTTTCCAGGCCTTTGACCATTTTGGTTGCCCTCCTTTGAAGGAATATTTTCCGATCCTCTTTTGCTATACCTGTGTTTGCTGTTCCTAATAGGAAAGCTTCTGTATTTTTCAAAAAATTAAATTTTAACTTTTTTAAAGTTCGTCATATACTATATCCCAGAAGTTTTTTATTTTTTCACAGGTCCACCAGATATGTATAAGTGTCCCTTCTGTTTACCGCACCTCCAACACAGCTTTGCTTTTGTTTTATACATTTTAGCTATTTTGGCAGGGGTTAAGTACCACCTATAAAACTATTGACATGCTTCTGTTTCTAACTGCAAGGTAACCCTATGCCTGCCTAAACAGCTCATTTCTTTTGCACACCTTAAATACATTTCATGGGGTCTGTTAGGACACTGTTCTGGAGAGCAGATGAACAGCAAACAACTTCCTAGTCGGAATTTCTGGCCTTCCTTCAAAATGGGAAACAGAGGTTGCAAAACGTCCATTCTGTTTATTTAGATACACTCAAATTGTTTTATTTAGGAAGAGGGGTGGAATGGGGAGTCAAGAAGCACACTCTTGGTTTTATTTCGCTGCTCAGCACAATTCCCTGTGACGGAGGAGCAGCTCTGGGGATGCTGAATTTGAATTAAGACTCCTCACCGCAGACGCACAACAGTATTATCCACGCTTAATGAGGTGGCTGATCATGCCATCGACTGTTTTTGTTGCAGAGTACACTCTGCCTTGCCTGCTGGAAGACAGACTCTGCTACAAAGGTGAAGCTGGATTTCTTACTTGAAAACAGCAGCCATTATTCGTTAACGGGAGAAGTGAGGAGGGAAGGGGACGGAGAAACGTAACTCACAACTCCAGAAGGCCACTGAGCTCGCCACTGCTTTAGTGGCTTTCCGGCTCTCAGTAAGGGGGTCTTAATTAAAGTCTGTTGCTTATTCTAACAGTTTTGGGCAGCAGTAGTTCTCCAGAACCCTCAACACAGGTCTTTCCCATTACCTGCTACGGCAGGGAGCTGGAAAGTCGTAGCTCTCTGGATGTTGCTGTATTGCAAGTTCCACCATCCTTACCCATTGGCCGTGCCGGCTGCATCTCATGGGGCCCGACAACATCTGCAGGGCCACAAGTTCCCCATCCCTTTAGTGCTAGGTCCTTTTAACTGAAAGCTGCACCCACTGCCTTGCCCCCAGTAAGCAACAGTCACACTGAGGTCAACATAAAACCAAGTCTACAACTCTATGACCTCCCAGCAGCCCCAGACCAGGGCTGGATGTAGGTCTGATGAGGCCCTAAGCTACTGAAGGTAATGGGGCCCTTTATATGTCCAGCTGTCCTTTGTCAACAACAAATTGTTGCTGTTTTTTGTGTTGAATATATGCTATATGGTAATTTATGGACCTAATAGGTATCTAAAGCCATTTGCACATAACAAAATATGTATTTTATCAAAGTAATTGTTGAACTTATCTTATATTTTGGAAATGTACATCCAGTTTTTCCCCTTTAATTTTTTTGGGGGCCCCCAAGAGAGTGGGGCCCTAAGCTATAGCTTTTTTAAAGGCAAAGGGACCCCTGATCATTAGGTCCAGTCGCGGACGACTCTGGGGTTGCGGCGCTCATCTCACTTTATTGGCCAAGGGAGCCAGCGTACAGCTTCTGGGTCATGTGGCCAGCATGACTAAGCCACTTCTGGCGAACCAGAGCAGCGCACGGAAACGCCGTTTACCTTCCCACCGGAGCGGTACCTATTTATCTACTTGCACTTTGACGTGCTTTTGAACTGCTAGGTGGGCAGGAGCAGGGACCGAGCAACCGGGAGCTCACCCCGTCGTGGGGATTTGAACCGCCAACCTTCCGATCGGCAAGCTCTGTGGTTTAACCCACAGCGCCACCCGCATCCCTATAGCTTGTTTAGCTTATACATAAATCCAGCACTGCCCCAGACAACATGGCCAGTGGTCAGAGATGTTGGGAACTGCTATCCAACAACACTGGCTACCCCTGCTTGCGACTGAACCTCAGGTGCTCTCAATAGAAATTCAGCGCTCTGCCACTGCGCTAGTTTCTACAGTGAGCAGAGCTGAGGTTTCCTGAGAGTCAACGTCCAGAATCCCAAACCCCGCAAAACCCCAAAGCTCATAAGTGCTACTTAGGTCACTGAGTGGTGAAGAAAATGCACTCTCCATATGCCCCAAAGCCCCTTTTCCTTGTTATTAGACTCGTATGTTGCAGAGCTAAACTGAAAACAACTTTCCTGGATTTAAGCCCTGGTGAGGCAAAGTCAGCCTTGGGCATTGTTCTTCTAGTATGAGAGGAACCCATGAATATTAAAAAAAAGAAAACCTGCAACCAGAACAACTTTGCCAAAGGAAAGGTTTATCAGCATGCTTTGAAGTTCCTAACGGCGCTGCATGCAGACAACTTCGAGGGGTGAAAGGAACTGGGACTGGGGTGGGGGGTGGGCTTCGAATGACCAACCGAGATCACAAATCACGCGAATGACTGACCCGTAACAGAGGTTGCAAATTAACTCTGACAGGTGATCATTAAAAAGTTGGCAGTCTCCCGAAACAGCGGAAGATTGCCGTTCTAATCATTTGCCCTCCCCTGCGACACGTCTTAGTGCATGTGGCTTGTGTTAGAGAGCTGGTTCAAATGTCCAGCAAGGCAACTGGTACAGTCCTCCCAACTCGTTGAGTGGTGTGGAAGTTGCTTATCTGAATGTTTTCCCCTGTTCCTTGAAAGAACAGACATCCCAAAAGGGCCTGGCCGGGCCTTTTTGAAAACACCTTCTCTCCCCTTATGTTCAAGGCTCGATTTTACCTAGACAGCTTTATGCTACTCAGGACCCCAACACAGTGGTACCTTGGTTCTCAAACTTAATCTGTTCCGGAAGTCCGTTCCAAAACCAAAGCGTTCCAAAACCAAGGCGTGCTTTCCCATAGAAAGTAATGCAAAATGGATTAATCCGTTCCAGACTTTTAAAAACAACCCCTAAAACAGCAATTTAACATGAATTTTACTATCTAATGAGACCATTGATCCATAAAATGAAAGCAATAAACAATGTACTGCAGTCACACAATCAATCAATCAATCAATCAATCAGTAGCTGAACTGGGTTCCACACAGTCACAAAAACAAAACAAAAAGAGCCACAAAAACAAAAACGCAAAATAAATAGCAAAAACAGACAGGCCTCAGTGTAACACTCAAAACAGAAGTGTGGCACTCAAAATGGAAGTGTGGCACTCAATTTGGAAGCGTAGCACTCAAAACAGAAGTGCAGCACTCAAATCAGAAGCATGACACTCAAAACGGATCACGTTCGGCTTCCGAAAAAGTTACTTCCTTCCAGGTTTGCAGTATTTGGTTCCAAGTTGTTTGAGTAACAAGGTGTTTGAGAACCAAGGTACCACTGTGCCTCAAGGATGACTTTTCCCCACATAAACCAAACCATGCCTTGCAATAATCACCTGAAGCCCTTCTGTGTGTGCCCCCTATGATGAGATGCAGAGGGTGGGCCTTCCCAGTGGTGGCTCCCTGCTTAGGGACTGCTCTCCCTCATCTGGCACCATCATTATGTATCTTTCGGTACCATGCAAAATCGTTTCTTTTCAGCCAGGCCTTAGGTTTTTAATTATCTGTGGCTTCATTCAGTGTGTGTGTGTGATATATATATATATATATATATATATATATATATATATTTTTATATATATATATAAATTCTTTTTTAGTTTTTGCTCTGTTTCAGTTCTATATGAGCTTTGGTGCGTGTTCTGTTATTTGTAATTCGCTCTGAGTTACCTTTTGCACACACGCACAAAAAGCTGGGGGCTAAGCCACGTGCCTTTCCAAACATTTTAATCGGCTCTCGGAAACAAACTGTCAAATTTTTGTGGCCTTTTCAAATACGCATGCAGATTGAACACACCTTTGAAACAAAGAAGCAATGAGACTTTTCTCCTTCTCTCAGGGCTGACCTACATAGCACAAGAGGTGAACTTCTGCCGGAGGTTGTGGGAGGCATTTCCAAGGAACAATCAACAGGTTGCTCAGCCATTCCTATGCCCACTTATGATCCATTGAGAAAGGTCCTTTTGGTCCAAGGACTGTAGTAGAATCATAGAATCATAGGGCTGGAAGGGGCCCCAAGGGTCTTCTAATCCAACCCCCTGCAATGCAGGGATCTCAGCTAAAGCATCCATGACAGATGGCCATCCAACCTCTGCTTAAGAACCTCCAAGGAAGGAGAGTCCACCACCTCTCGTGAGGGTCTGTTCCACTGCCGAACAACTCTTACTGTCAGAAAGTGTCTCCTGAGGTTAGCTGGAATCTCCTTGCTCGTAACTTGAGGCCACTGGTTTGAATCCTACCCTCCAGAGCAGTTTGCTCCATCTTCCATGTGACAGCCCTTGAGATATCTGAAGGTGGCTATCATATCTCCTCTCAGTCTCCTCTTTTCCAAGCTGAACATACCCAGATCCTTCAACCACTTCTCATAAGGCTTGGTTTCCAGACCACTGATCATCTCGATTGCCCTCCTCTGCACACGTTCCAACTTGTCAACATCCTTCTTAAATTATGGAGCCCAGAATTGGACACAGTATTCCAAGTGTCGTCTGACCAAGCCAGAATAGAGTGGTTCTATGACTTCCCTTGATCTAGACACTACACTACTGTTGATGCTGCCTAGACTAGCATTAGCTCTTTTTTGGCTGCTGCATCACACTGTTGACTCCTGTTAAGCTTGTGGTCCACCAGGACCCCTAGATCCTTTTCACATGTGCTGCTAGTAAGCCCAGCTGGAGGAAACCTGGCAATGGAGGTTGAGAATCAGCAAGACCCAGGAACACTTAAGCACATCTGTCTCATTCAGCAATTTCTTCCCAAGCAAATTTGAACTTGGGGGGCATGTAGCTCAGGAACTCTTAATAACGTTTTCTATCAACACGCAAAAACTTTTTTTTTATTTATACACCTAAAAGAGCAACAATGTGACCCATTCACACTTGTGCTTCACGTAACTGTGTCAGTAAGTCCAGATTGGCCGTGGTCCTCTGCCATGCACATGTGTGGTACAAAACACACATTTTTATTCCAGCTGTGGGGTTGCCACTGCATGACACTGCAAGCAGCCTTTGGAGCCCAAGTGAAACTACATAAACCGAAAAAAGCAGCCTTTTCAACTCAAGGTAGCCCAGGGGTAGGCAACCTAAAGCCCGGGGGCCGGATGCAGCCCAATCGCCTTCTCAATCTGGCCCACAGATGGTCTGGTAATCAGCGTGTTTTTACATGAGTAGAATGTGTCCTTTTATTTAAAATGCATCTCTGGGTTATTTGTGGGGCATAGGAATTCGTTCATTCCCCCCCCCCTTCAAAATATAGTCCGGCCCACCACATGGTCTGAGGGACGGTGGACTGGCCCACGGCTGAAAAAGGTTGCTGACCCCTGAGGTAGCCACTTGGGAGCCATTTCACACATGCGTTCTGATCACTGGTTTACTCAACACTTGATGACACTTAAGGGAAAGTCCTCCATTAGAGTCAACTTCATTCAAAATACAAGTTTTATCTGTGATGGCACACAAGTCATCAAGCAATGATATGACATTAGGCCCTATTTTCAGAAGAACAAAACTAACCACAGGATAAAAACAATGCCAAGTTAGCGGCAGAAGAAGCAAGCGCAGTTCTGGCTTTTCACGGACAAGAAACACGGTTTTATAGGATCCTCAGGAGGTTTGCACCATGTTCCACTCCCAATGTTTATTTATCTGGACTTCTTATCTCATGCTTTTGAAAACAGTCTCGGATTTGAAGTCTGTCCCAGGACAGGGGAGAGAGGAAACTGCGTCTGGCCCCAAATAAACACATTTGCGTGCGCAATTTTTGCCCAACGCACACATATTTTGCAACGTGATTTCCCCAAAGATAATGCTTCAATAACAGATGCGTTTATCTGCACACTTTAACCCATGCTTGTACACATTACTTGCCTGGAGAAACACGCCACAAAATTCGGGAAAGCGTGCATTTCGAAGGATGGCTAAATTTCAGTCAGCGTATCGTTTCAGAAAGTGAATCCTTACTTCCGAGTAAGCATTCCTAGGGTCGTGCTAGAAGGCCCACTATATTCAGTGAAGCTTACTCCCGACGAAGCACATTTTTGGACTCCCCCTTAATTTGAAACCACTTCCAGATTGCTTCTCTGTTATAAATGCTCCGAGCCGTTTTGCAATTTTTCTTTCAGAATTTTTCTTTCAGAACTCAGCAGCCCGGGGCCGTATGAAACATGATGTTCCGAGCTCACTAAGAGCTCACTTTTTCGAAGTTGTCATGTGACCACTTCCAGAAGGAAACTAGGTGGGGAGGACAACCTTTCCAGGATGAGCCCACTGCCAGGGCCCTGCCAGGGGAAATCCTGCTCACCGATGCCACTCAAGACAGGCCCTATAGATAACTAATCCTTTGACAACAGTTCCATGCAAATGATCTCATCATGCTGCCTGTGCAAATGAGCGCTTGCCAAGAGAACATAAATGCAAGGCTGCTTTTCCAAGGGAGAATCAGCAGGTGGGAGGCAGGCCAGTGCAACCCTCTCCTTCTAATACCCACCAATTTCCCCATTGCACATCCTTCCCCTAGCACTTTTAACTCACAGCAGGGCTTGCTTCCAGTTTCGCAGCCCAGCTGCAAGGCAGGGAGCTGCAGAAGGAGAGAACTAGAAGCAACCTGACGGAGCATTTGTGGCGTTTGCGCCTGCAAATCGACCAAGCTTATCCCTACTCCCATTAACTGCATCAGGAAAACGCTGGTTAGGAAGGCTCGCTTTTCTCACAACATCAGCTCCCTCCCTCCCAAATGAGGCCCCTTGTTTTGGAAATCCAGACTCGTGGCTCTCTCCTCGCAAGCCAGGTCCTTGGCATAATCACAGCAAAAGAACAACAACACCTCACTAATATAAGCCCTTGCTGGCACACGTTGCTGCTGGAGCAGTTAGATGCTGCTTTGCAGGTTGCAAAAGGGGGGGAAAGGTGGGGGGGCGCAAATCCAAGCCAGAAATTTCATATCCTTATCAAGATCCATTAAATCTCAAACCGGTTTTTTTTTTAAAATTTTCAAAGCTAATGTGCAATAGGAAACTGAACAGCTAGTTGACTTTCTCCTACGGAAAGCAAATGAGGACTTGGTTGCTAAAAATACAAGCAAGTTCCGCTTGCTCGCAAAAAGCCTTACATGGAAAATGCAGGTTTCATGATGTTTTCTGTGTTTGACAGTATCTACTTTTAGGAGTTCTTTCCCACTGATGGAGAACCCATCGTTCAAAAGCCCCGGAGGGGGAATCTAGGATTTCATCCATTTTAAGTTGTGACCAACAGGCCATTCTCTACGCAAAAGAACAAATGGATACAAACCTGGCGCCAGAAATGGCAAAACAAATCAGTAAATAATAGCGGGGGGGGGGGGACCATTTCCGCCTCCCTTGTCACTCCAGAACTGACTTTAGCAGCCATCTTCAACAAAGAAACTTCAAATGGGAAAATGCAGCTTGAAACCACAGAGTCGCAACTCGTCAAGAGATTCGGTGCCATCCCACTTGTAGACTGAACCAAAGGGTTTTTTATCACACTGTATGTGTCGATTGGCTTACCAATGCTGGGATTTCTGTGTTACAAACAACAACTGGGTCTGGGTTTTGTTTTTGAAGAAACGCAATTCTCACAGCCTGTACTTTTCTGCATTTCATTTCCTGCTCACTTCAGTTGCCTTTCTCTAAACCAACCCCAGAAACAACCATGAATGCATATGTATGTATTTGCAGTTCAGGATAACACTTCATTAACATTTGGTGAAGGGGACTGCGGTCCACAAAAGTTCGCGCAGTAATAAAAACTACAAACTGTCTGTTGCAGCAGAAACAGCAGTTTTTAAATCTGGAGGGCCATGTCTGAATTGTGAGCTTCCTGGACTAAAGCACAGTACATTTCTGAGCACAATTCAAAGTGTCGGTGCTGACCTTTAAAGCCCTAAAAGGCCTCAGCCCACTATACCTGAAGGAACGTCTCCACAGCCATCACTCAGCCCAGACACTGAGGTCCAGCTCCGAGGGCCTTCTGGCAGTTCCCTCACTGGGAGAAGTGAAGTTACATGGAACCAGGCAGAGGGCCTTCTCGGTAGTGGCGCCCGCCCTGTGGAACGCCCTCCCATCAGGGATCAGAGAGATAAACAGCTACCTGGCTTTTAGAAGACATCTGAAGGCAGCCCTGTACAGGGAAACTTTTTAATGTCAGGGCTTGTTTTCAGCTGGAACTCACTGGAACTCAGTTCCGGCACCTCTCAGGTGGGTGCCACTGCCATTATAGAAGAATAAGGGTGGCGTCCATAGTGAGTTCCAGCACCTTTTTCTAGAAAAATAGCTCTGTGTGATGTTTTACAGTCAAGCCTCGGTTGTCAAACGTAATCCGTTGCGGCAGACCATTCAACTTCCGAAACGCGACTTCTGATTGGCTGCAAGGACGTTCGGGTTCAGTAAAACGTTCAAAAACCGGAGCGTTTACTTCTGGGTTTTCGGAGTTTGGGAGCAGAAATGTACGATAACGGAGGTGTTCAGGAACTGAGGTTTGGCTGTATTGTGTTTTTTTATATATGTTGGAAGCCCCACAGTGTGGCTGGGGCAACTCAGTCAAATGGGCAGCCTATTGCTATTGTTATTATTTTATAAAGGTTACTGAGATGGCACGGGGAGGAGCTGGTGTAAAAGCAAACTTTGTTGCTAGCAACATACAAACTGGCCACAGAAATAAACCTCCTTGAATAAGCTGGAACTTCATTCCAAAATAAGTAAGGGTATGTGGATGGTTGTGTGCAAGGCGTTGTTGTTTTTCCTGCCAGAACTCGCCGGAACTCTTTTTCTAGAAAAATAGCACTGGTTGTGTGGAATTCACGATCAATGGGTGGGGTGTGGGGATGTATGACACTCGCATGGGGTGGGAAGAAGAAGCTCTAGGAAGGGGTTGGTTGTTGAGGCACAACAGCCCCTAGTGCAGGGGTAGGCAACCTAAGGCCCGTGGGCCGGATGCGGCCCAATCGCCTTCTAAATCCGCCCGCGGACGGTCCAGGAATCAGCGTGTTTTTACATGAGTAGAATGTGTCCTTTTATTTAAAATGCATCTCTGGGTTATTTGTGGGGCCTGCCTGGTGTTTTTACATGAGTAGAATGTGTGCTTTTATTTAAAATGCATCTCTGGGTTATTTGTGGGGCCTGCCTGGTGTTTTTACATGAGTAGAATGTGTGCTTTTATTTAAAATGCATCTCTGGGTTATTTGTGGGGCCTGCCTGGTGTTTTTACATGAGTAGAATGTGTGCTTTTATTTAAAATGCATCTCTGGGTTATTTGTGGGGCCTGCCTGGTGTTTTTACATGAGTAGAATGTGTGCTTTTATTTAAAATGCATCTCTGGGTTATTTGTGGGGCCTGCCTGGTGTTTTTACATGAGTAGAATGTGTCCTTTTATTTAAAATGCATCTCTGGGTTATTTGTGGGGCCTGCCTGGTGTTTTTACATGAGTAGAATGTGTGCTTTTATTTAAAATGCATCTCTGGGTTATTTGTGGGGCCTGCCTGGTGTTTTTACATGAGTAGAATGTGTGCTTTTATTTAAAATGCATCTCTGGGTTATTTGTGGGGCCTGCCTGGTGTTTTTACATGAGTAGAATGTGTGCTTTTATTTAAAATGCATCTCTGGGTTATTTGTGGGGCCTGCCTGGTGTTTTTACATGAGTAGAATGTGTGCTTTTATTTAAAATGCATCTCTGGGTTATTTGTGGGGCATAGGAATTCGTTCATTCCCCCCCCCCAAAAAAAATATAGTCCAGCCCACCACATGGTCTGAGGGACAGTGGACCGGCCCACGGCTGAAAAAGGTTGCTGACCCCTGCCCTAGTATGTATATATGCCCGCACACGCACACAATCATTCTGTTTGTTTGCACTCGAGTCTCCCCAACAAAGCTCCTACGCCTGATTTACCTGGCCTGACTGGACTCTGCATGCAGTTCTGAGAAACCATGGAAGGGTGGGCCGACGTGGATGCTCTGCTGCTGAGGTCCATGACGGAAGGTGATGCTGAGGTAGATTGCTGAAGAGCTGGTTGGTGAGGGCTGTGGTCATGCTGGGCCGGGCTGGGCGGAATGCCGTTCTCCGAGAGAAACTCTTCCAGGTCCATGTATTCCAATTGGAAAGTGTCGCCATCGTAGGGAAGTGTCTTGTCCCATAATGTAGGACCCAGGAAAGCGGACTGTGGGACCATGGCATTGGTATTGTCCTCATCCAGCTTTTTCTCTTTGTCTTTTTCTTTATAAAATGCTAAAAGGGAGAGAGAGAGAAGAGAGGAAGGGTACGAAAAGTCAGTACATCCACAAAGGAGTATGGTTGTTGTTTTTTGCTTTATAGGAAAAACCCTAAGAGTCAGTCCTCCTGCAATTACGACTCTCTCCGTATGGCAAGCTCTACGTTTTGGTATAGGGTTATGAAGGGCCTGGGATAAATTATTTTCGACTCATTAAATATATGCAAGGTTTCCGCCTCTGTTTCTAATTAGCAATTCATCTGTACACTTGGCTTCGAGCAAGCGTTAAGACCCAAACAACACTCCGAGGTTTCATCAGAGCGTTCGTAGCAGAAGACAGAGTTGGAGACGGGGAAAGGGGGAAGCGGGAGAGAGAGATGATAGAATCATAGAATCGTAGAGTTGGAAGGGACACCAAGGGTCATCTAGTCCAACTCTCTGCAGTGCAGGAAACTCGGGAGGGAGGGAGGGAGATATTCGAACAAGTGTTGCCTAAAAGGACATGCCCCACAAGTTGAGAGTGTCATTTTAGAGGATGAAACTTATTTTTTGCCAATTTATTCAATGCGGGGTGGTCTTAAAATGTTGTGTTTGTGTGTGTGTGTGTGAGAGAGAGAGAGATAGAGAGAGAGAGAGAGAGAGAGAGGAAGTCAAACCTGCTGTTATTTTTGTGATTGGGCAACACTTCGCTTTGCAACTCTACATCTAATTAAAAAACACATAAACCGCTCTCGGGAAAACCAAAGAGTTTTAATTTTACCTTCTGGAAATGCCAGGTAACGCTAAATAATAATAATAATAATAATAATAATAATAATAATAATAATAATAACTGCAAGTGCGTGACAATCCTTTTTAGTGATTTCCGTGCAATTTTACACACATTTTCCTTCCCAAGCAAAACAAAACTGCATTCATTTCACCAAAACATCTTCTGAATTCCCAAGTCATGTTAAAACTTCTTTTTAACACCCCTCATTTGAGGAATCTGAAAGTTGAAAAATCCAAAACACCCTTACTCTGCCAGCAAGTTCTCTTGCACAAAGCCCACTGAGATGAATCAGAGCAGTACGAGAGCTGTTCTCGCAGGGTTCCCGTTCATCCCAATAGGGCTTTAACAGGAGAACTTCCTGAGAGCTGAACTTTCAAAGGAAAAGTTTGATCCCTACCCCACCCCTCTCAAAAACCTAATTGCCTGGTCCTTAAGCAGAAGAAGGGACGCGGGTGGCGCTGTGGGTTAAACAACAGAGCCTAGGGCTTGCTGATCAGAAGGTTGGCAGTTCGAATCCCTGCGACGGGGTGAGCTCGGTCCGAGCTCCTGCCAACCTAGCAGTTCGAAAGCACGTCAAAGTGCAAGTAGATAAATAGGTACCGCTCCAGCAGGAAGGTAAACGGCATTTCCGTGCACTGCTCTGGTTCACCAGAAGCGGCTTTGTCATGCTGGCCACATGACCTGGAAGCTGTACACCGGCTCCCTCGGCCAGTAACGCGAGATGAGCGCCGCAACCCCAGAGTCGGACACGACTGGACCTAATAGTCAGGGGTCCCTTTACTTTACCTTTAAGCAGAAGAACGACCTGAATTCTTTTCTGTTCTACAAAGTTGCAGAGCCTATAGCTCACAAGACCAAGAGCCATACCATGGTCCCATTGATCGAGACAAATAAATATAATAGCCTTTATACTACGATGACCTGCTGATTAAAAGCACGCAGCACACGAGCAGAAGTGGTCTTCGATTGCAAGTATCTAAATGAGCCAACAAAAGGTCACTAAAAGTGGAAGTAAATCGTGTGATTTAAATTAATCTTTCCCAACAAAAAAACACGGTGGTCACTGTACTGCATAGGATGTTCCCACAAACTACACATTGATCTCTCTTGGTTTTTAACTAAACTGCTTTAGCAGCAAGAACAGAGAGCTGGAAAGGCAAGGCTGAAGTCCCCCACTTCTTGTATGTACCATTGTCCTGATCTATTCTGCCCCATACATTTGGGTGTTGGTTGGGGGGGGCGATTGTTGTTGTGTTTTGTTCTCCTCAGCTCACATTTGCTTGAAGCCAAGAATGCATATGAACTGTTCGTCCCTTAGGACTGAGGAATACTGGTACTTTAGGACTAACAGCTGCCACAATTTAGGTTTTCACTGGGAAAGTGGCTGTGGGGAAAGGGAGACAGTCAACACACTTCTCAGTGTAAAGCCACTGGAGTCAGTGTAGCATAGAGGTTAGAGTATCAGACTAGGACCTGAGAGACCAGGGTTCAAGTCCCCGCTTGACCATCAAATCCATTGGGTGAGCTTGAGCCAGTAACCTCCTCTCAACCTAACCTACCTCGCAGGGTTGTTGTGGGGAATAATTCGGGGGGGGACCATGTACACCACCTTGAGCTTTCCCAGAGGAATATATATATTAAAAACAAATAAATTCACCGAGTCCTACAGCTGTGTTTCAGTATAGAAAGAAGACAGACCTAATCAAGGATTTCCAACGTATCTTGTAGCTCAGTCTTGACTTTCACATAAACTGGGTTTAAGATTGAGATGCACAAAAGGAGATTTCCTGTCATTATGCTAGATAAAAAAGCACTATAACAGCCCAAAGATTCAAATAAACAGAGTTACATACTCAGACATATGCTCTGTTGTGTTCAATGGGGCTTACTCCCTGGTGGGTAGAGAATCCTATAGACAGACTAGACTGCAGCCTAAATTTCTAAGGAAGTTTCTCAAAAGACACAGTGGTCAACATATTGATCAATTTATCTTTTTTTTTAAAAAAAATGTTTCCCAACCTGTATACCGGTATGTTTCTAGGATTTAGGGAAAGAGATCAGCTGTCCACAATTGACCGTTTATGATTTGCCACGATCTTGGATTAATTCTGAACCTTCCTTCCAGATACGCTTCCTCTGGGAAAAATCATCATAATCTCTGTGTCCTTTTCTTATTTGTGGATTTCGTGGATTGCTGCGTGTCACTCACAAGACTGAATGCTACAAGTCCATGCACACTTACTTGGGAGTAAGTCCCGCTGAACAGAGTGTGACTTGCTCTAAAGGAAGCATGCCTTGGATCAGCCTGCGCAGGCAATACTCAAATATCACAGGCGGCATATGAAGCTGTCTAGAAAACTACAAGGAAATGCTGAGCGCTGTGCAGTCCATAACAGCTAACAAGCCCCACTGCTGCGGATTTTAATGGAGTGTGCATTGCACCCTCTATGTCAAAAACACCACAAACACTCACTCTCTTAGCACCTAAAAAAGATGTAGAATAAAGTCATTGCTAACATATTTACAAAAAACCTCTTGCAGCTTTTGGGTGCAAAGAGGTATTTGGTAAGGGCTGTTTTGCTTGCGTGCAAATCCAGAAACATAGCTGAAACACATTTTGCGTGCCTTCCTCTCTCTAAACTTCAAAAATAATAATAATCTAACACATAAATCCATTCTCCCGTATGAGAGAAAGGTTGAATTTTTAATAGCTGTAATTCTAGGCATGCACTTCCTTGGAACTCGGGTCCACAGAAATCAAAGATTAAGACTTCCAAGAAAACGGAGGCCAGGAGCTGATTGATATCTAAAACCATTAAGACGCCAGCGCCTTAACTTCCCATTTAAATCACCTTCAGAAGCAGTGTTCCAAGTTGTTCCTTATAGACAAACAAGGAGAATAATAAAAAAGCAATCAAAATAATAATCAGTTGGCTTACTATTTAACTACACATGCCATAGTAAACAAATTAAAGTCCAACCCTATGCATGTTTCTATTACAGTAACCCCACGGTTACAGCACAAGCCTAACGCATAGGCTCCGGCTGCGCAATTCTAAATACACTTCCTTGGGAGTAAGCGCCCATAGATCCCAGTAGAAGCACGCTCAGGTTCCAGCTGAGCAAAACTCAGCAGTATTTCCCTGAGAGTAAGCACGGCGCCTTTCAACGAGAGCTCACTCCCAAGCAACGGAGTTGTAGGATCCGCGACTTAAAGGAAAGCGCTCCGGCTCCTGCCCGGGGCGCACGGAGGACGCACCGCGCTCTGCATTGGGCTTTTGCGCGCTTGCACGAAATGCGCTTTTGCGCGCTGCTGCTGCTGCTTAGCCAGAAGGCTGTCTTTTAAATATCTTTGCGCGCTGTACCGTGTGTGTGTGTGTGTGTGTGTGTGTGTGTGTGTGTGTGTGTGTGTTAGATTGGTCCAGACAAGAGGAGAGGAAGAAGCAAGCGGGATAAAGCGGGGGGGGGACACCCCAAAACCACTACCCCAGACTTTATTTCCCTTGCCCCCGCTCCCCATTTCTCTCACCGTCTTCATGCTGCAGCGGTAGCTTGAGCGGGTTTTCCAGCAGAGATTTCAGCACCCCGTAGGTTGGAGGTAGGAAAGTTGGATTCAGAGGCAGAGGTCGAGCCATGGTCCTGATCTCTCTCGCGCGCGCTGCCCCAAAATTATTATTTTCCAAACCAAGAATAAGAAAAAGGAGGGAGGACAGGAGGACGGGCGTGGGTGGGAAATCCCAAATTAGAAGGTAAAAGGAAGAGAATGGGAGGGTGGGGGGAGAAGAAGAAAAAACCCCACTGCTAATAATTTTTCTGAAAAATAAAAATAAAAATCATCAAGGGCTCCTCCTTTTGGCGAAGTTCTAGCCGGCTCCAGACGCTCCGAGGGAATGGGGACGTCCTTTTGCTCGCTTGATCCCCTTTTGCATCAACAACAACAGAGGCAGCAGGAGGAGGGGAGTAAAGGGGGGTGGGGGAGAGAAAGAGGAAAGAAGAGAAAGAAAAGGAGAGAGGCAACCCTGACAGCCAGCCAGGCAGCCAACCAACCAAGCCGCCCTTTCTGGCTCGCTCGCTCCGCCCAGACCGAGGAGTTGCCAGGGGCCGCCTGCGCCGCGCTAGTCAGAGCAGTTGGCTGTCCATGTGCGGACGCCGACGAGCGTGACGCCCAAGGGCGGCCCTGCGCCCAGAGAGGCGGGGTCCGGGAGGGGCCCGCGATCGGATCCTCCTGCCTATCCGCCGCCGCCACCCCGGTTGCTCTTCTCGGGTGCTTTTCTCCTCTTGCTCCGGAAAAGCGGGAGGAAAAAGGATGGGCGAGAAAGGACTTTTAAAGGCGATTGGAAGGGGGGGGCACCGGGGAGAAGCTGCAGCTGCAGCTGCATCCAGAGGAAGGGAAAGGGAAAGGTTAAATTCGTTCCGGAGCTCCTGTTTTGCAAGATGCACTTCTGGAAACATAGAACTGTAGAGTTGGAAGGGAAGCCTGAGGAGTGCTTCCCAAACGTGGGTCTCCCCAGCTGTTTTTTTGGACTACAATTCCCATCATCCCTGACCACTGGTCCTGCTAGCTAGGGATGGTGGGAGTTGAAGTCTAAAAACAGCTGGAGATTTGGGAAACGCAATGCAGGAATATGCAGGGATCGAACCTGGAGCCTTGGTGTTATTATCAGCACCATGCTCTGACCAACTGAGCTACGCAAGCTTTTTTTCTTGGTTGCCCTGTTACAGCTCCATTAAAAAAATTAAAAAATAAAAATCGTGTGAGAACAAAATAGTTTGCCACATGAGCATGAATAAATACCACAGATACAACTGCAGTTTAAAAGAGGCGACGTCAGGAAGGCCGTTCAAAAGTTGTCGTCCTCAGGCCAAGTTCTTGCCCGTGGGGAAAGAATGGTTAGCCATCATTGTATTTGTTTGCATGCTTCTTTGGTTGGTCTCAGGGCGATTCACAGAAAGAGTCTTAGGTAAAGGTAAAGGGACCCCTGACCATTAGGTCCAGTCGTCTCCGACTCTGGGGTTGCGGTGCTCATCTCACATTACTGGCCGAGGGAGCCGGCATACAGCTTCCGGGTCATGTGGCCAGCATGACTAAGCCGCTTCTGGCGAACCAGAGGCAGCGCACGGAAACACCGTTTACCTTCCCGCTGGAGTGGTACCTATTTATCTACTTGCACTTTGATGTGCTTTCAAACTGCTAGGTTGGCAGGAGCTGGGACCGAGCAATGGGAGCTCACCCCGTCGCAGGGATTCGAACCGCCGACCTTCTGATCAGCAAGCGCTAGGCTCTGTGGTTTAACCCACAGCGCCACCCACATTCACAGAAAGAGTCTTGGGAGACTGCAATGGGCTATTCTGCCTTGTGCATGCCCCCTCCCACAATTCGTTGGTTCCCTTGGTCAGTACAGTGATACCAATCCCACCAACATTTCTCCAATGAAAATTTTGTTTAGTCGTCTTAGTCGTGTTCAACTCTCCGTGACCCCATGAACCAGAGCATGCCTTGGAAACTCTCACTTTCTTCTCAAAGCTTCTCCTTTTTTATGTCCATGGAGTTTTCTTGGCAAAATACTGGAGTGGTTTGCCAGTTCCTTCTCCAGGTGGATCACATTTAGTCTAAACTCTTGGCTATGACCTGTCTGTCTTGGGTGGCCCTGCACGGCATAGCTCATAGCTTCTTGGAGTTATTCAAGCCCCTTCGCCACAACAAGGCAGTGATCCATGAAGGGGCTGATGAAAATAGGGATGTCCTATTCAACAACAACAATTTTACTATTCATATCTCTCCCATCTGACTGGGTTGCTCCAGCCACTCTGGACAGCTTCCAACATATATGAAAACATAACAAAACATTAAACATTAAAAAAAAAACCTTCCCTATACAGGAGGACTGCCTTCAGAGGTCTCCTAAAGGTTGTACTTCTCTCCTTGGCTTGGGGTACGCATAACTCCATACCCTCCTACATTTTTCTGATGAAAATAGGGACGTCCTAAGGAAAAGCGAGACTTTCTGGGATCAAATCAGAAACCAGGACAGCTTCTGTAAATCCGAGACTGTCCCTGAAAAATAGGGGCACTCGGAGGGTCTGTGATACAAACACATTGTGGGTTATGCAGATGGAGGTGTCATGGTCTTTTTCTAGCTGCCTGGTTGTGCCAGAAGGTGTCCCATCATGAAGTTGTTCAGCCATTGCTGCATCTTGATTGGCACCTTCCACTCACGTGCAACAAAGGGTCGATGTGCAAAATTGTGATTGATGGGTGACAGTTTCCAAGGACACTGTGGGAACATTTGTTGGTATTACCACATTAGCTTTGATTTCTGCAGCTGCTACTGAGCTGTGGGTTCTGCTGTTTGGCGTGCATCGATGGAATCGCACCTGTGTTATACCAATGATAGCAGGGGCGTAATATCATCCATTAGCATGGCAGGACCACAGGATCAGTCTTAAGGATCATCTCTTCAGGATTTAGGGGGCCTTCTTCAGCTGCAGATTTAACACAGCTACTGTGCTACAGTGTTTTTCCTGTGCATATCAAAAATCTCAAGATTTAAAAGTATGCAGCAGGTATTTTAGAGACAGAGGATGATTGCTGGTGCTAATGATACTCAGAGTAGAAGTGCTGAATTAAATGGACTCGGCCTGTATAGCTCAGTTGGTTAGAGCGTGGTGCTTCTAACACCAAGGTTGCAGGTTCAATCCCCGTATGGGGCAGCTGCATAGGTTGGACTAGAATTCTCAATGTCCCTTCCAACTCTATGAATCTAATTTTATTGAGCTCAATCAGTCTATTCTGACTATGACTTGATTGTATATCACCTGGAGAAAATGCCTCCTAATAATGCATAATATAATTACAGAGAGGCTATTAGAGAGGCTTGATCTTGGATCCATCATGGATTTCTATGGAGAGTTTCAGAGCATAACATGACCACAGTGAGTTAAAAGCCATCCCACTCAGGAAGGACCACTAGATTAAAGATTTGGACACATCCATGCTATGCAAAAATTACTAGTTACTGGACAGTTAAGTACATAAATACAGGGTGATTGACACCAGCAAGGGGGAATGGCTGGCACTGCTACATGGGGAGATATGGTACATAATGAATTCCTATTTGATATGCACATAAATAAAGACAGAAAGAAGCCTTTGAGAGGTTTAGGGTTAAGGGGGAAAGAAGGTAAACAGAAATATAAGCTCCAGGAGGAAAAGAGAATCTGAGAAGTGCTGATAAACGATATTAATCTGAGATTAGTTTTAGAAAAAGGATCCCTTGAGAAGGGAGTGCAGGACAATCGAACTTTTAAACGTATATTTTCAGCCCAAAGCAACAAACACACAGCACAATGTTGTTAGATGAAATGTGATATTCTGCTGGACAGGAAAACCAAACGGACCTGTCTCCTTGTTAGGTTGTGATACAAACTGTTGGTTCCTGTGAACCAGAAGAATCTAATCACTAGCACAAAAGTGTAGAAAGTGACCTGTTTATAACCATATAGGTATTCAACAGGAGCCACTCAAAGTTCCACCTCCACCACATGCATCGCACCATAGCTGAGATGTTCTGAGTGTCAGGGAATCACTGCCACAAAGCGAAGTGCTGTTGTGCAAATCACCCAAGCATTTTCTCTGTGTGGAGTCTGGAGCGTACACTCAGAGCATGGCCTGCAGGGGTTTGATGCAGCAACTCTGCTGAAGGTAAGGTGGATGGATCAGAGACAATCAGGGACCCCAAATAACAATGAATTACTACCATTACTCTGGGCAGCCCCCAACAAAATATTCAAAACACTGCCCTGACTTCCATGGAAGAAACGTAGAATATGAATGTAATAAACAACCATCCAAATCCACTCTGAATTCTGATTAGGGGTGGTTGTGGGAAGGAGGAAAAAATGATTCAGCTTGCATTGAAATACAAATCTACCCATTTCGGGGTTTCCAGAAGTTGCAGTTTCCAAAACAATTCAGTGAATTGGAACACGTCCATCCTTCAAAATTTGCATTTCTCCCAATTTGGTAATGCAATTTTCCAGCCCAAGCAATGTGCATATAGTTTTGTATATTGGTGAAACCAATATACAAAGATGTGTTCTGTTGGGGAACACTGCTTTGCAAATGTGTGTAAACGAAGCAAAACTGCACTCAAAAATGTGTATATTAGGAGAACGTCACACTAAACTTATGGTGAATTTTCGTGAGGAATTTTAAAAATAACAACCCCCAAGTGATGTGAAAATCTGAAGAACTGAATTTAAGACTGGAAAAATGAGGAATCGAGAGGACCCAAAATTCACACTTTAACCCACCTCTCATTCTCTGACATATGAAAATTTGAGTCTGCGCTTATAGAAGTTCCGTGTTGGGTGGTAAATTTGCCAGAGCCATGTTGATTTTGTTGTTGTTCAGTCGTTCAGTTGTGTCCGACTCTTCGTGACCCCATGGACCAGAGCACGCCAGGCACGCCTATCTTTCACTGCCTCCGCAGTTTGGCCAAACTCATGCTAGTCGCTTCGAGAACACTGTCCAACCATCTCATCCTCTGTCGTCCCCTTCTCCTTGTGCCCTCCATCTTTCCCAACATCAGGGTCTTTTCTAGGGAGTCTTCTCTTCTCATGAGGTGGCCAAAGTACTGGAGCCTCAACTTCAGGATCTGTCCTTCCAGTGAGCACTCAGGGCTGATTTCTTTAAGGATGGATAAGTTTGATATTTTTGCAGTCCATGAGGACTCTCAAGAGTCTCCTCCAGCACCATAATTCAAAATGTTGATATTCAGCACCTAATTACACCACCCGTCATTGGCTCCCGAGGAAGTGGAGCAAAAACCACCTAGCAGCACCCATTCATGCAACGGGCTGTCATCATTCTGCATCTAAAGGACTGCACTTTGATTGGAGATGGCCAGGGGGAAAGACTACTGCAGACATGCATGATCATAGCAAAGGCTCAGCTGTACTGCTACATGGCAGAGAGACTATCAACTTCCTAGGTAAAAATCAACCAGTGTTGATGTTCCTTTTACTGTTGTTACTTTCTTCAAAGGAACTCGGCGCGTTTGAAGGTCAGGTTCAAGGAGTTTGTTGGAGGAAGCTGTTACCCACTTTATTACTAACCAATTAACAATTATTGTGATGGATGATGAAGGGTGGAAATGTGTGTGCTTGCAGCCCACCATGGAAATCCTTGCCAATGAAGCTGGGTTGCCCACTGGGCCTGGGATAGCTCAGTCGGTAGAGCATGAGAATCTTAATTGCAGGTTTGTGGGTTCAAATCCCATGTTGGGCAAAAGATTCCTGCATCACAGGGGGTTGGGCTAGAGTCCAGGGGTGCCCAAACTTTTTTCAAAGAGGGCCAGATTTGATAAAGTGAGGGCCAACCGAAGTTGTTGAGCTTTTTTTGGGATTGAAGTTGTTTAGGATTTTTACCCCAGGACATATAATGCCACAGGAGCTGGATTAAATCAACTGGCCCCCAAAATAGACTTTGGACATGCCTGGATGAGATGACTCTCATGGTCCCTTCCAACTCTCTACTGTGCACTGTAGCTTTAGCAATTGCCCAGCATCATTGCTAATTACATTTCCCAGGTCCCATTTTTGGAACTTTCACTATACAGTACATATCAGCCATTGTTACGGGTGTTCACCACTGGAAGCATGACATTTAAAAATGGAAAAAGAAGAGCAGTGGTTAGATCAGCTTTTGCTAATCTGGTGCCGTCTGGGAGTTTTGGACTGCAACTTTCAGTCCAGCCCCAGGCAGCATGGACCATGGGCAAGGCAGCATAACAGTCAAGGAACTCTGCTGCTCTATCCTTTCTTAGTCTGCACAGGAAAATTGCAATTTGCTCTTTTTCAGAAGCTCTGTCGGCGCATGCACTTCGCAGCTAAGTCACAAGGCCGGCAACTTCTACTATTTTATTTCAAACCATGCTATTTTTAGAAAGCTACTTAAAGCCTAAAAACAGAGACTCATAGCAGAACCAAAGGAATTTCAGACTTCACGTTAAAAATCCAAGCGCGCTGTTTTTAGAGCTGAACACCTGGGCTGTCTCAAAATTACACTTGGAGGTTTGAAGCTGGCCCAACTGTTGACATCCCTTGACCTCTAAACCATCCTCAGCCCCGTCCTCCAAATTCTAAGCAAGCCGTACACAGTCGTGCTGTTACAGGATTACACATTGTGATCAACGCGGGGAGTGCTTTTGTTTTAATGGCGTGTTTTTGTTTATTTAAATGAGATCACTGGGATGTATCTGGGGAAGGCCCCTGACGCAGTGTCACAGCATCTTGTTTGCAGTGTCACAGCATCTTGTTTGTTTTGGGTCCAACCACAGCATCTCCACGTAGGAAAATGGCTTGAAACCCTGCCAGTCAGTGTAGACAGTACTGAGCTGGATAGACCACTGGGTCTGACTGGGTCTGCTCCTTTGTGTGAAAAGCTGTACATGCATCCAGCATTGTAGCATTGGCTGTCGGTGCCTGGGTGTCTAGGAGGTCAGAGTCAAGTATATACTTCCAGAGTTAATGCTAAACACATTACTTCTGGTAAATGAGCAACCATAGCCGCTAGAGGGCCGTGAAAATTTGTGTCCCAGGCTTTTTATAGTCGTCTACCCATGGACGTGGGTGGCGCTGTGGTCTAAACCACTGAGCCTTGGGCTTGCCTATCAGAAGGTTGGCAGTTCGAATCCCTGCCACGGGGTGAGCTCCTGTTGCCCGGTCCCTGCTCCTGCCCACCTAGCAGTTCGAAAGAAGGTCAAAGTGCAAGTAGATAAATAGGTACCACTCTGGCGGGAAGGTAAATGGTGTTTCTGTGCACTGCTCTGGTTTGCCAGAAGCGGCTTAGTCATGCTGGCCACATGCAGTGGCGGAGGAAGCCTCTTTGCTGTCCGAGGCGGTGGCACGGAGACACCCCCTGGAGGTGGGGCACGACGCGTGCGTTGTGACGTCGTGACGCATGTCGGATGCACTGCGCATGCCCGGAATTTCTGGGCATGCGTAGTACATCCAGGCCGGAAAGAGCCACTGAAAGGGGGGGGGAAAGGGAAGCAAAGTAGGCGCTGGCTGGCCAGGCTGCTTTGCTTCCCATTTCCCCCCCTTTCAGTGGCTCTTTCCGGTGCTGGGCTCACAGAATGGAGGCGAGGGGCGGGCCAGCAAGGAGGGGTGCCCCTTCTCGCTGGCCCATCCCTCGCCTCCATGCCGCGGCTCCGCAGGCCAGCCAGCGCCGAAAAAGGCCAGCAAGGTCTTTCTTGGAGGTACCGCCCCAAGTGTCACCCCCCCGGGCGGTACCCAGGGTGGCCCACCCCCTACGCCTCCCCTCGCTCCGCCCCTGGGCACATGACCTGGAAGCTGTTTGTGGACAAACATCAGCTCCCTCGGCCTATAGAGCAAGATGAGCACCGCAACCCCAATGTTGTCCGCGACTGGACCTAATGGTCAGGGGTCCCTTTACCTTTACCCATGTACTATCTTAGTCGATTGGAATCAACAGGTCAACCCCTGGTTGTTAGAAGTCGAACGTGGTCGATTGTGGGCTCAGTTTCCTTTGCAGGGGGAAAGAAGCATCTGGCCTCACCCCCTCGCTTTCTCCTTTAATTGTGCACATTTATTTTTTTTTATACAGAATTTATTGGTATTTTTCATAACAAAGAATACCGTCACCCACCCACATTTATACAAAACAAATACAGACATAACCACGATTCTTCTTCTTGTTTACACACACACAAAAAAATTCTAGTTCCGAATCTTTACAATTGACTTCCCCTGCCTTCTCTCCTTCGGTTCCAAATCCAGATTCTACTTTAATAACTTCATCTCTCAAAAAATTGAATTCATTTAAAGAAAATTCAAATCTAAACAATCATCTTAATCCATAATAATTAATAACAAAGCTTTATATCTTAACAAATTATTCTTATATCAAATCTAAGCAAACTTCTTCTATCCCTTAAACTGCTGCTAATAACAAAAAATTCAAAATATCCCTTTTCTTGTTAGAAAATAAAATAAAACTTAATGTCTTAACCCTCCGATTTCAGATTACCATAACAAACCATTTATATTCTGCACTTAATACACTTCACCCTATCCCCCCTCTATCCATTGTCCTTCTCGATCTTACACCGGAACCACTCCTCAAATTGTCCTCTTTCCTTGTGCGTCCACAGATCCAGACACAGTCCCCAACAGTCCTTGCATCGAACCTCAGGGTACACTGTTCATCTTCTTTCAGCTTCTCCCATTCAATGCTGCATTCTTCTTCTATTTGTAAATATCTTAATTTTTTGCCCTTCACTCCCGAGCTCTCACCTCGGGGGCTGGATATAACATTCTTCACCGTCCTGGGGCTGCCACCGCCGAAGGACGTTTCTTTTTCCGGGAGTCGCCAAGCCATCTCTCTCAGTTCTTCAATCATCCCCTTCAGCTCTTTGCCAAGGTTCTCTTCCATAGTGTCAAATACCTGAAAGGTCTCCTCTGTGGGAAGTAAATTTTTCTTCATATCCCCACTCAAAACCTTCAATTTCTGATTAAGCAGTTCCAGTTTCAGAATAATAATCCTTTGTTCATCAGTTAGTCCAGAGTTCAAAACAAGTTCAAAAACAAAGCCCAACATGGTGAGAACGGGCATAGGTATCAAATTTCAGTTTCTATTTCAATGTTTTCCATCTTATACCAGTAGTTTTCCACTTCGGCTCAGACTTTTCGCAGCCATTTTCCCTGAAACCAGGGCGCAAAGACCATAACTTTAAAAAGGGATATTCTCCATCCTCTTCCTCCCCAAAGGGAGATCTAAATAGTCTCACTTGTGAAAAAATCCAGACATTATAACCATCTTGGTAGCAACAGTATCATAAACCGTTATTTTCTTGCCACCGAAGGGAGGGAGGCAGACTTCCTTTCCCTGAAACCTCCCGGATCGTTAAGTCCACAAATTTAATCCAGTCAAGTACTCACAACCACCGGGCTTCATTTCCTTTCATCTTCTACAGGGAGAACGTCGTCGCTCGTCACGGCCAGCACTCGCCGCTTTTCCGCCCGGTTGGGGCATGTCCCCTAATGGCCCAGCTCCGCGCTCCCTTCACCCCCACTCCCCCTTTACAGGGGGAACGAGGGAAGGGTACGGAGCCTAGCGGGCCCGCCGGGGAGCCCGAGGCGCGGGACGCTCTTCCCGCGCCTCACCGGAGCCCCGCTTAGCGGTAGCGGGGCTCCAACCCCCGGGCTGGACTGGGTCGCCTCGCTGCCGAGGCAACCCACGACCGCCCGTGATGGTGACCTCGCCGGAAGTCCCTAATTGTGCACATTTTCAAGAACGGAAGATGGAACCAGGTGAATCTATTTATAGCAAAAGTAATAAAAAGAAATTGTTATTTAGGGGAACTGAATTGAATTCTAAATTATATTCTGGAAAATTGGAAGATCTCAAGGGGCCAAAAAATGTGGTTGTGTTGCGCTGTATTAGAAGAGGGGAAAAAAACTTGTTTTGATGAATTGGAAGAGTCGCAAAAAGATTTCACTGAGCATGTGGATTGATAATATGGACAGATTAGTTACATACAAAAGAATTGCTTGACCTGCTTGTCGACACAAAATAAGAATGGATAAATATGAAGAAATTTGGAATGGATATCTAAGTGACAAGGCAGATAACAGTGGGAAATAGAGGGGGGGCGAGAGTGGTGATAAACAAGGAGTAGGCATAGGGATATTACTGTAGCTAAATTTGTGTTGTCGATTTGTGTTATTGTTGTTATTATGGTTTTTTTTGTTGTACGTTTCTTTTTAGTTTGGCATTTGTTCTGATTGAAAATATTAATGAAAAAGAAAAAGAACGGAAGACGGAGTTACTGCTGGCAGGATCACTTCTTGTTTAGCGATTTATGACGTGCCCCAAAGCGGCAGAACTCTTAGGTTTCCCACCCCAAAAATAGCTGAATAGATTTGGCTACCCCCCTAAAAAAAAAATCCACAAACTTGACTTGCCCCCTAAAAACAACTACTTTGACTTGCCCCTCCTAAAAAAAAGCTGAACAACTTTGGGTGCCCCCCCAATGGGTAGATCACTGCTAGTTTTGTTTCCCGGGAGAAGATCGCAGTCTCCTGGGAGTTGGACGACCCTGTAATATCTGAAACCAAAAGTGTGCATGGATTGTCAGATGAGAAACACATTGGCATTATTTTCAACTTCCCTACCCCATTATGAGATTGAGCAACCACCTCACATAATATATGTAAGCTTCCTATGTTCTTATGAGATTTCTTCCAGATTTTAAGATCATATACTTCAGATAAATATTTTAAGGTTCTACCGCCCCCCTTTAATTTGCCTCCTTGGTTGGCAGCTGTATGGGGTAGACTAGAGGTTCCTAAACTTATTTGGCCTACTGCCCCCTTTACAGAAAACAAAAATAGAAATAGCGCTCCCTGGAAATGTCCCTTATTTAAGCAAAGGGGTGGGGCCAGTGTCCCAGCCTGGCTGCCATTGGTCAAGTAGGCAGGCAAGCTGAAATCCACTTCCTGGGCCATGTCCCCCTTATTTTTATGCAATGCCCTCCAATTGCACTCGAGGCTACTACCGCCCCGCCCCCCGATCGTTCCAGCGGGTGCCCCCCCAGGGGACAGTATCACCCACTTTAGCAAACACTGGCATAGACCAATGTAAAGAATGTAACTTTTATCATATGTGGTGGTCATGTAACGTAATAAAAGCTTTCTGGGAAATGATATATAATGAACTGAAAAATATATTTAAAATAACTTTTGTAAACAAACAAACAAACAAACAAACAAACAAACAAAGCAGAAGGCTTTTTATTAGGAATTGTAGGTACCAATATCCCAAAGGAACAGCAAAAACTTTTTATGTATGTGACAACAGCCGCACAGATGCTACTAGCCCAGAGATGGAAAGAAGACAAAGTCCCTAGCAGAGACGAATGGCAAACCAAGCTGCTAGACTACGCCAAAATGGCAAAACTGACCAGAAAGCTCAGGAACCAAGAAGACCAAAACTTGAAGAAAGAATGGGGGGGGGGAATTATAATTTATTTAGGAGACCACTGTAAGCAGATGGAAACATTAGCAGCATTTCAATTTTACTTGTAATGTAACAAATACTATGGACAATATGGATAGATACAAAATATAGACTATGAAATAATACACAGTTGAAAATGTTGACAATAGGACCCATGGAGGGGATGGGGGGAAGTCTCGAGATTCAGAGAAATCTCTTTATATGGATATATATTTGGTATTGCTATGAATTCATATCTGTGAAACCAAATAAAAACGATTTCCAAAAAAAAGAAGCAGGAAACACTGGCAGAGACCAATTGATTCAAAAAGAAATAAGTTACATGACTCTAGGAAATGAACTTGGGAGGAACAAGGTTTATGATGAGGACGGCATGAAAGCTGTTGGTCCTTTCATTATAACTGCAAAGCCTTTTTTTATTTTATTTGCAGAACAGAGCAAATCAGGCAGGAGGAACCGTGTGCGGAACATGTGACAATTCACCGTGGAAGAGCAGCATGGTCATCTGAATCCCGTTGCTATGCAACGGGGATAACTTGCTCGACGTCAGGCCCCGTTCAGATACAGTAGATAAGCACAGGGTTCTGTGCCCACTGTACTCATGAAACCTCTTTTGCTAAGCAACATTTATTGGGGGGGGGGAAGGATGTGCATGAAGGGGCATGTTTGTGGAATCAAGGCTATCCTATGCTCCCAACAAAG
Source organism: Lacerta viridis (assembly GCA_900245905.1). Classification (NCBI taxonomy): domain Eukaryota; kingdom Metazoa; phylum Chordata; class Lepidosauria; order Squamata; family Lacertidae; genus Lacerta; species Lacerta viridis. The sequence goes on along the minus strand of OFHU01003661.1, from coordinate 466,963 downwards.
CATGCTGTTTGCAAGTGCTAATTAAAAGTGGAAACCATTCCTGCTTCAGCTACTTAACCTTTATTTGGCTTGTTCGTATGACTGCAGGTAGAATTCAATTTGCAGCTCATGCCGGCTTTCTCTGCATCCGGCATTAAGCATTCGTTTGGCCAACCGATCGTACGAATGAGCGCAGATTGCTGACAGGCACACACCAACACCCGCCCCCCCCCTCCCCTGCAATCCGGAGATGAGGAAAGTTCAGCTATTGATTTCTGCCTGTCATGTCACTATTCAAAATACAGGAGCTCGTCCAGGGAAAAGAAAAAAAAAAAAAGCTGGCATCCTAGTGACAAGCCGTGTGGCATTTCCTTGCGCTGGTGGCGATTGGTCATCTGTGCTTGAAACAAATCGAGTGACACTAAACACCGTTTTCAGTACATATCTGAAACATAACAACCCCCAAGAATGGCTTGAGTGGAAATAAACTCCGTTTGCCACGGTACGAGGCAAGACATTCATGCACTCGGTCGGGGAATTTCGTGCAATTTCGACACGTTCTCTAACAAGTAAAACAGATGGCCAGGGAATATGCTTATAATTATGAGTGGCTCTATAGAATCATAGAGTTGTAGAGTTGAAAGGGACCACAAGACAGGAATATTTTGCTCAATGTGGGGCAGCATCCTCTGCCTTGTGAACCGTGGTTTGTGTGTGGGCTGGTTCTGGCTACTCACATAACCCAGAGAGGGCACTGTAAATGTGCTCCACATATATCTCATATCTGAGCTCTGGCATTAAAAATAAGTTTGGTGGGTCTAAGCCTCTGTGAGTTCTGATACAAGTTGAACTCTGGATGCTCTCTCTCTCTGTCTCTGTCTGTCTCTGTCTGTCTCTCTCTCCCTCCCTCCCCCCGCCATGTCTGTGCAGTGGGGAGTGCTTACCAGGAGCACAAGGCAGCCAGAATTGTGAATGACGAGTTGCTGCTCTTCTATACACCTTAAACCTGCATAGGTAGAAAGCTATGTGAGAACATGCTGGAGCTTGCTTTCCCCTCCTCCCTCCCATTCCTTTTCCCCTCTCAAGCCGTGTCTCCAGCTCAGTTCTTCAGTTTTCTATGTTTTTAGCAGTTCTTGTTCTTATCTTTACGTTGCCTTGAGTACCATCAGGCTATGGTATGTATAAACAAACAAACAAATATTATTTGTACCACTCCCTAATAATATCAATATCAATATTAGTATCCTGTCCATCTAACTGGGTGGCATTTAGCATCTATAATACATACATACATACATACATACATACAAGGTAAAGGTAAAGGGACTCCTGACCATCAGGTCCATTCGTGTCCGACTCTGGGGTTGCGCCGTTCATCTCGCTCTATAGGCCGAGGGAGCCAGTGTTTGTCCACAGACAGCTTCCGGGTCATGTGGCCAGCATGACAAAGCCGCTTCTGGCGAACCAGAGCAGCGCACGAAAACGCCGTTTACCTTCCCGCTGGAGCGGTCCCTATTTATCTACTTGCACTTTGACGTGCTTTCGAACTGCTAGGTGGGCAGGAGCTGGGACCGAAGCAACGGGAGCTCACCCCGTGGCAGGGATTCGAACCGCCGACCTTCTGATCAGCAAGCCCTCGACTCTGTGGTTTAACCCACAGCGCCACCTGGGTCCCTGTGACATACATAATAAAACATTATACATTAAAAGGCTTCGCCTAAAGGTTATATAGTTACTCATCTCCTTGATATCTGTTGGGAGGGTGTTCCACAGGGAGGGGGCCACTACTGAGAAGGCCCCCTGCCTAGTTCCCTGTAGCGTCACTTCTTGCAGTGAAGGAACGTCCACATCAGTTTGTATTGATTAACAAGTAGATTCAAAAGTCATTTTTATACATTATTTCTGCACATTCTTGTTATGTTTTTTATTGATGGACTGATTTGCCAGCCAAGATTGTGAGGTAGCACGGGCCATGTTTCACCTATGGGGGTGGAGAGGGGCAGAATTTCCTGATGCTCACGCACAAAGAGACTTACACACGCCAAACTGGCTCTGTTCTGACAACGTGCTGGCCAAACAGCATTCTTTTTCAGACACCCTGGCAGAAAGCTGATGGATGGAGAGACCGTTAATGGTGAAGAGCAATTTGAGAGACATACAGAATGCATATGAATAGTTGGCAGTGAATCAGATCTAGCAGTCCCCCTGTAACAGGGACCTGTCAGATGTTCCTGGGAAGCTCAGAAGCAGAGGAAGATGAAATGGTTTCTTGCACCACCACCCCCCTCTGCTGAGGGATAAACTGCTGCTGAAGATGGAGGCTCCATTGCTTGTCGCTGAAAAGAATCCACCTCCCTACTTCATAGCACAGACTGAGGTCAAGACAGGAGCCAAAATAAGAGGTCCTCCTCCTCCACACATTCCAGTGTGGTGTAGTGGTTAATAGCGGTAGACTCGTAATCTGGTGAACCGGGTTCGTGTCTCCGCTCCTCCACATGCAGCTGCTGGGTGACCTTGGGCTAGTCACACTTCTTTGAAGTCTCTCAGCCCCACTCACCTCACAGAGTGTTTGTTGTGGGGGAGGAAGGGAAAGGAGAATGTTAGCCGCTTTGAAGACTCCTTCGGGTAGTGAAAAGCGGGATATCAAAATCCAAACTCCTCCCCTCCTCCTCCTCCTCTTCTTCTTCTTCTTCTTCCTCCTCCTCCTCTTCTTTATAACCCAATAAAAGTCTGAATTTGTTTCTTTAAAAGAAAAACTACAGGGGAAGCTTTTTGGCCACCAGTGGGTCCAGCACCTACCGGTATGTTAGAATATCCTCCAAGGTCAACCAGCATATGATTGCAGACTAAAAGAATTTTCTGCAGACAGTGCAATTTTTTTAGGAGGGTGCATCAGATTTGTTTAAAGGGGGGCTTGGAGGGTTTGTACAAAATGGTTCTTCACTGATGTGGTTCTTCAGTGATGCAGACACCGAAATAAATTTTAAAATGCCTTGGACAAGCATCTTCTAAAAGCAAAAGAAATGTATCTAAGCTTACATGTGGGGTGATAAGGAAAAGAGAGCAAATACCACAGTGGAGAGAGGGTGAAGGCAGAGTTTTTATTGTGACTAACAGGTCAAGCTTGTAATCAAAAGGAATGATTTCCAGAAAGGAAATCCCTTCCCAACCCCAAATCAGTTTTAAAGATTAAGTCATTTGTTTTTACACACCTTAAAACTCTAACAGCTGCCCTCGTGGGAAATTACTGCAGCTCTTTCTCTTGAAATTTGGCAGGATTTGTAACCTCAGAAGACCAACCTTGCCTGAAAATTTCACCAATTCTGCAGCAAATTTTAAAAGGCTATGGGCATATCATTAAGAAAGTGTGCTTGCACGAAGCCCCTGAAACTATTTACCTGTAATTTGCCAGGCTTTACTCACTCTGGGAATGCCTGCGAATTTCATCCACTTCTGCCAAAGGAAAAACCAGCAGCTGTTTTTCACATTTCCCAGTAGTAAATTGTGTGGGGCGGGGGGGGGAGGGGAAATGAAGCAGACTCAGAAAAAAAAACCTCAAGCCAAATTAGGCAGCCTACAAAACAACTTGACACCAAGGTGTTTTCCAAAGCACCTGATCAGAGTCTGAACAAAATCTTGTGACTGGTGCACACACCCAGTTTTTAATTCTGCTGCTGAACAATTTGTGGTAATTTCACTCCTGCTCATTTTTAACGGTTTGTTTGTTTTGTATTACAACTGTATGTATCCATTAAGGTTTTTATGATGTTTTCTGTTGGCCTGTTGCTTTTATTTATTGAATGCTACTTCAACTGCCATTAGTCACCGACGCCTGAAAGTAATAATGCACAATATTTCCAAGGACGAATAATATTGTACGCAACATATCGTGATTTTGTTTAGCATGTACATTGTAAAAATAGCAAACTATGGACTTGTGCCAGTGAGTCTAATTTACAGATGGACTGTGATACAGTGTCCTGAGCCCAGGCATACCCTGAGGTAAGTCCCAATAGCATACACAGCCCCATGGGCAATGCTAGAGAGGATTCCAATGGTCAAATGCATGTTCAGGTCTAATGCAACGAGAAAGATTCAAAGTCAAACCGTAAGGCCAGGTACCCATCTCTGAAGAAGCTCCACGGTTGGAATCCTAGGGTTGGAATCCTAAACGGCATCAGCCCACTATACCTGAAAGAGCATCTCCACTCCCATTGTTCAGCCAGGACACTGAGGTCCAGCTCTGAGGGCCTTCTGGCGGTTCCCTCACTGCAAGAAGTGAGGTTAAAGGGAACCAGGCAGAGGGCCTTCTCAGTAGAGGCGCCCGCCCTGTGGAACGACTTCCCATCAGATGTCAAGGAAATAAACAACTACCTGACTTTTAGAAGACATCTGAAGGCAGCCCTGTTGTTGTTGTTCAGTCGTTCAGTCGTGTCCGACTCTTCGTGACCCCATGGACCAGAGCACGCCAGGCACGCCTATCCTTCACTGCCTCCCGCAGTTTGGCCAAACTCATGTTAGTAGCTTCGAGAACACTGTCCAACCATCTCATCCTCTGTCGTCCCCTTCTCCTTGTGCCCTCCATCTTTCCTTGTTTAGGGAAGTTTTTAATGTTTGATGTTTGATTGTGTTTTTAATATTCTGTTGGGAGCCGCCCAGAGTGGCTGGGGAAACCCAGCCAGATGGGCAGGGTATAAACAAACAAATAAAATAAAATAAAATCACAGTCCAGTTGAGTTCATCATTATGCCCCATCAACAGCGAGAGTTGAGCAGAGAGTTTGACCATGTCGAGCCGATGGAAACACACAGCAGTCTTCCCCCTATTACAGGCAGAAATCCTGGTGTTATTAGTCACAGTCTGACTTTGGCAGCAGACTTTGTCACTGGTGGCCTTGAATTGCTTTCAACACGCTAAGCTACCTTCTACTGAGTCAGCTCATAGGACCATCTAGGTCAGGTTTGTTTACTGCAGCTGGCAGTGCCTCTCCAGGGTTTCAGGAAGGAGTCTCTCCCAGACTACCTGGAGATGCTGAAGACTGAACTGCGCACCTTCTCCATGCCCTACCGCTGAGCTGCTCGAGAATTTTTAATTGTTGCTTTGTTTTCTCCACTTGGCTTGTGGCAAAGGAAACACACATGAAGCCTCACGAGAAGAGAACAAAATAACTGTTGAATGAACTGTCTCCTCCTCCTCCTCTCCTCCTCCCTTCTTTACCCCTGCCCCGCCTGCGCTTAGAGGAGCAATTGAATGCGGGAGAGGCAAGTTTGGAGCTGTTCCCAGGTAAATAGCAAGAGTGGCTCCTGGCGTGCTTCCAAGCTGCATTCCTGTTCTCAGAAAAATAGGTGTTGTTAATCATCACTTAAGTGCCCGTGGACTGAAAGATTAATAGGGTCGTTGTGTGTCCCCCCCCCCCAATACCCTCCTTGCCTTGCCAAAGTTTACGGTTGGGCTTGAGGCAACAGCAACATGAGTGCATGTACTTTCAGGGGCGACTGACCTTGTTTGAACTGTGCAAGAGTCATGATGCAGACAGTAGCTCCCTTTTCAGAGCAGCGCTTCGGAGGTGGCCCGTGGCGGGCAGGGTGCCCTACAGCCACACTGCGAGAGGAGTAGAAGTGGAGTAAGGACATGGATTATGTCAGCTTCTATTCCTCTCACTGTGCAGTCACAAGAGTGTGTTTATACATTCCACACAGATTGTTGGAATCACGGGAGCGGATGTCTGTTGTACTCTGTCCCCGGTTGTTTGTTTTCTTCTTCTTCTTCTTCTTCTTCTTCTTCTTCTTCTTCTTCTTCTTCTTCTGACTTCTGTCAGCGAGAGGAGACATGTTTTCTTTTATGCTTCCTTATACTTAGTAATAAACATAGTTTGTAGCACACACCTCTGCCTCAGTCCATCTGTGTTTTTACCCTGCAAGATATCTGGATATGTGCCTGGTGTCTCCAAGGCACAGGTCATAGTACGACATCGGGAAGGCTGAATTCCCTGGAGAGCTGCACACTCATTGCTGATGGGGGGGACAGGCTGGAAACATTCCTGTGTTATGCCTGGGGAATCATCCTTGCGCCCCCTCCGACCCAACAGATTAATGCTCAGAGTCCTCACTATGGAAGCATTACAGAAGCATTAATTCCGCAGGAGGAAACCTGGAATGCAGAGCCACTGCTTTCATATCCAAGAGCAAAGGACCGTTGGGTGTGCAATACGGTGGGAGGATAGCATCCACAACCTATGTTTAAAGTGCATGGCTTCCCCCAAAAAAGGTAAAGGTAAAGGACAATTAAGTCCAGTCAAAGGCAACGATGGGGTTATGGTGCTCATCTCACTCTCAGGCTAAGGGAGTCAGTGTTTGTCCACAGACAGCTTTCCGGGTCATGTGGCCAGCATGAATAAATTGCTTCTGGTGCAACAGAACATCGTGACAGAAGCCAGAGCACACAGAAACGCCGTTTACCTTCCCGCAACAGTGGTACCTATTTATCTACTTGCACTGGTGTGCTTTCAAACTGCTAGGTTGGCAGGAGCTGGGACAGGGCAAAGGGAGCTCAGCCTGTTGATGGGATTTGAACCGCCAACCTTCTGATCAGCAAGCCCAAGAGGCTCCGTGGCTTAGACCACAGCGCCACCCGCATCCCTTTCCCAGGAACTTTAGCTTACCCCTCACAGAGTTACGTTCCCCAGCACTCTGAGAAAACTACAGTTCCATGGTCCTTTGGGGAAAAGCCATGTGCGGCATCAATTCTCATTTGGCACCTGCCAGCTACAACGGATGCATCGGATGTGTGTTGTGCAGCAGCATGGCATGGGTTGCCAGTGTCTGGTGTGGGCAAGCTACTGATGTTGCCAGAACACTCCTCCCCCTGGAGCCAAGAAGGGCTATGCTGCCCCTTGCCTGCCTCCCTCTGTCTGTGGGCCTGAGTTGCTCTGCCGCCTTCGCCGGTTTCAGCAGGATGAGCACAAGGTTCAAATCAGGGATTCTGTTTGCGGCAATGCTAAAACACCCCAGCTTTGGACTCTGCTAAGTCTAGGGACTTGGACATAAGCCCTTTGCAGCATACCTGATCTCCTCCTATGCTATTTTGATACAAGGATGGGGCATAATGATTTTATTTTAGAGAGGAGCTGGCCTTGTTTGCTTCTCTGGGTGAGATGCTCTTCTGGGTTCGCCTCCTTCCAATCGGGATTTGCACTCAGAGCAGCGATACCAGCATTGAGCACAACACAAAAATGTGCAACAGAGAAATGTGTTAAAGAACACGTTGTTTCGGTAGGCCTAGGAAACCAAGCCGTATTCTCCCTCCTTCTCCATTTATGAAGGCTGTTCCTAAACCTTATCAAAGGCAGAAATAGAAGACTTTTTACGTGGCTGCTTGCCAACATTACTAATCAGGTTTTTAATTAGGGTTTTTTTCAAATTAAAAAATGAGGCCTAATTTAAGTCCAATTAACCGTGTACAAAGCAAACATTCTATGCCACGAAGAGAAGTGATTATATTTTCTGCTAATTATATAGAATTTACATGTGTATCTGTTTCCTAGAGGAAATGTCAGCTAGAAGCTTGATATGCTGACTTTTAATTTACTGTACTCAGACATCTTGCTTGATCTGCCCCAAAGAACGTTGCCTTTAGCAATGTGGATCTACATTGTTGTTTTGATTATATCTGTAAAGTGGTCACAAACACCATATTTCAGTGTCACCCCTACAAACCTCTGATAGCAGAAGTACGCATTTCCCTGCAATTAAATCGGAGGCATGCTTCGCTCTTAAGCCTGAAAATGTTTCCAGTGGGAACATAAGAATTAGCTGCTCTAAGAGGTGCTCAGCTTCTTGTATTTTCTAAGTGAGTTGGTGTTCTGAATGTGTGACCCCCGATTTGGAAGGAGGGGAGCCCAGAGCAGCAATTTATGCAGAGTAGGTAATTTGGGCTGAAGCCCTGCATCAAAACAGTGTTTCAGTGATCCAATTAAAACCTAAGGTGTAGGTGCACCAAGCCAAGAACAGGGATGGGGAGACAGTGCCCCCCCAAATGTTGTTTGATGATGTTGCCCTTGAATGTTGGCTATGCTGGCTGGGTTTGATGGGAGTTGGTGCTCAGCAACATCTTAAGGGCTTCAGGTTCCCCATCCCTGTTGATGCAAGGAAAAAAGATAGGTCTAAAAGGAGAATTATCTGGAGACCTAGATCCAGGTTTGGGGCACACACCCTTTGTTGATATTTAAAATCTCCCGGCAGACATTTAAAATCACAAAACATGCAACAAAGCAAAGCATGGAAATCTAGGCTGTTAGATCTTTAAAATATGCCCATGTGAGTTCCAAAACTTCCCTCTTCCCTTAGCATAGAAAAAGACCACACGTTTGTAATGGTTTACTTACAAAACCTCCAAAGATCCAATGCATGTGCTTTCACATACAGCATTCAGAAAAAGTTGCACAGGCAGGAAAACTTAGTTCAGTTCCAAAGTGGTGAAAGCTCCTAAATTATTGGTATCGTTCTGTGAGTGGGAAAGATGTCCCCCCTCCCAACTCTCTTTTTATCACGTTTTTGCAAGACGAACCAAGGTGTTGATGTTGTGTTGTATCCACACAAGGAAAGACACAGAGTAGGCTGAGGTGATATTTCGTTAGCGCTATGTGTTGGTGGGCAAAGTTTTATCGGGTTTTCTTTTTCAAAGCTAACTTTAATGTGCTCACTTTCTCTCTTCCACCTCGCAGGCAAACAAACCACCTGTTGGGGGGACAGCATCGGAAAGGTGGGCACACAATGTCAATGAGTAAGCTTGCTGTTATTGTACAGATTTTTTTTGAGCAGCCAAAAGTCTATGCGTACATTTGAGGGTGGGGAAAACTGGCAGCTGTTCACAGCCTTCAGAGATGAAAAGCACGACAAAGAAAGATCCATGATTAGAAATGTTTTCAGGGCTTTAAGGGGAACGTCGAAAGTTCCCTCGACCCAAGTCAGACTCTTTGTCCAGCTCTCAGAGTATTGTTTACACCGGAGCTGGGGAACCCATGGTACTCTGGATGTGGCCATACTCTGACTCCCATCATTCTTGACCATTGGCCATGATGCAGACACCATTAGGCAGTTGAATGCATATGCATACTGCATCAATCCCCCCCCCATGGCCCAGGGTGCCAGCAACCCACGCTACACCACTGCAAGGGAGAAATTTGGGCAGCTGTATCTTCTTGGAGAGCCAGTGTGGTGTAGTCGTTTAGAGCGGTAGACTCGTAATCTGGGGAACCGGGTTCGCATCTCCGCTCCTCCACATGCAGCTGCTGGGTGACCTTGGGCTAGTCACACTTCTCTGAAGTCTCTCAGCCCCACTCACCTCACAGAGTGTTTGTTGTGGGGGAGGAAGGGAAAGGAGAATGTTAGCCGCTTTGAGACTCCTTCGGGTAGTGAAAAGCGGGATATCAAATCCAAACTCTTCTTCTTCTCTTCTATTAGTGCCAGATGCATCCAGAGAATTATTTCATCAAACAGTCACAACATTTGATCGAACGGAGGCGTAACTGCTCTTAAACAGTCCTGGCTTCAGTGTTGACGTCACCAACAACATGCTATCTGGTGGGGCCCCTTATTTTAGTTGGCCCTCGTGCTACAGGCTTACCCGGTGGCTGGGTCTGGGAAGCTGCCATTTTGAATTTCCCACAATGCCCTGCAGTGCCTGACATAGCATCACTTCGGGGCATTGTGGGAATTTCAAATGCCGGTTTCCCACACCCAGAAGCTTGGGATGTATTTGTGCCAATAGGGCTCATCACAGCCCTGGCAGCTGCCTAACAGAACCGGGTGCTGATAGCAGGCCTGCATTTAAACTTCCATATGGAAGTGTGTACATTTCTTCAGCTGTGTAAATACTGTGTTTGCCATGCCTGTAAAAATAAGAGAGCCACAGGACAGGGCCAGACAGGATAATTTTGTGTTCTTTCTGGACAGGGCTTTAGCTCATTTGTATTAGAAATAGTTGATCTTTATTTTCCTTTCTTTCTCCAAGTCAGAGGACGAGAATGGAATTTTGATAACTCTTTCCAGATGTCCATGTGCTTGGAATGTCAGTTTGCCTGAGATTATGGCAGGAGTGGCTAAGCTGTGACCCACCAGATCATAGAATTGGAAGGGAACCAACAATAATCTACTAGTCCAACCACCTAAACACGGTTCATGTTGGAATCCTCATGAACTTATCTACAAACATCAAGAAAGCCAAAAACAGAATCAAGCACTTGAAAAATCTAGTGAAACCAGACTTTATAAGTTCATTTTAGTGGGGGCAATTCGTTAATTTCTGTGGCATTTTGCCAGGATTTGTCTTTGTCTTATAAATTCGATAAACTATGTACATCGTCTAAGGCAGGGGTGGCCAACTCCCAAGAGACTGTGATCTACTTACAGAGTTTAAAACTGGCAGTGATCTACCCCCCTTTTTGGGTTCAGGTGTTGAGCTTTTTTGAGGGGAAGGAAAGCCCTGTTTTGTGGGGAAGCAGGGACAAAAAATTGAGCTTTTTTAGGGGAGCCAAAGTTGTTGAGCTTCTTTGGGGGAGCCAGTGATCTACCACAGATGTCTAGTGATCTACCAGTAGATCATGATCTATCTGTTGGACGTGCCTGGTCTAAGGTATAATTGTTTGTATTATCTTCGCCATTGTGTTGCTTGGGTTGTGCCATTCTCTTTGCTGGCTGCACAGGTTTCATCTTTCTAGCAAGCCACCATGGTCAACATTTAGAGATGATGGGAGTTGTGATGTGACGACTGGAAGGCCTCAACTTAGCCACTCTTGATTTTTGGCGTGGCTTGAAACCAGAGCAATACTCGAACCATTGGAGACTTTCATGGAGAGCCTGCGAAAGGTGCAAAGAAAAGCAAGACCCCCCCCCCCAAGGAGCCTTATACATAAAGCCTGGCAGGATAAAACACTCGCCCACTATTCTGCAATGTTCTGTAGGCTTTAATGCCTTTGCTACTTTTAAACATGCTTTCTATGAACACCAATTTCATTCAGATACCTGTTCGGACCTTTGGATGGAATATATTGATCTGTAGATGGAAACTAAAATGGATGCACAGTGGTACCTTGGTTCTTGAACTTAACCCATTCTGGAAGTCCATTCGACTTCCGAAACCATTTGAAAACCAAGGCATGGCTTCCGATTGGCTGCAGGAGCTTCCTGCTCTCAAGCGTAAGCCTTGCCGGACGTTCGGCTTCTGAAAAACATTCGCAGACCAGAACACTTACTTCCGGGTTTGCAGCGATTGGGAGCCAATTTGTTCAGGAGTCAAGCCATTCGGGAACCAAGGTACCACTGCACTGAGGTATATTGTCATGTCTTTTAGAAGACATCCTGAAGGCAGACCTGTATAGGGAAGTTTTTAATGTTTGATGTTTTACTGTGTTTGATGTTTTAATTTGCTGGAAGCTGCCCAGAGTGGCTGGGGGAACCCAGTCAGATTGGGCAGCTAATAATAATAATAATAAATAATAATAATAATAATTAGAATTAGAATTAGAATTAGAATTAGAATTAGAATGTGAGATGATTGCTTTTGTTTTGCTTGTGTGTGTGTGTGTGTGTGTGTTTCTCTTTTGGTTTTCTTTCCTGTAATAAATTTGCAGGACCCTGAGGATCATCTAGTCACAATTGAGCTATGCAGTTTTGCCTCGCTTAAAATGCAATAGCTGCAATGGAAACAGTTCAGAAGGAGAAAGCATCAAGTATCATAGAATCGGGGAGCTGGAAGGGACCCTGAGGATCATCTTGTCCAACCGCCTGTAATGCAGGAATATGCAGCTGCCCCATAGCACCACGCTCTACGCAACTGAGCTACCCAGGCGAGACACCCCTTGTTTAGATTCCTTGCGTTAGTGGATCAAGATAATTGGTGGTATACCGTGGTTTCGAGCAGCACCAACATTTTCTTCAGGCAGGAATATGCAGGGGGTAGGCTGGACTTGGATATAACATGTGTCAGGTTTCAGGGAATCCGATCCCTCCCACGGTGGCAACCAAGAAACAGGTAAATAAGAAGAGTTCTTACCATGTAATTTATTCAGTATTTACAGAGAGAGACAAAGGAATGCAGTCTCTATTAAATAATGGCTTTGCTCCAAGTGAAGTCCCACTGCCTCCGTCTCTCCTATTCTACGTCACCCCTGCACCAGCTGATCTGTGCTTTCTGCCTCTGAGTTTTCTGTTCTCCTACTTTCAATGCCCGCCTGGTCCTGGGAGAGGGGGTCAGGAATGCTTTCCAAAGACACCAAGTCTGTCATTTGTCTCTCCCCTGGTACTTCTTTTTCTTCCTGCTGTTCCTCTCCCAATGTTTCCCAGCTTTTCCCCTCTGCAGCCTCTGAACTATGTCCTTCTGCAAACCACTGTTCTAAATCTATACTGTCCTTCTGTTTTCGGGAAGGTTCAGGAAAAGGTGGGGGGCAGTCCCCACCATTCCTCCAGCCCTTGACAGTAAGTAAACGGGCATTTGTCTATGTGCACAAAAAGAGATATGAGTTCTATCAAGAAAGTTCAATACTAGTGCCAAGAGGTTGCCAGACACTGTTCAACTCACTTGAGCAGGAGTTTTTGCAAACCGGCTTGGGGTACCTGCTGGAACGCCGGTGAGCAAAGTAGGGTGTATGAGGGGACAAGTTTTCCAAGAGTCCTTCTCTCTGCAAAGGGCTTTTTTCAGCAGACACACAAACTTACATTCCTAGGAGCACATTTTGAGCATTTTAGGCAAATGGGGTTTGCATGTCAAGAAGGACAGAGAAATAGGAGGTGACATGGTTGTTCCAGGAGTCATTTGCCCTCCAGGGACTGTGGCATTTTTGCCTATAAATTGCTGGACAAGAGTCATGATGGTGGCAGTGTTGATGATTTGAGAAGAGAGAAGCTGTTAAGACATGTCTTGTCATTGCTGGCCAGATGAGCAATTTGGCATTTGGCTTGCAGTCAGGTGGATATTCTCCATGGTAGAATACTGAGCAGGTCTTGTGCACACAAAATATACAAAGATTTGCGCACAATATTTTCATACCCTCCAACATTTCTTCGATGAAAATCGGGATATCCTATTCAATAGTAGTAGTAGTAATACCCCACTCATCTGACTGGGTTGACGAAGCCACTCTAGGCAGCTTGTAACATATATAAAAATATAACAAAATATTAAACTTTTTTTTTAAAAAAACTTCCCTCTACAGGGCTGCCTTCAGACGTCTTCTGAAGAAGGTACAATTACTTATCTCCTTGGCTTGGGAATCACATAACTTCATACCCTCCAACATTTCTTCCGATGAAAATAGGGACGTCCAACCATACCCGTCAATCTTTATCCCAGTGAAAATAGGGACATCCTAAGTAAAGCGGGTCATTCTGGGATCAAATCAGAAAACGGGACAGCTTCTGCAAATCCACGACTGTCCCTGGATTGGGAAACTTGGAGGGTCTGCATTTTGTGAGATGGCAGACACACAGTGGCCCAATTTGCATGTAACATTAGGCCTAACAAGACAACCGCATACCCTCCAACATTTCTCTGATGTAAATAGGGACGTCCTATTCCAGAATAATCATAAAGTTGTTTTTTGTACCCCACCCATCTGAATGGGTTGTCCCAGCCACTCTGGGTGGCTTCCAACATATATAAAAACATAATATTACATTAAACATTAAAAAAACTTCCCTATACAGGGCTGCCTTCAGATGTATTCTAAAGGTTGAATAGTTACTTACCTCCTTGGCTTGTGGGTCGCATAACTCCATTCCCTCCAACATTTCTCTGATGAAAATAGGGAAGTCCTAAGGGTGGCGCTGTGGGTTAAACCACAGAGCCTAGGGCTTGCTGATCAGAAGGTCGGTGGTTCAAATCCCCGCGATGGGGTGAGCTCCGTTGCTCGGTCCCAGCTCCTGCCAACCTAGCAGTTCGAAAGCACGTCAAAGTGCAAGTAGATAAATAGGTACCGCTCCAGCGGGAAGGTAAATGGTGTTTCCGTGCACTGCTCTGGTTCGCCAGAAGCGGCTTTAGTCATGCTGGCCACATGACCCAGAAGCTGTATGCCGGCTCCCTCGGCCAGTAACGCGAGATGAGCGCCGCAACCCCAGAGTCGGACACAACTGGACCTAATGGTCAGGGGTCCCTTTACCTTTAGCTTTAAGGAAAAGCTGGACATTATGGGATCGAATCAGAAAACGGGTGGTTTCTGTAAATCTGGGAATGTCCCTGGAAAATAGGGACAGTCTGCAAGTGTGTGGTTGCAGTTGTTTTGCTTCTGCTCTTCTGCGCTGCCACCATGCTCCTCTGAATGACTGAGGACTGGGGTCAACAACATTAGCTCTGTCAAACTACCTTCTGATAAATAATTACACGATGTTTCTGGCCTACGTGCTCCGAAACTAATGATTAACAGCTGTGTTTTATTACTTAAAGGTGGAACTAGATGTTATGGGGGCAAAGGGAGGGTACTCAACAGGGTTCTCATTTGCAGGAGAAAGAAGGTTTTAGGGAGAAATTCAGTCCACACTTTAAGGCAGACCTTCCTAATTCACGCTATGCAAAACAATATAAATGGAAGCAAAGCCGTCCGGCCAACCTTCAAACGTTTCTGAATTTTGCAATGCACTTCTCCAGCCAACTAAGGTGTCCAAAAAAAAAAAAGTGTGTGTGTGTGTGTGTGTAGGCATGCAAATGGGTGTAAAATAGATTCCAATATGTGTTATATTTGGGGAAAATGTGTATGAGAAAATTGCATACATATAGGGACGTGGGTGGCTCTGTGGTCTAAACCACTGAGCCTTGGGCTTGCCGATCGGAAAGTCGGCGGTTTGAATCCCCACGATGGGGTGAGCTCCCGTTGCTCTGTCCCTGCTCCTGCCAACCTAGCAGTTCGAAAGCATGTCAAAGTGCAAGTAGATAAATAGGTACCGCTCCGGCGGGAAGGTAAACAGCGTTTCCGTGTGCTGCTCTGGTTTCGCCAGAAGCAGCTTAGTCATGCTGGCCACATGACCCAGAAAAACTGTCTGCGGACAAACACCGGCTCCCTCAGCCAGTAAAGTGAGATGAGCGCTGCAACCCCAGAGTCGTCTGTGACTGGACTTAACTGTCAGGGGTCCTTTACCTTTACTTTTTAGGGGTATATTAGGAGAAAGTCATACTAAAATGCTGAGATGTTTTCACAAGGACTTCTTTTAAAAACAAAACAAAACCACAAGCTGATACGTGGTGAACTGAAGTTAAGATTGGGAAAAGGAGAAATGGAGAGAAAACAGCCCTGTGCTTAACGCTGTTCCCACCTGCCAATTCTCCGAAGGGAAGGCTCTCCAGCTTTGCAAATAATATATATGTGTGTGTGTGTGTGTGTGTGTGTGTATATGAGAAGTATCAAAATAACAGCTACAGCAAAAAACAAAACCCCAAAGCATTTGTAGGGGAGAATATGAAGGCATGGGGAAAATTTAGCAACTCCCACTGTGAGTGTCACTTCTGTCCCTGCATTCATATCAACCAGAAGATGCCTGTTTAAAACGCACATGCATGAGAGACAGTGTGGGGTAGTGGTTAGAGCGTTGGACTTGGACCTGGGAGACCAGGGTTCAAATTCCCACTTGGCCATGAAGCTCTCTGAGTGACCTTGGGCCAGTCCCTCACTCTCAGCCTAACCTACCTCACAGGGTTGTTGTGAGGATTAAATGAGGAGGGGGAGAACAGTGCCTGCTACTTTGAGTTCCTTAAGAGGAAAAAAAAACGTGGGATATTGATGCAATTGTTAAAAAAAAATAATACCAAACAGACAATTCTGTCCATATTGTAAAACCACAATGTGGCACAGAGAAAAAACACTGTAGCTTAACAGCACAGATAAGTTGGTTGCAAGTTACATTGCTAATTACATTTCCTTTCCCAATACCATATATATATATATATATATATATATATATATATATATATATATATATATATATATATATATATATATGCATATTCAAATATCTGAATATGAAAATGGGGATCGGTCTTCGAGGAGCATCATGTTATGCTGACTGGTAGAGCATTGCATTATTGTGGGAGGAAATGCCAACCTATATCCCCCCATTGAAGAACGTTATTGATAGCCACAACATCACAAATGTCCCTGCTTAATGCAGTTAACTCTGCTAAGTCCACAGGGGCTGCGGATGGGACTTCTGACAGTGTTTTGTGACTCTCGGCAGCCCGCACTGCAAACAAACAATTCAACTGTCTTTCGATGCTGCTAGGAAAAGACTGTTCTGTGAGCTTCTCAAAAAACCCACTTGCTACTTCAACTTGGCTTTTACAAGAGACATCCCTTGTGTTTTGAAGTGTTGGTTGCCAGCTCCACTCCAACATCTGGCTTGGTCCAGAGTCTCTACTCAAGAGATAGGGCTGTTAAGAGGATTTGCACGTCCAGGCAAATATGACTCACTCCCCTTTCCATTTTCGAACTGACTAGCTTTGTCCTCCGTGTATATCCTGGTCTGGTGTGCTCCTCTCTGCTTGGATACCCTTTCAACCGTTCCTTGTTAAGTGAATCTAAGTAACAGCTGATCGACACATCTAGCGGCTGCTTTTCTCTTGCAGAGTGTTGTATGTGGGCGGCATTCAGCTAAAAAGTTGCTGTGCGGCAGGGTTTCCCAAACTTGGGTCCCCGGGTGATTTTGGACTACACTTCCCATCATCCCTGACCACTGGTCCTGCTAGCTAAGTTTGGGAAACACTGATCTAGTCCAAGGGGACCATTTGCTGTGGCAAACGCCTACTGGGTTTCAAGTTCCATGGGGAGCCGTATGGTATTTCCCATCTTAAGTGCATTGGCCCAAGCTCTGCAACGGGCTGAATGATAAATCTTTACACCTGCCCAGGAAAGCAGTTGCTAGTTCAATATGCAAATATTCCCCTTTCCTGTTCCTGTTTCCTCTCATATATAATTTTTATTAAAAATTCTGTCTTACAATTTAAAATACTCATTTTATATCCTTAAGATATCAATGACTTCCCTTCTTCTCTTTTGATGGTTCATTTTACATATCACAAGTCCCTGCATATTTGACAAAAACTATACCATTCAGTATTCCATTATTGCACCCATCAAAACTTGTTTACACTGTTGAATTTATCTTAACGCTGCCAGCGTTTTCAGCTGTACACAATTATTCCCCATATATTCAATAAACGTTTTCCAATCTTCTTTAAACGTTTGTCATTCTCGTTTTCTTATTCTATCTGATAAGTCTGCGAGTCGTGCGCATTTGGTCAACTTCAGTTGCCATTCCTGTTTGGTTGGGACCACGCTCGTTTTCCATTTTGGGGCTAACGAGACACGGGCCACAGTAGTAGCATACATAAACAAACTTTTTTGGACACCTGGGAATTTCAGTCTGAATTATCCCCAACAGAAAGCACTCTCCTGACCCATGATCAGCCCAATTCTGAAAGTTAGTATTTGGCAGGTTTTTCTTTTCTGAGTCAGCAATATTTCTTGTATTTCTACGAAAGCTCACTGGGGGAAGAGAAAGCAAACAAAGAGCTGCAGATTGAATGCAGAGTAGCATAATTAATTGATCTTCACTAATGTGGCTTATCTAATATATATATATATATATATATATATATATATATATATATATATATATATGCAAAGCACTCTTGTTGTACTGATTACACACCACTAGGGTTGTGTGCAGAGGCTGCCAAGGATGCATTTGTTAACAGCTCTGTAGGAGGTCAATCCTCTTTATATAATTAGATGCTAGGAGAAAAGAGATGACAAACCTAGACAGCATCTTAAAAAGCAGAGACATCACCTTGCCGACAAAGGTCCGTATAGTTAAAGCTATGGTTTTCCCAGTAGTGATGTATGGAAGTGAGAGCTGGACCATAAAGAAGGCTGATCGCCGAAGAATTGATGCTTTTGAATTATGGTGCTGGAGGAGACTCTTGAGAGTCCCATGGACTGCAAGAAGATCAAACCTATCCATTCTTAAAGGAAATCAGCCCTGAGTGCTCACTGGAAGGACAGATCCTGAAGCTGAGGCTCCAATACTTTGGCCACCTCATGAGAAGAGAAGACTCCCTGGAAAAGACCCTGATGTTGGGAAAGATGGAGGGCACAAGGAGAAGGGGACGACAGAGGACGAGATGGTTGGACAGTGTTCTCGAAGCTACCAACATGAGTCTGACCAAACTGCAGGAGGCAGTGGAAGACAGGAGTGCCTGGCGTGCTCTGGTCCATGGGGTCACGAAGAGTCGGACACGACTAAATGACTAAACAACAACAACAACAACAAAGAGGCTGGTCACCTTCAGCTTCAGATCTCAGTGCTGTTCTCCTGGTTCAAGCACCGTCTACTTCCATGACCTTTTCTGGACAGCAGAGTGCTTTAAAGAGCACTGTGTAATGGAAATGACATTGATCTTTTGAGATACATGAAAGCAGCTGTGTGTTAGCGATGATTACCCTTGTTTGTGTTCTAAGCAGGTGTTAGAGGCCTGATTCTGATTGATGATGATCATGCCAGCGAATCAGTGATGACAGCGAATCAGTGATATCTTTTTTAGGCCACTTAGCGCCAGCCGTTGAAGAGTTACAACTCTTGATGCTCCTGCAAGTCCGAGAACCATCACATGAAAAGATTCTTGATTTTTCCCGGGTCATAACTGAATGTGGCCCCTTTATTCCTTGGTTCCGCTGAAGTCTTATGACATTTTGGAAGCTCTCCAAAGACTGCATTACGATGCCCAGAATAGTTCAAGAGCCCTTTGGGTGTATTCTAGACGAGGCAATCTAATGGATTTCTTCTAACTTTCTTTAAGGGGAAAAAGTCACTTTCACATGGTTGAACGATAACCTTGCGGGAGCAAACAGGGGAAAGAAGACTGAAACCATTGATGGGATGAAATGGCAGTGGAGCTGGCATACGAGATCATGAGATATGGAAATGCGAGAGGCGGTGTTGGGCGTGTAACAAGGGAGGAGAATTGCGGGCAGAACTGAACAGGTGGAAGAACTGAGGCTAGACGAAAGAGACCCGAATCACTGAGAAAGGAAGATCAAAAAGGATAGAATTCTATATACATCAAACCGGGAGAGAACAAGGCTACAATCCTAAACACACTTACACACAGTGGGACCAACTTCAGAGTCATGCATAAGATTATGTTCTAGGAGAACAAAGCAACATCTTTGCCGCAGGAGTTTAATGAACCCCCCCTTTTTTTTGCATGTGGAATATATTGAAAAAGAGAGAGAAGAACCTAAGATATACTGTATTCTTAAGATTTTTATCCCAGCCAAGAGGCTCTCAAGGGGCAGTGAACACAACTGTATCGAAATGTGTGCATCATATAACAAATGAAATGTCAAGATCACAAACAGGAATGGCAAAAGCAGGCCACAGCCGACACAACTGCACTGTAGAACAGGCATAGGCAAACTCGGCCCTCCAGCTGTTTTGGGACTACAACTCCCATCATCCCTAACTAACAGGACCAGTGGTCAGGGATGATGGGAATTGTAGTCTCAAAACATCTGGAGGGCCGAGTTTGCTTATGCCTGCTATAGAGCATACAAAAATGAGACTTTGGAGCAGAGGTGGAGGCTCTGTGGTGCCCCAGATGTTGCTGTGCTACAGTGCCCTCCAGATCTTGGGCTGTAACTCCCATCAGTCCCAGCCAGCAGAGCCTGTGGTTAAGGTCGATTATACAGGGTTAGGCCCTGTATACCTAAAATAGCGTCTCCACCCTCATCATCCAGCTTGGACACTAAGATCTAGCTCCAAGGGCCTTCTGGCGGTTCCCTCACTGTGAGAAGTGAAACTACAGGGAACCAAGCAGAGGGCCTTCTCGGTAGTGGCACCCGCCCTGTGGAATGTCCTTCCGTCAAGGAGATGAATAACTTTATAACCTTTAGAAGACATCTGAAGGCAGCCCTATATCAGGAAGTTTTTAATGTTTGATTTTTGGCTGTGTTTTTATGATGTCGAAAGCTGTTCAGAGTGGCTGGGGCAACCCAGTCAGATGGGTGGCGTGTATCATCATCATCATCATCATCTTCATCACCACCACCACCATAGCTGTATTTCAGCAACTTCTGGAGGGAACTGTGTTGGGTATCCCCATGGTACCATAATTCCCATCATTCCTGAACATAATTCTTGTGTGTACAACCAATCCTGAGCCCCCCCCCCATTTAACCATGACCATTTATTTGCACGATGCCTTTCCATCGTTAAACCATGTGTGTGTGCGCACACACACACACACACACAGAGTCACAATATATAACAGTTTTTGCGATAATAAACAATAAACCAGGGTTTCCCAAACTTGGGTCTCCAGCTGTTTTTGGACTACAACTCCCATCATCCCTAGCTAGCAGGACCAGTGGCCAGGGATGATGGGAACTCTAGTCCAAAAGCAGATGGAGACCCAAGCTGGAGACCCAAGCTTGGGAAACCCTGCAATAAACTAATGTAATCATATCAATAATTGAGCTTATATAGCCACTTTGGGCTCAGCTGGTGACACCTACAGTTATATCCCAGAGTCTCAAGGTGTCAGGGACTGGGCAGAGGAGGAATGGTGGAGACTGCCTCCCCAGCTTGACTCTTCCAGGGAGGGGGTAAAAGGATGACAGTTTAGATTTACGACAGGGGTTTGAGGGAGGTCACAGCTCAGAGGTAGATGAGGGGGAAAGTTGGGAAATAATGGGAGAGGAGGAGGAGGAAGCACCAGGGGGGGGACGGCTGACGGACACAGTGTCTTTAGAAAGCATTCCAGATCCCCTCTCTCCCAGAACCCAGAGAGCACTGAAAGTAGGAGAGCAGACAGCTCAAAGGCAGAGGGCACTTAGCAGCACCCGTGGAGGAGACGATGAGAATGACGCATGAGGAAGTGAGAGAGACGGGGGTAGGGTGGAGATTCACTCAGGGCAACGCCATTCTCCAAGAGTCTGGGTTCTATAGCCTCTCTCTGTTAAATATTGAATAAAAAGCGGACGGCAAGAAACATTTACTTGTCTTTGTACGTTCCTGGGCAACCAGCCGGGAGTCGCTGGCAGCAGCATGACAAAAAGTGATGTGAGTCTAGTGCGGCTCTTTTTTCCTGCATCATGACATTGTTCATTGTGCATTGGATCCTGATAATCAGATGGAGATTCAATAGGCACACATGGCCTTTTTTCTTTTTCTTTTGCCTGTCCCAGTCTGCTGAATGTGCCTTACCTTCCACATTGACGTTAAGACTGTGTTGCATGGTTGGCGGCCGTCCCAGGTGACTGGATGCAGAAGTTGAACAGGGAAACCAATATCAGCTCAAGCTTAGCTGGACTCATGGGAAGTGACGCACTTCCTCATATGTGACTATTCCCTACAATCCCAGTAATTATGGTCTTGGGACACAGTTGTGCTGTTGACCTCTCACCTGCTGGTTTCCCTGTTGAACTTGTCCAACAAGTTCTGTAAGTCCTCTTCCTCTTGCCGTTGGGTGCCATTCAACCCCGGCGCTGGGTGCAAGGGAAGAAAGCTCAGTTACAGGAAGAGGAACTGCTCAGATTTTAAATATTGGCATTGAGCTGGAAAAGGAAACAACACACAAGGAAAAGAAGGGAGCATCTTATATAACAGTACTGCACATCTCCGGAAGTGCCCATATTTCATCCTTCCGTTGTAGAACTACCGATTGCTCAGGCAAGAAAATAACCTGACTGAAAGCTGAGAGGCAGGGGAAGATAATACACTGTGTTTTGGAGGGGAAATGGTTTGAATAGGAAAGACTATACACACATCCACAACCCTCTTCCATATGAGGACTGCATAGGGAAAGAGTTTTCTCTTTGCTGAAAGGATTCGTTAGTAAGGTCAACTGGTTAAGTCCAGTTTAATTTGACTATGGGAGGCGGCACTCGGCTTTCAGGCCAAGGAAGCTGACGTTTGTCCACAGACAGCTTTCCAGGTCATGTGGCCAGCAGGACTAAACTGCTTCTGGCACACGGAACACCGTGACGAGTACCAGAGGTCACGAAAACGGTTTACCTTCCCACCACAGTAGTACCTATTTATCTACTCGTGCTGGTATGTTTTTGAACTGCTAGGTTGGCAGGAGCAGTGTTAGTAATGCTGTTGCACCAGAAGCCACCAATCACTAGCTTAATCTTACGTCTATCTCCAAGACTCCGGAACAGATGGGGCCACAGTGCTGAGCAATAGCCAGTGTAGCAACTGTTTGGAACTATATATAAATGCAAGCAGAGAAAAAAACAAAACAGGAAGGGAGGGAGGAAGGGAGGGAAAGAAGAGCAGGTCAATGTCAACCAAGGGCAAATCCAGACCGACATTATTTTCAATCACATACTGAAAATTCAGGGTGGGAAGTGACAGTTTATTTGAACGTCTTGTACAGCCACTTCCCCGAAATACCACTTTTTATTTGGGCAGCAAGGAAAGTGATGGGGAAATGCGCCATGAAGTGTGTGATAACGCTGGCTTTTACCCATCATCTAACCTTCCCGCAAACAAATCGGAATGGCTGCTCACGGAACGGGTTGTCCAGAAATGCCACGAGAAGGGATGATTAGGCCGGCACTTGCTCAGCTACAGTCTGTTCTTATGGCCACATTTTCATATGCATTCCCATCATCTGATGGTTATCTCACTGGTTTACATAGTCTTTAATCAAACTAGCCACAGCGTAGCAGTGAAATACAGAGGACTGTTGCTAGAAGGACTTAAAAGTGGACGATAATCCTTTCCATGCTATGCACACATTCATTTTCCTTTTGTTCCAATCTGCTGAAGTTGATTTTGCAAGACCAAATAGCAGTGCACTTAGTATGCACACCATGTAATAATAATAATAATAATAATAATAATAATAATAATAATAATAATAATAATATTGTACCCCACCCATCTGGCTGGGTTCCATCAGCCACTCTGTTTATGTACAGAAACACAATAAAACATATGGGGCTGCCTTCAGATGTCTTCCAAAGGTTGTATAGTTACTTATCTCCTTGGCATCTGCTGGGAGGTCATTTCACAGGGAATGTGCCACTACCGAGAAGGCCCTCTGCCTGGTTCCCTGTAACCTTACTTCTCACAGTGAGAGAACCACCAGAAGGCCCTTGGAGATGGATCTCCATGTCTGGGCTGAATGATGGGAGTGGAGATGCTCCTTCAAGCATGCTACAATGCACCAGACTCTCTCTCACGACTGCTGTGGAAATGCTCCTTCATTCATTCTGCTGATACCCACCAGCATACCCCCTAATCCTACTTTACAGTTTCTGGGAGTGAGCCCCAGCAGTGAAACAGATTTTGGAGCTATGCAATGCTTCTAATTCACCTCCAGGGACCCAAACCATCTTGTTGATGAGCAAGTAATCCTTGCCATCATCTCTCCTTAGCCTTCTTCTCAATCTGCCCAGAAGTGATTAATGCATTTAAAATCTGCCACTGGTCTCCTGAAAACAGCCCCCAAACCACTGTGAATACTAAGCAGGGGGAAATGAGCAAGGGATTTAATATGAAAGACTTCAAAGGGCTTAAATTCAACACTGGATCGTTTCCTCTTTAAAACTGTTCAGAAAAAATATGCAGGGTAGAACGGCTGCACTTTACTAGGCAAAAACATGCTGGGTTTTAGGAGCATCCCAGAATTTCATATTAATCATTTACATATCAAATATTTCATCTTCCTCCTCATTAGAAAATCTGCAGTGCAATGATTTCCTGGAGTGTCACGTAAAAGCTCGCAAATGCCACAGGGTAACAACTTCCAAGAACTGTCAATAGAACAGAATTCTGTTTCCTGGGCCCTTGAGATGTGATGCATTTTGCATACGTAACATTCCCTCCCATTCTTAGCACTGCACTTATAGCAAAAGAACAGAGGTAAGGGCAGAAACAGAAAAAGACAGCTTAGATGCTCCAGAGGGCAGAAGCAGAAACGGTTTGTTTGTTTGTTTGTTTATTTAAATTTATTACTGGGAAATGATACATAATGAAATGAAAAGGATGTTTAAAATGACATTTGTTAAAAAAAAAAACACCCCAGGAGGCTTTCTTCTGGGAATTATAGGGATTGAACTACCTAAATTGTATAGAAATTGATTTATGTACGCTACTATAGTGGCAAGAATGCTACTTGCCCCAAAATGGAAAGAAGCGGAAGTCCCAGCAAAGGAAGAATGGGTACAAAAACTTATGGAATATGCAGAAATGTCGAAACTTACTGGAAGAATAAGAAATCAAGATAACAAACTTTTTATAAAAGAATGGAAAGGGTTTATTGAATACTTACAGATAAATTGTAAACAGATAAAAAACACTGGTAGGATTATTGTAATAACCTGCATCTATATAAGTGTGTGTGTGTGTGTGTGTGTGTGTGTGTATAAAGATAAATAAATGAGCAAGTTAAGTTAATTTGGATATGCAGGAACTGCAGAAAGAGGGGGAAGTCATCAGCCAAGTTTTAAAATGTCAACATGAATGTAAAATTAGTGAAATGTATATAACTGAAAAGTATAAATTGCGTGTAGAGGTCCCCAACACCACCCCCAAATAACTCACACAGCACACAGGAATTTTGTTTAAGGTTATTGGCATAATTTTGGCCACAACTTTTTTATTAAATTACAACATGTGAGTGGTTGCTTAGGCATTGGTTTGACTATCAGTCCCATCCAGGGGACAGGCTGACTTCCACCCCTGAACCGTCTATCAACATTTGCAACATACAAATCACCCCAACGACCCAAAAGCCCCTATCAGCAGCCCTGGCTATCTAAATGGGTCCCGCCCCAAATACAGAAGGGTGTCTTGCTAGGCCCCAACTGCAACATGTGTTCTCTATGAGGGAGAACTCACTTTACACACACACACACACACACACACACACACACACACACACAAATTTATACCCTACCCTACCCTAAGAAGCCCAGGACATCAAACAACAAGCAGCGAAACAACAGCAGCAACAAGAGTCTTAAAAGGAATTCCAATACAGGTGCAGAATGGGACTAGGTCAATCAATGGATCGTAATGGCAAGGTAGCAGATTCTGGTTAAACATTAGGAAAAGTTAAGAGATGCTTTACAACAGAGCAAATGCCCTTGGGTATGTTTTTTTTTGGGGGGGGGTCTCCTTTCAAGCAGAGGCTGGCTCTGCAATTGCACCCTGCATTGAGTTGGGGTGTGTGTGTCCTGGATGATCTTCAACATGCCATCCAACTGTACGATTCTATGGAAGATGGTTCCATTATCAATGGCTGCTATTGGGTTCTATAGAGCAAAGCAACTGGGCTGTAATCTGAGACACTGGGCTGATTCACAGAACACGGGAAGCCAAAGTACGATTTCTCCAGAAGGGAGGTTGCAGCCACACTCCTCCACTTTCTTAAAGTTAGCTAGTTGGGGCTGTTCACCTTGGGAAAGGTTTTCCCCCCCTTTCTTTTCCCTTTAAAAAATAACGTTCATTTCACTTAATTCACTCTCCCCCCCCCTCCAAAAACATCTCTTTCCCCACTGTGACACACTCCCCGTCTGCATGCCTGAAGCTGATGTAAAAAAACAAACCACAAATTTGTGAACCATGGAGTGGATTGCATGGAAAGAATGACGATTCTGGTTGACTTCATATGGAGCAGTGGTGAGAGTTACGCTGACGGGCCTTCTGGAAATTGCTGGCCACTTCCCTCTATTAAGTGGAAAAAGCAGAGAGAGAGAATGAGGGAAGGGGGAGGGAGGGAGAGAGAAAGAGAGAGAGAAAGAAAGAGAGACAGACAGACAGACAGACACAGAGAACCACACTGCAAAGATCCACCCAGCTAACAGATCTACTTCGAAGTAAGTCCTGATGGGTCCAATGGGAACCTACTCCCATGTCAGCATACAGGATTGAAGCTGAAAAGCATTCTAGTGGGTTATCATTATCCCAAAAGTTGCCCCTCTTTTTCCAGCAGAAACAATGTGATTGGTAATGCATCGCTCCCATGATCCAATTATATCCTGAAGCAAAGATCTGATTAATATGAAGAAGATACGGCAAGCGCGTTTTGGAGACAGATAACTTCCTTTCCTTTTACAGCTTTCTGTTGGCTCTAACTTGTTCGTTAGGCAGCACAGATATATGCAGAACTGGGGATACGGTGATTTGCTGATTCGCGAGCTTTGATGTGGACACAGAAGTCTCCTTTCTCCAGTGGATTCCCTGCTAACTTCAATGGTGCTAATGTTTGTGCAAGTGCAAAGGGGTGTGTTGAGCTAACAACCTCTACTCCCCCTGAAGTGCACAAAAAAGGCACAGAGGATCTTTAGGGGATTGTCTGCAGCTGTTTTTCAGACACAATTGAACGAGGCTAGTCCTCATGATTGCTAATGACAGCTTTGCCCCAAATTTTGAAAACTTCATTTATCCAATCCAATCCAATCCAATCCAAATAATTTTATTGCGCTAGCCATTGGCCATGACAAATCTGAATCAAAAATTAATACAAGCAATAGGGGTGCCGTGCCATAAATAATAGTCTCTATTTAGATCTTTGCATCTCCCTTACAGTTCACTGCTACATTGCCCAGGGTCTTCTTTCTGAACTTTCTGGCTGCCAAAGCAAAAAGGGCGACTTTATGAGTCACTGAAGTGTTTACATTGCTAAGAAGCCATTGGACATTCTCTGCTGGGGAGACACACCTTTCCTTTACAGACGGTAAGGTGAGAAATTGCCTTCTGGGTCTAATATATAGTGGGCAATATAGTAAATAGTGCAATATGTGGTCCACCTGTGATTACCCATATATACAGAGTCTGTCCTTGAAAGATTCCATAAACTGTGTTTCCGATTTTTTTTTTACACATCACTTGTGAAGACTGGCGAACTAATGCCAGTGTACTAGACAAAGCAAAGATCACCAGTGTGGAAGCAATGATTCTTCAACAACAACTTCGTTGGACTGGTCATGGTGTTTGGATGCCAGATTATCGTCTTCCAAAGCAACTACTCTATTCCGAACTTAAAAATGGAAAGCGTAATGCTGGTGGTCAACAAAAGAGGTTTAAAGACTCTCTCAAGGCAAATCTTTAAAAATGTAGTATAAACACCGACAACTGGGAAACACTGGCCTGCGAGTGCTCCAATTGGAGAACAGCCTTTACCAAAGGTGTCATGGGCTTTGAAGACGCTCAAACTCAGGACAAAAGGGAGAAACATGCTAAGAGGAAGGCACGCTTGGCAAACCCTCACCATGATCAACTCCTGCCTGGAAACCTATGTCCCCACTGTGGAAGGACGTGTGGATCCAGAATTGGCCTCCACAGTCACTTACGGACTCACTGTTAAAACCGTATTCATGGAAGACAATCTTACTTGGCTATGAGTGATCGACAAAGAAGAAGATACAGTGGTACCTTGGGTTGCACACTCACTTCGTTCTGGAGTGCCGTTCGCACCCCGAACAGTGCGCAACCTGGGCGGTGCTTTTGCGCAGGTGCAAAAGAGCAAAATCACACTTCTGCACATGCGTGGACCGCGCGGACATGCACAGAAGCGTCCGCGCTCTGTGTTGCACTTCCGGGTTAGCGGAGTACGCAACTCGAACGTACGCAACACGGAGTATGACTGTACAGAGCCTGTCTTCGTACAGTACCCTGTTATATCGTCCATCTAGGACAGTGGAGGGCATAGCATGAAAATGCAGCTCAGTAAGAACAAATCTTAGTGAGGCTGGCCGCAGATTCAACAGGTAACTGGCTCTAAAATGGACTCTTTGTAGAAGGGGGGCATTTATCCAGAGACTATGACTGAATGCAAGGACAGTACCCTATTCCTCCCACCCCCAGCCAATGATATGCCTTAAGTAGAGAGGATGAGTGGGTATGGTTCACAAGCCACAAGCCCTGAATAGTTTAGGAAAAAGAAGCCACCCAGAAGACCAAGGTACGGGAATGGCAAAGAATAAAAACCAAAAGTTAGCACAATCTGTTTTATTATTAACTTCTATAAGGACATTATTGTTTGATGCCTGTTACAAACTGCTGAGGATTTGTATCTTCAACCTGTCATCTCTACTTACAGTTCTCTGCGTAATCAAATTTGCCTTGTGACTTAACACAGAAAGCAAGCAAGGCAGGATTGCAAGGCCGTATGCTTTTAAACATAATCTGCTTTAATATACACGCCGGGTATCGATACGCGGTAGTAAAAACTGTGATCCAGTGGTAGCTTATGTGACCAGCTAGCATTAAGAAGCGGCGAAGCGGGAATAGCAACCCACTTCAGAAAAGCCATTAATTAGAAAGCAAAGATACAAAAACATCTCCAGATTGCTGAAACATGATCAGGTGGAGATGAAGATTGTAGCTATGGCCATTAGTGGGATAAAAACCTTGACCTAATTAGACTCAGTTTATGCCTTGGTTGGAAAAGCAATGAAACTGGGAGGAAAATGCATCCATTCTTTGCTAGGAGCAAGAATTGCTTCTGCTTTCTTTAACAGAAGACCATTTCAGATTAGAGCCATGACCACTGTGCTGGATTGCCCTGAAGCAACATGTGTCTGAATTGGGCTACAGATTTAAACTAGTTTATTTGCCGTGGTGTTTCTCAAGGACCCTGGGAACCTTTGCTGCAGGATCATACCGAGATCCCTGCTACCTGAAAGAGTGACAGCTCTCTAGGGTCCCTCAGTGTGTGGAAACCATGGCAGGGGAATTGATTTAGGATTGTAGGTGTTGATTTAAGAACCCTGTTGGATCAGACCAAAGGCCCATCGAGTCCAACCAGATGCCTCTCTCCACCTGTGATTCCCAGCAACTAGGATGCCCTTAGCTCAATGTTCCCCAAAACGTAACCCACTGGCCACTTGGAGCCCACTGAGTCTTACCCACTAGGGCTGGGCAAAACCTGGTTTTCAACGTGATATATCAGCAGCTAAATACCACAATACACTCCCCACCATAGGAGGGGAGGAAGCAGCAGCCAAGACGTAGCCCAGGCCTGCTGAGCGAGCTCCAATGCCTCTCTGGCTTATAAAAATATAAAAATTCCTTCCAGTAGCACCTTAAGAGACCAACTAAGTTTGTTCTTGGTATGAGCTTTCGTGTGCATGCACACTTCTTCTTATGCATGTCCGTCTCAGGCTCTGTCTCACATGCATCTGTCACAGGCTCACGTTCTCGGGCTCCGTATGTCTGCCTGCCTTTGGCTTTGCCCAAGTGGGCAAGTGGAGTCTTTCCTTCTAGAGCAACCGGCTTCCCCAAGTGGAAATAAGACTGCCCAGCTGCTCAGGAGAAGACAATTTGAGCCGCTGATACATCACAGCTGCTGGGGAGCTCAAAAAGTCTGAGACCTTTATTGAGATGTGAGCACCATATTGGTTTCAGGCAAAAATTTGGGATACAGCAGTACCTTGGTTCCCGAACGGCTTAGCTGCCGAACAAATCGGCTCCCAAATGCTGCAAACCCAGAGGTGTTTTGGTTTGTGAATGTTTTTTGGAAGCCGAATGTCTTGGCGCAGCTTCCGCTTGAGCGCAGGAAGCTCCTGCAGCCAATCGGAAGCCGCGCCTTGGCTTTTGAATGGTTTCAGGAGTCAAACCGACTCCCGGAACGGATTAAGTTTGAGAACCAAGGTACCACTGTATTGCGCAGCCCTGCTACCCATTGAAACTCTGGATCATCCCCTAGCAAAATGGCTAATCATGATGAAAATCTCCATCCGAAGATGGAGGGCAGTGTGAAATATAAGAACATAAAAATAGGCAGGGCATAGCAAGGGGGTGGTGGGTGGTGGGCCGCCCTGGGTTCCATAATGGAGGGGGTGACAAATTATCAAGGAACATTTTTTTTTAATTGAAAATTTTTTTTAATTTTTTTTGAATTTTTTTTTTTTGAAAATGCCTGCTCCGAAGGTCTTATCTTACTATACTAGGGATTATATAGCTATATATGAAATTTCATGCATATTGGTTAATATCTTGACCCTCCTCCACCAAAATAGCTGTTCACTTGGCTGTTTTCCTATGTCATGAAGGCTGAAATTTCAGTTCAGAGAACACTTACTGTTCCCAACCCTAACCCTGTGGAAAGCCATCTAATTAGACTTTAATTTGATTTTGAGATGTTTTTAGGAGGTAATTTAATTATTGTTTGATTTTATACCAATGTTATGTATCTGATGTTAGCCACCCTGAGCCCGACTTCGGCCGGAGGGTGGGATATAAATAAAAGTTTTTTTATTATTACTTGTTATTATTCCTTTGTAAGAAAATATGAAATAACGTAAAACCATTTTTGCGGGGGGGGGAATCAATGGGGGGGTTGACAAGAAATTTTCCGCACCGGGTACCACCTGACCTTCCCATGCCTCGGGGGGGGGGGGTGACAAAAAATTTTTTGCCCCCGGGTACCAATTTACCTTGCTACGCCCCTGAAAATAGGTAGCATAACAACAAACGAAAACAATAATCCCTCCCTCCCCACAGTTTAATAGGCCATAGATTGTTTAATTTGCCAAAGGAACGGGAGAAGAGGAATGTCTAGTCTGAGCTATCCTGTCCAAATCATTCAAGAAGTATGCTGCTGAGTCATTAAGCCGATACGCTCTTGATCTGTTGAAACAAGCTTGAACACCCCTGTGTTTCCATTGCCTCTTGATAACTCCAGCAGATTTTGTCCTCTTAAAGCCTTCCCCTGCTGATTCAGCTGGAACAAAAAGTGGACGAGCGTCATCCGCTCTGGGAGAATCCCCGAAATCTTCCAAAAACCACTGTCGCCGAGGGCTGGGTCACAGCACCAGGGGCGGAGGGCGGATTTCGCGCAAGCCACAACTTTGCCCGTGATTGTTTTGCTTGACTTTTCTCCGTTAATGGCAACCATCAACTCGTATATGAGCAAAAAAAAAAAACTACTGGTGGAATGTTGGGGATTGCCTTTTATACGTACAGGCTATAGATATACAAAGGACCAATAGCATTAGGCGGAGAAGAAGGTGGGAATTGCCGTAGTTTTTTTTAAAAAAACCCAGATGTGCTTGCAATACTTGCAGCAAATCATCACAGGGGCTTGATCTGTGCGGCTGGGTTTATCTATACGCCAGAGAAAGTCCGTCGACGCAGGCAGCGACTTATTTAGCCTGCAGACCACACAAGCGAGAGCAACGTTGATAGATTGTTTCAGACAGAACTAGTTCATGGGAGCTAGACTATTGGAAGTGGGTCATCTCTTGACAATTGGGATGATACCACCATTTGCATCTGTTTTTCGCCAGCCAATGTTCTCAGCCTTTGGGATCCGGAAGCTCTCTGAAGCTCTCTTCCTCCTCCTCGTTCTCTTCGGACCGTGGCAAGGCCAGTACGTGGGTGACAGGATGGATCCAGGACGTTGTCTGAGTCACGTGGCTGGAGGGGAGCATAAAAAGGAGAGAGAGTGAACAACAACAACAATTGTATTTGTACCCCACCCATCAGGCTGGGTTTCCCCAGCGGCTTCTGGCACATATAAAAACATAATGCTAAGCATTAAAAACTTCTCAATATAGGGTTGCATTCAGGCGTCTTCTAAAAGTTATGTAGTTCTTTATTTCCTTGACATCTGATGGGAGGGTGTCCCACAGGGAGGGGGCCACTGCTGAGAAGGCCCTCTGCCTGGTTCCCTGTAACCTCACTTCTCGCAGTGAGGGAACCACCAGAAGACCCTCAGAGGAGGACCTCAGTGTCCTGGCTTGAATGATGGCGGTGGAGATGCTCCTTCAGGTATACCAGGGCCGAGGCCGTTTAGGATTTTTTACAGTCAGAACCGACACTTTGAATTGTGCTCAGAAATGTACTTAAAAGCTAACCAGCTCAAGACCTTTCCTGACAATAAAGCAAATCATGCTTCTCTATAAAATGGTGGCTTCTTCCACCAGCCCCCCTCAAAGGAGAAGGGAGAGCCACTTGTAAAGAGTGTCCTGGAAGTTATGAAGACTCAAGGGAGCTATCAGTAGGGTGGTCCTGCTAATATGCATCAGCAAAAGAGGAATGCAAAATGTGCATTGACAGAGGTGAATGTGGGGGGCGGGGAGGCTATAATTTCAACAGATATACAGTATAATTCACCTCTCTGGTCTGTTGCCCAGGTGCTAACTGTTGATGGGAATTTCCTGGGGCTCTTCCTTCTTATGGTTCTTGACCTTGGGCCGAGACAACCTTCAGAAGAGGACACCTGCAATAGAGGGGTGTCCTCTGGAAAAGGTAAGGTAAAGACAAAGGACCCCTGGATGGTTAAGTCCAGTCAAAGGTGACTATGAGGTGCGGGAGCCAACATTTGTCCACAGACAGCTTTCCGGGTCATGTGGCCAGCATGACTAAACTGCTTCTGGTGCAACAGAACACCAAGACGGAAACCAGAGCGCACGGAAACACCGTTTACCTTCCCGCCGCAATGGTACCTGTTTATCTACTTGCACTGGCATGCTTTTGAAGTGCTAGGTTGGCAGGAGCTGGGACCGAGCAACGGGAGCTCACCCCATTGCGGGGATTCGAACTTCTGACCTTCCAATCAGCAAGCCCAAGAGGCTCAGTGGTTTAGACCACAGTGCCACCTGCGTCCCTGGAAAGTAGAACATACGGCTACCCTAACCATCACAGACCCTAGCGGCTTCATTTGCTGTTCTCCTGTTGTTGTTTTTCAATGTAAAATTGTAATTTCTTTCCCTCCTAGTATCCAGAATAGCCCATCAATAAACAAATGAACAAAATGGTGCTCATGCGGAAGTAAAAGGATAAAGGCGGTCGGATTGCACCAAAGGAAACCCAGAAGTCCGATTAAGGTGATAGCCCAAGTTAACAGCACGTTGCTGGCCTTGTCAATACCTTCATTTGGATTTTTTAAAAAAGTTTTCCTTGACAATCTGATGAAACAAGGACGTCGGAAAGATGCTGTCCGAAATGACGCTCACATATTTACAAACTGGCTCTGAAGCTGAATTATGCCACCCCTCCTTTTTTCTTCTTTTTGTTTGTTTGTTTGCTTGACAAAGTAATAATAATAATACATAAGAATAGAAATGTGCATCCCACCAGCAAGACCATTCCATTGTAACTCTCCAACCTCCCAAAATTTCAACACCTCTTGCGATGGTTTGACCCCTTTCTGTTTTAACAGTACAAATTCTACAAACACCCTCCATATCTCCTCAAAATAATTTATCGTGCATATTCCCCATCTTACCTTAATGGCACATTTATCATTAATAGCTATATCCCACACCTCTTTATACCACTCTTCCATTTTGTATTCTGCTTGCCCCTTCCACTTCCTAGCTATCTTAATTCGTGCAGCTGTCAATAAATTTGTGAGCAGGTCTTTCAAGGCCTGCAAACCTTCCACCTTGTTGTAAATCGATAATAATGCTACCTCTGGACTTTTGGTCAGCTTGCTATCCCCCCCTTTTGCCTTTCTTGGCTTTGCCCCATAAGTCTGCCTCCATCGCTTCGTAAATAGGGGTGGGAGCCAGTAGCTCCACAGAGGGGTCTCGTTGCCATTCCCTTTAATTAACCTAAATAAAATGGAGAAGTTTGAGGAAAGCGCTCCAGCAAAGAGTTTGAGTAAAACGTAGGCGATTCTTCCACCTGCAACCACCTTAAGCGTCCTCTGAAATACTGCGCCTATTTTCCTCAGGGTGCTTGCCCGAAACATTCATTTCCATTTCGTTTCATCTTAATGCCAGTGACCTGCTTTTCTTTCCAACAGGAAGTACAAAGTCAGTCAACAATAACATACCACAACGAAGGCAATAACAGCAAAGGAAACAACCAACAAACCAAACAATAGGAAAGACGGTTTAACAATGAAAATGCCACAATAGCTTCTCGGTTACGTTTCCACCTACTGCATAAGGGGGCCCGGGAGAGATGCACTTAATAAACCTGTTGCAACACCCTTAAACAGCCGAGTCAATAAATTACAATCATTTCGATGAATAACAAGGGAGCTAATAAAAAGCAGCACATGCTTTATTCAGAAATGTCCTTTTCTTACCCCCTCCATATATTTTTTTTATTGAATTTCCAAAAATTTTTATCAAATTAAATCGTTACATTTTTCATGTATTGACTCCCCACCCCCACCGTGTTTTGTTCAAACCCTTTTCTCCTACATTATATGGCCAACTCTTGTCTATTGCAGAAATCCCTCTAAAACAGTTACTTTTATCATTTTTCTTCTGCTGCCCCTTTCTCGAATCCTGCCCGCAATTTCATTTGCCTGTAGTGCTTTCCCAAACAGTCCAGCAAAGGCCTCCATACTTCTATAAAAAGTTCATCGTTTTGACCTCTTAATATTGCTGCCGGCTTTGACATTTCCACATGGTCCGTTCCTTTTAAAAGCCATGCCTCCTTCATTGGAAGAAACGTCCTTTTCTGAAAACCTCCAGCCTGGTAGCCAACGTGCCAGAACTTTTAAGAAATGCCTCTGTCCATTAGTAGTGGCGGAAGGGGGGGGGGTGATAGTTGTAAACTGCCTCTACACTACTATCATCCTTAACCATTGTTCATGCTGGCTAGGATGGATGGATGCTGGAATTCCACTGCGTCTGGGAGGCATCAAGCAATGAAAGGTAACTCTAGCACAGAAGTGGGAAATCCTTTTCGGCCGGAAAGCTCAATTGCTGAATGGGGATTTTTCTTTTTCTTTTCTTTTCTTTTCAATTTTCATTTTCAAAAACAAAAACAGAGAACATGTTTAACCCCTTCCCCTCCCACGTCCCACTTACATATACCACATGACTTCCCTTCCACCCTTTTCCTGGTTCCTTTTGCTTTTCTGCTACTCCGCGTAATCCACATTTTTCAAAAATGCAATTTGTTATCTACTAAATAGGTAAAGGTAAAGGCACCCCTGACTGTTAGGTCCAGTCGTGTCTGACTCTGGGGTTGCGGCACTCATCTTGCTCTATAGGCCGAGGGAGCCAACGTTTGTTAGCAGACAGCTTCCGGGTCATGTGGCCAGCATGACTAAGCCGCTTCTGGCGAACCAGAGCAGCGCACGGAAACGCCGTTTACCTTCCCGCCGGAGCGGTACCTATTTATCTACTT
The DNA here is from genome assembly GCA_900245905.1 of Lacerta viridis. Lineage (NCBI taxonomy): Eukaryota > Metazoa > Chordata > Lepidosauria > Squamata > Lacertidae > Lacerta > Lacerta viridis. Next base: position 431,888 of record OFHU01003661.1, on the reverse strand, counting down.
GCACTTTGACGTGTTTTCGAACTGCTAGGCGGGCAGGAGCTAGGACCAAACAATGGGAGCTCACCCCGTCGCGGGGATTCGAACCGCCGGCCTTTTGATCGCCAAGCCCAAGGCTCTGTGGTTTAGACCACAGTGCCACCCACATCCCTATCTATTAAATACTCTTATCTATTTCAACTCTGCTGAATTGACTCGAGACCTGCTGAGCTATGTATCTGTATATACTGGTTCTTAAAATATTCAATAGACATTATCTATTCCTCCTTATATTCCTTATCTTCGTTTTCTCTTATCCTGTTCGTCAGACCAGCCAGTTCAGGATATTCGAACAATTTATACTGCCATTCTTCCTTAGCAGGTACTATACTTCTTCTCCACCTTTGTGCCAATAAGGTTCTAGCTGCCGTGGTGGTGTATAGTAATAAACTCTTTTGGTGTTTTGTTTTGTTTTTGTTTTTTTACCTCCATTGCTACCATCCCCAAGAGGAAAATCACAGGGTAAGTTTTTTTTAAAGTATCTTTTAAAATTCATTATATACGGTTTCCCAATATTCCTTAATTATTTTACAGGACCTCCACGTGTGAATAAAAGATCCCTCGATTTCATTGCACTTCCAACATACAGTCGTACCTTGGTTCTCAAACAGAATGCGCTCCAGGAGTCTGTTCGACTCCTAGAACCATTCGAAAATTGGCTTCTGAAAATTGTTCGAAAACCAGAACACTCACTTCTGGTTTTCGATGGTTAGGGAGCCAGTTTGTTCAGGAGCCAAGGCATTCGGCTTCCAAGGTACGACTGTATACCTTTTCCTTTTTAAAGACATTTTCGCCAATCTGGTTGGTGTTAAATGTCATCTCCGAATGGGGAATTTTCAGGGAGTCGGGGGCTCATACCAGTGATAACTGGGGACAGAGGCAAACGTAATTTGTTCCGGAAGACCTTTCGACTTCCGAAATGTTCGACAACCGAGGCGCAATGGGGGGGTCGGCAAAATCCATTGAAAAAAATGGAGAAACGCACCCCTGAAGCTGTTTGACTTCTGAGGCGCATTCGGAAACATAAGCATTCACTTCTGGGTTGTCGGCGTTTGAAAGCCGAAATGTTCGACTTCTGAAGCGTTCGACAACCGAGATTCCACTGTGAAGCATTAAAAACTTCCTGATATAAGCCTCCTAAAGGTTGTATTTATCTCCTTGGCTTGGGGTTCGCATAACTCCATACCCTCCTACATTTTTTCGATGAAAATACGGACGTCCTAAGGAAAAGTGGGACATTCTGGGATCAAATCAGAAACAGGAACGGCTTCTGTAAATCCAAGACTGTCACTGGAAAACAGGGACACATGGACGGTCTGTGATACAAAAACACTGGGCTCAGTGTCATACAAACTAGTCTATGCGGAGGAACTGTATCCTCAACAGGATTAAATCCTTCTCCTGGGGTTCTTCATGCAAGTTTTTATTTTTTTTTTGGTACCTGCAGCACCAGAGTGGGTTATGCAAGTGGAGGTGTCAAGGTATTTTTCTGCTTGATAACACATGGAAAAATGCAACAAAGCATTACAAAACTTCCTGATACAGGGCTGCTTTCAGATGCCTTTTTAAAAAGTTGTGGAGTTCTTTATCTACTTGGCAGCTGTAATGCAGGATTCAGGGTGGGCGGGGAGACTATCTGGCATGCTCAGCACAACGTGGTCGAATCTTGACACAATACAAAACCACCTGACTACAGTCTTGGAGTACCATTGTTTGCTCCACGGACAGCAAGGGAAGCCCGGCGAGATGTGTGTTAAATGAGCACAGCAGGAGCCTGCAAGCCTCCTTTGCAAAAAAAAAGCCCCGCCGTGTCCGGAAAACAGTTTGCATGGCGAGACGGCATGAAGGGTGCATGGGGGGGGGGAGGGAGCAAAGCGAGGGGACACCGATGGTGGGGAAACACGAGGCAAAGCACATTGCGCCCCCTGTGTTGTTCCATGCAGAGCCAGCCTGAGGCCCCTTGAGAGTGGTGGGAAGGCTATTCCTTCTTTGCCGCAGCAATCGCTCGGTCACGTTTTCCCCATTCAATAGCTGAAGGCTAGCTTTTGCGTCACAGGGCTATAGCCCTGACTTAGCGGTGGAGAGATCAGTCTGTTCCGAGGATGACGGGTGAATGAATGACGGCATCACCCCTCTATTCCTGCCTTTCTCCCGGCCGTACCAAGCTAATGTTAAATTGAGCATGACAGGCAAAAGCAGGGATGAAGGAGGTTGTCTTATTATTATGACCGAGAACACTGTATAAATCTAGACCGGGGAAACTCTCTCCCATTTTAAACCTGAGATGCATTAATTAGATTAACCCATCTTTCAAGCAGACGGGCTGCATTTATCTCTAATACTACAATCGAGGCTGAAGGGTGGTTTTTTATGGTTGTTGTTGCTAGAATTACTTCTCAAATGTAGACTGGATAAGAACATCAGGATTTGGCTGGCTGAGGTGCATCCTTCCACATTTCTGTAGCCTTTAATGCCGGCAGGTTCAAAAGGAGAGCTCAGGATGAATGTTAAGCCGCAGATGAAGGCTGCAGTAGACACACAGTAAAGATAATTATGACGGCTAACTACCGTATTTTTCGCTCCATAAGACGCACCCTTTTCCTCGTAAAAAGTAAGGGGAAATATCTGTGCTTCTTATGGAGCGAATGGTGGTCCCTGGAGCCAAATTGCCCAGGGACCAAAAGAGGATCCTGCTTTTTATTTTACAAAGAGAAAAGGGGGTGTTGAAAGGACCCCGCTCAGCAGCTGATCAGCAAGAGATCGGGAGAGAGATAAGAGTCCCCGGCTCCCTTTCAGCCCCGCCCTCTTGCCCAGGCCTCCATTGTTGAATGTGCTGCAGAGGGAGGTTGTTTGTTTCCCCAGCGACATGTGACTGGCTGATTAGATTATCTGTCTGGAAACTGTAGAAAAGGCTCCCTTTCCTTTAGAAGCTGCAGAAATGTGAGTTGAACCCCATAAAAACGGGGCTTTTCCTCTTTGCTTTTCCCCCTTTGCAAAAGGAGCTTTGCTTTTCCCCCTTTGCAAAAAAGCTGCAAAACTTTTAGCTGATCCTCAAAAAACCAGGGCTTTTCCCTTTGCAAAAAAAGCTGCAAAACTTTTAGCTGATCCTCAAAAAACAACAACAGGGCTTTTAGAGGAGGAAAACCAGGATATTTTTTTTCCTGGGTTTCCTCCTCTAAAAACGAGGTGCGCGCTATGGTCCGGTGCGCCCTATGGAGCGAAAAATATGGTATACCTTTATTTAGTTGCTAAAATTCAGTACTGCTATGACTAATTTCAATATGTATTCCATTTCTCCCTCCACCTCAGATGAGAGCCCAAAGCGCACTGCCTTTTGTAAAGACAAACTCAATATGACCATTAAAACGCCAATAGCTATGCTACCTTCCAAGCATAAATAATAGCAAAAACGTCAATAGCTGGAAACTGGAACTGAAAAAAGGAAACCAATTAACCCCTGGTGTCTCCTTCCAAAGAAATGTGCAAGCATTTTTCCTTTGTGGGAAATTGCCCCCTCACTAAGGACTAGGAACATGAGAAGGCCGAAAATTTATTATTTATTAATTTCATAAAATTCTTACGCCGCTTGATCGTAACAAACAACAACACTCAAAGTGGTATGCACAAATGGAAGCTTTCGCTTGCTTCCTGAAAGCAGATGACACTGACCTCAGCTGGGCCCAGCTTTGTAAATCTTGTGGACAGTTATGGAAAGTAACACTTGCATTAAAGCAACCGAGCAGGGAAACCTCGGTAAATTGGAAAGGCATTTTCTTTTCTTTTCTTTTTGTTTTCAGAGCGCTTTGAAAGCCCTTAAATAACTTACATGTTGCCAGGCAGTAGAGAACAAATTTCTGTAGGTTTGGAAGCTACTTCGGTGAAGGGAGAGGTGCCATCAAGGAGAAAATATATTTATTAGGAACCTACTTTGGATGGTTATAATCAATAATAAAAGCATGGTATTCAACGAAGGGTTTAGGACGCAGGTGGCGTTGTGGTCTAAACCACTGAGCCTCTTGGGCTTGCTGATCAGAAGGTCGGCGGTTTGAATCCCTGTGATGGGGTGAGCTCCCGTTGCTCTGTCCCAGCTCCTGCCAACCTAGCAGTTTGAAAGCACGCTAGTGCAAGTAGATAAATAGGTACCGCTCGGGAATTGGACGTGACCCTTAGGACCACCCCCTGCAATTTTTTGCAGCTCTTCGAACCTGCAAAATTGTCATGATCATTGCCATGTTCTCACCAACTGAACTGTCTCAGAATACCTGAGAACAGAGCAAATGTTAGCTCCAAACTAGTGCTGGGCCAAAGTATTTTGCTCAGGTGAGTTTCATAATTTTCAGGTGCAGGTGGTGGATGTAGCTGTGGAAGACTGGAGTGATCTTAAGAAGACAGATGAGTTGAATGGTAATTTTGATCACAGAATTGTAGTGTCGGAAGGGACCCCGAGAGCCATCTAGTCCAACCCCTACAATGCAGTAATCTCAGGTATGAGGTAGCCGAGGAATTCATTTTCTGAAATCCAAAAAACCGTGCCACTGCCTGAAGCAGCTGCATGGCTCTTGGGAGTGATGGCAAACTCATATTTAAGGTAAAGCTGAATTTTAAGTTAAATTCACCCCCCTTCTGAAAGTCGATGAATATCCCTTCCTCCCAATCTACTTTTCAGAGGCAAATGTCCCTGCAAAAGTGTTTGTTTGTGTGTGTGTGTGTGTGTGTGTGTGTAATAGTCAGCTCTCCTTCATTTCAAATCATACTTAGAACATTATGTTTGTCTTCGAACATTATTTCTGTCTTTGAACGTTATGTCTGTCTTCACCACATGGACCAGCCTAGAGCATCTTCATATTTTTGTTTGTTTACATTTCTCTATTTTTATTCATTTTAGAACATTTTAATCTCACCTTTGCATCCAATAAATACTCAAAAGCTGCTGACAAATAAACAAATCAGGAAAAAAAACCTGTTACATCAACTGTTTTCATTCGAATAGGGTAACAATTAACAGAAGCACAACTGAGAACTTAAAACACTGTAATAGCCAAAGGCAAAAACCATTCATCTTGTAGCTTCAGGGCATTAGTGTAAGCTGCAAATATCAAATCATACCACTATGAGGATCAGGGCTTGGCATGCAGTGGGCTTAAATACCAGCCATAATATTTCAGAAGCCATGGATCTGTGCTGTCTGTGTTCTGTATCATAGCAGTGCTACAGCACTAAATCCGAGGCTTAGTTTGGACGTCTTCCCTTAAAGATCTAGAAAGGATCCTCCCTTGTTTTTTTTGGATTGATGAAGAGGGGCCCCATCAGTGCTCAGAGCAGTCATTAGGTGGAAGAGGGACCTCAGGGAAGGCTTGCCAACTCTTAGGGGTGGAGGGGTCTTTCCTGGCAGGGGGCTGGGCCTGTTGAGGGGATGGAGGAGGCCAAGCACAATGTGGTTCAATGGTTGGCTCCTCCTCAGTGTGAGAGAAGTCGTACTGTGCCGGGTTCCCCGCTCGGCCTTTTCCTGAGGGCAAGATGTCATGCATGCATTGCCTTCAGCGGCAGAACAAGCTGATCGGGCACCTGGGGCAGCGTGTGTGCCCTGTGCCCAAGGGTGGAGCCAGCCGGGACAGGGCCTCTGAGAAGTCTGCCTGCCTCCTCCCACTCAGCTGCCCTACAGCTGGGGGTGGGGCAGCGGGTGGATCGTTTGGGGCAGCGCGGAGCCTGTGGGCACCCAATCCACCTCATCAGTCCCAGGAGAGACGCTTGGCCCAGGCATGCTGCAGGCCCCGCGGTGAGTGCCACCCGGCATTTTGTCACCCCCCTCAGTGGTGACACCCAGGGCGGACCGTACACCACTGCATCCCCTTCCTTCACCCCTGATCGCCTCCCCCCAATTTTGGGTGCAAGACAGCACCTCTGCATCTGAGCACATGGGAAGAGCTGTGGAAAGCAGATATGGAATTTACTGCTTGCTATGCTTTAAAGGGGACGTGGGTGGCGCTGTGGGTTAAACCACAGAGCCTAGGGGTTGCCTATCAGGTCGGCGGTTCGAATCCCCGCAACAGGGTGAGCTCCCGTTGCTCTCCCCCAACTCTTGCCAACCTAGCAGTTCGAAAGCATGTCAAAGTGCAAGTAGATAAATAGGTACCGCTCCGGGGAAGGTAAACGGCATTTCCGTGCGCTGCTCTGGTTCGCCAGAAGCGGCTTAGTCATGCTGGCCACATGACCCGGAAGCTGTACCCGGCTCCCTCGGCCAGTAAAGCGAGATGAGCGCCGCAACCCCAGAGTCGTCCACGACTGGACCTAATGGTCAGGGGTCCCTTTACCTTTATGCTTTAAAGGAAAATTATATGGAAATGATGTATAGATGCTACGTAACACCTATCAAATTACAGTGGTACCTTGGGTTGCAGACACGATCCATTCCAGGGTGCCATTTGCACCCCGAAAAGTCTGCAACCTGAGCGGCGATATCGTGCTTCTGTGCATGAGCAGACCGTGCAGAGCGCTTCGTAACCCGCACCGTTCGCAACCCGCAGCGAACGCAACACGAGTTACGACTGTATCTAATTAACAAATTACATACCCATCACTGTAAATGTAAACAACTAGATGGATCTTTTTTTTCATAGGCGGTGGACTTGCAAGAAAGTGAGGGTATGTTGGGAAATGATACAAGATGAAATAAAAAGATGTTAAAAATGAGTATATTAAAAAAGCCCGAGGTGTTTCTGTTAGGGATTATTGGGGCAGAAATCCCCCCCCCAATGCTAACGTTGTTTATGCATGCAACGACAGCAGCTAGGATTCTTTATGTGCAAAAAATGGAAGGAAGAAGTAGTTCCCACCCAAGAAGAATGGATAAGTAAGATAATGGACTATGCAGAACTGGGAAAAATAACAGCAAAATTAAGAAAATCTAATGACGAATGTTTTATGGAAGAGTGGATGCCCTTTTCGGACAACTTAAAGAAATACTATAGTATGATGAACTTTCAAGCAGGATTTGAGCTATGAGCAGCAGGATTAATTAGAGTATAATATTGAGGTTATGATTCGATAGGCCGAAGACAGGGTGCAGCAGAAGGGGGGAAACAAAAATGGAAAGCAGAGTGGGAAAACGACAAAAAGAAGACGGAATTGTGTTTTGATTGTGTGTGTTAAAAATATTGAAACTTAATGAAATATAATTGGGGGAAAACAAGACAGCACTTCTGCCTAACGGACTGAGTGGCTTGCCATCGTTACCTCATCTGCCACTCTCAAAGAAAGAGGGAGGGAGAGGGAAAAGAAGAAGATGGCACCACTATTACACAACAAACTGCCCACCACAGCTGCTATGGCTGTCATTTAAAATAAAAGTGAATCGTTTGTCTCAGGCAGCCGGTGCATTTGCCTGGTCAGAAACTCCTAACGGGGGACACACACCAATGTGTACATAAGCTTGCTAAATTCTGGTACGTTTGAAGAACTTTTGCCATTAGCATGGATAAAACCTTTGTTCACATGGAGCTACAGGTGTGTGTGTCTGTGTGTGTGTGTGTTGCAGCTCTGCAGTACTTTGGCTCGGGGCCTTTTGTCTCTTCCCCCTTGACCCTGCCTCTTCAGTGGACAGCAAATGCTTATAAGTCAACCCTAAGTCCACCCAACATCACGGACCCAGCCACACAATATAGCAGAGACGGCTTACGCACAGAAATGATTACCGCCTGCCTTGCCACTTATTTATAGCCCTCTGAGAGTGCTGTGGCTAAAGAGCTTTGACATAATCAGTCCAATGAGATAATCCCAGATTTACTGTTTTGGGGGAACATTGCGATATTGGAAATACGTCCTCCCTGACATGCATGTGGGGGAACATCAGTGGAGAGGGCTAGTCTGGGGCGGTGTGTATGTGTGCATGCATGGGTGTGAGGAGGGAGGGTTGAAATTTTCCAGCTAGCCTGCTGTTTTCTGCTTTAACTGAGAGTCTCTCCAAAGGTTGCAGATGGTTAAATGCATGTCCACACATTTAAAATGCAAATTGCATTGGGGGGGGGGTAGGGGGCTGCGCACTGCTAATTTAATAGAATCCAAGCCAATGTGCAGGGGAGAATTTAACCCCTTTCTCCCAGTGCTCCTGAGGAAAATCCCTCTTCAGAAGCTGGATTTCCACTCAATGAAATACTAACATTTGATGAGTGATATTCCTTAGGGCTGCAGTGGGAGAGAAAAGGGTTAAACTCCTCCTTATTAGTCCCCACAGCAGATGCAATTTGCATTTTTTTTTTAAAGCCTGCTTATTAAGAGACAAAGACACATTTAACAATTCTATAAAATAAATTCCTGATTCCCAGGAAGTGGTCTTTTTCCAAATCCTTTTTTTGCTACCCTTCGCAGGATTTTTTTGCTACCCTTCGCAGGATTCAATCACTTTCGTCTTCATCACAATATTTCTGCTTTCCAGATTTGCAGGGGAATGTAAGGTCCAAAGAAAGCAAAAGAACAAAAACCGAAGCAAGTACAGTAAATCTCTCCCAGGAGCAGCTGGCAGAGACAATTTGAAGGGACCCAGAACACGCCGACAGCTTGGGAAGTTACTTATTTCTACAATCAAAACCAGATGGCTTGACCTTAAAACATCAACATGTCTTTTAATAACTTCTGTTTATTTGGTAGCCAGTTGGCCTGGGGTCACAGGAAAATTCTGGATTGGGGGGGGGGAAAGGGGAGACACCTGATCATCAGCCTTTCCACCTTGGTGCAGGTACAAGGGCTGTCCTGGGACAAGAAGGGAACAAAGGAAGGACAGAATGCTATGGGAAAGAATGGGAAATGGACCAGGAATCCTCAAGAACCAGATGCTAGGCAAGGAAGCAGTGACTTAAAGAAAGTGGGGGGAAAGGCTGGCGGTGGCAGCAATGACCACCAATTCTTGTGATAAACAGAAGAGAGGGAGTCTGGAGCAGCTATGTTAAGGAAGGCCAACACCCGGCCCTCCAGATTTTGCTGGCTGGACCACAACACCCATCATCCCTGATCATTAGTCATGCTGGCTGGGGCTGATGGGAGTTGGAGTCATAGTTTCTCCACCCCTTAGTTAGGTGAAGCATTGGTAGGGATGAGGGGCAAAGGGAGTCCTGATTAGGACCACGCTAAATGGCTGAGGATAGGGACGCGGGTGGCGCTGTGGTCTAAACCACTGAGCCTTGGGCTTGCTGATCAAAAGGTCGGCGGTTTGAATCCCCGCAACGGGGTGAGCTCCTGTTGCTCGGTCCCAGCTCCTGCCAACCTAGCAGTTCAAAAGCACGTCAAAGTGCAAGTAGATAAATAGGTACCGCTCCGGCGGGAAGGTAAACAGCGTTTCCGTGCGCTGCTCTGGTTTCGCCAGAAGCGGCTTAGTCATGCTGGCCACATGACCCAGAAAAACTGTCTGTGGACAAATGCCAGCTCCCTCGGCCAGTAAAGCGAGATGAGCGCCGCAACCCCAGAGTCGTCTGCGACTGGACTTAACTGTCAGGGGTCCTTTATTTTTAAATGGCTGAGGAGGCCATTTAGCACTTCCATCTGAAGTGTTCAGAATGACTGAGATGCTATGAGTTGTGTTCAGTGCTGGTCCCACTCAGAGTAAACCCAATGCAATGAATGGACTCGAGTTGGTCATGACTATTAATTTCAGTGGGTCTACTCTGGTTAAGACTAGCATTGGACACAACCCTGTGTATCTGATGGTTTTAGAGAAGACCAGAACCTCCACTCTTCTTTTGCCTTTCTAACGCTGCAGAGCCTGTTTACCTATTGTAAACGGCACCTCAAGATACGTAAGGTTACCCCAGGTCTTTCAAGTGAATGCAATCAGAATCTCCCATGAAAAGGGATACATGCTTATTTATAGGCCTTGGTATACACTGCTTAAGTATATGCAATATGTACACTGAACCGATCACTCTGCTCTGCAGAAGGGGACAGCTGAAGATAGCATCTTATCAGGATTGTCCATTCTGCCTGATGTCAGAATTGGGCTTTTGGTGTAATGGCAGCTACCTTTTCAAATGCCCTCCCATAATATATCAGACAGACACAACCTCTACTGTCTTTCCAGTATCTATTAAGATTTTCTTCTTTCAACAGATATTTTTTCCGGGTCGGAACCTGCATTGGATTTGAAACTTTTATATATGTTACCGTTTTTAAATGCTTTTATCCATGCTTTAGTTCTATACAGTGGTACCTTCGTTCTCAAACTTATTCCGTTCCGGAAGTCCGTTCCAAAACCAAAGCGTTCCAAATCCAAGGCACATTTTACCATTGAAAGTAGTGCAAAATGGATTAATCCCTCCCAAACCCCTAAAACAGCAATTTAACATGAATTTTACTATCTAACGAGATCCATTGCCCCATAAAATGAAAGCAATAAACAATGTACTGCAGTCACGCAATCAATCAATCAATCAGTAGCTGAACTGGGTTCCACACAGTCACAAAAAAGAGACGCAAAATGAAAACTTAAGTAGTAAAAACAGACAGACCTCAGTGTAACACTCAAACTGGAAGTGTGGCACTCAAATCGGAAGCGTAACACTCAAAATGGAGCACGTTCGGCTGCTGAAAAGAGTTCACAAACCAGAGCACTTACTTGTGGGTTTGCAGTGTCTGGGTTCCAAGTTGTTTGAGTACCAAGGCGTTTGAGAACCAAGGTACCACTGTATATGGTTTTACTGAAACTGTGAAATCACTTTGAGATGGTTCATAAATGACAAAGTGTTCAAAATCACTAAGGGAGCTATGGCAGAGTGAAAAGGAACGGGAGCTTTAGGGTGAAGGGAAGGTAATAAATGGCAATAAAAGCCTCGGTTACCTTGCAGTGATCTTGTAGGCTGCAGATTCCGAAGGGGAGCCATATTCCCATCAGCACCAGGATCCATTTGCTGTGGGTCAGTTAAGTCTGCTTTGGATCCCTAGTTCCGCATGCTGTCGGATTAGTTGTTTTACAGCCCAGTCTTATGCACATTTACTCATGAGTAAGCCTCACCGCATTCAGTGGGAGTAACTAGCAGGAAATTGTGCATGGGATTGAAGCTTTGACTACTTCTTGTTCATCTACGTTGCAAAAGAAAAGTGGCACGGACATTTCTTTTCAAAGCCTGGTAGGGCTTGCAAACGTTTTTTGCAAATGAAGATCTCTCTCTCTCTCGTGTTTGTGTAGGGGAAAAAAAACCCTTAAGATATTAGGGGTTCAACTCACATTTTCTTTGGCAAAAGGCCTCACTTTAAAAGCAGTTTCCAGGTCATAGGAAGCGTTACTCTGAACAGTGGCTTCGAGGAATACTCATCTAAAACATTGCTACCTCTGACAGTACACAGTGTATTTGAAAGAGCTGGAGTTTGCTTTTTTTTTTTTTTTTTGCTTTGTTAAGGCAGATAGCAAAGCAAATTTGATCGGGGCAAAAATCCTTTGAAATTTTACACATATGCAAGCGGTGGGCGGGCGTGGGAGGATAGCAAGACCTTGCCTACTTTGGGGAGTTAGTCTCATGATGCTGAGCTACAATATGGCAAAGCTGAATACGGTAGTAGGATAGAAGAGACCACCTGCGGTGGCTTGCTTCGAAACGTGCAGGTGTGGCTACTATGTTTTTTGCTGCCGTGCCTGCAGTGTAGCCCATTCAAAACTATGTGAGTTTTGCAATTGTCTCCCTCCCACATGCCCTTTAGAATGGGTCCAGGTGGAAGATTAATATAGTTGGCAAGTTATTCAGATCTTGCAAATGGACTGTTGCCAGCACTTTTTTTTTTTAAAAAAAAAAAAACCGTATTGCATTTTCTACAGAAAAGGCAAATCCAGAATAAATTTGAGAGAGAGAAATAAGGGGTGCCATTGTGACAGGAAATACGTGAGCAGAACTGATACAACATGTCTGAGACTTTAATCTGAAACCTAGGGCAATCCAAAACCACAGAATGAAAAACCAGTTTCCATGATCTGCATAAATTGTGCACATATTTTGCGTCTTTGACTTATTTTGCATAATAGGTAAAGGTAAAGGACCCCTGGACGGCTAAGTTCAGTGAAAGGTGACTATGGGGTTGCGGCGTTCATCTCGTTTTCAGGCCGAGCGAGCCGGAGTTTGTCCACAGTCAGCTTTCCGGGTCATGTGGTCAGCATGACTAAACTGCTTCTGGTGCAACGGGACACCGGGACAGAAGCCAGAGTGCATGGAAACAGCGTTTACCCTCCCTCCGCAGCGGTACCTATTTATCTACTTGCACTGGTGAGCTTTCGAACTGCTAGATTGGCAGGAGCTGGGACCAAGCAATGGGAGCTCACTTCGTTGCGGGGATTCGAACTGCCGACCTTCTGAGCAGCAAGCCCAAGAGGCTCAGTGGTTTAGACCACAGCTCCACCCGCATCCCTATTTTACGTAATATATTCTACTAGGCATAAGGAAAAGCACAGGCTTCTCCAAGATGCTGGAGACTTATCCTATGACACCTGTATGTCCTGCTCAGAAAGGGTTCAGAAAGGTCACGGGGAGCTGATGACACATTTCTAAGCCCATCCTTACTGAACTATGGAGTTTTGTCCACCTGTCAAACTTGGCTCACAGAGGGTGAGGGAAGACAAGAATCTGGCCCGCTGGCAGGGTTCAGTTCCCCACCTCTGCCTCACGTTATTGACCTCCAAAACTGCTTGGAACCAGGGAAGTAATAATGCCAGATTGAACTGTGCGGCTGTTAGCTTCGGGCAGCCAACTCCCTCCCCGCACAGTTACAAGAGGGACCTCTAGGCTCTTCAGCAGCTACTGTGTGGCTCTTGTCATGTGAATCGGTCAAAATCACGTTCCATAAATTGGATGATCAAGTAGAGATAGAATCTGACTTCATGAGGCACCTCATGAATTATGCTGGATGGGTTGGTGATTTTTTTTTTTAATGCTTCAATGTTTTATTGTTTTTATCAGTTCCAGCTCACAAGGATCAGAAATGTTTCCCCCATCATCAGCATGTCTTTGTGTAAATGTTTCATTCCTGTCTGTTATCCACATCGAATGTGCTCCACTGTAGCATGCAACACAAACCAGCTGGTTGAGCTCCTTCTAAAGCTCTGATTCCTCATGCAGCGTTTCATCCTGCTACGCCACTCTGCTTCAGAGATATTTATAGAAACTTAAGCAGCATGCTCTCCCCCAGCTTATGGGATATTCAGCTGCCATATTCCTGGAGCATTTATTGCATTCAATTAACGTCTACCCAAATTAATAGATTCAAGCTACTGGCTACGTACTTGGTACTGAACCAAACGTTTAAAGGACCCCATTACCCACAGTGAACTAAATATCCCCCCCACATTTTTTTTTTTTTGCATGTTGTGAACTTATAATGAATCCACAGCCACCTCCAGTTCCTATGCAATATGGAGCAAAGCACAGAACCAAATAAGGTTTAGAGGATTCAGATGCAGTGCAGATCAGGAATCGAGAGATTTGGGGGGGGATTATGATTGTCATGACAACCAAGAAACGTTTCTGTATCTAATTTTGTGCTCTGGAAAGAGACCAGTGGTAAAATAGTTCTAAACTCCTCATGACTGCCGCTCTTCCAAATACCAGAGAGCGAAAGAATGGATTGAAAATTCACAGCCAAGCAGTACAAGAGGGTTATAGTATTAGCAGGAGTGCGGTTAAGTACCAACCATTCCACTAATCCCTATTTAAATACACAACAGTTATATTAAAGCCCATTGAATGGGATCATCTGATCAGAAGCACTTCCAAGTATGTTGTTCTCCAGAGAAAGGATACCTTTGTAACTGGACAGAGGCTTTCTTGCAGAAATCTGGGTCACAACTCACTAGGGTTGAGGGATGGATGCCTGGCTTCAATGGGTCAGGGCAGAAATGAACTTGCAGAACCTACTCCCTGGCTTTCAGTCACCAACTGTGCACAGAGCCCTATATGTGCACACCCCACTATGCATAGATGCTGAACACGTAATTTGTAGCCACGGTTATTGCAGGGCACAGATCATGCATTCAGGATGCAGGTCGTATTCCAAACAATGGAGGGAGCCTTTGGGTAGGTGTGCGGGATAATCATGAAAGGGTTAAGACCACAGAGTAGGCTGTCCTGCCCGGATTAGCTAGGTCACTTCATTTCACCTTGGGAGGAAAGGTTACCAAACTCTTTGTTCTCTCACACATTCCACATGGCACTAGCAAGGCAGTGCTGGATGCACCAAGTTTAGACTGTGTGGATTAAGCAAGCAACTTTGGTGCTTCTATACAAATAATTTTGAAACATTTGCCATTTGGGAACCGAAGTTATACTGCCTGTTTTTTTGCTGCTGCTGCTGCTGCTGCTGCGTGGAAAAGCACATGAACCTGACCTTTGCAGAGTTTGTCAGGAAACCCTTTTTAACTGACCAAATGTGTGCTCTCTTTCTTTGCTAAAGGAAGCGTGGGTACCAGACTCAGGAAGGCAAGAAGGATGCTAGAAATGGAACCCTAAGAAGCAGCAGACAATGCAAGGCAGTAACAGCTAAAAATAACCAGGATAGTGTAGGTGCCACATCACTCTGGCTTCCCCATGCGCACAAGGGCCTGACATGCACACAAAGGTAAGCATGTACATATTTTCTTCAGTGGAGCTGCCTGCATAAAACTTTCTCTCATTCTGAGAGTCCTGGGTATGTAGAGAACCCTCCAGAGATAGGCCACTCGTTTCAAGTTGCTACCATGCCCTGATGAGACACAAAGTCTTTTCAAAGACTGCACTTGAAATTCTTTAAAGATCCTCCTACAGCTGCCAGTTCTCTTTCAAGTCCATGTGATTCATCTCAAGAGGCCCTGTGTCGATGAAATTCATTGAGGATCAGCCCACCCAAAAGAAAATGATTAAGGAAGCGCTTTAATTTGGGGGGAAGACAAAAGAACAAATGGGGAAATAGGACTGGATCTTAATTCTTTGCAGGTTTCTTAAAAAAATAAAAAAAAACCTCTCCCCAGAGGATCGTCCCTTTCCAAAAAAATTTGAAATCTGACATTGTGTTTTAGATGGTGTGTTACCGCAAAATATTCTCTGGCTTGCTTCTCACGAGGGATCTTTAAAAGTAATTCATTTGCACGGATTGTCTCACTTTCCCCACATACACATATTTCCCCCTTAATAATTTTTTCCTCTTTTTCTTCTTTGATGATACGAGTTTTCTGTTAGAACACTGAGCATATTGGACATTTTGAAGTGATGCCTTGTTATTGACTAAGATAAAGGAAAGACAGGCAGGGAAGCACACATACACAACATGCAAGCAAGCAAACAGGCAGAGACCTCAACTTTTCTCACCCCACCCCTGCCTCCTAGGAAGAACTTCTTCTGCTGGGTCGTGGGTTCGAGCCCCACGTTGGGCAAATAGATTCCTGTATTACAGGAGGTTGGACTAGATGAACCTTGGGACCCCTTCCAACTCTACAATTCTATTATTCTACCAGGAAGTGCTATCACTGCTTCTATAGGAACAAGCAAATAAAGATGCCAAGCAGCTGAGTGATATTTTTTTCCACCTAGCCTTGGTGCTGTATCCAGACAAGCATTATTAGCCACACTAAAATGTTCAAATGTGGTTTAAAAACCACATTTCTTCCCTGTACTGTGGCCTGATCTTGGAAATCCAACACCGATATACACCTGGTGGTCCCTGACGAGTGTTAGATTGTCCTCAACCACGAATTGTGCATTTAGTATGGTGGCATCGGGGTTAGGGAATTCTCTACCTAGTGAAACAAAGCTGGATGAGAGCTTTAGGCACTCATTTTGGCAAGCTTCTTCAGGTACGTTATTTGCTCTTTTTGCCAAGCAAACCTGTTCTGCTCTTCGGCTTCTTCCACGTTTTTTTTTTCTTCCATTTTGTTTAGCTACGTTGTTTTGGTTTCGAGGTCTTGTGCACTGCATAGATCAGGCATGGCCAAACTTGGCCCTCCAGCTGTTTTGGGACTACAACTCCCATCATCCCTAGCTAATAGGACCAGTGGTCAGGGATGATGGGAATTGTAGTCTCAAAACAGCTGGAGGGCCAAGTTTGGCCATGCCTGGCACAGATGTATTTTACATGAGTTTTGGGTATAGCAATGATAGATTGAATAATATCCACGTTTGTGACTGCAACGCACCTTTCAGTCGGGGCTGAGTTCACAATGCAGGATAATAATAATAATAATTTAATAATAATTTATTATTTGTACCCCACCCATCAGGTGAAGTGAGCTGTTTCAGTTGGCAACATGGGAGGGTGTGTGTTAGATGAAGGCAGAAATTGGTGTCTGAGTGATGCAGTAAGGCTTTTGCAAACAAAATGTGATGATGGTCATTCCAGATGAAGCAAACATAGTGTGTGCTCTCTGTGTGCACCATTTGGGCTTCACTTCAGGCAACATAATGTTTTGGGCTGGCACTATTTTCAATGAAAGGACAAATCTGGACTCCTATAGGAATGCCTGCACTATTTGGGTGCCACAACCCCTTGCCTACAACCAGTATTGGAGTGTATGATGAGGCCCAGCTGCCCTCTCAATACTGGCCCACCTAGAGGAGGGGTAAGGTTGAACAAGCCAACAGAGAGGTTGGGTCAACTAGGACAGGGGTCCCCAAACTAAGGCCCATGGGCCGGATGCGGCCCAATCGCCTTGTAAATCCAGCCCACGGATGTTATGGGAATCAGCGTGTTTTTACATGAGTAGAATGTGTGTTCTTATTTAAAATGCATCTCTGGGTTATTTGTGGGGCGTGCCTGAGTAGAATGTGTGTTTTTATTTAAAATGCATCTCTGGGTTCTTTGTGGGGCATAGGAATTCGTTCATTTCTTTCCTTCAAAATACAGTCCAGCCCACCACAAGGTCTGAGGGATGGTGGACCGACCCATGGCTGAAAAAGGTTGCTGACCCCTGAACTAGGATATCAGGTTATGCCAAGGATCTTAAAATCACCTCACATCTGGTAGTGAGACTCCCGATACGTCATAAGTCCAATTTTATTCTAGCACAGCTCTTATTGATGTGACTGGAGTGTTATGTCCTCCGATTTCGTGTCTCCCCATGAGAAAATTGCTTTGACTATACTATCCGTATACTAAAAAAAACAAAAAACCACCACAATCACAGAACCCAGCAAGATATTATTTGATTGGTTTTTTATCTTGGTGATTCAAAGGAACAGACTAGAGCTGTGTTTCCAACAGTTTGGTGTTTCAAAGGAACGTACTCCAACATTTCGGTAACCAAAGTCTCGCTGACTGAACTGTCACGATTTAAACTTAAGAAGCTACATTTCAGTTCAGCACCTTGATTTTACAGATATGCATAGCTGTTATGTTTCAGAGAGCAGTTCAGCCGGAGGCTGATTTTGCTACCTGCATGAAAGATAACACATTGGTCAACAGGGCGGGGCGATATCTGGTTTTCAACATTGTGATATATCACCAGCTAAACAGGGAAGTAATAGTACCACTATATTCTGCTCTGGTCAGACCTCACCTGGAATACTGTGTCCAATTCTGGGCACCACAGTTCAAGAAGGATACTGACAAGCTGGAACGTGTCCAGAAGAGGGCAACCAAAATGGTCAAAGGCCTGGAAACAATGCCTTATGAGGAACGGCTTAGGGAGCTGGGTATGTTTAGCCTGGAGAAGAGAAGGTTAAGGGGTGATATGATAGCCATGTTCAAATATATAAAAGGATGTCATATAGAGGAGGGAGAAAGGTTGTTTTCTGCTGCTCCAGAGAAGCGGACACGGAGCAATGGATTCAAACTACAAGAAAGAAGATTCCACCTAAACATTAGGAAGAACTTCCTGACAGTGAGAGCTGTTCGGCAGTGGAATTTGCTACCAAGGAGTGTGGTGGAGTCTCCTTCTTTGGAGGTCTTTAAGCAGAGGCTTGACAACCATCTGTCAGGAATGCTTTGATGGTGTTTTCTGCTTGGCAGGGGGTTGGACTGGATGGCCCTTGTGGTCTCTTCCAACTCTATGATTCTAAACTTCACAGTATCACAATGTCTGAACGAAGGATGGAGCTATGGCAGGCTTCTTGGTTTTTCCCACATGGTGAATTTTTTCTGGCAACTCCTCCTGTGATCCGCTGGCCCCTTGCATGAGGCAGGGGAGAACTGTGCTGGCAGGAATCAAGAAAACCATTGGCGCGCATGAGCACACACGCACACACACACACGTCATGATTTGAGATATATTGCCAGGTTGACAAAATGATGGGAAGAATCTGAGAACAGCGGGACCAGAAATTTACTGGGCTAAGTTTACTGATTATTTAAAAGACAATTGTAATCAGTTAAATACGTTGATAGGATTACAAGAAGCTTTGTAGATCAATGAAGAAATATTGTTGCAAATATGTAATTATAGTGATTAAGTTGTACGTGATGATTTATAGCAATGATAGATTTAAGAAGTATAAATATAAGTAATAGATGTTAGAAAATCATGTGAAGGGTTTGAGGGAAGTCATGGCTTGAAAAAGTCAAAATGTTAAAAGGAAGGATAATGTGATGGATTTAATCAATGTCTTTTTATAAAACCAATAAAAAATGATATGGCAAAAAAGAGATATATTGCCAGGTGAAAAATTATGAAACTGATATCACAATATGGACTTCAGACCGGTTTCGGATGATATATCGCCCAGCCCTAGTGAGCAGATTTATTAAAACATGCACCTCACATGTAGATCACAATTTTATATTGCCAGAAGTCTCTTAACCGCCCCACTCCCTACTAACATAAACATTTTTGTCCACTGTTTTCCAGAGAATGCTATTAATTGCCTTCAGGCAGTTGATGGTGCTACTCACTTGATGAAGTATTTGATTCCATCTGCTGTATATGCCTCTTCCCATCCGTAAGGCAGACCTAGGTGGATGTCAGGGGGGAAAACAAAAACAAAACAAAACAAAACCACCATTACAAATCTCAGTCAGCACTTTCAAGCATATCATGGATCTACATTTCTGAAGGAATGCCTGTTAAAAATATGCACTCCGATTATGAGAAGCTAGGTATAAATCAATAAATAATAAGTTATTTATTAATCATTACAATATTCATATACATTAGATACAATATAAAGGCGATATGCATTTTAAAAACACAACCAGAAACTAATGAAACAGTATAAAAGCATATATAAAAGGAGGGGGGGTGAAATGGAGGCAGGGGATTCATACACATAAAGCAGTGTCCCAGTCTGATGGGTCAGGGAATGCATGGGCAAAAAGATAAGTCTCTGCAAGACAACTGAAGCAACCGATGTTTGCTGTTTCACAAACGGCAGAGAGAATGGCATTCTGCAGTACAGGGACAGTAGGAAAAAGTCCCTGTTTTCAGATCCCCACCCTGATAGTCTGTAAGGTATAGTGCGTGAAGTCAAATTTCCCCAGATAATCTCAGAGATCCTACAAGTCTCTACAGGGAAAGGATGTCTGTCAGGTGACCCAGCCCAAGAAATGTGTGTGTGTGTGTGTGTGTGTGTGTGTGTGTGTGTGTATGAGAGAGAGAGAGAGAGAGAGAGAGAGAGAGAGAGAGAATCTATAAGTATATTTGAATGATTTCTCTCTCTCTCTCTCTACCTCTCTCTCTCTCTCTCTCTCTCTCTCTGTTTGTGTGTGTGTCTTTTTCCAGCTGGATCTTGCTGGAGCGGCCGCCAAGACCACATAACACCAGTCTTGAAAGGCCTACATTGGCTCGCAGTATGTTTCCGAGCACAATTCAAAGTGTTGGTGCTGACCTCTAAAGCCCTAAATGGCCTCAGCCCAGTATACCTGAAGGAGTGTCTCCACCCACATTGTTCAGCCCGGACACTGAGATCCAGCTCCCTCACTGTGAGAAGTGAGGTTACAGGGAACAAGGCAGAGGGTCTTCTCAGTAGTGGCGCCCGCCCTGTGGGACACCCTCCCATTGGATGCCGAAGAAATAAACAACTACCTGATGTTTAGAAGACACCTGAAGGCAGCCCTGTTTAGGGAAGTTTTTAATGACTGATGTTTTAATGTATTTTTAATATTTTGTTGGAAGCCGCACAGAGTGGCTGGGGAAACCCAGCCAGATGGGCGGGGTATAAGTAATAAATTAAATAGCACTCACACGCATGTGTGTATACACACACACACACACCACAATTCGTTTAACAATTGTAAACAGTGCTATTTTTCTATAAAAAGAGTTGCCGGAACTCACCACAAACTCCTCCCTCATTCTCTTAAAATAGCAATGGCGCCCACCTGAGAGGTGCCAGAACTAGGTTCCGGCAAGTTCTGGCTCAAAAAAAGCCCTGGTTGTAAACCTGTTCTTTTATGCTTCAGAAAAGTGCCCTTCAAGGTAATTGCATTCAGCAGCCATAAGCACTGTTGTTCTGTCTATGAAGTACCTGATTCGATCCTAGCGACTGTCAATACACAGCCAGAAGCGTGAATTCTGAGAACTGTCTGATTATTAAACGACCAGGTGTTAACATATATAACTGTGTCATCTAAAATGAGTGGCAAACTGTCACCCCCCAATAATTACAAATCAGACACTTGCTTCTTTGGTAGCTGCCTCTCCAGCCATTATTAT
The DNA here is from genome assembly GCA_900245905.1 of Lacerta viridis. Lineage (NCBI taxonomy): Eukaryota > Metazoa > Chordata > Lepidosauria > Squamata > Lacertidae > Lacerta > Lacerta viridis. Next base: position 411,274 of record OFHU01003661.1, on the reverse strand, counting down.
CGCGGACTTCTCTTGAGGAATCATTTTCCAAAGGTCTCAGAAACAGGTAAGTTTAGGAGCAGTGCTGGGGAACCTGTGGGCCTTCCAGATGTTGTTGGACTTCTTTTAAAATTTTATTTATTTAGTTTTTCAAATTAAAAATTTAGTCACATATCCAACTTAAAACATAAAGACAAGATTCCAAGGAATCTCTTGGCAGAGGCGTAGGAAGGTCAGGTGGTACCAGGTACGGAAAATTTCTTGTCAACCCCCCCATTGACCCCCCCCCTGCAAAAATGGTTTTATGTTATTTCATATTTTCTTACAAAGGAATAATAACAAGTAATAATAATAATAATAATAAACTTTTATTTATATCCCGCCCTCCCCGGCCAAAGTCGGGCTCAGGGTGGCTAACATCAGATACATAACATTGGTATAAAATCAAACAATAATTAAATTACCTCCTAAAAACATCTCAAAATCAAATTAAAGTCTAATTAGATGGCTTTCCACAGGGTTAGGGTTGGGAACAGTAAGTGCTCCACTGAACTGAAATTTCAGCCTTCACGACATAGGAAAACAGCCAAGTAAACAGCTATTTTGGTGGAGGAGGGTCAAGATATTAACCGATATGCATGAAATTTCATATATAGCTATATAATCCCTAGTATAGTAAGATAAGACCTTTGGAGCAGGCATTTTTTTTTTTAAAGTTTTTTATGAACCGCCATAGTAGGGCAGTAATTGTTCCTTGATAATTTGTCACGCCCCTCCATTATGGAACATAGGGCAGACCGCCCCCTACGCCCCCTTGCTACATCCCTGTCTCTTGGACTTCCCTCTTTTCTTCTTCTTTGGCGATCACTCGTAGCCAAGTAAGATTGTCTTCCATAAACACAGTTTTAACAATGAGTCTGTAAGTGACTGTGGAGGCCAATTCTGGATCCACATGTCCTTCCACAGTGGGGACATTGGTTTCTGGGCGGGAGTTGATCACGGTGAGGGTTTGCCAAGCGTGCCTTCCTCTTAGCACGTTTCTCCCTTGCGTCCTGAGTTTGAGCATCTTCAAAACCCATGACACCTTTGGTAAAGGCTGTTCTCCAATGCGAGGTCCTATTGTTAATCATTTCCTCCTGCATTGTGATAATCCAAAATCTTTTACCTCTCCATTGTGTCCAAAATTCACCATTAAACTACAAATGTTATTCCAATCCTACCAGAAGAATCAGAAACCAGGAAGCCCAAAATTTTAATAAGGAATGGGGGAAATGTATAAATTATCTTTAAAACCATTGTAAACAGCGAAAAACATTAGTAGGATTGGAATAACACTTGTCGTTTAATGGTGAATTTTGGACACAATGGAGATGGACCTGTAAAAGATTTCGGTTATCATAAAAGGTGCAGGAGGAAATGATTAACAATTGGACCCACAACGGGAAGGAGGGAACTTCAAGAGATTCTTTGGAATCTTGTTTTTATGTTGTATGTTGGATACGTGATTGTAAAACTTTAATCTGAAAAACCAAATAAATAAATTTATATAAAAAAGGAGGTGGAAGCAAACAGGGAGCAAGGAGGAGGGGGAGCAGGCCTGGGGGGGGGCTTGTTCTGGCCCCCTTCCTGGGGTGTGGGCCCCAGCAGGTATCTGACGCCAGCTTCTAGTGCCAATCCTGCTCCCTAGGCGAAAGAGTTGGAAACGCAAATTGCAGGCTTGCTCTACAGACAGCATCTAATTTTCTCCTGCACCGAGCGCGAATTTCCTTGTGAAGTGAGGGGAATGTTTCATCGCGCATTTCACGAGCTTACATATTTCAGCTGATGTACACAAACCCAGACCTTGACTCCTTACGAGCCTGCTATTCATTCAACAAAGGGCTGCATTTACAGACTGGAATGCTGGCAACTCACACAAAGCCTGTTGATGGAAAACAACCCTCTTTCCCCCCCTCCGCTTTGCTTTCAGCCGACTCTCGGAAAGGGGCCCTGAAAGCTTCTGCAGGCTTTTTTTGTGCACCACAGACTGTTTCCAAAGCGCACAAAGCCACGGAGTTACAAGTGCACAGCTTAATTTGTAGGTCTACGCCCCAAGTGCTAATTTGAAAATAAATTCCTCCGTGATAATATTCCAGCCTTGATTGAATTTCTGTCTGGAGAAAGGAGCTTGGTTTCAACTGGGCAATTGACACAGGCTATAAATAACCAAGTAACGCAAGCATTTTCAAGGAAAGTTAGCTAAGTGAGAAAGCAAATAGCTGCTTAGGATGAAAACGCGGGAGTGACCAAGCTAATGTATTTTCACTTTTTGGTGCAAGCGACGTGCCCGTTGTCGTGACCCAACAAGAGACCCAACAGAGATCTCTACCTCCCCATCGGAAAGATAACAGCCCCTCTCTCTTTAAAATAAAAAGTGTGGCAACCAGTCCACTTCAGTGCCAAGGGCCACCTTCTCACAGCGTTCAAAATTTAACAGGAGCATTTTGCACCTGGCTATCGGCTGCTTGCAAGCAAGCGAAGATGCCTTGGCGCCAGGATATCACCTGATGTCTCCACCATCTGGAGGTGCATGCCTAGGGACGCTTGGATCTTGACTGTTATCACACACAAGCAACACATCCTGCAGAATTCTATCCATGATATTTTATCTGCACAATCAGAATGCATTTCAGGAACCAAAAATTTGACTTTCGAGCCGTCTGGCCCAAACATGGCAGCTAGGAAATTCCATTTGGCAACTGTTAACAAGGGTTTGAGGAGCCATTTGGTGCTTAGCTTATATATTTCGAATTTCTTACACTGCTTTCTTTCCACGCCACCTCTACGAGACCTAGCACAACACTTTGTGTGGGAGAGACTGGTTCAAGCTGGGGAGAGTTCAGAACACTTGTGAAGTGCTGCGGACCTGGCGAGATTCCTCCTCCCCTGCCAGCAGCACACAGTGGCTGAATGGACTTCACTGTGTTAGGCTGCAGCAATACATTGCAGGGGGTTGGACTAGATGACCATTGGGGTCCCTTCCAACTCTACAATTCTATGAACTTATGAGAAGTTCCACAAGTTATACCACTCATCTTGGCCTACTGCCCCTCTGATATTTAGAGTTGTAATTCTCCGGCAGGAAATAAAGATGAAAAGCCCATAATACTATACTGACTTGGGAAACACACCCCACATGACATCATTCCATACTATTTCAATAACAATCCATACATCCTGTGGCCATTTTGCACTCCTTTCAAGGCCGTGTTGAATGTAGGCATCCTACTCTGCTTACACAATGTTGCCTTGTTACTCCTTCCTGCCCTTCCATCACCCTGTTCATAAATGCACATCCCTCGCTTAGGACCGCAACATGAAGCAGTGACTTGCGTGCCTGAGTTATATGCCATGCCAAGCGCTGAAGATGGCATTTTCATTTCCCTGAAAACACAACGCTCTTCGACAGAGGCGATTCAGACATTTAGCTCGGACCTGCCAAGCAAATAAGTGATTGCAAAAAAACGGTTCCCCTGTGTTGCAAGTCTCAAGTAGAATATGAAAAAAGGCAACGCATAGACCAATGTATAGGGCAAAATGTTTCTTGTAATGTCAAATGATATACAGCAAACTTTTATAATGCCAAATAATATGCAACGAAGACATATGATATAATTGTTTATATGTATATATTTTGTTTTGCTATTCTTTATAGTTATGAACTGAAGAAGACATGCCGAAACAGTGTACTTACCCGGAATGCTACCCGGAATGTTGCATATTATTTGACATTATAAAAGTTTGCTGTATATCAGTTGACATTACAAGAAACATTTCCCCCTATACATTGGTCTACGTGTTGCCTTTTTTCATATTCAAGCAAATAAGTGATGACAGATGGAACGATACAGAAGCACACGTAAGCCTAAGAACTGATGCTTTTTAATTGTGGTGCTGGAGGAGACTCTTGAGAGTCCCATGGACTGCAAGAAGATCAAACCTTATCCATTCTGAAGGAAATCAGCCCTGAGTGCTCACTGGAAGGACAGATCCTGAAGCTGAGGCTCCAATACTTTGGCCACCTCATGAGAAGAGAAGACTCCCTGGAAAAGACCCTGATGTTGGGAAAGATTGAGGGCACAAGGAGAAGGGGACGACAGAGGACGAGATGGTTGGACAGTGTTCTCAAAGCTACCAACATGAGTTTGACCAAACTGTGGGAGGCAGTGGAAGACAGGAGTGCCTGGCATGCTCTGGTCCATGGGGTCACGAAGAGTCAGACACAACTAAACAATACCAAACTGCTCTAACTTGAGTTTCTTCCAGAAAACCCTGCAGTCCTTCAGAAGGTTGCTGTGGGTTCCTCAAGGAGAAGAATGGGAGCGGGTGGTCTAAACCACTGAGCCTCTGTGGCTTGCTGATCAGAAGGTCAGTGGTTTGAATCTGCGTTGACGGGGTGAGCTCCCATTGCTCTGTCCCAGCTCCTGCCAACCCAGCTGTTCGAAAGCACAGCAGTGCAAGTAGATAAATAGGCAAGAAGGTAAATGGCATTTCCGCACACTCTGGCACTTGTCACAGTGTCCCATTGTGGCAGAAGCAGTTTAGTCATGCTGGCCACATGACCTGGAAAGCTGTCTATGGACAAACGCCAGCTCCCTTGGCCTGAAAGCAAGATGAGTGCCACAACCCTGTAGTCACCTTTGACTGGTTGTTTGACTGGTTGTTTTGAAAAGGTTGTTTTCTGCTGCTCCAGAGAAGCGGACACGGGGCAATGGATTCAAACTACAAGAAAGAAGATTCCACCTAAACATTAGGAAGAACTTCCTGACAGTAAGAGCTGTCCGACAGTGGAATTTGCTGCCAAGGAGTGTGGTGGAGTCTCCTTCTTTGGAGGTCTTTAAGCGGAGGCTTGACAGCCATCTGTCAGGAATGCTTTGATGGTGTTTCCTGCTTGGCAGGGGGTTGGACTGGATGGCCCTTGTGGTCTCTTCCAACTCTATGATTCTATGATTCTATGACTGGACTTATCCGCCCTGGGGTCCTCTACCCCCCCCTTTTTTTTTACCAAGGGGAAGATCAGGAACTTGCTTACCCTCAAAGGCAGCTTTCCACTCCAACAGGACCTTCAGTGAAGGCAGTGAATGTCCCGTGTGGGTGTCTGGAGGTGGTTGGTGGTGGATGGCAGTGAACAGATTGAGGTTGAATCCCGACAAGACAGAAGTACTGTTTCTGGGGGACGGGCAGGTATGGGGGATGCCTGTTCCTGAATGGAGTAACTGTGCCCCTCAAGGACCAGGTGCACAATCTGGGGGTCATTTGGGACTTGCAGTTGTCCATGGAGGTGCAGGTCAATTCTGTGTCTAGGGCAGCTGTCTGCCAGCTTCATCTGGTACACTGTCTGAAGCCCAGCCTGCCTGTGCATGGTCTTGCCAGCGTGGTCCATGCTCTGGTTATCTCCTGCTTGGACAACTGCAATGCGCTGTTTGTGGGGCTACCTTTGGAATCTACAACTAATCCAGAACGCAGCAGCTAAACTGGGAGAAGAAGGCAATTTTAAGATGGATTCTCTCTTCAAGCAGAACACTGAGGAGGCCGAGCAATCTGAGTGCATCCCTGTAACATGCCCTAGAATCAACTTCAAGGCACATGGCAGATGGCTCTTGCAGATGCTTAGTTACATTTTACAAGGAAGCTCTTCCTGAAGGCAGAAAGCTTGAGGACCACAGACTCAGGGGTAAGATTTGACATTTCCCCAGAAGTAAGTGCATGCATGAGGTCTCGGTGAATACAGCAAGAATGTATGCACAGATTCCCCAGTTCCCGTTCCTGCTGCAGTGACATGGAAGGTCCTCATTTCAGCACAACTAATGCCCCCTGCCTTCCTGTACAGCAGGAAATGGAGGAATGCAAGCAACCGGCATAGGAAGAATCCTGGCCTCCTTTCATGCTTAAGAGCTCTACTTGATGGAAGCTGACAACAGCTCCACCCAGCATGGAAGCGGCTGGTACAAAGGAGGGTTGGGCTGATCTTTCTTCTTGCTCTCCCCCCATGGAAATGTGAAAGCTAGCAGGTCTTCAGCTTCATTTCCCGCCGAGCGGTGCTAAGGGAGAAGAGCCCTAGAAATACGAAACTCCAGGGCTCCCTCCCTCCGTCCTTCCCCTACTAGTACTTGTCTTCCACCGAAGTGTGTGCATGCGCCAGATGCCAACTTTCCACTCCAGGAAGCAGAGCTGGTGTTCCATTCTCCCGGCCCAGCTGTGTTATTCTGGGATACGACTCCTCTTTGACACCCACATGGAAGACCTGTGACTTGGAGGCGTACGCTTTCCTTCCATCTCCCCACTTGCCTCTGTGCCTGCTTGTTGCGGATCATTTCTAGGAGGAGATGCTGTCTGCTGGAAAGCCTTCCCTTCTGTTCCTTCCTGGCTTGTCACTATTGATTCCATTGCTCTTGGCTGCCTGTCGACTTTCTCGGTTGCATTCCTCCCTTTAATAAAGTGGGTCAGAGCTTGGCACTGAGAAAGTGCGTTTTCTGGGCCTGGTGAGAGACTCTCTAACCCGCCCCCCCACCCCCAACAGCATATAGACCACATGTCATGCAAACGTCTGTCCATTATGGAGCGATATGGATTTCTTAGAGCTTACATTAATGAGACAGGGGGTTGTATGAGATAAATTGCACAATCCTATAGATGCCTACTCTAAAGTGAGTTTCTCCCCAGCTTACTCCCAGGTGAGTGGGCACAGGATTGCAGCTACAGTTACAAATATTTCACAAAAGGAAAAGGGAGGTGCTTATCGTATTTTTTGCTCCATAAGACACGCTTTTTTCCTCCTAAAAAGTAAGGGGGAAAGTCTGTGCGCCTTATGGAGCGAATGCATTGTCCTAGGGGCGAAAAGCAGACCGTGCTCTCTTTTTTTTTTAGAAAGGGAGAAGGGGGTGTTGAAAGGAAGCTGCGGAGCGGCTGATCAGCAAGCGATTGGGGGGAGAGATAAGGGAGGCTACCAATAAAGGAGGCTGGAGGGGGGGGGGAGTAAAGACAACGAACTTGCAAGGAGAGGAGACAGGAATATTAAAAGATGCAACGAGGAGAGAAATTAGAAGAAAAGGAAAAAATCTGCTCCAGCTAAGAAAGACCCTAAAGTAAACAAGAGGGAAGAGGGTATTGATTGGCAAGAGATTGGGAGAGAGAGGTAAGGGACACTGCCAATAAAGGAGGCTGGAGGGGGGAGGTAAAGACAGCGAACTTGCAAGGAATAAAGGAGGCTGGCTGGGGGAGGTACAGAGAACAAACTTGCAAGGAGAGGGGACAGGAATACTAAAACAAGCAGCCAAAAAAATCACGTATCCACTGTTTCGTGGGGCTGCACTGGCGGAAAAATGTGGTTACAAAGCACAGATCCACATGGATCCTCAGGATTTTTGCATTGGGCTACCCCAAACTCACCGCCAAATCACATATCATATCTGTGGCCACAGCATGAACCATAAAAACCATACATCCACTGTTTCGTTCAGAATATTTTTTTGTTCTTGTTTTCCTCCTCTAAAAACTAGATGCGCCTTACATTCAGGTGCGCCTTATGGAGCGAAAAATACAGTAATTAAAACAATAACTGCCAATTCCTTTATGAATGGTATTTATTTAGATTAATAGCTCTTCTTATCCCAAAGGGAGCTATGACTCAGTGACAGAGCATTTGATTTGCACACAGAATGGGGTCAATCTCCAATTTAGTGGTAACAGGGGATACAAATGGCCTCCAGACTAAGGGGGTAAAGCAGGCATCCCCAACCTGTGGCCCTCCAGATGTTTTGGCTTACAACTCCCATGATCCCTAGCTTAACAGGACCAGTGGTCAGGGATGATGGGAATTGTAGTCCAAAACATCTGTAGGGCCAAAGGTTGGGGATGCCTGGGGTAAAGGAACACATAGTGCGATGGTACCAGATCATATGCTGCACTCTATTGCATGGCACTGAAGAATGATGAAAGAAAACACAGATCACTAGCAGCAGATCACCACACCAGGCATTATGTATGACACCCACATGCTCAGGTTTGGATTACCGTAACATCTGGCTTTCGGTTTGTTTAATCCAGGGTTTCTCAAACTTGAGTTTCCAGCTGTTGCTGGACTACAACTCACACCATCCCTAGTTAGCTGGACCAGGTAAAGGTAAAGGACCCCTGACAGTTAAGTCCAGTCGCAGACGACTCTGGGGTTGTGGCGCTCATCTCATTTTACAGGCCGAGGGAGCTGGCGTTTGTCTGCAGACAGTTTATCCAGGTCATGTGGCCAGCATAACTGAGCTGCTTCTGGAGAAACCAGAGCAACACATGGAAACACCATTTACCTTCCTGCCGGAGCGGTACCTATTTATCTACTTGCGCTTTTTGGCATGCTTTTCAAACTGCTAGGTTGGCAGGAGCTGGGACTGAGCAACGGGAGCTCACCCCGTCGCAGGGATTTGAACTGCCGACCTTCTGATCGGAAAGCCCAAGAGGCTCAGTGGTTTAGACCACAGCACCACCCAGGATAATGGGAATTGTAGTCCCCCACAAAACAGTCAGAGACCTAAGTTTGGGAAACCCTTGAGGTTAAAGTTCTTTGTGTGCACCAAGAAACCCTGTGGTGATTTTAACTTCAGGCAACTGTTTTTGGTAGCAATTAAAGCAAGGTTTTACAAGGTTTCATTAACCCTGCTTGAAAATCACCATGGGTGCTGGGATATCAAGAATCCTGTTCCACACTTTTTGCAAAAGTGGGCAGCCATTATCTATCTCACAGAAGACATTCTGACCTGTTCCTTTTGTGCAATTCTCACCAAATAACAGCCTTACCTAAGGCATTGATTTGTTTTTGCAGACACCCATTAGCGTTGCCTTTTGTTTCCTCACAGAAAGATTCACACAACTGCTGCTTGAATAATCCCAAGGAAGCACTTTTGAACCTAGTCTTGCCTTGGAAGTCAAACGGAATCCATTCCGGAAGTCTGTCTGACTTCTAAAATGTTCGGAAACCAAAGCGCGGCTTCTGATTGGCTGGAGGAAGCTCCTGCAGCCAATCAGAAGCCGTGGAAGCCCCTTCGGACATTCGGCTTCCAAAAATAGTTCATAAACCGGAACAGTCACTTCCGGGTTTGCGCATTCAGGAGCCAAAACGCACGAGAACTAAGCTGTTTGAAAACCAAAATACGACTGTCCTGGTCCTTCAAATCTGGCTGGAGAAACTCTCGAGGGAGAGGACCTTGTTGGCAAAAAGAACAGGGCCCTTTTCTGATGTAGCTACAGACCCTTGGAGTCTTCCTGAGCAAGAACTGCAAGTGACCTTGTTGACTTCAGAAAATAGGTATCCCACGCAACCCTGTTTCTGGGGAGATGGTTATTAGTGTATCCACACACAGCGGCTCTACACTGATAGGGAAATGTGGGAAAACACAAAAAACTTTTTGTGATCTTATAGAGTGGTTTATGCTGGATAGGCCGCATAGCCCACACTGGTTTTACAGCAAAGAGTCTGGGTTTTGAGCATTTATTTTCCCCCACTCAAGTTCATTTCTCCAGAATCCCACATCAGTTTGCAATCTATATTTTTTTCAAACACCTCATGAAAATTCAGCCGCATGCTGGTGTGAATTTTTCCTAATCTTATATATTTGGACGCCATCTGGCCTAACATGTTTAACAAAGCAATTTCCCCCTAATATAACAACTTTGTGTGTAATTTCCATTAACACATGCATTTCAATCCACACTTTGCCCTAGTAAATGAATTTTTGCACACATTATTTGGTTGGACAGCTGCACTGCAAAATTTGGAGAAGTGTCAATTTCAAAGGATGGCCATTTTTGGATTTGCATATGGTTTTGGAAAGGGTAAGTTAGGCAGGTTTGGCTATAAAAGCAGGCTGGACCAAATTTCTCCCCTACCCCCAGCTGCAAGTCATACAAAACCCCAGGTACTTCACACTAACCGCAACTCACCATTACAAGATATGGGGAAAAGATTCGAGATCCAAGTCTGAGAAACAAAATGTGTGCCTGCAAGTTTGCGTGCCTCTCAATTTTTTAAAGAGGCTTCTAGCTCTCTCTCTGCCTAAACAAATATGTATTCCCATCTTAATAAGGCTGTGCTAAAGGGACATTCCATTCTCTTTTGTCTATGTTGCAAATTCCATTTTAAGCAGTGGATTGACTTCTTTGTTGTTGCTGCTGGTTTGGAGGAGATGGCGCGTCACAAATGGAGACATCAAGGACACCAAGTCTCGAGTGTTTGATGTTGTTGCCCCAACACCCACATCTCCACAGGCCTTACGTTTCAAGACAGCATTGAGGGACAGGAATAGCCTTATGCTCAACCATGTTTTGTGGCTAACATGCATCTCAAAGCCGTATCAGCTCAAGGAGAAAGAACATGAATGCACATTAGTTAACAGCTTCCCCCTTGAAAGTTCTCAGGCTCATCTGCCATTACCCTTGCAATGTACAGAGGTACTGCTGATGAAGAACTGTGACTGAGAGGAGCATAAATGTGCTTTTAAAAATGTGTATAAATATTGCCCCTTTAACTTACTGCCCTGAATATTAACAGGGAGGTGTTTGTCTTCCAAGAAAATCACCACCATCATAAACAAGACAGTAAAATAAAATGCCGAACTGAAGAGCGGCATGTCCCAGTATAACAGTAGCCTTTCAAAATTTAAAACCAGAGCATCCATTATAGATCTGGACAGTTATTAAAATAAAAAGTGGAGGAAAAACCCAGCTGTGACAATTTTTTAACCCAGGCAGGAGTTTAAAATTGAAAGAAATGAGCACACCCCACAGAACCGAGCAATAAAACACCTTTTCTTGCTCTACGGATGGCACTTACAAACAACTGATTGTACTCAACTGTTGCATTCAACAAGCTGAAACCAACCAGGTTTGTAGCATGTACTTAAAGCTATGTATGTCAAAAAGCACACCTGAGTGCACATTTACATGAAGAGAATGTAATTTAAATTAAAGACCATTTTTTCCTTATTCCCAGCTTTTTGCCCACTTGACTGTTATTCTCTGTAGTGACACGGGGGGCTGGGCCAGTAAGACACAGGGTGCTCTGTTGCAAACCCTCCAACTGCCTCTGTCCCATAGTTAATATTATGCAGATAAGCCAAACCTTCATTACCCAGTGCTGGTTAACACAATTGGCATCAGAGGTCCGTGGTTGAACCCTCAACACCAGCCTTCCCCAACCTGACACTGTCCAGATATTGTAGACTACAAGCAGAGAGCCAGTGTGGTGCTGTGGTTAGAGTTCTGGACTAGGACCTGGTAGATCAGGGTTCAAATCCTCGCTTAGACATGAAGCTCACTGGGTGACCTTGGGAGTTGTAGTGTAAAACATCTGGAGGGAACCAGGATGGGAAAGTATGTTCTACATCCTATTTTCTTGGATGGAAGAAAAATCTGAGAGAGAAAACATCCATAGTTCAACTTGAATCAGAACTCCCAGTGTCAGGGACTGGGCAGAAGAGGAATGGTGGAGATCGCCTCCCCAGCCTGACCCTTCCAGAGAAGAAGAAGACAGTTCTGAATTACAGCAGGGGCATGAGGGAGATCACAGCTCAGAGGCAGATGAGGGGGGAAAGCTGGGAAATAATGGGAAAGGAAGAAGACGAAAGAACCGGAGGGGGGACAGCTGATGGACACAGTGTCTTTAGAAAGCATTCCAGGCCCCCTCTCTCCCAGAACCCAGAGAGCACTGAAAGTAGCAGAGCAGAGCTCAGAGGCAGAAGGCACTTCTCAGCACCCATAGTGATGACGCATGAAGGGAGAGAGGGAAGGCATGGAGACTCACTCGGGGAAATGCCATTATTCCAAGAAGCTGCACTTCCAGGCCTCTCTATGTGAATTTTGAATAAAAAGCTATTGGTAATAACTTTCCTTTTTCTTATCCACTCCTGGCAACCTGACACACAGGGGCTTAGACCCACCAAACTTATTTTTAATGCCAGAGCTCAGATGTGGGATATGTTGAGCCTCTTGGAGCACATTCACAGTGCCTTCTCTGGGTTATGCGAGTAGCCAGAACCAGCCCACACACAAACCATAGTTCACAAGGCAGAGGATGCTGCATCTCAGCAGGCTTGAAGCTCAGTACCTCTCATTTTAGCAATCAGCCACTGGGGACAACTCTGGGCTTCATTCCTCAGTCTTTTCCACCCCCTTCTGAATTACCCTTCCTAATCGGTCCCTCAGAAATATAATGAAGTCCTCCTGTCACACCCCTTCTTTGTGGCCTAGTGAACCCAGTGAAAGGAACTCGGGATGAGACCTTCCACCAGCTGAACTTACTGTGTCCTCCTTCCACTCTGACCAATTGGCCTTGAAGTGACTGACCTCCATTGCAGAAGCATTTTTCTTTGTATACTGGGGAGTGATGCCAAACAAAATGATGTGTTCGCCAAGAGACACAGAGACACACAACCGCAGCTAAATGCTACCTCCTTCTCTTTCAGTCATAGAAAGGGGTGGCAAAAAAAAGGATCAATAGGTCTTTGAGTTTACTTTGTAACCCAGTTCCCAGACTAAGATTAATGTAGCCCAGTCAAGGGGAAAGAAAATAGTTTATTTGTATTTTAAAAATTGTATATCATGACACAATAATGATGTAGCATCTGTTCTATGGATTGCCTTCCCTATTCAAATTAGACAAGTGCCAACCAAATTGGTATGTTAGTGCCTGTTGATTTTGATTTAGACCAGGGGTCGGCAAACTAAGACCCACGGGCCACAAGTGGCCCACGGGGGTCGTCTAACTGCCCCCGAACCGAGCTGCCTGCTTGGCAAGTCCCTGCGCGCTGCACTAAACCAACGCAGCAGAGCGCAGGGACTCGCTTCCGCGGCGCTGGAAATTACGTCTGTGCAGATGTAGAAATTTGCAGGTGTGTGCGCTCACGATCCGGCCCACAGAGGGATCTCCACTGGAGTAAGCTGGCCCAGGTGAGGGAAACCTTGCCAACCCCCGATTTAGACAAGCCTTTCGGGGGGGGGGAGCCATGTTTCCTGTCGATTTCTGGGATTCAAATATGTACTTTATACTATTTTTTATTGTTGCCTTTTAAATATATATATATATTGTGGTTTTTTATTTTTATAAAGTGATCAATACATTTTGCAAATAAAGGATGAAGTGTGCCCCTCAGACAGGTTGAGTGGGTGGGTGTCAGGAGAACCCCCAAAACAGCTCTATGGGGGAGTGGGCAGATCGTTCTATCAGGCAAGCAGAAATGCATATGCAGATACAGTGGTATACCTCAGTTTTTCGAATGTAATCTGTTCCGGAAGACCGCTCGGCTTCCGAAAGGTTCGAAAACCGAGGCGGAAAGGGCAGGCTGCAATTGCAATGGAGAAAATTGGGGGAACTCAGCAGAAGCCGTTCAACTTCTGAGGCGCGTTCGAAAATGGAAGCAATTACTTCCGGGTTTTCGGCGTCTGGGTTCTGAAACGTTTGGGTTCCGAGATGCTTGAAAACCCGAGGTTCCACCGCAGATCTCATTTGCACTACATTGAATGTCTCTCTATATTCTCAGGCTCTCTCTCTGTCTCGCTTTTTTAAAAGAAAAAGAAAAAGAGGAACACATCAAAAATTTGATTGGCACATTTCACTTTGGAATTCATCTGCTTCTTTTGCTTAGTGGAGTAACTTTCCTTTGTAACTTATTATACCATCCGCCCACCTCTGTCATTGTCATTTTCTATTACCCACTGACGCATGTGATTTTAAAATACAAGTTCATATATATATATATATATATATATATATATATATATATGCATTTATTGTTAACAAATGCAATTGTGTCATCTAAATTTAGAACGAGGCATACATTGACTATATTTTGCAGCAGTTACAAGGCTGAACCACAGACAAAAATATCTCCAGGTATAGGGCAGTCTATAAATTCAATAAATGAATGAATAAATGAATGAGTATCTTGACAGCAATCCTTCCCGTGCTTTGCTGACATTGGTGTCTGCCTCAAATCAAGTTAGATCGTTTGGCACCTAAGCCAGTGTTGTCTACTCTGATTGGCAGCAGCTCACCATGGTCTGGGCAGGCAGAGGGTTTCCCCCCCCACATTATCTGCTCCCTGAGTCTTAAAAAATGGATATGCCAGGGACTGAACCCGAGACCTTCCACATGTAGTGCACAATATGCTCTGCCATTGAGTGATGGTCCATCCTGGATCAGATCCATCCATCCCAGTTGATCGAGTCTGTTATCTGGCTCCCACCGACCTTCCCTTCCCTTCCCTTCCCTTCCTACCAACCCTTTCAGCTACTTCCAAGAGGTAGCCCGCTCAGAGATAGCTGGCCCAGTAAAAATCTCTCCCATGAATAAAAAACTTATTTCATGCTCTACCCTTCAGTAACCAATGAAGGAGTAAATACACAGGGAAGTTCTTCTTGCCCCTGAAGTCAAGTACTCTTCCTAGCACTGATGTTCTTTGGAGAATTCTCCACACTAGGGAGTTCAGCCCGGACACTGAGATCCAGCGCTGAGGGCCTTCTGGCGGTTCCCTCATTGCGAAAAGTTAAGGTTACAGGGAACCAGACAGAGGGCCTTCTTGGTAGTGGTGCCCACCCTGTGGAATGCCCTCCCATCAGATGTCAAGGAAATAAGCAACTATCCTATTTTTAAAAGACATCTGAAGGCAGCCCTGTTTAGGGAAGTTTTTAATATTTAATGCTGTATTGTTTTTAATACTCGATTGGGAGCCACCCAGAGTGGCTGTGGAAACTCAAGCCAGATGGGTGGGGTATTAATAATAATAATAATAATAATAATAATAATAATTAGAGGTTGGAGTCCAATGACATCAGGAGAACTGCAGGCTTCCCAGTTCTGCACTAGACATTTATGCATATGTTTTAGACCTCTGAAGCCCTTTCTGGTACATACCCTTCCATCATGTAGACTTTAAAATGTAGATTCTTGGAATGTGAAAACAAAGGACAATAGTTAAGATAAAAAACCTCCGGAATTTGAAGCATGGGAAGCCATTAAACAAAATTAAAATAATAATTCGGTTGATTTGGAACTTTTCTTTTTTTATTTGATAATTGGATAAATAATTTGGAATGTAATTTGGAATGTTTCAAGTGATTCTGTTGTATTGGAAACCCTAATAAACATGATTTTGCAAAAAAAATAAATAAAATGTAGATTCTCTTCTAGAAGAAAAGCTGATAGGACATACTCAGAGAATTCTTCCCAGGAACTGGGCGAATCTGGAAATTTCAGCATCACATTTTCCCAGTCTTCTGTTCCGTTCTCCACATTTCCACACCGGTTTGTAATCAATCCTCATGAAAATTCATCAGCATTCTAATACAAATTTCTCCCAATAGGCACATTCTTACAAAGCAATTCCCCCTAAAAATGCCCTTTCGTATGCTATCTAAGCTAATATGTTCATTTTGACGTATACTTTACCCTAGTATACGCAGTTTTGTATTGGACTGGAGCACTGCATTACAAAATGCAGGAAAGTGCAAATTTCAATGGATGACTATGTTTTGGTTCAAATACAGTTTTGTAAAGTGTGAATCAGGTAGGTTAGCATTTAGAGGCAAATAGAACTGAATTTCTCCCTCACCCCTTCCCTAAAGCTGGGAGATAAACGCTAAGAGTTATTTTGAGAAATTCCTATTTGTTTTGAGCACAATTTAAAGGGCAGGAGATTACCAGAACATTAATGTTTAAACCAGCAAGCTTTACTTATTTAGTAGATGCCCTTTTCCAAAGTCTGCATGCCGAAAACTAACAGGGGGGAGTTTAGGGAAGTTTTTAATATTTAATGTTGTATTATTTTTAATACCTGATTGAGAGCTACCCAGAGTGGCTGGGGAAACCCAGTCAGATGGGCGGGGTATAAATAATTTATTATTATTATTATTATTATTATTATTATTATTATTATTATTATTCCTGTGAAAGTCACTGGGGATGAGACAAGAAGTCTTCCATAAGCTAGTCCCAGAAGCTCCATACTATCACTGGATTCATGTAGCCCTACGGTGCAATGCTAAAAGCTGTGCCAGACATAATCCATTGGATTCTTATCTCATTATACATGACAAAGCTATCTTTAGCCATCTCACCCCTTGCCTTTCCCTGTAAGACCAATTGCAGTCGTTAACAGTCGTCAACAGGTTTTCCACACCTATCAGCTGATCACCCATTCCCACCACCCTTCTGAGTAATACCCCTCCCCACTCCCTCACTATATTTAAGGGTCTGGTGACTTCCGTTTCAGTGTATCTGAAGAAGTGTGCATGCACACGAAAGCTCATACCAAGAACAAACTTAGTTGGTCTCTAAGGTGCTACTGGAAGGAATTTTTTATTTTATTTTGTTTTGACTCTGGCAAAACAAGGAAAGAAACCTTCCCTACATCTGGGGATCCAGGTGTCCTGTTGCCGTCATGCTTATACTGTTCACAGACCTAAAATGAACAACGATGTAGGAATCTGTGGTACCACACCAGAAACCCAAGGTAGTAGTGAGATGTGGGCAGGGCAAGCTGGCTCCCAGTATCCTCTGTCAGCAGTATGGCCCCATAGCAATTATTATCATTGTTGCAATTTCTAGAGCACTGATTGCGCGTGCACATCCTCAGGTAGCCTCATACTGTTACTGGTGTGTGGCCATGGGGGTTGATGAAGACGACTCTGGAAACTGTGGCCTGCACACCCCTCCGTTAGCTGACAGCACTGGGATCCCCACCCTTGAACAGGCCCTTGCAGAGCCAGGCAGAGGCCTGGGCCAGGTAAATAATGTGGGGCCCCCTTTTTTTCTACCCTGAGGATTTCAAGGCTTGAACCGTATCTGCATATAAAGACAAAATGGAAGATATAGATGATGATGAAGAAGAAGAGTTTGGATTTGATATCCCGCTTTTCACTACCCGAAGGAGTCTCAAAGCGGCTAACATTCTCCTTTCCCTTCCTCCCCCACAACAAACACTCTGTGAGGTGAGTGGGGCTGAGAGACTTCAAAGAAGTGTGACTAGCCCAAGGTCACCCAGCAGCTGCATGTGGAGGAGCGGGGAAGCGAACCCGGTTCCCCAGATTACGAGTCTACCGCTCTTAACCACTACACCACACTGGCTCTAGATATACAATAGTGCTTTTTAAAAATACATAGGGAAAAGGATTATTTTAAGTATTTACATTTAAATAATGGTGAGCGATTGTGAATATGCTGACCGAGGCCCCCTTTGGAATCGGAGGCCCGGGCCAAGTGGCCCATATGACCCCCCCCCCCCCGGTTTGGGCCTGCCCTTGAATTCTGCCAAGACTTGCTTTCCATATGCAAAGTCTCCAAAGGCTATGAGCATTGGCAGACTCTTTTCCCGTTCTCCCATGTGCCAGCAAGGATGCCCTGAGACAGCAACCCGTGACATAGAAATAATACACAATATATAAATACGTAAGATTTCAAGAACCAAGGAGAGAGGAGGGGTGGGAAAAGGGCTGCCATCTCCACCTCCACCTTGTCCTGCCATTGCGTTCCGTACAGCAGCTGAGCAACGATGGGCTGGGCCTCTTCTTCCTCGTTCTCCCCGATGGGTTACTTGCACAGCACACTGCATTTTGCTTGTGTCGCCTGTACATTGTTTGCTATTATGCTGCACAGAGCATGGCCGTGGGTGGCGAAGGCGGTTTTATAAATAACATTATCCCCTTTCAATTCAAGGCAGAAAATCACCGCCACCCACATTTCCTGAGCTCGAGGGTCCTGATTCCCATCTGAAACCCGTCCATTTTACTTGCTGCTACACGGTGACGTGTTTCGGCATGCTTTGCATATAAATGAGCAAAGTGTGCATTTTCACTTACGATTAATTCCCCCCCCCTTGCTGCAGAACTTAAATCTAAAGGCGGATACTACATCAGTACAGCGCAGAAGCACCTCCTAACCATTGTTGATATACATATCTAGATTCAAGGCCCCCACCCACCCCGTTTCAAGGACCGTAAAGCTACACACACATCTGAGTCTTGCACCAGTGAGAATTCAGCAAGGATCTCCTGGGGGCTGACCAGAGTGAGAACTGCCCGCAATTCTGGCTCAAAGGAAACCAGCTGAAGTCCTCTGTATCTGTTGGTGAGATTGACTGGGAAAGAGGGGCTAAGGGTATTAAGTTAAATAGGCTTAGGAACTAAGTTTCATCAACCAGCCTAATGCAAACCTCTAACTGTCATTTAAAGATATACCCTCATTACAGCAAATTTAAGTAAATCTTATAGTAACACAGTATAATAAATAATTCATAGCAAATAAAGAATACATTTACAGGTAGGTAGCCGTGTTGGTCTGCCATAGTCAAAACAAAAGAAAAAAAAAATTCCTTCCAGTAGCACCTTAGAGACCAACTAAGTTTGTTCTTGGTATGAGCTTTCGTGTGCATGCACACTTCTTCAGATACACTGAAACGGAAGTCACCAGACCCTTAAATATAGTGAGGGAGTGGGGAGGGGTATTACTCAGAAGGGTGGTGGGAATGGGTGATCAGCTGATAGGTGTGGAAAACCTGTTGACGACTCGAGATGGCTAAAGATAGCTTTGTCATGTATAATGAGATAAGAATCCAATGTCTTTGTTCAGACCAGGTTTCTCCATGGTTTTAAGTTTGGTGATTAGTTGCAATTCAGCCACTTCTCTTTCCAGTCTATTTCTGAAATTCCTTTGTATTAAGACAGCTACTTTGAGATCTTTTATAGAATGTCCTGGGAGATTGAAGTGTTCTCCTACTGGTTTCTCTGTCTTGTGATTCCTGGTCACAAGGTGCTAAAGAATACATTGTCACTTTTATTTAATGTGTGTTTGACTTGTTTTGTATCTTGTCTAAATTGCCCCAGCTACCCACCGCCCATCTGACTGGGTTGCCCCAGCTACTCTGGGTGGCTTCCAACATATATAAAAACATAATAAAATATTAAGCTTCACTATACAGGGCTACCTTCAGATGTCTTAGAAAGGATGTATAGTTACTTATCTCCTCGACATCTGGTGTGTGTGTGTGGGGGGGGGTGTTCCACAGGGTGGACGCCGCCACTGAGAAGGCCCCTTGCCTGGTTCCCTGTAGCTTCATTTCTCCCAGTGACCTGTCACAATTATACATTGAATACTACAGATCCAGTTAAAACATTAAGTGTAAACTTCCCAGTGAGGGAACCACCAGAACCGCTTGTGCTTCCCTTATGCTGGATTGGTGCTATAATGATCTCCCGGGGGGGGGGGGGGAGAGACACGACCCAAAGTCCAAACATACAAGAGAGGCTGATGCTACTCTACCAGTTTGAGTCAGCCCTAATACTGAGTGAGTGGGGAGGGAACCAATCACCTTCAAAGCAGCATTGCTTTGAAAAGGCTTAGGATAATATTGCTCAAAAGGCTGTACATGCCAGTCTACTTTAAAAAAAGACAAATCCATGAAGTATAAGCCCATCAGTGATAACTCAGCCATGATGATAATGTTCTACCCTTCACTGTGTGCTTCCGAATGGCAGTCACTGGAAATAACAGGATGCTGTTGCACTCAGTTGCACTCGGTCCTGATTGCAGGCTTCCCAGAAACATTGGGTTGGCCATCATGAGAAAAGGAGGCTGGACCAGACTGGCCTTTGGCCGATCCAGCAAGTCTCAACTGATGACCTGCTACTCCAAGAGCCATCAGGACTTTACTTGTGGTAGATGCTGTTGCCCCAGTTCCGGCTATTGTGTACCCTGATGTACCCATTAGGAAATAAGACAGAGACTTGTGTATTTGGCTACAGCAAGCAAGGATCCTCTATGCACAGAAATGGAAGGAGGAGAGAACGCCCTCAAAGGAGGAATGGTTGGTGAAAATCTTGGAGGAAGCAGAGATGGCAAAACTGATGGCACTAAGAGACACAAATTTAGAATCCTTTAAAGAAGACTGGATGTCCTTTCTAATGTATTTAAAATGCTATTTTCCATATGCGAAGACCACCGTGGGGTTTGAAGTGCAAGAAAAGAGCAGAATATGTTAAGAAACATGTTAAAGAGGATGAAATTAGATAAGACGGAACCTTAAAACACAATTTGGGTTATAAACATCGATGTTGGGTGAGCAGGAAGTCTTGTTGAACTGGAAGATAACTGTTGAGGAACAAATGCAACTGGATATATATATATATATATATATATATATATATATATATATATATATAAAGAAAACAGGACAGCTGGGAGTTTGATGCCACCAACTACCATGAGGAGTGGATCAGAAGCTCGAAAAAGTGGTTGAAGGGGAACAGAAGGTGTTAAGAAAAAGGGGCCCAGAAAATAGCCAGTCTGGAATCCATAGCTGCTGCTGCTGTTGTTGTTTTGTTACAAGAACTCCTCACTTAGCATTTCACATTTCTCTTGGACAGGTTGTATCTGTTTCTTATTTATAACACTCGGCTACATCAGCTGTTCATATGCTTCTACTGCTCATCGTGGGGGTGGGAGCATTGGTGGCTGGTTCCTCAGAGCCTTTGTGGGCACAGAAGTGTTTGATACCCTCCTATTCCCTGCCCCCTTGCTGATAACTGCTGAGTGAAAGTCATTTCACCCTGCGCAAAGCTGGCATCAACAGGATTCATTTAAGGAGCCTGGCAGGTGTTGGGTGGCGTTGGAATTCAACAACCAGCCCACAGGCAAGCTGCAGAGCACCAGTGACAGTGGGGGCAGGCGTCATGGGCCGGCTGGTGTTAAAGAGCGCTCTCTAAATGCTGCCTGGGAGACAGATGGCTGGGGTCCTGATCCTGCAGCTAAGAAGAAGCTGGCAGAGCAAACAGCTCTCCAGCACAATGCAATGAACCTGCAGTGCAATACACATGACATCACTGGAGCTGGAGAGCCAGTCAACAGGATGTCTCACGGCAGATGGGTTAAGAGGTGGATTGGAGTTCGCAACTGGCAGGATAAAGGACAACAACCCCGAGCTGAGCCAGCGAGCGGTGAGAGCTGGCAGAAGAAGTCCTAGATGTTTGGAAGACCTTTCAAAAGGCAGCAGCGGGGAAATTCATTGCATGCTTGAGGGCAGTCAGATGAGCTTCAGTAAGGGATATGGTCTTCAAGGACAGAATGGGTAAGAAGCCATCACTCAACCTGGGTGATTTGGTAGGCTGAGCCAATAGGGCCAGCTTTGATACCCAGAAAGTAAGTATATGGGCAATCTATCTAGGAGATATTTGTATTTTGAGGAGTTAGTGATCTAACTCCTTCTTGCCCCCCCCCTTCCTTCCTTTTCCCAATCTTTTGTTAAGCTCTTTGATGGCTGAGAACAGCCTTTAATGTCCTAATCTGTTGGAAGAAAGAGATGGTGATGAGTACTTTCTTTGATGTTGGAGGTTGTTTGGAGAAAGTGAAGCATTGGGAGAGGGTAGCTAATGAATAATCTGCACTAGCCAGTAATGCAATGACTGCATGTAGCCAGTCAGGCAAGCCACACAGCCTGGCTAGCTATCTATAAATCAGATGGTTTTGAGCAGGGTTTGGGAAAAGCTTGTGTACTGACTGACGGGGCTGTGCAAACTGAGGCTACCTGAGGGAGTCACTTCGCTGTTTCTTGAGGTCTTCCAAGTGGCAGAATGAAGTGCTTGCTTGGTATGTAGGTATTGCTTGCTGTTTAGAATAAAATCTTTAATCTTCTCACTCACTTGTGTTTTTACTACTTCTGAATCTCATTCTAAAAGAACCACTTTGCACTTGGCAAGACAGTGAGGGGCTGCCTTGTAACCACACAAACACACACACACACACACACACACACACACAGAGAGAGAGAGAGAGAACAAAATAAAAAATTCCTTCCAGTAGCACCTTAGAGACCAACTAAGTTTGTTCTTGGTATGAGCTTTTGTGTGCATGCACACAAAAGCTCATACCAAGAACAAACTTAGTTGGTCTCTAAGGTGCTACTGGAAGGAATTTTTTATTTTTTATTTTGTTTTGACTATGGCAGACCAACACAGCTACCTACCTGTAACACACACGCACACACATACACACACACACACACACACAGAGAGAGAGAGATGGACATGAAGAGAAAGAACAGTCCTCAGAGAAAAAAAAGCTCTGCTATAATCAAACAGCACATTGTAGAAACTAAGCCCTGCTCCTAAACCCCTCACTGCTTGAGGACATGGTTAGGGACACTTAATGGTGCCATCAAGAGATGCATTATTTCCAGTTTTGCACATGATGCAAAACTTTGTCTCAACAGAGAATTAAAAGTGTGAGAGACAATGGATAAATGTGGAGCCTTTAGCTCAAGGGTTATTCCTGCACAAACGCCATTCAATATGAACATGGCTAACAAAGGAGCAGAGAGATCACAGACATATTTTGCAATCTGATCACCCCCAAGCAATTGGAAAGCATGGTTACAGACCACAATATGTAAACTTAGTTCTAATTTTTGGGTGTGTGTGTGTCATTTGTCTTGCCTACAGAAATGTCACAATGTTGCTTTTGTGAAGATGACACACAGCAGGCTGCATCCTCAAGTGATGGACTGCAAACTTGAACATCTTATCTTTCCAAAGTGCTCAGCCGACTAAACCAAAGGTAGCTTGTGGAGAGGGCGGTGGGGTGAACGTTACAGAGAAGGTAAAGTCATGTTTCAAAAGCAAAACTAAGGCCCTTTTCCAAAGGCCTATCAAGCGGCAAGTAATGACTGCTGCAAACATTCGGTGTAGCAAACGGGAGATCGACTCAATTCAAACCAACATCTGGTTCACGTGGAGTGTCTACAATACATGAAGGCAGATGAAAATAGCACTTGCAAGTGTGTGACAGCGCAATAGCGATTTGAAACACTGGCAGTTAAGGAGGTAGCCTGGTGTGTCTGTCCAATTCTCTTTCAAATTCTCGCACTCTGAGCATTCACGGAGAACTCTAAATGTCCTGGAAGGCAGGCAGTGAAAGAAAGAAGTCATGGTTTTTACGAGTGGCTAGGATTCAAAATACAGAAAAGGAGAAATAAAATGAGTGTGCGCGTGTGTACCCCCATTTACACCTAAGCAAAACTGGGTTTTAAGAGATGGTGGGGCTCCTAGCCTACCGTGGAAATATTTTTCTATAGCAGAGGTTGTCAATCTTCTTTTTCCTTTTGGACAGAGGGTACATTTCAAATTTCGAGACAGTGCTGTGGCTTCCAGCCAAAAAACAGCTGCTGTGGGGGACATGGCGCAATGCAAAACGCCTGCTATGGGGTGTGTGAAGTAGCAAAAAAAATGGCTGCTTTATCTAAAGGAGCATAAAGAGATATAGGACCACAAAACAGTGGAGGGCACGAGCAACTCCATCATCTGCTGCCACACTCGCTCATGAGAAAGGCTCTTTGCATCTCTCGGCTGTGCAAGAGAGGTCAAGCCAGTGCAAGCAAGAGCTGAGCAGGAAGAACAGTCTTCCAAGCGTTGTGGGGGGGGGGATCTTTGCTGAGACCCTTTTGCAGCTTCCACAGGAGGTGCAACTCCTTTGATTCACATGGAAGAACCAGCTAAAAGGCCACTTAGGCTTAAGCATCTGGCTTTAAAAAGGGACACCTGTCTATACAGCAGACACTATAGCAAAGATCTTCTTCCTCTTTCTATGCCGAAGTCTGATAGTACAATATGAAAAAGGCAACACGTGGACCAAATAATGTAGGGCAAAATGTTTCTATATATTGTCAAATAATATTCAGCGAAATTGTTTTATATAATATCAACTAATATGCAGCGAAGACAGCATTCCGGATAAGTACACTGTTTCGGTATATCTTCTTCAGTTCATAACTATAAAGAATAACAAAACAGAATATATACATCTAATCAATCATATAAAGCATCATATAAAAAATAATACTCAGCATCAACTAGAGTCCAAAATAATATTCAGAAAAATAAAAACATAGTCAGAAAAATATTATTTTGTTAAGAGAAATAAAAAGCATACCTTAATATACATGCTCCTTGCGTGGAGTAGTGGTCACGGCCGTATGTAACCACTACTTTATTTAATTTGTTTATTGCGAAGAGTAATTGTGAGGTCTGTCTCTTTAAATGTCTTTCTGCCCTATAATTTGATTAGATATCACCTGTGGTTGATTTTGTGTATATCAGGTTCTGTGCTTTCCATGTCAGGTAGTAGTGGTTACATATGGCCATTATTTGACAATATATAGAAACATTTTGCCCTACATTATTTGGTCCACGTGTTGCCTTCTTTCATATTCTGCTTGCAGTTTGCAACACAGGTATCTTTTTTTTTGCGAAGTCTGATAGTATGGCATCTTGCGTTTCTTTCTTGAAGAGAGTACAGTATCTATTCCGCTTTATGTAGCCTGTAAACTGGTTTGAGCAATCTGATGGGAGCTGCGCCAATGAAGAAAAATCAACCGCGGCTCAGCCTAAGGAATCCAGATTGCAGAATGCCAGGTGAAAAGACCGCAGTGTGCATTAAGTGTTTCGGATTAAAGAGCATTATACTGCCTGGGTATGCAAAGCATCGGTTCGGTTCACTCTTTAAACTTTCGCGCAGACCGTAAATATTTAAGGAACAATTTATTGTGTCTTTCAAGCAGCCCGCTGTGATGACTGCACATCCTGACGCAGGCAAACTCACAGATCTTCTCGGGCTTTTCTGTTTCTTAGGAAACGCATTTCTCCCAAAGCAAAGCAAAACAAAACACTCTACTGCACATTCTGCAGGGGCTGGCTTCTTACAATATAATTGGAAGGACGGAGCTCATAGGGTGACAGTAAAGGCCGTTTTACCCATACCCATACCAACACGTGGGGCTACCTTTGAAGGTGACCCGGAAACTGCAATTAATCCAGAATGCGGCAGCTAGACTGGTGACTGGGAGTGGCCGCCGGGACCACATAACACCGGTCCTGAGAGATCTACATTGGCTCCCAGTACGTTTCCGAGCACAATTCAAAGTGTTGGTGCTGACCTTTAAAGCCCTAAACAGCCTCGGCCCAGTAGTATACCTGAAGGAGCGTCTCCAGCCCCATCGTTCAGCCCGGACACTGAGATCCAGCGCTGAGGGCCTTCTGGCGGTTCCCTCACTGCAAGAAGCGAAGTTACAGGGAACCAGACAGAGGGCCTTCTTGGTAGTGGCGCCCGCCCTGTGGAACGCCCTCCCATCAGATGTCAAGGAAATAAGCAGCTATCCGTATTTTTAAAAGACATCTGAAGGCAGCCCTGTTTAGGGAAAGTTTTTAATATTTAATGCTGTATTGTTTTTAACACTCAATTGGGAGCTGCCCAGGGTGGCTGGGGAAACTCAGCCAGATGGGCGGGGTATAAATAAATTATTATTATAATTATTATGATGATTATTCCCCCTCAAAAAGAATAAAACCTCAAGGGCAGTGACATTTACTGTACTTTTCTGTGTATACGATGAGATTTTTTTTTTACTCTAAAATAATGTTGAAAAACGTGCCTCGTGTTATACACAGATAGTGAATGGGGTGTGTGTGGCTGGGTGAGTGGCTGCAGCCAGTCAGCGACGATTTGATGGCTGATGGTTGCCTGCTAGATGGGCTGCTTTGGATTGGCTGCTGCTGCTCTAATTGGGTTGGTGATTGGTTTCTGCAGCAAGGACTGCTGTGGATTGGCTGCTGCTGTCACGATTGGCACCTGCTGTTCTGGGATGCGTGCGATTGTCAGCGGACAGCAGTTCTCAGGTGGGTTAGTGGTTTTCTGCTGGGGAAGGGTCTGCTGGCGATATGCTGTCGCTGTGGCAAGTGGGCGTTCCATTGTCGTCTGCCTGCGCTTGTTAGCGTGGGCGCTGCAAGTGAGTGATTTTTGGCAATCCCTCCTCCCAAAAAACTCTGGGCAATCTGTACAACTCTGAGCAATCCCCCCCAAAGGTAAACAATTCTGGGCATTCCCCCCCCCAAAAAAAGATCAACAACTCCGAGCCATCTCTCCCCCCCCCTTTTCTTAAATTTGAGTCCCCCAAAATAGGGGACATCTTATACATGGGGGCATCTTATAGACAGAAAAGTACGGTAAACCTATTAAGATTAGAGTGTTTTCTTAAACACACACACACACACACACACACACACACACACAACTGAGGAGCTTTATGAGGTTCACAATCTGAGCCAAGGCACATTTGTTCTGATTTAGCACTAAAGAGCGGGTGGAAGCGGCAAGTCAAAGGCAAAACTGCTGGGACCCTTGCTTTCTAGGCATGGAACAAGTGGGTAAGCCCTATTAAAGGCACACAAGCTCTGTCCTCCTTTTGCATCTGCCCACCCTAAGCGTAGTGGAGTAGCTTTCAGACACAGTGAAAAATCACCAGTGTCAAAGCAAGGATTCTTCAACATCAACTTCGTTGGACTGGTCATGTTGTTCGGATGCCTGATTATCGCCTTCCAAAGCAACTACTCTATTCCGAACTTAAAAATGGAAAGCGTAATGCTGGTGGTCAACAAAAGAGGTTTAAAGACTCTCTCAAGGCAAATCTTAAAAAATGTAGTATAAACACTGACAACTGGGAAACACTGGCCTGAGAGCGCTCCAATTGGAGAACAGCCTTTACCAAAGGTGTCATGGGCTTTGAAGACACTCGAACTCAGGACGCAAGGGAGAAACGTGCTAAGAGGAAGGCACGCTTGGCAAATCCACACCATGATCAACTCCCGCCTGGAAACCAATGTCCCCACTGTGGAAGGATGTGTGGATCCAGAATTGGCCTCCCACAGTCACTTACGGACTCACTGTTAAGACCGTATTCATGGAAGACAATCTTACTCGGCTACGAGCGATCGCCAGAGAAGAAGAAGACATCCTGTTGTACAGAGCAAACTTAAAACAGACCCATATGCACTGGGGCAATTGTTGACAATGCACCCCCAGCATCACTTGTCCCACCCACAAGAAAAACAACAATATCATTCTCATCCATGCAGATTCATTCTCCCTATATTTATTTCTGTGTATAATTTTGCCTTTGAGAAAACGTTTCTGAGACACACTGTAGTCCTTTTGATGTTTGGCTATGTAATAAAGAAATATGGATTGACTTTGGAAAAATTGGTCTATACATCCCTTAGGGAAATACAATCTGGACTAACAGACCTGTCTACGGTTGCGATGAAAAACAGCTCCTCTCAAAAATGCAAAAAGCTCCCCCATCAATTTGCCACTCCAGGGCAGTCACGTACATGCTCTTGAGCCATGTAACTTAAAACAGGTACAATTTTATAAGCATAATTTTAAATCAGGGCAAATACTATTTCCCATGTCGGTATTTGGGATAGTTGTGACCAACAATAACAAAGGGTGTTAGAATATTCTGCTGATGAATAATCAGATTCATTAGCAGGTAGCGGGGATGTCTCACCCTGAGTTGATCTCTCACTTGGAAAGGTGGAACAGCAACTACTGAAATGAGAGTGAATCTAATGAAACAACCTGCCCAAAAACACTTAGGGATTCTCTGTGGTAGAGCCTTGATTCTGGCTTGTCCTTTCAAAGGATATAGGGGTTCGTATCCTGTATACTTTTCTACACTGGATTAATTTGTCCAGGCGATCCTACTCAGGCTTATGAAGGAATTTTTTTATTATTTTACTTTGTTATGAATCCTAAAAATATATACTTATTAGGTATCATTAAGTGAAGACTCTTATTCTGACAGGTCTCTGGGAAATGACTGTTAAAAAAACCCAAAGTGCTTTAATAGTGCTTTTCTGTTTTTATTATCTGTATTTTAATAGATTTGGTTTTTTATATTGTTTTAGTTCTGTAGAGTTTAATTACTGTTTGACGCTTACCTTTCATATGTTTTTAGCTTTTTCAGTATTTTATCTGTTGTGTTTTAATTTGTGTAAGGCACCTTGAATCCCGCCCTGGGGGGAAAGGTGGGATATAAATAGGATTTATATCTGAGGTCCAGCTCTGAGGGCCTTCTGGCAGTTCCCTCACTGCGAGAAGCGAAGCTACAGGGAACCAGGAAGAGGGCCTTCTCGGTAGTGGCGCCCGCCCTGTGGAACGCCCTCCCATTCAGATGTCAAGGAAATAAACAATGATGTGATTTTAAGAAGACACCTGAAAGCAGCCCTGTATGGGGAAGTTTTTAATGTTTGATGTTTTATTGTGTTTTTATATTTTGCTGGAAGCTGCCGCCCAGAGTGGCTGGGGCAAGCCTGTCCGATCGGCGGCATATAAATAATAAAATTTATTTATTTATAAGTATACCCCATTGAGCTCACCAGAGGCTAACTTCCACATTGATGTGTATAGACATGCATTGCTATTTTTTTTAATTAAAATTTTATAGGGTTTTTACAATTTAAAGCACAAAACATTACATGGTAAAAAAAATTCATACTCTCCCCTCTCTCACTAAGGGGAGCAAATATCCAAGCCGCCCTCTCACAAGAGCACATACAATACCATTTCAAATTGTATAAATCATTGCATAGGCCTGGCCCTTTTCCTGGGCCAGCCATTCTTCCTCTTCTTAATTTCATCATCGATTGACTTCCTGTGATCCCCCCCTGTTGAATTCAAAGTCAAACCTAATTCCCAGTTTTCCAATCATCATCTATTTTATTTTTACCCACAATAACTTTCCTCCTTATCACTTTTAAACATATTTATACATCAAACTTAATTACTTATAATTTTTAATCGACCTCGGCCTCTAAATCCTTCTGAACTCTTCTAAGACCTTTATCAGATTTTAAATATTCAAACAAATTTTACAAAGCTAATTTTTCCCTCTTTCTACCCCCTTCCCTCCCTCTGGTCTCAAAAATTTTGGCTAATAGTTTTTAACATTTTCCATTACCGCAGTGTCCATATCCATCTGTCAAAACCATATAAAGAGAAAGATACCAAAAAGCATGTCCATTTTTTTAACCCACTCCAACCCTGTCAAAACCCTGAACCCAAAAGTCAAAGCAAACTGGCTTCTGTTTCTGTCTTGTCTCTTGCAGCATTGTAGACATGCACTGTTAAGAGGCTGAGATGTTTCACTATGAACTCTGCTTCACGGTGACTTCCCCCATCACTCCGCAAAAAGCTTGGCATGCTTTAATTCTTTAATCTCAGATTCAGGCTCAGCTGAGCTTCTACATATATTTGGAATGTTTCCCAAGTCAGAATGAACCCAGAGGGATGATGCTCAATCTTTTAAATCCTTCTCTGAGCAGCTATTTTTAACTTCCAGGTTCAGAAAATGGACCCACCCTCTGGCCCGAGAGCTTTCTAACCAATTCCTACCTATTACAGTCGACACAACCAGATGTTAGTCTTCAGCTGCATTTAAGACTAAAGGTTTCTTTTGCATGACTTCTCGCGCAGCCTGCTGGAAGTAATTTAACGCGGCAGGACATTTCCATCTGCATCCCCTCCATCGCCCTCCTCATCTCAAACAGAATCTTTGTTGCTAAATAGTCAAGAGCTATTGACTATGGGAAAGTGTGCGTTGCTGATAGAATTCTCTATTGCTTTCCAGTGATGCAACATGCTGCATCTCTCTCTCTCTCTCTCTCTCTCTCTCTGTGTGTGTGTGTGTGTGTGTGTGCGTGCAATCAGAAGCTGTGATATCAAATCAAAACAGCCTGTCATAATGTATCTCTGCTCCTGTGATCCAAGCTTTGCTGACATGTTGTGAAAACCTGGCAACATTTGAAGACATTCTTTATAAGGAATAAGGAAACAAGTCCCACATCTCATAAGCAAAGGCACTCAATTGAAGGTTAGCCATTTTTCATTGGGACTGCTTTAGAGGATGGAAGACTCCTCCAATTAATCACTCAGAATTCTATCTTGAGGAGCTGCTTCTCTTTTTATCTCCGAGAAAATGTACCAATCCAACTTGGATTTACATTGACACAACCCCCGAAAGTCAACTTCTTGCCTTGAAATCATGTTATAAATTGCAGACCATCTCCTGAGGGCCCAATGCTGTAACCTGCAGGTAAGGTAAAGGACAGTTAAATCCAGTCAAAGGCGACTACGGGGTTGCAGCACTCATCTCTCTTTCAGGCCAAGGGAGCTGGCGTTTGTCCACAGACAGCTTTCCGGGTCATGTGGCCAGCATGACTAAACCGCTTCTGGGCAATGGGACACTGTGATGGAAGCTAGAGCGCACAGAAATACTGTTTACCTTCCTGTCACAGTGGTACCTATTTATCTACTTGCGCTGGCATGCTTTCGAACTGTCAGGTTGGCAGGAGCTGGGACAGAGTTACAGGAGCTCACCCTGTTGAAGGGATTCAAACCGCCAACCTTCTGATCGGCAAGCCCAAGTGGCTCAGTGGTTTAGACCACAGCACCACCCGCAGCTCAGTCTGATAACTCTGCTTTTAGGTGAGAAGGTGGCACTGTAGACTAACAATGGCTCCCTCGGCTTGAAAGCGAGATGAGTGCCACAACCCCATAGTCACCTTTGACTGGACTTAACCGTCCAGGGGTCCTTTACCTTTCACCTTTTTGCAACGAGCAGCACATAAGGACACATCTACCTGTGAGTTTCTTGCAGGAATGCAGAAAGCAATGCACAGAAAGGAGATCAGGTTTCTATTATTAGCTATGCCACTTGTGTTAACTCCATAATATCTCACCCAGCACAGGTCTAATGTACAGACTACCATAGGATCAGTATGGACTTTGCCATATAGCTTGAGTGGATGAGACACGCATCAGAACCCTGAAGGGACAAGAAAGGTCATGTTCACAGATTGGACATCACGAGATCCAACATAGCTGAGTGGATGCACACCAGATTCTTCCACCCTGGCAATAAGATGGAACAGAAGCCTCCTAGCACCACCTTTTGAAACATTCCCCCGCCTGAACTAGAGAAACCATAGCACCATGTCTCCAAAAGCTAACACAGATAGCCGATCCAGAAGATGCCACCACTGATGCCAGTGCAGAATTGAGCGGCCAGGTTGCTCATCGGAGGAAGGTGGTTTGAACATATTATACTGATCCTGGTCCGACTGCACTGGCTACCAATTAGTTGAAACGGCTCAGGACTGCAATACTTCAAGGACTGCCTCTTTCCATATGAAGCTACCCAGACCCTGAGATCATCTTCTGAGGCCCTCCTTCCTGTGCCTCCTCCTTGAGAGGTCCGGAGTTTGGAAACACGAGAACAGGGCCTTCTCTGCAGTGGCTCCCCGTCTGTGGAATGCTCTCCCCGGGGAAGTTTGCCTGGCACCTTCATTATACACCTTTAGGCACCAGGCAAAAACGTTCCTTTTTAACCAGGCCTTTGGTTGACCTGATCAACATTCTATACCCTTTAAAAATGCTTCTCTCTTTTTTGGGGAGGGTGCTATTGGGTTATTGCTTTTATTCTGATTTTTTATATTGTGATCTTTTCTGTGAACCACCCTGAGACCTCCGGGTGTAGGGCGGTTTATAAATTCAATAAATAAAAATACTGAAAGCCACTGAGAGGTATAGGGAATCTGGTAGGACAGTGTTCTTCCCATCCAATTGACTATGGAAAAGTGTGTGCATCACCTAACACTGCCTGGAGTTGTCCAGCCACCACTCGCTCCACCGTCCTGCCCCAAAACAGAGACAGGGCAGTTATTTTTTTCCACACTAAAGGACCCATGCATTTGCCTTCTTTAACAGAGGTTCAACCACTGCCTCCTTTAGGACAGCAGGGACTGCCCTACCCCTCAAGGAGGCAGTCACATAGAATCACAGAGTTGGAAGGAACCCTGAGGATCATCTAGTCTAACCCCCCCCCGCAATGCAGGAATATGCAGCAGTCCTGTAAGGGGATCGAACCTGCAACCTTGGCAATATCAGCACCATGCTCTAACCAAATGAGCTACCTGGTGCATTCAGCACCTTCAAAGTTCACATACTTGTTTTAGTATTGCATGATAATCTACACTGAGCCTAAACTGAAGATTAGATTATAGTAATTCTGAAGGATAGGAAAATTACAGGAATACGTCCAGGAAGTGCTATTACTGAAAGGTATTATAACTCCTATTATGTTTTGTTTCCTGTCTAGGAAACGAATCAAGTCAGTGCCTGACAATCAGTTCTGAACACAGAATGTGTTTAGCAAGCTGCTCAGAAAGCCATCCTAATGAGATATGGTCTGGGGTGAAGTTATACATTGTTATTTTCCAATTTAAGGTGTCTTTCTGCTGCCACCCCACAATGAAAATTCACAGGGAGCCTGGTTTTATCAATGAGTTCCAGATTAAAAAAAAATTATGGGGCATATGACCACTGTGAAGTGACTGCAAGGAAACAACTTGCATGAAAACTGTGACTGTGTGAACACACCTTTAGTTTTCCCTTTGGGGGGGTGTCACAACTTACACAGGGAGAAAGCTATACAGAGGGGAGAGACAAATCCACAAATATATCAGAGCGCTTGGTGCCTTAGGATAGATCTGCAGATTTGGAGCCATGGAAGAGTACCGAGAGCTCACCTCAAAGCCTTATGACACTGAAGTGCAGAATCACCTTTCAGGGATCAGGATTTCGGAGCAGGCTGGACAAATTATCCTCTACTTTTTATATGCAGGGATGCTACTTATGAGTGCAGGGGGCCAATATTGGTATCTTCCCATCAGTTTCATATGAAAACACACCTGTCTAATCATGGCTGTCTTAATTTCACGATGTAATATTCTGAGTATGAGTGAGGGTTGGATTTTATCCAGGGAAGAAGGTATATTATTTCCCCTGTTAGCCACTCTGGCGTTGAAAGTTAGCAGCCATGCCATTCACTTCCCATTCTTGAGTTCTCTAAGGGGGTTTAAGAAATCAGCCTTTCAACAATTTTGCCAGCGGATGTTTCAAAGCAAATTTCCTGGCCTTGCTGTTGTATTGTAAAAGCACTTGCAGCTTTCTTCCACCCAGCTGCTAGTGACGTTGAAAAATTCAGCAAGGTCACAACAAAAGCAAAAGGTGCACTGAATATTGCGTAAACATTATATTCTTCCAGAATCTCTGATAACTGAAGCTTCACGCGGTCTTGAGGGACTGTGTTTTCCCTTAGGATCCATCATATTAGCTATTGAGGCTTTGCAGTGCATTGAATCTGCATGCACAGCTAAATCTGCAAGGACTCAGAACTTTGTAGCGTGTGTCTCCTCTTCCACCACCACAGCTACACATTCTAGATTTAACCTGAATGCATTTTACTGTGGTGGTGCATATTTGGTTCGGATTAATCCCAAAGTGAAGTGAACCACTATAGAGAGAATCGGGGGTATTCTTCAAAGCAGATTCAATGGACTTGGGCTCTTTCTAGGAGCTTCTGGACTCATTAAAAAATTATCTGTGGTGGTAGAACCATGAAAACTGGTGTCTAGATCTTGGGACATCACACCAGGACTAAGTAACTGTCACCTAGCAATCACGGCTTTGCCATGTTGAAAAGGGACATAAGAATCTGGCCTAAAGTGACTACTATACAGTGGTACCTTGGTTTTCAAACTTAATCCGTTCCGGAAGTCTGTTCCAAAACCAAAGCGTCCCAAAACCAAGGCCCGCTTTCCCATAGAAAGTAATGCAAAATGGATTAATCCATTCCAGACTTTTAAAAACAACCCCTAAAACAGCAATTTAACATGAATTTTACTATCTAACGAGACCATTGATCCATAAAATGAAAGCAATAAACAATGTACTGCAGTCACACAATCCATCAATCAGTAGCTGAACTGTGTTCCACACAGTCACAAAAACAACAAAAAAGAGCTGCAAATACACAAAATAATTACCGTATTTTCCGGCGTATAAGACGACTGGGCGTATAAGATGACCCCCCAACTTTTCCAGTTAAAATATAGTTTGAGATAAACTCGACCACAGATTCTCCACCCGGCGTATAAGACGACCCCCGACTTTTGAGAAGATTTTCCTGGATTAAAAAGTAGTCTTATACGCCAGAATATACAGTAGCAAGAACAGACAGACCTCAGTGTAACACTCAAAACGGAAGTGTGGCACTCAAATCGGAAGTGTAACACTCAAAACGGAGCACGTTCGGCTTCCGAAAAAGTTCGCAAACCGGAACACTTACTTCCAGGTTTGCAGTGTTTGGGTTCCAAGTTGTTTGAGTACCAAGGCGTTTAAGAACCAAGGTACCACTGTATTAATAAATATTCAGTTATTTTTTCTTATGGAAGTACC
The DNA here is from genome assembly GCA_900245905.1 of Lacerta viridis. Lineage (NCBI taxonomy): Eukaryota > Metazoa > Chordata > Lepidosauria > Squamata > Lacertidae > Lacerta > Lacerta viridis. The sequence goes on along the minus strand of OFHU01003661.1, from coordinate 377,097 downwards.
AGTTGGCTTGCATCTTGCTTTAACCGAGTTTTTAAAGGGATTGTATTATACAGAATTTACCTTTATTGGCAGAATTATCAGTGTCCTGTAAACCTTTTTCTATCGCACATGTCCTTCAGCGAGTTGGGAAACTTATCCTGCTTGCGTAATCGAGGTCAACTATTATTTCTCTCAGTTGACTCTAGAATATGAGTGCAATTAACTATTCTCTCCCAACTTAAAGCGAACGGATAATTACTATTATGACTATAGCAAGGATTGGTTGGGGGGGGAGGAGCTAATTGAAAAGGCAAATTATACACTTCTCTCTCCAGAAATGCTGCCACCACAGCTGCCTCAAATGCTGAGCAAATCGTGAGTAGCTAGAACCAAGAATGGGCCACACTTCTCAGAACAACATCCGCAACAACTAAATTCTAGGGGAAACATGTTAAAGAGACATTAAAGGTAACAATAATTGATTTCATTCCTTCAAAATACCTTCAACCAACATCTGCCAGTGTTCCCCAGTTTCAATGTTTTGGTTGAAAAACTCAAGATTTCGGGAGAGTGGAAGGTTTTTTTTTTTCTGAAGCAGGCTTTAAAAAATATTATTTTTAAGCCACTGCAATCTATGCTTGGTGCCTTCCTAACTGCCAGTGCAAAGATAGCATCAGCTAGCAGATGAGTTGGGGACACCAAAGGATATTTTATTTTTAGGCACCTGCTAAGTAAAATGTTTATTGTTAAGTGTAAACTTTATTAAAATTGTGTGTGGCGTTGCTTTGTTTTTCAGAGAAATATTAATTCGTCATGTTTCACTTTTTTTCTCCCTCTTTAGAACAGGGGTTGGAAACCTGTGGAGATTGAGATGTTGTTAGATTCCCAGCTCCCATCAGCACAGCCGGTGTTGGGAGCTGAAGTCCAAAAATATATGTTGTTTAAGTAATGAATTATATATGATTAGTTAGTATCTTAAAGATTATTAAGAATAGTGGTGAATGTTAAGAAAATAGTTACAAAGTTACCAAAGTATATTAATATTGAACGCAGTTGAGGGAACGGGGGAAGTCCCCTAAAGAAGATAGAAACTAGAGTTAAACAATGATTCTTTAATGTTCCAGTCTAGGTATGTATAAGTTTTCTTTTGATGTTTTTTATGTTGTTGTAATGTGTTTGATGTGCTTTTTTATTATTTGTCAATTGTTCTTGTTTTATTTGTTTGATATGTTTGTTGTTTAATGTAGAAAATAAAAATTTTATTAAAAAAAAAATGAAGTCCAAAAATATATGGACAGGCCACAACCAGGTTGTGTCCTGGTTCCCATCCAAAACACACAGACAGAGGCTCTTGCCTGTCACATAAGAAATAGACTTTTGTTAGGGAAAGTAATGGCACAGGCTTGGCAACAGACACAGTGCTCAGGAGTCACGATTCAGAAATTCAGGAGCCGGGCAAGTAGCTCAGAACTGGGTGGAAGTGACCAAAATGTCCCAACAAGTTTCTCCACGCCTACTGCCAAACTTTTAACAATGGCATTGAGTGACTCACTTGTGAGACTCTCTCCCCTTGTGGGAATGTTGGACTTACAAGTGTGAGCTCCATCGGGTTGGGGGCTGTCCCCATCTGCAAATGAGATGCCTGGTTCTAGGCGACATGGCCATGCCCTCTAGTTCTGTCACTGCTGCCAGATGTTCGGTCTCCCCCCCCTCAACTGATCAAGACCCTCCCCCAGTTCTCACTGAGGTGATTGATTGAATTTATATGCCGCCCTACACCTGGAGGTCTCAGGGTGCTTCACAGAAAAGATCACAATATATAAAATCAAAACCAAAACCAAAACAATAACCCAATAATACTCCCCCAAAAGAGCCACATTTTAAAAGGGTATAGGATGTCAATCAGGTCTACCAAAGGCCTGGTTAAAAAGGAACCAGGTGTATAATGAAGGCGCCAGGTGAACTTCCCTGGGGAGAGCATTCCACAAATGGGGAGCCACTGCAGAGAAGGCCCGTTCTCGTGTTGCCACCCTCCGGACCTCTCGAGGAGGAGCCACACGAAGGAGGGCCTCAGAAGATGATATCAGGGTCTGGGTAGGTTCATATGGAAAAAGGCGGTCCTTGAGGTATTGCGGTCCTGAGCCGTTATCTGATCTGCAGAAGGATTGGAGGTGAGAGCTGGCATCTCTGCTTCCCTCTCCAAAGCAGGGAAGTCAGGGTGGAGCGGGTAGACCACCATTCCTCTAACCCAGGTTCCTACCTTCCAGCCCCCTGCCCTCATTTCTTCCTTTTCCTCCTCCATCTGACCCCATCAATCCAAGCCCAACCCTGATGGCGTTGTGGGGCTCATGAAAGGTTGCCCACCCCTGTTTTGGAACAACAGTGTCTGAACATCACAGAATTATGAGCAATGATAACTGCTTTCAAAATCCTGCCGTAGTTCCTGCTACTCTTGCTGCCTCTTGTGGTAAGAGTACTACTTATCCGTTAGACATTCCCATTCTCTCCCATACCTCTTAATTTGCTCCAGCTTGTTAAACAAAGCTACAGAAGCTATGGCAACGTAGCTTAAACCGAAGCTCACGCACCTAGCAATGAGAAGCCTGCAAATAAGCTGCCTCCCACACCCAAGGGAAGATACTGCATTCTGTTTCCTGGGAGGGGGGAAAAAGTGGCTATAGTGACTTTATATACAACCATCAACTTTTCAAATGTCTTAGTCCATACAAGAGAGGGTAGACAGAAGATTCTGGCAAAATGGGCACTATGAAAGTTTATGGCACAGTGAATCTGGCAGCCTAAGGTGCCATTGTAGGGATCTGTATAGTTGCTAGGAGATATTATCCTTCCTCCCTCAGGTTTGTGAGTCCAGCAGAGTGACACCCCTTTGCAACTTTAAAGGGAAGCTTAGATTGGCTAGTTTTAGCCTTTGAGTTTAAGTAATCCAGGATGCTTTAAGACAGACTGGATTCTCCTGGTATTTCCCCCTTAAAAATATATTCACAAAAATAACCTTGTAAAAGTACTTTGGCCACCTCATGAGAAGAGAAGACTCCTGGAAAAGACCCTGATGTTGGGAAAGATGGAGGGCACAAGGAGAAGGGGACGACAGAGGATGAGATGGTTGGACAGTGTTCTCGAAGCGACTGGCATGAGTTTGGCCAAACTGCGGGAGGCAGTGGAGGATAGGGGTGCCTGGCGTGCTCTGGTCCATGGGGTCACGAAGAGTCGGACACGACTGAATGACTGAACAACAACAAAAAGCTAAAAGTAACATTTACCCACTCAGAATGCTCGCTGGTGAGTAACAGATAATGGCAGCTTTGTTCAGGCAAGCTTAAATTGGCAATCCAGTTACAAAGGCATACTTCAGTCTAGTTTGAAATGGAGTTCTGCATCATTCTACATTGCTGGAATAAGGTGAAAGAGCAAAGAGGAAGTGCTCAGCCAGGTGAGATTATGAATGGCTACAGACAGTGGGAGTGGCTCTTGGAGTCCTCTCTAGCAAAACTGACAGGAAAACTCTGTGAGCTTCAGCTCCTATCATGTGCCTATCTAGCAAGCATGCATTGTTGGTTTGACTGCATTGTAAATATCACACAGCCATCAGGTTCTTTGTTGTTTTCATTGTGAAAACTTAACACTGACTGTGTCAGAATGGGGAAAGGAACCCACCAAAATAAACTATGGCAGATAACCAAGCTCTGACTCTGGTGATTTATGCATGGAAGAAAAGACTCAGGAAGCCACAACAGCCCACTGGTTTAAAAATAAAACAGCAGGCTTCATATGCACAAGTCAATGTTCCCCCTCAGTCATTCACAAATAGGCACCGAAAGTTCGTTTGCTATTGGACTGGGCATATATAAAGGAAATCTTTTGGTATTGAAAGACCAGGCATGCTGGAGGTGAGCTGCAAAGAAAAGGATACCTGGTTACCTGGGGTCAATTCAGGCTCACTCCAGGTGACCAATTTCAGATGGCACTGTGTATCTCAGAAACATTTTTTCCTTTGCCTCAATTTGCTGTTTACGTTCACTCAAGATTGCACCCAGTGGCGAAGGAAGCCACTTGGGCGCCTGGGACGGCAAGCCCAGGGGTGGGGTGAGCCGCCCATCGGGCCAGGGCACATTGCAGGGCCTCCGGAGCCTGCCTGCTTCCTCCCACTCAGCTGCCCTACAGTTTGGGCAGCGTGGAGTCAGGGGAGACATGTGGCTCGAGCACGCTGCAGGCGCCACAGTTAGTGCCACCCAGCATTTTGTCACCTCCCTCAGTGGTGACATCTGGGGCAGTCCGCACCCATTGCACCCCCTTCCTCCGCCCCTGATCACACCTCTGCTTCAAGCAAACAGAAGACGACTGCTCAGGAAGTTTGACAATGGCCTTATAATCATACCATCCACACTTCAAGTTCTAAGGACAAGGACAGCGGCAGAGGTGTTCCCTGTAGCTTTAGTCACTGCTAATTATGAAGCCACCATCATCTGACCAGTTCAGAAAGCACTTGGGATAGGTACTATATAATCTCAACATTTGCATCACAAGTTGCTCTTCTCAACCTTTTTGCCTCTCACTTGCTTTGCACGTGTTGAACAATACTGCTCCCTAGAATAGGCACAATTACGGAACAGGGGTGTTTGCATTCCATATCAGCAGTTTTCTATTTCAATAACCGAATTCTTAATTCCGAAGCATAAATACTGGAATTACCTGAATTGCTATATTTATTTTCACCCTTTGAACATCTCACAGATTGCTATTTTCTTTTCCTTTTGACAAACCGCACACTGGATGCATGGCACAACCCACAATTAGGCAAGCAAACATTTTTCTTTAGAGAGAGAGAGAGAGAGAGACAAATGGGTGGGGGGGGGACATTTAAGACTCACAGTCTGCTTCTAGAATGGCACGGACAGATTTAGTAAGTTCCTTAGCTTCTGCTGCAAGAGATGCTGGCAGAGTGCGTCCATTCCGTCCCAGGCGTGCAATGAGTGTTTTAGAGGAGAATGTGGCTTTGCTGTCACTGAAGGAGACACACACAAAATGGCCATGTTTTAGTTGCAATGCAGCAGCATTCAATGCATGCTCATTTTCAGCTATAACTATGCCGCAATGGTAGTCACGAGACTGAGTTAGAAGAACGCACTGTTCTGAGCCTCCAACATAGCTTTTTATTTTTAACTAGGAAAGTGCTAATGGAGTGTGTGTGTGTGTGTGTGTGTGTGTAAGGCCAAACCACCCAGTATGAGTGCTGAAGGGCAGGCTTTACATCACTGCATCACTGTCACCAAGCACAGTGCTTTACTATTTTCCATGTGTCATTGAATGGCAGCTATTATATGGAAGTACACTCCCAGTACGCTTCTGAGCACAATTCAAAGTGTTGGCCCAGTATACCTGAAGGAGCGTCTCCACCCCCGTTGTTCAGCCCGGACACTGAGGTCCAGCTCCGAGGGCCTTCTGGCGGTTCCCTCACTGCGAGAAGTGAAGTTACAGGGAACCAGGCAGAGGGCCTTCTCGGTAGTGGCGCCCGCCCTGTGGAACGCCCTCCCTTCAGATGTCAAGGAGATAAAGAACTACACAACTTTTAGAAGACATCTGAAGGCAGCCCTGTATCGGGAAGTTTTTAATGCCTGACATTTCATTATGTTTCTTTATGTGACATTTCATTATGTTTCTTTATGTGATGGAAGCCACACAGAATGTGATGGAAGCCAGGCAGATCATCGGGATACAATAACAGTAACAATAACAATAAAAAAGCAAAGAGACATTGATTCTTTCCTCCCAACTGCCATTTGGAGTTGTAATTAGTTTCTATGGCCATTCGGCAGGAACCAGGGCATTTGGCGCCCATTTTTTGGGGATGTCCTGAACACAAACAGGAAGGGCAGCTAAATCCGATGAACCCTGGCTATTTAGAACCTTCTGGTTGGTTTGTTTTTTGGGAGGGAGAGGGGGAGGAAAAGGGTCACAGCACAGTGGCATGCACATGATTTGCATCCCAAGGACCACAGGTCCATTCATTGCAAATTCATTCATTTATGTTATTCCACGATTCAGACGTTTGCTCCAAAAGTGGCTCGCATCAATTTAAAGCATGAGAAAGGAGGGGAGGAGGGGGCATCCTGCAATCTGACTCTACAAAAACACATGTTAGTTGGGAAGTTGTGAGAAGGAAGGAAGGAAGGAAGGAAGACTTGCCCTCACAACCATCTTTGAACATCCTTCATTTTCTTGAAGTCCCAACATGGGAAGAACCCATGATGCCAGCACCCCTCCAGCCTGAAGAGGTCATATTGCCTTCCTTCGGACTCCAGGTCAGAGCTCATAGCAAAAACCTGACTGCCACCATACCACCGCTCCTAAAACTGGCTGGGCTCCTTTAAGAGTAGAGGTTCCACTCAACAAGAGTGGGCCTAGCTGCTAAGAGGAAGCTGCACTCCTGCTTAAGCCTCGGGCTGGTTTTTTTTTTTTTTTGAATATTTTTTATTAAATATTTTCTTGATTTACAAAGGTGTGTGCAATGTCTCTCTCGTATTCCCCCCCCCATGTAACATTTTTACAAGTCAGTTTCGGTTGTTGAGGCATTAGGAAGAAAAGGAGGAAAGAGGTGGGTGGGATGGGGAGACGGGTGGGGTGGGGTGAAGATGTTTCTATCTTACTTAATATTAGTAGGGTTTGGTGTCAGCGTTGTTTGCGTAGGTTCTCTGTTGTTCGCTTGTGCTTCTTTGGCGGTGAGAGAGGTTGGGGTTGGCGTAGGGTGTGATTGTTCATTTGTGGTTGGCTGTGGTGATCTTTGGTTTCCTGTGTGAGTGGGGTGGGTGGGTGTTTTGATCAGGTTAGCCATATTGATTTGTATGCTGTCAGTAGATTTTTGTCATTGTCTTGTTGGGCTGTGTGTGTGATGAAGGGGAACCATACTGGGGTGAAGGTGTCTTCTTCTGTTTGTCCCCGTGTCAGTTTGGCTGACACGGGGACAAACAGAAGAAGACACATTCAAGCATCAAGCAACTAGCCAAAGCAGTATTGGGAGCTCTCCAGGGTGCTACCTGCCCTGCTGCTCTTTCGGGTCTAGACTTCTGCTTTGCCTCACCTTCCTTTGCTACGGTCTCAATTCTGCTAGGGTTGACTTACTGGTTGCAAAACTGGGGCTAGTGTCTTGGGGTTCCTGTCATCTATGCCTAGCAGCTCCCCACCCCATTTGTCCACTGGCTGGAGCACTGCCTACAGTGGAACAAAGAAATGCACTAGATTGCCTGCAAGCATTCCTCCAACTCTTAGGTTTCTATTAATACGTGGCAAGTGGTCGTTAATGGGTTTTTTAAACCCCAAACTGGTGGCTTTATTTGTAATTCCAACGTTCCTGAAAAGGAACAGGTGTTAGTTGGACTCAAAACTGAGATCTGGGGTCAAGTGCCCCCTGTACTATAGACTCAGTTGTGTGGCTGTGGGCAAGTCACTCTTTCCCAGCCTCATTTTACTCTGGGTTTAAAAAATAATAATGCATGACTAATGGTCCTACCACACAGGACATTCTTAGTATTAACACAATAAGGATGACAAAAGTCCTGCAAACTGAAAGCGCCACAAGAGGTGACTAGCAGAAACAGTAACTGTAAGATTTAGAAAGTGGTTCAGTATGTATTTGTATTTATTTATAAATATTTATTACGTACTTAGGATAACTTCACCAAATAAGCTGCAGTGGCACATACCAATCTTAGGTTTTCTTACCTTAAATTGGTCAATGAAGTAGTGGTATCCAACAGCACTTCCGGCACAGCCTGTTGGCAGATAGTCAAGAAATACGGTTTCAGAAAGTTTGCTATAGCATCATCTTTTTTCTCTGCTTAACAGGTTGCTAAACGTGAAACGTTGAGACTTGTGTACCTTACACTTAAGATGACCTTTACCCTATTGGCTGAAATTCACATCTGACTCGAATTGGTAGCAAAGTTGCTGTTCATCCTAATGGTTGCTGGATTTTTGAGTTGCCTTCATGAAGATCGGGATCCTGATCCTACAAGGGCCTGGAAGGGTTGTTGCTGCATCAGCACAAGCTAGGCAGCATTCAGCTTCTATGGTCTCTGCCCACATCACATAATACTTGTGGCTTGAATCTAACACAGTGGCGGGCAGATTTCTGGCTTGCTGGATCTACTTTTCTTTTCTTTATTGCTAGAAACCCAATGGCTTCATGTCGGTCAAGTGCAAAAGGCATATAATTAAATAATTTTGCTCCTCGGAGCACATCCTCCAACTGGCTTTCAGTATCAGAGCTGGACTGAGCGTCATCTCACACAAGAGTCCACTCATTGTATTTATTTGTTTCAACAGCCAAATTCTGGTGGGGGAAAAGTCATTTGGTTCCTTTTGTTAAATAGCTGGGAGATGGAGCCACTGAAATCGACCCAGAGATCTACCAGTAGATTTTGCTTTGAAACCTTTAATGCAATTAAGTAACTTTTAAACACACCACACTACCTATGTTTACGATCTGGCTGTCCTTCAATAACGCCCTCCTTTGCTCACCACAAAATTTCTGGCTACAGATTTACTACTTCTAAAGAGGCCTTGCCGCAGCAGTTTGTTTTAAATCTGGACTTCACAAACCGCAGCTGATGAACTCGTTCTTGACTTTTATTGTGTTTGGCTCCAACTGTCAGCTCTGAGGTATATAAACAAAACCCCACACACCCAACAAAAAATGAATATAAATCAGCACGCCTTGCTCCTTTCGGGAGAAGCAAGTTGCCAAAAAGGGCCTTTACCTCAACAAACTGAAGCAGCTTTTCAGTTGCCACCTCAAACATCTTCTTGGCAGTTTCGGATTTTCTCAGCTGGCAATCGAGCACTGTAATCCTCTTTCTTAAATCTTGGATGCTGTCCTGAGGAACAAGAAATTCAGGTAGGCCACCAAACCAGACGCACAGGAAGTGAGGTGTTGAGGAAAACGTTACACTAAATTGGTGCCCAAGAGATGTTTTGGACTATAATTCCCAGCTAGCATAGTTTGAAGCATGTTACAGTTCAAAACATCTGGAGGGAACCAGTTTGGCAAAGTCTACTCTAGAAGAATGAGCAGATGGGGGAGCTCCTTGTATCAAGATCTAGTCCAAATCATGGGTACCGTACAAAGGGTACATGCGTTTTTAGGTTTGTGAGGGGACAAATGGGCTTGCAGTCTTTCAGGCCACTGGAAGAGAACATCAGAAGAGTAAATCATAATGTAATAATGGAATGCTGAATGGTTTGGGTTGCGGACCTAACATATAGAATAAGAGAACAAGAAGAAATACGTTTAAAGAAGATTGGGAAACGTTTATTGACTATATGGGAGGGGGAATTGTGTACACTTGAAAATGCTGGCAGCATTTAGATAAATTCAACAGTGTAAACAAGTTTTGATGGGTGTAATAATGGAATACCTAATGGTTTAGTTTATGTAAAATACGCAGGGATTTATGATTTGGGAAAATGGACCATGGAAAGAGAAGAAGGGAACCCATGGATATTTTAAGGTTGTTTAAATGAATATTTTGAAATTGTAAAACAGAAAATTTAATGAAAATTATACACAATAAATAAATAAATAAATAACTTAAGCGGGAAAAAGTAAATTGTGCCCTTAACAAGAACCAGTTAACAACGCTTATTATCTCGCAACTAACAAAATGCCTAAGACAGGCGGGAGGGAGAAGAAAAGGGGCCTCCATAGGACAGGGATGCCAGAGGTCATACTCTCTGTCAGGCATCCCCAAACTCGGCCCTGCAGCTGCTTTGGGACTACAATTCCCATCATCCCTGACCACTGGGTCCTGCTAGCTAGGGATGATGGGAGTTGTAGTCCCAAAGCATCCAGAGGGCCAAGTTTGGGGATGCCTGCCTGTGGTTTGCCCAGAAAAGAATTGGGGGAATCCTTTACAGCATGTGCACAGCTACTCATTGGCTGACATGTCGGCCCTACCATGAGGCAGAATAAGCTGCTTGCCTCAGGTGGAGGATGCTGGGAGAAGGAGAGGTGTTGTTGGAGAAGTGCTGGGAGGACATAGCTGTGTGCGTGCACCTTAAGCTAGCCTGATGTTGGGTGCAGCAGTGGCTGCTTTCCCCCTACTATTGTACTGGTGGCGGTGCCACTTAATCCTTCAAGCAGCAAAATATCCATGGCTGGCCCCTGGCTGCAGTTCACTGCGTTTATAAGATGCAGAAAGAGGAAAGTGGAATGCAACCAGGGATGCTATTGGCATGGGTATGCGCCTAAACTTGCTCATTGTTCCTGGGGACCACAGGGAAAAGATGGCTTTGCTTTCCCACCTCAAATCATATTGCCCATTACAGTGGTTACCTTGGTTTAAGAAAGCTTAGTTTATGAACAGGATGCGGGTGGTGCTGTGGTCTAAACCACAGAGCCCAGGGCTGCCGATCAGAAGGTCGGCGGTTCGAATCCCCGCAATGGGGTGAGCTCCCGTTGCTCGGTCCCTGCTCCTGCCAACCTAGCAGTTCAAAAGCACGTCAAAGTGCAAGTAGATAAATAGGTACCGCTCCAGTGGGAAGGTAAACGGCGTTTCCGTGTGCTGCTCTGGTTCGCCAGAAGCGGCTTAGTCATGCTGGCCACATGACCCGGAAGCTGTATGCCGGCTCCCTCGGCCAGTAAAGCGAGATGAGCGCCGCAACCCCAGAGTCGTCTGCAACTGGACCTAATGGTCAGGGGTCCCTTTACCTTTACCTAGTTTATGAACAACTTGGATTAAGAACACTGCAAACCCGCAAGTAGGTGTTTTGGTTTGTGAACTTTGCCTTGGAAGCAGAACATGCTGAGTGTGTTCCATTTGTAAATTGAGTCCCCCGTTGCTATGGGAAAGCATGCCTTGGTTTAATAACGCTTTGGTTTAAGTACGGACTTCCGGAACCTATTAAGTTCATAAACCAAAGTACCCCTGTATACTTTTTATTTGCCTTGCAAAACATGAGGAACCCAAGGAAACTGCCTCTGAGATATGGATCACTTAAAAATTAACCAAGTTCAGGTCTCTAACACGGTAAGAGAACATAGGAAAAAGTGTATTTCCCTTCCCACTGAACCAAATACACGTTTATTTAAAAATAATACTGTGAAACATTGTTTATCCTCCGCGGGGGGTGGGAGTGAATGGGAAACACAGCCTAGCAGACATTGCAGAACTACAACTCCCATCAACCCCAGACAGCGTGGTCAACAGTCAGGGATTATGGGAGTTGGAGTGCAACAACCTATAAACCAGTTAGTAACCCTGATGTAGTCCATATTGTGATGTTATTACGTTATAGATTTCCACACATTTGGCTGCAGCTGGTGGGGAAAAGGGTAAGACAGATAATGGCACATTAAGGAGGTGAAGAAATGGATATCACGATACTACTTTTGGTGGTATGCAGCAGTAATGTGTGTCGTTTCTCCCTGAAATTATGTATTACAAGGCAATACAGCAGCTGCATTTTCACTTTATATAATTTCCACTTCTTCCTCTAAAAAAAAAAAAAAAAGAAAAGCCACAGGGAACACGACAAAGGGATGTAAGAAATCATGGTTTGATGGATGTAATAATGGAGGGGCAGTTTTCTGCTCCTCTGAACGGAAGCAGAAATATATATATATATATTTACAAATAAATTTTACCTTTATTCCACGCATTATGTCAAATCTTTTATCAATGAAGCCACACACAGGGAAATTATTGTGACCTCAGAGAAAGTCAGCACAATGCAGGGGTGATTAAAGGTGACTCATTCTCCCAAAACCTGCGCTATTTTAACCACAGAGACTCTTTGCAGATGTGGAGTGAGTACTGTATTTCCAAATTAATATTGATCGCCTCCATCTTGCCTTGTGCACCCAGTGTGCCAGAGGTGCATACACTATACAGCAAGACAGGCTAGTTCACAAATCAGATATCCCCTGTGAAACCTTCTCGGGAGAAAATAAGGCCATCCTTGGGCACAAATGGCAGCGCTAATGTGTGTGAACACAGCATCTAGGAGCCCTTTCCTTCTCTCCCCACCCTTCAGCTCCATCTGGTAAACTGGCTGAGACCCTACTGTCTCGCCAGAGTGGTGCATGCTCTAGTTATCTCCCGCTTGGACTATTGCAATGCGCTCTACGTGGGGCTACCTTTGAAGGTGACCTGGAAACTACAACTAATCCAGAATGTGGCAGCTGGACTGGTGACTGGGAGTGGCCACCGAGACCACATAAGACTGGTCCTGAAAGACCTATATTGCCTCCCAGTGTGTTTCGGAGCACAATTCAAAGTGTTGCTGTTGACCTGTAAAGCCCTAAATGGCCTCGGCCCAGTATACCTGAAGGAGCGTCTCCACCACATCGTTCAGCCCGGACACTGAGGTCCAGCTCCAAGGGCCTTCTGGCAGTTCCCTCACTGCGAGAAGTAAGGTTACAGCGAACCAGGCGGGGGGCCTTCTCAGTAGTGGCCTCCACCCTGTGGAACACCCTTCCATCAGATATCAAGGAGATAAAGAACTACACAACTTTTAGAAGACATCTGAAGACAGTCTTATTCAGGGAAGTTTTTAATGGTTAATTTTTTTATTATGTTTTAATTATTTTCTTGGGAGCTGCCTAGAATGACTGGGCAACCCAGTCAGATGGGCAGCATATAATAAAGTTCTTGTTGTTGTTCATTCAAATAGGGCCCCTCAGAAATACAAACAAATGAACTGCCTTGCCACTGTAATGGACAGAGTTTGCTTTTCCTCGTAATGTTCCATGACATTCACTAACTTCTAAAGACAGGGCCTCAGCTGAGAGTGGAGATATAACCTGTCCCTAGATGCTGTTCCCATCCACTGGCATTGATTTAGAAGTGGACAGCTCCCACAGATTTCTGTGGGGGAAAGTTAGTAAGGCACCCTTAATGATGGGACAAATGGAAATTACAGACATACCTTGGTTTTCGAACAGCTTAGTTCTTGAGCGTTTTGGCTCCCAAAATCCACAAACCGGGAAGTGACTGTTCCGGTTTGTGAACTATTTTGGAAGCTTCCACGGCTTCCGATTGGCTGCAGGAGCTTCCTGCAGCCAATCAGAATCCGCGCTTTGGTTTCCGAACATTTGGGAAGTCGAATGGACTTCCGGAAAGGATTCCGTTCGACTTCCAAGGTACGACTGTACTAACACGATGCAATCCTTGAAGTCAATTGGAAAGGTTTTCAAACTCTGTTTCAATGAGGCAAAAGGTGCTTATTTTGAGGAACTGAGAATTTCAAAACTGAGGGACTGGAGAAGACAGGATGCAACCTTCCACTCTGGTCATCAAGATGCAGAGACAGAAAAGTGTGGTCAATGGATTAGCATGTTCTGAGGGCGTGCAATGCAGCCATGTTGGTTAAGACCGCTCAGACACCCTAAGTCTTCTGCCTTGAGGTCCACAGTGAATGCAAGTCAGAATTTAAGCATTTGAAATAATGAATGCATGTGTGTAAAGATGGAATGCATTATCAACCATGGCAACTACTGTATCTCCTATGGATGGTCCTCCCCTGCACTGCAAAAAAAATAAAGTAAAAAAATCCAGCAGAAGCACATCACTTAAACAGAGGTAGACTAAGAGACACTTTAAAAAGCCCCGTTGTTCAATATAAATTACTTCTTCACTGAAAACCAGGAAACATGAATGCACATGCAACCCGTAGTTTTGTTTGGCAGATCTATGGCTGTTCTCAACATCATGAAGTCTGTTTGATTAGAAAGCTTCCTTTCTTCAAAAGGGAAATTCTAAGCTGAATTAGTGGTGTGTTTATAAAACAGGCAATCATCTACTGCTGCTTTTCTCAACATCGGTTATTTCTCTCTGCCCTTTGACTTTTAGATCTTATAACAAGAAGTGGAACGTGCCCATTAAGGAGGGAGAAAAAGTGGTATTAATTTAATGCAACTGGTGGTTGCTTCAATTAAAAGGAGTGTAAGTTTCAAAGCTATACAGTTGTACCTTGGATCTCAAATGCCTTGGCTTCCGAACAGGTTGGCTCCCGAATGATGGAAACTCGGAAGTGAGTGTTCTGGTTTTCGAACAATTTTTGGAAGCCAAATGTCCGGCGCGGCTTCTGATTGGCTGCAGGAGGTTCCTGCAGCCAATCAAAAGCTGCGCTTTGGTTTCTGAACGTTTTGGAAGTCGAGCGGACTTCCGGAATGGATTCCGTTTGACTTCCAAGGTACGACTGTATTTTTATGGAGGTAACGTAGAGAGGTGTCTTCTGTACCTTGTACTGCTGTGGCCACCGGCATCTATGCCTTTCAGGAATTGGTTGGGTTAAGACGTTAGAAAATTCAAAGGCAAGGCCTTTATAACAATTGCTTGCGCTTATACCAGCTGGCATCCTTCTGCATTATCTGGCGGGACCAGATGCAAAAGTGAGTGGATTGAAGGATGCAACTCTTACTTTCTACACAGATGTGGAATCTTAAGTGTGCAAGACCCTCCTACTGGAAAAAAACAATTTCCCCTTTCCTTACCAGTGAAATCATGGCAAACCTTTCATTAGACCTTGATTAAAAATTGACATGGTGGTTTAAAACTGCCTTGGTGCGAATTCAAACTCTGGGCTAAGAGATGGCCAGCGGCAGAGGAAACTGCTCGGGTGCCTGGGGCTGTGTACCCAGGGGCGGGGTGAGCTGCCCATAGGGGTAAGGCGTACCATGGGGCCTCTGGAGTCTGCCTGCCTCCTCCCACTCAGCCACCCTACAGCTGGGGGGGGGGAGGCAGCGGGGAGTCTGCACGCGCCCAAGCCACCGCATCTCTCCCAGGAGAGACGCATAGGCTCAGGCGCGTTGCAGGGCCCGCAGTGAGTGCCGCTCGGCATTTTGTCACCACCCTCAGTGGTGACACCCAGGGTGGTCTGCACCCACAGCAACCCCACTTCCTCTGCCCCTGGAGATGGCACCCACGTACTAAAAGGGGGCATATTTGCAAAACACAAGAGCAATTCAGATTTGCTCTTTGAAACAAGATTTGGTCTAGCTGTTCATTCAGATCTGACTTTTGTTTTTTTTGGTTGCTTAGAGCAAAAAGTAACTTTTCTAAATGAGCACCTTTACTAGGTAGGGAGACCTGAGTCTCAAAGAGCCCAAGTCACCACTGACAGCCCAAATATGCACTGAGCTGGCCTTGTAACTGAGCAGAGATTATATTCCTTTTTCTGTGGCCAGATCAATTTTTCAGCAAGTGGCTCCCTTCAGTACTCTGCATGCCGAAAACAAATAAGCCCGTGACTCAAAGAGGAAGTCAAGGTAATCATGTTGCGTGGGCAGTTTGCGAAGAGGATGGGATTCACTAAATAATCTGGCCCAGCTGTGGGTTGTATCAGTCTGGATAACAAAAAAGTCAATTTGATGGGCGTCTTTAAAAAAAAAAAGTAAAATGGGTATTATATCACTTCTGGGAAATGCTCAGATTGAGCTTTGGTAAACGATCTGGAGAAAAGTATCTTCCAGCTGAGATATAGTTGTCAAACCGGAGTTTTATGTAAGGAGATGCCTTATTACATCCCATCAACATTGAATTCTGCTGTTGTCTTTTTCTCCTGCACAGGTTTGTGGTGAATGTTGGGAATAATTCATTTGCCCCAACCGTAAGCTGAATATTTCATAGCACCATAAACCTTGCAAATTTCAGACGAGTGCTGGGAAACAAAACCGGCACTTCAGCTCCACACAATCACAGTTTTAAAAGGGCATTTAAAAAAAAAAAAACTTGAAAATTTTGCCAAGAGCGAAAGGCTTGATTCCTGGACTGCTTACCATAAAGAAGAAACAGACCAATGTGTTCTGCTAAGTCATATGCATCCATGTAACAAGCCGTGCTTAGGAACTTTCTCGTGTGCATGGAAATGCAACTTCTGACATGCCACACAATGAGTAAGGTGTATTTCGGGTTAGCCTGCAAAAGGCATGACTGGTTCTGCCTTGCCTCCAAGAAGATTGCATTTCGTGCATAGTTATCCCGTGATGGCTACAGCATTTAGTGCAAGGTATGCGGACATGTATCCCTCCAGATATTGTTGGACTCCCATCAGCCCCAGCAACCCTGGGAGAGCCACAGTGGGCATTCCTCATCTAGTGGGCATTTACATCTGTGAACGCGCCAGAACTTCTGCATCATCTCAACTGTGGCATTTCCCAGTGGAATCTGTTCTGGCCATAGCAGAGGGCCCGTGACCTTGGTTCTTTATACAGAACGTTTTACTGCAACGGAACGCGGGCCTATTTGTGCTACCTGCTCACGCTTTGAAAGCTGGCAGCTAAAGGCTACTAGGTTCAAAATACAGGACATACAAGGTATCCGTATCTTTCAGAGTTATATAAATGGGAATTGATAGTTATGTGTCTTCCAGCTATGTGTGGGTCTTTCAGGATACGACAAGACCACTGGATACAGCAAATCTATTATTACGAACCTGCACCTACACTAAAAGGCGGAAAAGAATGCTGGTTCCACAGTTGATGGTGCCTAGAAACTTTAGAACACAATTCTTGTATATGTCTTACTGAGTTCATTCAGGCTCAGTGGTGCTGCCTTGTATTAACTGTGCGCTTCCCTTGCTGGATTCTGGTGAAAACAGTTTCTCCAAACAATGGAATGGCTATTCTTTTCTTATCTCTGCAGCCAGGATCTGGCAATTTAACAAACATGTGTAATTCCTCTGTTTCCCTCCCACCTATCCCTTCTGCACGGCCCTGGCAACCCATGCTACACCACTGTTTAGGCCAACTCCATTAAGTGGCTATGGAATTGCAGCCCTGGTTTTCCATGTCTTGGGACATGCTCTTAAACTGAAATATTATTCTATATTTATTATTCTGTATTTATTTATACCCCACCTTTTCCCCTGACAGAGATTCAAGGTGGCTTACAGATAAAAACGGCTAAGAACATAGAAAAATAATCATTATAAAACCATTAAACACTGATAGAATAACTCAACACTTAAACGCTTTTATGCAACGTATTAGTTAATAGGAAAACAAATGAGAAATCTCAGCATATTGTGGGCTCCACGATAATTAACCTTGAGCAGCATCACATGGGCCAGCGACCACCCAAGCAAGGCTGTGGCTCAACTTTCCCCCGACCAAGAGAGCTCTCCGAATAAAAGCAAGTTCATAGCTTTCATTTCGCCCTCCCTCTGCTGCCTCCACAACACACTCTATCTATTGAATAATACAAGACAAACAGTGACCTACTTTAGGAGAACAAAAGGAAGAAAAATGAAAGACGGGATACATGACAACAGCGAGGAAAAACCATGGCAACCCTCCAAGCGGCTACCGAGGTGCTTACTTTATTTTGACCACAACGATCGCCGAGCTGAGCCCTCAGATCAGCAATTTCTACCTCAAGCAGGTGGATCACTTCCTCGTAGTCCATTTCCATGCCGCTAGCTTGCTTTTGCGCAGCTTCTGCAAGATGGATTCTGCTACGCAGGCCTCTCGCCTCCTCCACCGATGCCTTGGCTTCCTGCAGGGGGAAAAAATCCCCCTATATTAAAAAAACACGCCAACTTTATTGGCGGGGGGCGTGATGAAGCAAAACTGTTTCTGAATACGCAATTAAAAACGAATCTCTATCCTTTAATAAATAGAAGGGTTTGGGGAGGTTTTTAGCCAACATGTCCTGTTGTTCGACTCCGGCTCCCATCAGTCCCAGTTTGCATGGCCAGGGATACATGGAGCTGTAGTCCAGCAGTGTTGGCCACCCATGATCTAATCACCATTGAAAAGCAGCTGGCAAGTCCCTTACTGCAAGGTTGGAAACTGCATTGGCAGAAAGCGTGCCATGGGCTCACCCTTTGAAAACATGCGTGGGCAGAAACATCATGAATCAGCCAGATGCTGGCACATCTAGCCATGCTTTTTTTACGCCCTTTGGCTCCAACCTTGCTCCCCGGCCACTTGCCTGGCGAAAAGAAAAGGGGGAAGGCCTGCCTGAGCGTTTCAGAAGCATTCCTGTTTACACCTGGCATGACTGCACAACGCTCCAGGAATTCTCAGCAAGAACCTACAAGCCTGACCCAAAAATATCACAAGCAAGCCCCACTTGTGATATTTATTGGAAACCAGGAGCGACAGCAACATGTGAATTCACAACTGAGGATTTTTCAGGATCTTGTTTCAAGGAAAAACCTAAGGGTGGGGTTTTTTTGTTTTTGTTTTTTATGATCTCATAAACAGAATTGGACTTGTTACAGGTAGGTAGCCGTGTTGGTCTGCCATAGTCCAAAAAAATAAAAATAAAAATCCTTCCAGTAGCACCTTAGAGACCAACTAAGTTTGTTCTTGGTATGAGCTTGGTATGAGAATTGGACTTGTAAAAGAGTATTGGGAAATGATCCATAATGAATGGGGGGGGAATGGTTTAAAGTACCTTTCCAAAAAAAATTGAGTCCTTTCTGTTGGGTATAATTCAGACAGATATTCCCAGGTGTCAAAAAAGGTTATTTATGTATGCTACTACTGCAGCCCATTGTTTTGTTAGCCCCCAAATGGAAAATGAGCGAGGTCCCAGCCAAACAGGAAAGGCAACTTAAGCTGATGGAATATGCGCAGCTTGCGGACTTAACATATAGAATAAGAGAACAAGAAGCACCTATGTTTAAAGAAGATTGGAAAACGTTTAGTGAATATATATGGGAAATAACTGTACTGAAAATGCTGGCAGCATTAAGATAACGTCAACAATGTAAGTAAGTTTTGATCGTTGCAATAATGGAATACTGAATGGTTTAGTTTATAGAAAACACGCAGGGATTTATGGTATGTAAAATGAACCATGGAAAGAGAAGAAGGGAAGTCAACGATATCTTAAGGATGTATGAAGGAGTACATTAAATTGTAAAACAGAAAATTTAATTCAAAATTATATATATATGTATATAATCAGGAGCAGCAGCAACATGTGAATTTGCAACTGAGGATTTTTCAGGATCTTGTTTCAAGGGCAATTTATTATTATTATTTTATTTTTTAAGTTCTCATAAACAGAATAAACCAACAGAGGATTACTGGTGTAGCATGGCAGTATTGATACAACAGCATGATAGGAGGTACGCAGCACGACAGCTCAGAGTTAAGAACACATGGATGGTGGATGTGGGGGGAACAGGGTTTCCAGATTCAGAAAATGAAGACAAAGCTTAGACCTCTCATAGGAGGATCTCATCCTGCTATTGAAAGGTACAGGGACCCTCCCCTCCCCTGCATTTCAATATCCCAAAGAAAAGCAAGTGGGAAGATGTTGATGCATGGTTAAAAACTTGCAAATCAAAATCAAAAGTTGGTCCCGTCAGGCAGATTGTGATTAAAACTGGAAGCAAAGTGTGAAAATGTCGAGGACTACTGACACGCCGAAACTGGCAAGTCCTGCTCCGGTCAATGAACTGGCCCTGTCAAGTCATTGAGAGGAAATGAGAAATTACAGGAGCCACAGCTCTACGTAGCAGATAGGGAAACAATGAACTAAGAACCGCAAGGAAGAAAAGTACTAAATCATGGTTGCCACTGTCACATCACTGGTGCCCCCCTGGGAAGAAAAAGGAAAATTCCACAACAACCCTGACTTGACGGACGGTTTCACTTACTTGTTTGGCAGTTTTCAGCTCTTCGGCCAGCTGTTTTCTCCTATGTTCAGACTCAGCCAACTCTTCCTGTCAATGCAAAAGAGAGAAGAGTTAGTTAAGCAGTAAGAATTCCAAGGCTCTTTGAATGAAGGAAATCCGAATGTCATCATGAGCGTCACCTGTTGCTACAGTGAACTCCATAAGCAGCTGCCAGCCATTGATTTGAGTTGAACAGGCATTCCCCTATAGAGTTCATTCACAGAGTTCAGTCTGGTGTGCAGGCTCATTTTATACAAGAATATCCTCTGGGAGGAAAGCGATGACAAACCTAGACAGCATCTTAAAAAGCAGAGACATCACCTTGCCGACAAAGGTCCGTATAGTTAAAGCTATGGTTTTCCCAGTAGTAATGTATGGAAGTGAGAGCTGGACCATAAAGAAGACTGATCGCCGAAGAATTGATGCTTTTGAATTATGGTGCTGGAGGAGACTCTTGAGAGTCCCATGGACTGCAAAAAGATCAAACTTATCCATCCTTAAAGAAATCAGCCCTGAGTGCTCACTGGAAGGGCAGATCCTGAAGTTGAGGCTCCAGTACTTTGGCCACCTCATGAGAAGAGAAGACTCCCTGGAAAAGACCCTGATGTTGGGAAAGATGGAGGGCACAAGGAGAAGGGGACGACAGAGGATGAGATGGTTGGACAGTGTTCTCGAAGCGACTGGCATGAGTTTGGCCAAACTGCGGGAGGCAGTGGAGGATAGGCGTGCCTGGTGTGCTCTGGTCCATGGGTTCACGAAGAGTCGGTCACGACTGAATGAGTGAACAACAACAATCCTCTGCGTTGCCTCTTCTTTCTCAATAAACTGGATGCACTTTTCTCTCTCTCCATCGGTTCATAATTCCAGTTACAGGTAGGTAGCTGTGTTGGTCTGCCATAGTCAAAACAAAACGAAACAAAAAAAATTCCTTCCAGTAGCACCTTAGAGACCAACTACGTTTGCTCTTGGTATTGTTCTAAGAACAAACTTCGTTGGTCTCTAAGGTGCTACTGGAAAGAATTTTTTTATTTTGTTTTGACATTGGTTATAGGTAAGTGATCTTGTAGAATCCCACAAAGTTCCTCGGCAATCTCTTTTTAAAACATTTCCTTATCTCTGAACGCCTTTTTTGCCACTCTGAACGCCTTTTTTGCCATTATTTCTGGCTGTGCTTTCGGACTGTGTGATTTGGTTGAGATCCGAAGAACGTACAGAACATTCCCCAAGAAAGTATCAGAAATAAAGAACTTCTACTGGTCTGTCTCTTAAGGGGACCAATGAGGACCTTTTAGAAAGCAGATTTGCTTCTTCGTTGTACCAGACTGGTGACCTCATACTACCAGAGCATATTTGAGCCAAATCTCTTAAGTTCTTACTGAGTTTTTGACAGTTTTATTGTAGAGTCAGAATACCCAGGAGGGAGGACAAGATAATCTCCCCACCTCTGCTTCCAAGATAACAGAGTTATCATTTTGCTGTTTTGATTATTTACTTGTTATTACCCTGTACTTAATTTTGTGAACCGCCCTGAGATCTTATGATGAAAGGAGGTATATAGAACTAATAAATAAAATACTAATAATAAGAGAGTGGCCTTTCAGAATGAAGGCATTGGCCAGCTATGCCCAGCCTAGAATAATAGAATCAAATAATAATAATATAATATTTATCATTTGTACCCCGCCCATCTGGCTGGATTTCCCCAGCCACTCTGGGCGGCTTCCAACAAAAATCAAATACATTAAAATATCACACATTAAAAGCTTCCCTAAAGAACTGTAGCGCTTAGAAGGACCCCAAGGGTCATCTAAAGTCCAACCCCCTGTGATGCAGGAATCTCAGCTAAACCATCCATGACAGATGGCCATCCAACCTGTGCTTAAAAACCTCCAAGGAATGAGCGTCCACAACTTCCCGAGGGAGGCCGTTCCACTGTCGAACAGCTCATGAACTTTTTCCTGTATGTTTCGGTGGAATCTTTTTTGCAACTTGAAGCCATTGGTTTGAGTCCTACCCATCGGAGCAGGAGAAAGCAAGGTTGTTCCCTCTTCCATGTGACAGCCCTTGAGATATTTGAAGATGGCTGTCATATGTCACGTACAATATAAAGTCTTATTCACTTCCTCAAGGGAAGAACATAAGAGCCTGTTGGATCAGGCCACAGGCATCTAGTGGACCACTGTGAGAACAGGATGCTGGCCTGTAGGGAACAGGCAAGTAGGGGACCTGTGCACAACAGCACTCTCCCCTCCTGTGGCTTCCAGCATCTGGTATTCAGAAGCATTACTACCTCCAAACATGGAGGCAGAGCAAAGCCAGCACAGCCATCAGGCACTGATAGCCTTATCCTCCATGAATTTGTCCAATCCTTTGTTAAAGCTATGTTGGTGGCAATCACTGTCTCCTCCTCCTTTATCTATACTTTGTGTGAAGAAGCACTTCCTTTTATCTGTCCTGAGGTTCGTTCCAAAGCCTGGTGCAGTGGCGCCCTACAATCATTGTGGACTCCAACTCCCATCAGCCCCAGCCAGCATGGCCAATGGTCAGGGATCATGGGAGTTGGGAGTTGGGAGTCCAACAACAACTGGAGAACCACAGGTTTCCCATCCCTGGGACAGGGGGGTGGTAGCAGACAGGGCTCCCCCCCCGGCAGAACTCCCTGGAACTCAGTTCCGGCACCTCTCAGATGGGTGCCATTGCCATTATAAGAGAACAAGGGGGGAAGAAGAAGAAGAAGAAGAAGAAGAAGAAGAAGAAGAAGAAGAAGAGAGTTTGGATTTGATATCCCGCTTTATCACTACCCGAAGGAGTCTCAAAGCGGCTAACATTCTCCTTTCCCTTCCTCCCCCACAACAAACACTCTGTGAGGTGAGTGGGGCTGAGAGACTTCAAAGAAGTGTGACTAGCCCAAGGTCACCCAGCAGCTGCATGTGGAGGAGTGGGGACGCGAACCCGGTTCACCTGATTACGAGTCTACCGCTCTTAACCACCACACCACACTGGCGTTTACGGTGAGCTCCAGAACCTCTTTTTCTAGAAAAAAAAATAGCACTGGCAGGCATATAAAAGCTGAGATGACAACAAGAAGAAATGGTTTGGGAGCGTAATAGCAGGAGCTCACATTCTACCACTTTAAATCCCAAAGAGACAAATCGATGTGTCGGTTAATTGCAGCAAGCTATTAACATCTGGCGGCTTGTCTGTAGAACAAATGAAACACAGCAGCAGCCTCATTCACCCCTCCCCTGCCACATTTCAATGGCCATGTAACAATACTACATGAACAGCAAGTTATGGAATCTTCAACAAAAGATAGTGACCCATTACCCTAATTTTACAGGCAGTCGTCATCAGAAGGAAGTAATTGTGCACACACAGAGACAGACAGACAGACAGACAGAGGGGGGAGAAGACCTTGGTCTTGAACATGCCTACCTGCACCACCCACCCACCCCAGATTGTGACTTCATTCTGAGGGTTGACTGCAACACCACCAACTCCGGGTGCTACAACACAGCAGGCCTGGGCGATATATCGTCCAAAACCGGTTTGAAGTCCATAGCGTGATATCGGTTTCATAGTTTATGACCTGGCAATATACTGCGAATCACGATGTGTCTGTCTGTGCTAAGCAAAAACCACAACGTGGGGGAAACCGTGAAGTCAGCCAAATGCCTCTACATAGCTTATTTCAGACACTGTGATTTCTCAGTAGATCGCAATGCTTAGCTGGCAATATATATGGCGATGCTGAAAACCAGGCATCGCCCAGTCCTACAACAGGGGATGTGACTCATTGCCAGCAACTCTTGCTTACGGGCCCGAGTTAGGGTACCTGTGTTGCAGCTTTCAAATCAGGGCGCCCTATGCAAACCCCCACAAAACAGCTCAGTGCCGGTTTCCCCTCTATTCTTACAATGACAAAGAGTGCTGGGAACTCAGCCCTGAAAGTTAACCCTCTAATCTAGCAGCTCTTCCTTCCATCTCACATGCTTCGGGTGCCAACACTTGTGACTGTGCAGTTCTAAGGGAGCAAGCACTCTGCGCAATAGGTCTGAGAAGAATTCATTTTCAGCGGGTCACATCTCCCAGGACATTAAACACGGATTTAAATCAAACCCCAGCTTTCCCGGGTCACTAACCCAGTGCTGCAGACACCACAGACTGCACTCGTTCCCATTAATATCTGTGCGCCGTGCATGTGTTTGCAGAAGCAGGAGTTCCTTGGCTCCAGGATATGAAGCTGCTTTGTGAGCACTTGCCAGGGTTGCAGGCTCTTAGATCATCAGTCCAGACCTCTGATCAATAGCAATTATTTACTTCACAGGTCTACCTGAAATAATCAAGCCAAGTGGTGACCTAAATTGGTTGGAAGAGGATGGATGACCTGCATGCTTTCAATTTGGGTTGTGTGTGTGTGTGTGTGTCATTAAATTAGTGTGTTCCTTTCAGCCACAGAGAGGAACACGCTCTCTTGCTTTCTGCAAACATGGCCTATAGCTGCTCAATGTGTTCTCTCTCTTTTATTTAGGGATGTGGCTGTCACACAAATAAACAGTGAGCACAGGTCACTTACACCACTAAATTTAAAGAGGTGCCAGTTCTGTTACAAAAGGGGGGGGGGTGTAGGGAATTATTACCCTTTCCTCTCTTAATGTTGTCATCTTCTTCTCGCTAACGACTGCCATGAATGGGAGAGGAAGCAGAAGTCAGGCCTCATCCCTGAATGGCCTGGTGAACTTTGAAAGAAAGAACTAGGGGCCAACTTTTCATTTTTCCTCCTCCCCACCCCCCAATCCCTTTTCCTTTTGTGTCGTGTCCTTCGGATTGCAAGCCTAAAGTCACGGACTGTATTTCTGATCACCGCAAGCTTCCCTGTGAGACTGTTTTCAGCTGAAAAGCGGAGCAAAAAAATCCTTTTAGGCAAATATATAATCTAAGCACCCCTGAGGAACTATGTCACAAAATGCACTGAGCCAATAAACTTCCCTTCCTGTGCACCTTTTGAGATTTCATCTCTTCTTCTCCCCGCCATCAGAAATGGTGGAAAGGATTCCTCAAGAGACTGTACTTCCTGACTTCTCTTGGTTTACAGATGAATAAATAGTCTTTGTGAATTCTGTCTAATCAAAGTCTTACACCCCAAAATCCAAGAAGACCTATGACTAAATGATCAAAAGGAAAGCAAAGTACAGTAGTAGCAAATGAAAAACATTTCAGCTGTAGCAGAGGTAGCAAAGGCAATAACAGCGGTTGCCAGCACTGAGGACTTATTGTGGAAGTCTACAGAGACTTCTATCCTGGGGGCAAGTCCAAGGGACATAATCAGAAATGTTCTTTTATTACTGAACAAATTAAGTCTTACTACAGTCAGTCACACAGGAACAGTGATTATTCCATGAAGCTGGCAGAGCACTACTGAAATCTAAATTACAGAGTAGGAAACCTTCTGCCAGTAGAAAATTAAAGAATGCCTATAATAAGTAACAGTTTAAAGAGAGGTTCCCCCCCTCCCTCAATCTCTCTTTCCAAAAGCACTTGTGTAAGAATAGAAATATATACCTTACTTATTGCTTGGAACCTTATCTCCATGTGACGTAAAAGAAAATCAGTTTTATGGAACGGACAATTAAATGAACATTCACACTTCCCAAGCAGCCAAAGATGAACCTATCACTGATTAGTGAGATTTGGGTTAAATATAAAGGGAGGGGGAAGACATATCATTTAGAAAGTTGGGAGTCCTTTTAAAAGACAATGAGAAAATAAAAACAACAGGATGAAAGCAGGTCTGCAATGTTTAGTTTGATTAATTGATTGGATCAGGGTTCCCCAAACTTAGATCTCCAGCTGTTTTTGGACCACATTTCCCATCACCCCTGACCACTGAGTCATGCTACCTAGGGATGATGGGAGTTGTAGTTCAAAAACAAATGGACACCCAAGTTTGGGAAACTCTGGATTAGATCCCCAGCAAAGATGTTTGGACCCATTAAAGAAAGTGCCCCGATGAACTGGGAGGATATTTAAAAGCATTTTCCAACATTGGTTTCCTGTCCTTTGGCCAAAAACCAGATATGCACACATCCCTTTATTCTCACAATAGTAATGCCAGATACGTTAAGCTAAGAGATACTATCTGGTCAAAGGTTAGCCACTAAGTTTGTGCTTAGCCAGCTAGTCCTTGATACAAGTCCCACACTGTAACCCAGCAATTCTCCAATCCAGTGCCCTCCAGGATTATGCTCTGAAAGCAAATGAGGCTTTTGTTGTTGTTGTTCAGTCGTTCAGTTGTGTCCGACTCTTCGTGACCCCATGGACCAGAGCACGCCAGGCACCCCTATCCTCCACTGCCTCCCACAGTTTGGCCAAACTCATGCCAGTCGCTTCGAGAACACTGTCCAACCATCTCATCTTTGTCCATGGAGTTTTCTTGGCAGGGATACTGGAGTGGCTTGCCAGTTCCTTCTCCAGGTGGATCACATTTAGTCTAAACTCTCCACTATGACCTGTCCATCTTGGGTGGCCCTGCATGGCATAGCTCATAGCTTCCCTGAGTTATTCAAGCCCCTTCGCCACGACAAGCCAGTGATCCATGAAGGAGCATATGGAGGCTACCACCTTGTTAAAGCTTAGTAGGCCTGGATGACCTCTTTTACCCCTGAAGGGACGCGGGTGGTGCTGCGGTCTAAACCACTGAGCCTCTTGGGCTTGCTGATCGGAAGGTCGGCGGTTCGAATCTGCAACGGGATGAGCTCCCGTTGCTCTGTCCCAGCTCCTGCCAACCTAGCAGTTCGAAAGCACACCAGTGCAAGTAGATAAATAGGTACCACTGTGGCAGGAAGGTAAACGGCGTTTCCATGCGCTCTGGTTTCCGTCACGGTGTTCTGTTGCACCAGAAGCGGTTTAGTCATGCTGGCCACATGACCCGGAAAGCTGTCTGTGGACAAACGCCGGCTCCCTCGGCCTGAAAGCAAGATGAGCGCCACAACCCCATAGTCGCCTTTGAATGGACTTAACCATCCAGGGGTCGTTTACCTTTACCCCTGAAACCATTTGAAACTGAGAGCCCCTAAGGGGAAAGACTTACTAACATAAAACTGCTGAAGGCCACTCAAAGCCCATAAGCAAGGGGGGGCGCAGGATATACATATGCAGACACACACATATATAAACAATGGTTGAGTTGAACCTTCCTTGGAGAAGCAGAAACAGTTATCCCAGATATGCAAGGCAGCTCTCTAACCCTCTATTTCTCAAAATCAAGCCAAAAAAATCTAACTCAATGGGGTTAACATGGTATAAAGAATACACAAACTCCAGTTGCTACGGTCCTTCAAATTTATTTTAATTCATTCCATTTAAAAATCCACTTTTCAAAAACCAAAAAGTACTTGCATTATAGGGTCGCCATATTTCAAAAAGTGAAAATTGAGTTGTTGAGCTTTTTTGGGCAAGGTTATTGAGTTGTTTTCTTTTGTTTTGTTTTACAGTTAACTGGCTTTGTCTGGTAAATTCTGGACATAAGGCAACCCTATACTTGGAGAGATGAGTATATTTTGTTTCAGATGAGCAAAGCAAACTATTACCTTCAATTTGCATATTTCTTGTAAAGCTTCACTTCTCTCTTTCTTAAGTTCTTCCAATTCCTCTCTTTCCAAAGAATCACAGGAGACAAACTGGATGCATTGAAATATTTTTTGGGGTGGGGGGTGGGGTGGAGATTGTTAACAAAGAAATTTTGGAATAATTAGGTCAGTTTTATTCATGATGATACTTAAACACCTACAGTGTATAACACCTACATTAACCATTAATGTTGTTATTTTGCGGAGACTGTATTAAACTTTATTTAATAATAAAAATAAAAATAAAACCAATTTAATCCGGTCTTATTAAGAGATTTGCCTGCTACTCCAAAGAATTAGCTTAACTTGCAAAATCAGTAAGTACAAATTGAAGAAGAATAATTAGAAGAGAATCCAACAATCTGGCCTTCATACATAAACATGTGTGTGTGTGTTTATCAAAGCCCTAAGTTATTGCTTAATAGCCAATGGTTTTTTAAAAGAAGCTAATAAGACAATTTCATTTTAAAATGCAAGATTGAACAGGGGTTTGCAATATTAAATTCGTAAAATCAACCATTAGAAAGACACAAAACTAAAGGGAAGAAAACCCAACAATATACTAGCAGGAGAAGGACAATACAGGACAGCTGTATGAAATAAAAGTAACAAATTATTATTGTTATTATCTATTAATTTATTCAATGAATGAATGAATGCTTAAATAAACAAAGTCCAGATTGTTGATCAATGTACAGAGCTCCATAACAGACACATTACTTACCTGTGAATCTAGTAATTGTGCCTGTCCTTGGGCACCACCTGCCCCATCTAGCTGCAAACAGAATAGGTTTCTTGCCACCTGGACAAAATCTAAAACAGAGGCTAAGTGAGCATGAACATGCGTGATCGATGGCAAAAGAAGCAATTTCAAGATTGCGCCCAACTTTTAGCTGCCTGTTGAACAATTGCTATGCTTTCCCAATCTCCCCCAAGTTTCTCCCCATCACCCATTTCCTATAAAACAACAGCTATGAATTGCATGTAGGGAAATCTGTGAGCATACAAAATGACAGCAGTATTTTTAACAAGTTAGCTACATTAGGTTAATTGCTATGAGTGTTGTTAACTTTTGGCAACCCTAAAAAGGCTCGGATTAGATGCGAGAGCTGTAGATTCACACACATCCTCCTCTCACTTATGGGCGCTGAGCTCATTTAGCTACTTCCTCTTCGGCACAATCCATAGTTTCCCATTAAATCAGGCACAGGAAAAGTCGGCCCGCCAGATGTTTTGAGACTACAACTCCCATCATCCCTGACCACTGGTCCTGTTAGCTAGGGATGATGGGAGTTTTAGTCCCAAAACATCTGGAGGGCCGACTTTGCCTATGCCTGCATTAAATAGTTGTTGCTTCTCCACATACTAGGGACAGAGGCACTTTGGTCTCCCCCCCAATGTTTTGGGTTTTTTTAAGGGGCCGACCCGCCCCCCATTGTTCTGAGGGTGAACATGGAGCCGGGTGCAAGGCAGCTCAGTGCTGGCAGCTCCTGCTGCTGCTGCTGCCCCTGTCTTTCCCTTGCTGCTGGGGCCATGCTGCCACTGCATTCGACTCCGCCCCCTGGCTCCACGCGACATCACCCCTTAGCAAGCAAACTGTGAGAGAAGCCCACAATATTACACAGAGCTGTCCAATGCAGAGCCTTGTGTGGTCAAACCTAAACACAGATTTATTACTGTAATGAATAGGGCTGGGCAATATATTGATGTATCGTCCAAACCCAGTAGGAAGCCCATATCATGATAGCGGTTTCCTAATTTTTGACCTACAAATATATCACAAATCATGCAAAAATTTGTGAAGCCAGCCAATGCCTCTCCACAGCTCCATCCTTATTTCAGACATCGTGATATACCAGTATGTCGTGATGTTTAGCTGACGATCTATCACAATGTTGAAAACCAGGTATCACCTAGACACCTAGAGAGGAAGGCTTTTCTGTGCAACATTCCCTGTTACCATTTTCCTAGAACTCACTTCCTTACCTCCAAAAGACACTGTTCCTTTAGGATCCTTTGGTAGCTGCTGCCTTAGGATTTCTTGCTGTTCTTTTGTGGGTTGAATCCCGAGATAATTCAGAGCCTAGAAGCGGGATTTGGCAAGAGAGAAAGCGCAGGGGTTCGAATTATCTGTCTGACAACGATGGGACAATGCAGATCCTTTTATCTGTGTTGTTTAAACTTGCTTAAGTCGCCTTCCCAGTCTGGGAAGAAGGTGGGATGTAAATAACAACAACAACAACAACAACAATGCACTAACACACTTCCTATCTCCTCTCTCCAACACTGAATGATAGCATGCATCTGTTCCATAAAAGCCAACTCCTCGCGGCTGAGGTCTCTTCACAAAGGTCTCCCCCAATAAAACATTTGAGGGGGCCAGGCCCCCATAAAGTTGATGGGCATTACTATTGAAATGGCTGCTGTGTTTCGTTATCAATTATGTGGGGCAACACTGGACTCCCCCCCCCAAAAAAATATATCTGGCACCCTTACATACGCTCGAAAAAGTGTGCTGCGGCGGAATCGAAACCCTGATGCTGCAAAATGCAGCATTTACGTGAAAGAAAGAGAAAAAAAAGCATTTACGTGGTGGCACTCTGGAGCGTTCAAAGTGGTTCGCGCACATTATCTCAGAACGACATAAGCGCGTGTTAATCCTTTCTCTGCTGCCTAACCCATCCTCTTTGCAATGTTTTAATGGGTCTGCTGGTGGCTGCCAAGAAAGCACACGGTGTATCAGGGCATGTGGGCAACAAGCAAGAGTCCCGAGCGAAAGCTTGCGGGTGCTTTTTAGAGACAATCCAAAGTGGGCCACTGTGAAAACTTCATTCATTCTAGCAGGCTCTTACTGAAAAGGTTGGGGTGTGTGTGCAGGGGTAGATGGTGTTTCTTCTAGGTGTTGGGTGGGAGGGTTACCTATTAAGGTAAGAAAAGCAGGGAGATAAAGCAGCCTGGCTGATTTACAGTGCCATTTCCTGGCACCCAAACAAAAGATTTTAAAGAAAGGTTTGAAAAGAGGCATATGCAGCCTGAAACGCAACTCAATGTGGGTTGCATCAGCACTTAGTCTCCTAAAACAAACAACTGACAACAAGAAAAAGGAAAGAAAGAGCAAATTCGGAAGCCCAATCTTCAAGCACTTACAGAAAAAACGATATAAATATTTAAGTGGTGTGCCCCTCGCAGCTCTCTCTCTCTCCCCCCTTATTTTTCTGCTCTCGGTATAGATGAAGTGAGAGAAGAGGGTATCACAAAAAAGAGAAATGAGATCTTTTCAGCAAAATAACTTTGGGAAATAGCTGGGGAAGGCGGCGGCGGCGGCAGAACTTTGATAAAAGCACCTTGATGAAAGCACTTGAAAAGGAGAAAAAAAACACAATTGTATCACTGATACCCAAAACACTTTCCTCTCAAACTGTAGGTGTTTCATGGAAAGAAGAAATTTTTAGTAATGTGAGACTTGACTTCAACTTCTCTATTATCTGCTGGGTTACAAATGCCCCTAAGCATGAAATCTTCAGCAAATTCCTGCCATAGTTTGCTGGCACAACTTCCCAACTCAGAAGTAGGAGGAAAGAGCAAGGGGTGTCCTTGGCTTGATCTTCACTAACAGGGAAGAGCTCACACTTTCCAAGAGAATACACAAGCTGAAATGCAGCTGTTTTCTGAAATTGACACTTGAATTTTGCAAAGCTGTTTCTCCACCACCACCACCCTCAAAAAATGTGCACAAACATTCACGTATGCATGCATTGTATTATGAAAGGCTGCTTGCAAAAAAAAAAATGTGCACATTGGGCAAACATGCATATGAGGGAAAAGGCACCCAAAAATACTGATGAATTTTCATTAGGTTTTTACATGATTATGGACATAGCCAACTGATATGGAAATGTGGCAAACAGAACTTAAGATTGGGGGAAAAAATGAGAAACAGCGGTAGAGAGAGCTATTTAAAAACAAATAAATGTGTGTACAAGCAAGGCTGCCCTGTTGAATATACTTCCTTGCTCCAAACTCACAATGAATCACAGGCTTCCATATTGTTCTTCTGGGAAATAATCTTTGGCTGGCATCCTGCTCTCACTGCATGGAGGGAGTGAACACATTGTGGAGTAGCACTTAGTAAGAGTTAAGTAGGATCTGGCCCTTCCATGTAACCACCATTCAGGGAAGCCACATTCATGACAAGGATTGCTCAACGAAGCCAAGCTACTTACTGCAATCAGAGGCGCATTCATACTATAACACGGGGTTTCCCAAACTTGGGTCTCCCACTGTTTTTGGACTACAAAGCAGGTCCTCCCTTAAAAGAGGGCACGTGTTGCGGTGCGACCTGATCACCTGACCCAGTGTTGTGGGGGTAATTGGAAATAAGGCCACAACCCGATAGGTCGGTCCCGTGTTGCTGGGATGCAATCTGACCAATGGGGAGTCATTAAAAGGCAGCAACGCAGGACTTATTTAAGCCCATGCGAGGATAATGAGCTTCCCTCTTTGGTGCTTTTGCATCGGAACACCCACGCACCTCTCCCTATATTTAGGGCTGGTGTTTGACCTTGCTATGCCGTCGTGTGTCGTCTGTCATTGGGACAGGGGCACGGCAGGAATTTTCCCCACTTGGCTGATTGGCTGGTGCCACTTGGGTTTTGCCTGCTACGTAGCAACTAGTCACAACTTGTAAGTGGCGGATAGGCTCTGGTTCAGGTGACAGGCGCGGTACGTGATGTGGCCACGCCTATGCAAATGCAGGATATTCCGGCAGAGGAATCCAGGGACTCATTGGTCTGTCGGTCCCTGAAAGGGGTTCGGTCTGTGCCCACGTCCCTGGGACATCAGGTCAGCTGATAGGTACTCCTACCACCAGCCATCCCTGGTGTTCATCCTTGGCTGTCCTACGAACGTGGCTCTGGGACAGGTCTGCCTGCAAGGGTGCAGGGAGATAGTCGAACCAGAACCTATGCAACCACTCACTTGGTTGTAATCAATAAAGTTGTGGCCTAAATTCTGCCAAAAACCAAACCAAATATCTGTCTCTCGTGTGAATTTATTTTGGGGAGGGTAAAAGGTCTAAACACACAATTCCCACCACCCCCGACCACCGGTCCTGCTAGCTAGGCATGATGGGAGTTGTAGTCCAACAACAGCGGCAGGCCCAAGTTTGGGAAACCTTGCTCTAACACAAGGTCTCCCACCCACCTGCTCCTCCAAGGCCTACAGCCTGTCGCACCATACTCAGCAGCCATGCACCCAGGATGGGGGGGCTCTGCTCAGTTCCTTTCAGGAAGCCAACCTGCAACTCGCTTTCAATGCACACAGGGTGGAGTGAGGACAGAGAAGGACTGCAGCCCCTAAAAAACAGCTGGGGACAAAAACTGCAGGGTGGCACCTCCACTGTGATAGCTCTTGCAACCATTTCGAACACAAAATGCGGCTCCAAAACTGTAAGGGTTCGTGGTGCCCCTCGCGAGTAAAAGGCGATGACTCAGGATCTGTATATTTACATCAGTTTTATTATTCAGATATGTACAAGACAGAGCTCCAAATTTCCATGACTGCCTTAGTCACTCTCAGATTCCGGAAGTGGCGCTTTCCGATGGCGCCTCCAACAAAAAAGCCTGGGGACCCCCCGTCTCCTCCTTTCCTCTTTCTGTTCGAGCCCCCTACGTAATTGGGGCGACGGAACTACCGTTTCCCCCTCCGTCCCTGAACTGCTGAATTGGTGTCGGGACCCTGCAGCGTCTGACTGCCCTTCCACCACAGAACACTCTCCCTGCCTGTCACTCCGGCAGGAAGTCTCTGGGCTCCTCGGGCAGAGTTGGGTACTCTCAGCATCCCAGGTGCCTCCCTCCACCCCAGCCGGCTCTCTGCTGCCTCTGGAGGCCCCCCTGACAAAAACTGTCTGATCCATGGGTAGGCAAACTAAGGCCCAGGGGCCGGATCCAGCCCAATCGCCTTCTAAATCCGGCCTGCTGATGGTTCAGGAATCAGTGTTTTTACATGAGTAGAATGTGTCTTTTTTTTAAAATGCATCTCTGGGTTATTTGTGGGGCCTGCCTGGTGTTTTTACATGAGTAGAATGTGTTCTTTTATTTAAAATGCATCTCTGGGTTATCTGCGAGGCATAGGAATTCATTCATTCATTATTATAGATCATAGAATCCTAGAGTTGGAAGAGACCACAAGGGCCATCCAGTCCAACCCCCTGCCAAGCAGGAAACACCATCAAAGCATTCCTGACAGATGGCTGTCAAGCCTCCGCTTAAAGACCTCCAAAGAAGGAGACTCCACCACACTCCTTGGCAGCAAATTCCACTGCCGAACAGCTCTTACTGTCAGGAAGTTCTTCCTAATGTTTAGGTGGAATCTTCTTTCTTGTAGTTTGAATCCATTGCCCCGTGTCCGCTTCTCTGGAGCAGCAGAAAACAACCTTTCACCCTCCTCTATATGACATCCTTTTATATATTTGAACATGGCTATCATATCACCCCTTAACCTTCTATTATTATTATTATTATTATTATTATTATTATTATTATTATTTTCAAAATATAGTCCAGCACCCCACAAGGTCTGAGGGATAGTGGACCGATCCCCTGCTGAAAAAGTTTGCTGACCCCACTCTAATCCTTTTCTTCAGCTGCATTAACGTGTAAACTCCTCTATTTGGATCTGAATACACACAAGCACTCAGTCCCTGCCACTCTCTTTGCGAGTCCAAAGAGTGCTTGCTGAAATTCATTTACTTGGCAAGAAGAACAAAAGCTCTACAAGTCCATGTCATAGCCACAAAGTGCTCATAACTCCTGGCCAAAATGGGAATCTTCCAGTTACTTTGGCTGGAGACCTACAGTAATATATTGCAAATTTTAGAGATCACTAGAAATAAGCTAGTGTGACTATAAAAATATTTTAAAAAGGAAAGACAACAAGGGCCCCGAGCCAAAGTAAATTGCTAGAGCCAAAGTAAATTGCTGAAATTAATGGGATATAAAGTCAATAGGAACTCAAGCACGACTTTCCCTAGATTTGAGCTAAAGGTTCCTGCCTCATTTGCAAAAGGCAGTTTTGATGCTAGGAGAGGAAATCACAGCAGAAAGAGTAGCATCAAAAGCTTGAAAACATTTTCATCCAGCCAGACCATTTCAATATTTGCTAAATAATTTCATCAGGCAACAAATGTCAATTCAGCACAGCAAACCGTTGGTCTCACGAGTATTATTTACCCGCGTGGAATAGTAATTTCTGTCACCAAATTGCCACAGGAACAAAGGTAAAAAATAAGACAGAAGATATTTACCATCTCTAGTTCATCTGCTTGGAGACGAACAGTGGGGTTTAGGGAAATCTTCCTTCTTTGTGGTCCATAATCATCGCTCCACGTGGGGCCAACAGCTAAGAAGCAACAGGTTGCACATTAATTGGAAATCTAATTGGAACTTTTTCTCCTGAAGGATGTGTTCCGAACTCCTGCTGTTCAAACAACTGGAGCTAATCACCTGAATACCAGAATCAACTCGTGTTTGTTATTCACCCCTCCCCCCTTTAAATGGTAAGCAAGATGCAATTTAAATGTTTATTACAGATCTCAAATGGAAACTGATGGATGCTGCTGAAATATTAGCTCGACCTTCCTGTACGAACCCACCAAGATAACGGGTGGGGTGGGGCGGGACAGGGAACCTCACACAAAAACCTGGAGGATAACTGGGGAATGAATGGGCTGTGGATCAAACAGACATTATTGAAACATGAACGGTCATATCATGAGAGAGGCACATGGCTTGCACCTGTGACACCCCTTTTAAAACACAAACAAAAGGAAACAGGAGAGAGAGAGAGAGAAATAAGTTGATACAGGCTGTGACACAGATGCACATAATTTCTTTTGGTGGGGAGGGGGCATTTTTTGGATATATCCTCCTGCCAAGTCACCAAAACTGCTTTCTAAAACATCCCCCAAAGCCTGCATATTTGCATAACAACAACAACAACAACAACAACAACTTATTACTTATACCCCGCCCATCTGGTCAGGCCTCCCCAGTCACTCTGGGCGGCTCCCAACAGAAAATTAAAAACACAATAAAACATCAAACATTAAAAACTTCCCTAAACAGGGTCGCCTTCAGATGTCTTCTAAAAGTCAGATAGTTGTTTATTTCCTTGACATCTGATGGGAGGGCGTTCCACAGGGCGGGAGCCACTACCGAGAAGGTCCCTCTGCCTGGTTCCCTGTAACCTCGCTTCTCGCAGTGAGGGACCCACCAAAAGGCCGTTGGAGCTGGACCTCAGTGTCCGTGATGAATGATGGGGGTGGAGATGCTCCTTCAGGTATAGTGGGCTGAAGCCATTTAGGGCTTTAAAAGTCAGCACCAACACTTTGAATTGTGCTCGTGTCAGGAAACCCCCCTCCCCAGTGGGCAGGCAGGTAGCAGTTGAAGTTGAAGTTGAAGTGTGAGTCAAGAGATAGAGCTGGGATCTTAGTTTGGAGAGGATAAAGAGATTGTGAAACGTGTTGTTATTGATATTTAGTTAACTATTAGAGGTAATAGGCCGGTAACTTTAGAGGTATTAGGCCGGTATAGGACCGTTATAAGCTATTGAACAACCTTTTATTTATCCAACCACAAGCTTTGTACGCAATCATCTTTTTAGTTCACAATATCCTCGTCTGTGGTGAATGAAGTAAGCAGGATCCAGCTAGTAGTCGGGGCTGCAGCTGGGGACTGTTTGTCGTTGGTGCACTCATAGACCGTAAAACCCGGGGGTCTGTACAGGGCGAAGGGCCCGCGACAATGGGGAGGGGGAGTTAGAGGCAGGAAGGCGGTGCAGGGGCTCTGAAAGGATCGCAGAGCCTGAACGCCGAGGGGATAGCGGGGAACGGGGTCAGGTTCCCACGCTCCGAGGTCGCAGGCAGGAAGGACGTGGAAGGGGGAGGCGGGGGTTCAGAATCCCGCGCCTCTTTTGCTGGACAAAGAACCGGAAGGGTTCATTCCTGGACTCTGCAGAGGGATGAGATGGACGTTTGAACTTTTGCTCCACTGTACATAGCTTGCACAATAAAGAACTTAGTTTAGAAGTTCTGCGTTTGGCGTTTTACTCATGAGCAACCACTGAACGTCCTTACAGCTCGGAAATGTACTGGGAGCCAATGCAGGTCTTTCAGGACCAGTGTGTTATATGCCTGGTTGAGCATGCATGGCTGTACCTACACTAGACGACCCATACATTATTTTACCACCCAAGGTACATGTGCTTTCTGAACACTATTAAAAAAAGGTGTGAATACCCCAACCCATTTTTGCATCTATAGCTGTACGTATATACATGAATTGCCTACTACTGCCTGTTTAAGACATACGGGAGAAGCGGTTTGAAGGTAAAACAAGGATTTTGCCTATGCCCGAGCCCTTGCGTCCTACCCAACCTTTGGCAAATATGAAAACAAAATGCAAGGTGCTTTTACACTCATTTTATATCCTGAATATACACGTGCCAAACATATGTTAAGTGCAGAGCCCTATAAGCACTGGAAAATACTTAAGTTTCTATGGCAACTGGATGTTCAGATACACCGGTGTTATTCACCATGCTGTGCCAAAGTGAGACTATTGATTACTAATGCTATAAGACTGGCAGGTTTTCAATCTGCCTACTTCCAGGGAAGCCTGTCCATGTCTATTTGTTTGCCACAGGTGCCCGGTGTGGCACTGCAAAGCATTCTGGGAGTGTTAGTTCATGCAGGGCTCCAGCCAGGCCTACTGGATGGGACTACTGCTGAAGAAACCAGGGCTCATGCTAGAATACACTCAAACAACAACAACAACAACAACAATATATTTGTTGACTGGGGTGCCTTAGCTTCTAACAAATGGAAACATCAAACGCAGTAAAACCCCAAACATTAAAAACTTCCCCTTCAGATGTCTTCTAAAAGTCAGGTAGTTGTTTATTTTCTTGACATCTGATGGGAGGGCGGTCTAGGGAAGAACTGTCATGGAGGGCAAGCTTATCCAGCGTTACAGATATTCTCAGGGAGGAAGCTTTTGTATAAGCTTATGGACAACCCCATATTCATAGAATTGTAGAGTTGGAAGGAACTCTGAGGCTCATTTAGTCCAACCTGCTGCAATGCAGGAATATGCAGCTGCCCCAAACAGGGATCGAACCTGCAACCTTGGTATTCCCTGAAACAGACTTTGAAAACCATTTATCACTCCCTTTATAGGTAAAGGACCCCTGGACGGGTAAGTCCAGTCAAAGGCGGCTCACTTGCTTTTCAGCCCGAGGGAGTCGGCGTTTGTCTGCAGACAGCTTTCTGGGTCATGTAGCCAGCATCACTAAACTGCTTCTGGCGCAACGGAACACTATGACGGAAACCAGAACACACGGAAACGGCGTTTACCTTCCCGCTGCAGCGGTACCTATTTATCTACTTGCACTGGTGTGCTTTCAAACTGCTAGGTTGGCAGGAGCTGGGACAGAA
This sequence comes from Lacerta viridis, assembly GCA_900245905.1. Taxonomy (NCBI): domain Eukaryota; kingdom Metazoa; phylum Chordata; class Lepidosauria; order Squamata; family Lacertidae; genus Lacerta; species Lacerta viridis. Next base: position 339,351 of record OFHU01003661.1, on the reverse strand, counting down.
CAACGGGAGATCACCCCCTCATGGGGATTCGAACCCCTGACCTTCCAATTGGCAAGCCCAAGAGGCTCAGTGGTTTAGACCACAGCGCCACCCTTTATATCTCACATCTTTTCCATTATGGCACTCAAGGTGACTTATATGGGCCTCCTTGATGGTCTCCCATTCTTTCACTAGCCAGACCCAGATATGTTTAGCTTCAAGAAAGGTAGCTTTGGGCCAGGCCCTGGCATCCACAGCCCCAAACCCCAGGTGTCAATCCTATAGCTGTACAAGACAAATGAGCAAGGAAAGGGTGCATTGTCCTTCCTGGTTGCAAGCCAGGACAATCCATCCTTCTTCAGCCATCCCACAAAACAGTCAATGGTCATTATATTGGAAAGGGGCTGCTAGACAATCCATCCATTCGTGTTAGGGGAACAATTGGCGCATAATAGAGGCTTTTTCAAAAGGGAAAGTAAACACATTACATGCTACTCCTGTGAGAAAGGTAATGGCAAGTATGTGATGAGAAAGCAAGGAAGTGAGTGTTTACCCCCAGCAGATACATCAGCGGTACTGTTGTTTTCATAAAATGCGGGAGATTGCTCTCTCTTCTTGAATCCGGCTTTGGTCTATGAAAGAAAGAACACAAAATAAGGAGGTGCCTTTTGGTAAAGTAGGTCAAGGACCAACTGAACAAATGTCATTAAAAACCAAACACACACACACACACAGAGAGAGAGAGAGGGGGGCTGATTATAGAAAAGAAGCCCTGGCTAACGCTTTATCTAAACTTCAGATGAATATACAATACATAGCAAAAGCTTTAAAACAAACTTGTTCCCTTTACAACATACACCCATAGAATTATGATAAGCAGCTTTGGAAGAGTGTCCTGCATGGACTGTTCTTCAAGCAGCCCCAGAACAGCTGGAATAAAACACGGTTATTTAGTTGTTGTTTTTTTCTCCACCTGCCTCTGCAAAGAAATCCATCCCCACCCTATCAACTCATGCAGTGATGCAACCACACTAGAAGGGACACTGTTAACTGCAGAGAGCGAGAGAAGCTACATAAGCCAAAAGGAACTTAATCTGTCCGTGGTCACCAAGCCAAACCGCCAGCCACAAAGAACGGGAGGGTGCATTCCATCAGATATGTGGGCAACCCTTAAAGTACTGCAGAACTGGTAAAAAGCGCACTCCTGACTGAGGGCCCCTAGCTAAGGAATTCCAGGCTAGATCCAAGGATGGAAAAAAGGCTTCAATATACTCCTACCTCCCCAACATGGCTTTTTTAAAAAAAATGTCCAATTTCTCTTAGTAGCTCTACAGTGTTTTTCAACCACTGTTCCGTGGCACACTAGGTGGCGAGATGTTGCCTGGTGTGCCGTGGGACATATATAGCAATATAGGCACAGAGTTAAATTTTTTTAACATTTTCTAATGGTGGTGTGCCCATTTTTTTCAGAACGTGTGCCTTTGCCCAGGAAATGCTCTACACAGACGGTGGCTACAGCGGTGGTCCCAACGAGGAAATGGGAGCCACTCAAAAGGCACGTAGAGGTTTTCCATCAGGGAACGTATAGCTCTTGCCAGACAGATCCCTGCCCTTTTCTGACAAAAAACCCCAACCCCAGTAGCATTGAGAATTTCCACTGTTTCGTGCCGTGTCATAGAATTCTAGAAAGTGATAATGGCTAAAAAAAAGGAGCAAGGGAAAATTTGATCACATGTCCCAGGGAAGCTTTGATTGATTGGTTGATTGATTGATTGATTGATACAAGGAGCTGAAAGTGGTGTGCATGGCTCTCCTCCTCCCCATCTTATCCACCCCAACAATCTTGCGAGGTACGTTAGACTGAGGGTGAGTGACTGGCTCAAGGTCACCCAGTGAGCTTTCATGGCTGAGTGGGGATTCGAACCCTGGTCTCCCAGGTTCCTAGTCTGACACTCTAACCACTACACCACACTGGCTCCCACTTGTTCATGGCTTTTAAAGGACTCTGTTTTACACATTACAGTGCAGGCACGTCTCAGTTACATGCAAGACTCCTGGAAAAATTCAGGTTGCAAATCTAATGCAAGGGGATGGACAATGTATTGTATGAACGGTCGTGTTTTGCTTTCCTCCTTCTGTTTGTCATTTCCCGAGGGAGAAATTTATTTACAGTACAGTACGGTCTTATGCATATCTATGTTCCTCTTGTGTCTGATGGGAGTTTACTCCCAAGAAAGCATGCTTAGGATCCAAATGGACTCCCAGTTCATCAAAATAATGCTTAAAAGAAAAGAGGACACCCAACAGAACGAAATAGAAATGTTATTCAGTTCATTGAAATTTCCCCAGCTGTATTAGCATGCCTTATGCTGGATTTTATATTTCAAAGAAGAGCATGTTTTTCATGCAGAGCTTTGGGGTTTTATTGGGAGGGAAGGAGGGAGGGAGGTGGGGAGGAGGAGGAATCATGTGTCTGTTCAAACTTCCTTACTTCCTCCATACTAAGAATGATGACAGGATGCTGGCTGCGGGAAGAAGCCACACAGAACGCTTGGCAGAGAAACCCTCCCTGCTCTTTCTTTCCTTTTTTAATTTAAAAAAAAATATATTTTCCTCTCGACTGTTTGAACTGAGGAAAAGCTTAACATATCTCAATAGCTGGCGGAGCTCATGAATTTGCCTACATACAAAAAGAGACCCTGCTTGCCACTTACGTTCCATCAGACCAAAACAGATAAAAAAAACTTCAGTATAAATCAAGGTGAGTTTTTTCTTAAGGAAAGGAAGATTTTAAGATAATTATTTTTTATGTAGCAAAATAAGGAACGTATGTGTGTTGAGGCACACACGGTACAAATGAAAGCGAGCCTTTGACAGGGGGGCAACCTTTGGATAGCACAGTTAGCAGAGCATGAGACTCTTAATTTCAGAGTTGTGGCTTCGAGTCCCACATTGGACAAAAGATTCCTGCAATCCTACAAATCCGCTCCACTTAAATGTGGGGAGGAGTTGCGGTGGACCACGTGGCTACCCACTCCCCTCCGGGGGCAGGGGACGGAGTCCCGCGTTGCCTGGAGGATTCTGGCCATGTCATCAACCATCCAGCCAATCCACTGGCTGGGGAGGCGTGGCTGGGACCCATTTAAACGGAGGCGCGAGCCGGAGAGCCTCCTCTCGACTCGCTTCCTCAATCCGGGTGTTTTCCGTGCTTGCTGCTCCCGCACCACGGCGCTTGCTGCCTCTTTCACTGCCTGCCGACGAGCCACGCTTGATACCTCCGTCCCTCCGTGAAATTGCCTCCTGCCTCTGAAAACAACTGATGAGCGTGGTATCATTTGTCGGGGTGTGTGTGTGTGTGCGAGAGAGGGAGAGAGAGAGAAAGGCAGGCCATTTGGGAGGGTTCAGAGCCGAGTGTGTGGTGTGGGGGCATTACACGTTTCCTGTTCGCTTGCTTTGAGGGTTTGGGCTTCACTGCCACGTTCCTGTCTCTGTGTGTGTGGTGTGTGTGCAGGGCGGGCCATTTGGGAGGGTTATATGATTCTATCTGAGGCCGCTGTCCTATATAACAGGGATGAGCAACCTTTTTTTTCTGTCAAGGGCCATCATTTATGAAATGCACACTGGTAGCTGGTTGAAGTCACAACTGGGCGAGGTTGGAGCTAAAAGCAAGTGGGGCCACCCTTTCCCTCTCTTTCCTCCTTTTCCTAACGCAACACTCTTCCTCCCTTCCTTGTCAGCTACATAAAATTACACAGAGAGCTACATCCCGACATAGGACTGCCAGCTGCCCATCCCTGCTATGCCTGCATGCCTGGGAGCAAGTCCCCCTGAACCCAGCGGGCAGTGCCGGACTTATGTATAAGCTAAACAAGCTATAGCTTAGGGCTCCACTCTCTTGGGGGCACCCCAAAAAAATAAAGTGGAAGAAGGGGTTAATTAGCTAACCTATATATTTACCTGAATGTATTGTTAGTTCAGTGAATGTATTAAGTATAAAAGAACTTTTTAAGCTTTTCTGTATGAAACTGCTCTGTAAAGCTGTGAACTCTGATCTGCATTGCACTGGCAAATGATGACTAAGTGTCTGGAGATAACAGTAGACCTTACGCAGAGAGTAACTGTCCTTGCAGAGAGGAACTGCTGCCTAGGTCAAGAGATAGGATGGCCTTGCTAGAGTGCGCATGAACCAACTCTGGCTAAATGTCCTTTTGCCTTATATGTCCTTTTGCCTTATATGTAAAACAGGAAATGTACAACAGGAAATGTTCCTTAAATGGACAAGGATGTACAAGAGGCAGAGCCAGGGAACTGTCTATAAGAACTGTCTGGAAATTGGCTAGTTTTGTACTTGCTTGGATGTCTGAACACCGCAGTACCTCTGCATGCAGAAAATAAATCTTTCTCTCTCTGAAGCCAGCAGCCTCAGGTGTCTTTCTGCTTCCATGTTTTCTCACCGGGCGCAACCATGGGAACCCGTAGGGGCAAATAAGGCTTCAAAAAAAAAACCTGGATGTACATTTCCAAAATATAAAACAAATAAAATAAAACCTACATACAGCAACAGTGTTTTGTGTTGTGTAGGCTCCTATGATGTAAGTAATGGGCCCCGCCTGCTAGCCTGCTCCCTAAAATATCACTGGTTTGCTCATTTCTATATATAGGGTGCCTACATTCTGCATGTGCAAATGGCTTTAGATACCTATTAGGTCCATAAATTACCATATAGCATATATTCAACACAAAAAACAGCGACAATTTGTTGTTGACAAAGGACAGCTGGACATATAAAGGGCCCCATTACCTTCAGTAGCTTAGGGCTTCATCAAACCTAAATCCGGCCCTGCCAGTGGGGCTTGGTTATATATGGATTTTATCAGTATCTCTAATATGTGTCTTTCTGATGCAACGGCCTGTGGGCTATGCAAATAAATAAAGTTTGTTGTTGTTGTTGTTGTTCCAATCTAGACATATAGCCAGTCACTTGTGCCTTCTGAAAGAACAGGCTGCTCCTACATACAGACAGACCGATGTGTAGGCGAGGAGGTCAAGGAATTGATTTCTGCTAAAACAACTGGCTGCCTGTGAAATTTGCGACGAGCAGGACTTGAATAATCTATCTAGTTTAGCAGTTTAGCTTGCTGATCGCTGCCCCTTTGCGAACAGACGACCCTTAAATCGGTTTTCAGGGAATACTTGCCACATTCGGAATAGACATCTTTGAGTCAATGCTCTCATTCAGAGACAAAGATGGAGTAAGCTGCAGTCCGTATCCATCCGAAGTTAACAAGCTGGAGGGGGGCGGCGCAGTTTCCGCTTGACCGGAAAGAGGTTCATGTCGAATGAAAGCGATTTCCCACGAGGAGTTAGATCTAAAAATGAAGTAACAGGTTGGGCACAGGCATCGTACGTTGCATTCTTCCTGAAATAATAAAGATCTCCCTGTAATTATCAAAATATGTCCGGCAGCAAGTGATGTTTAGCGGGTAAGTAAAATTCAGTGGGACAGAAACCTGTTGCACCAACTTTTTTATTATTGCACTTGTTCTTGATGGCTAGGAGGGCCAAATTTGTGAGGGCCTTACGTTTTTTTTAATGTGCTGTTACCAGCCCAGAATGTTTGGGCTTAGATGGAATCTGTCTCGGGAGACAATGGAGTGCGCCTCCGGGGCTGGGGTCAAACCGCTGTAGAATCACAGCGCCTGATAGTATCAGGATTTATGCCAGTATGCCAGGGAGTTCTTTTGAACAGCTCTATATTTTAGCATTTCCAACAACACATGTCCGAAATTCTCTCTCTAATCATGAGGGCTAGAGACATAAATCAACCAAATCTATACTACGGAAGACAGGCAGGTGTAAAATGCAGCGTTCGGAGGACTTGTTTTGTAAGGCAGTTGTTACCTCAGCTTTGTTCTGTTGATTAGGCTTCTTGCTTCTTCATAGGTGATTCCAATCAATGACTCCTTGTTAATGGAAACAAGCTGGTCCCCAGCTCTCAGCCGACCATCCTAGCAAGAACAAGGACAGTCGTTGGCACTTGTTTTTGCAATCAGGTTGCCTTAAGAGGTCAAGGCAAACTCTCCAAATTTATAAAACTCCTGAGGTTTTTCAGTCTGTCAAATTGCCTTTGGAGAAGGGGAGGGCCAGATTTGATCTGGTAAGAGTGCCAGACTCGGCCTGGTACAAATAACTGCCCGGCTGAACCAGGCTGCTCTCTGCTCCTCGCTCTGCTCAGTCTATGAACTGTATGTGTGTGTTTTTTGTACGACTGTGTAGAAGTGTAGAGCTGAAAGGGACCCCAATGGTCATCTAGTCCAACCCCCTGCAATGCAGGAATCGCAGCTAAAGAATCCACGACAGGTGGCCATTCAAACTCTGCTCAAAAACCTCCAATGAAGGAGAGTCCGCCACCTTCTGAGGTGGTCCGTTCCACGGCTGAACAGATCTTACCATCAGAATGTTCTTCTGTTCAAGGGTTCAAGGGTCAGCAAACTTTTTCAGCAGGGGGCCGGTCCACTGTCCCTCAGACCTTGAGGGGGGGGCAGACTATGTTTAAAAAAATAATAATGAAAGAATTCCTATGCCCCACAAATAACCCAGAGATGCATTTTAAATAAAAGCACACATTTTACTCACGTACAAAACACCAGGCAGGCCCCACAAATAAACCAGAGATGCACTTTAAATAAAAGGACACATTCCACTCATGTAAAAACACGCTGATTCCCGGACCGTCCGCAGGCTGAATTTAGAAGGCGATTGGGCCGGATCCGGCCACTGGGCCTTAGTTTGCCTAACCATGTTTATGCTGGACTCTCTTTCTTTTAATTGAATTCACTGGTTTGGGTCCCACAGCAGAAAACAAGCTTGCTCGATCTTCCATGTGACAGATCTCCAGATATTTAAAGGAGGCTTTCATACCACCTCTCAGTCTTCTCTTCTCCAGGATAAATTAATATTATGCTGTATTTGTGTTTCTGTTTTTTAAGTATGTGGTAGGTCAAGAGTGTGACAAATGACTAACAAGTCTAACCACCACCAGCAGCAAACAGTGCAAACCTTCTATGGGATACCAAGGAAGCAGAAAAAACCTCAACTCTCAGCTTGGATATTAGAAGAAGGAATTTGAGCAGAGCCTTGTCGTTGATGCACAAGTTTTCTATGTGTAGGGAGGTTTTATCCATTCAGTCTCCTCTATTGGCATATAGAGAGTGTGTGTTGTATACATGGATTAGAATACAACACAAGTAACAAAACACAGTAGGAGGCACTTTTAGGTAAAACTATCCAGACATCGTGAGAAACAAAGGCGGCTCTAAAAATCTATGGTGACGTTATTTCATGGCGTCACTCAAAAATTCCGCCAAATTCTCCACAGCGTCATTCCTACAGTTTTTCAGCAGACAGGACACCCTGGAAGAGGTTTTAGAAATAGGCGCCTATTAAAAATGTTGGTACCCTTAACATACATTCTGAACTACTAGGGTCCCAGCAGCACTGCACTATATCTGTGTGTTTGTCTGTAGAGGTAAGGTAAAGATAAAGGACCCCTGGACAGTTAAGTTCAGTCAAAGGCAACTATGGGGTTGTGGCGCTCATCTCACTTTCAGGCTGAAGGAGCCAGCGTTTGTCCACAGACAGCTTTCCGGGTCATGTGGCCAGCAGGACTAAACCACTTCTGGCGCAACGGGACACCACGACAGAAGCCAGAGGGCAGGGAAACACTATTTACCTTCCTGCTGGAGTGGTACCTATTTATTTACTTGTACTGGTGTGCTTTCGAACTACTAGGTTGGCAGGAGCTGGGACAGAGCAATGGGAGCTCACCCCGTCACACGGATTTGAACCGCCAACCTTCCGATTGACAAGTCCAAGAGGCTCAGTGGTTTAGACCACAGCGCCACCCGCACTTCAGTCCGATAACTCTGCTTTTGATTTAGGAGAGAGCAAAATATACTCAACAGTGTGTTAAAATGCAAATTGTGGAACAGAAGTAGAGATGTGAAGGCCTGGAAAAAAAACCCGGAAAAATTCAGGAAAAAACATTTTTTTTCCCTGAGGCCTTTTTTGTTTCCCCCCTCCAAAAAATTGGAAAAATAAAAAAATAGATTATGGAATGTTTTATTTTTAACATGATGAATAAAATATTTTAAGATAAGGGGTTCAAATATTTTATAAATCATTTCTAAAAAATATGTATGGTATCAGATTATTCTAATTTCTGTGAGGACAAGCAAGTCCTAGGTTACAAACTGAACTCTCCAATGCAAGAACAAGATACATTTCTTCCTTTAGGAGGTGCTGTTGTCACCAGAAAAGAAAAAGGTTTCAGTTTTGTTTTTGCATGTGTGTGGTATGCATTGGTTCTGTTCCTCTTCACTAGGCCTCAAAGCACTGGAAGAAAATATAGAGCAACAAAAAGGGCCTGAAAGTATATACTTAATTACAGCTCAGAAAATGATTCTGATTAAATTTCATGCCCATTCATTGAAACTTAGTCCCACTTCCTTCTTCAGTTCTTTTTATGAGAATGTTTTTTAAATACTGTGGAGAGGAAATATGAATAATTGTTACTTCTGGATTTTTAAAAATTGTTTTGTGGAGTTTTTTTTTGTTCCACATAAACTAGTAAACAGTTCAGGAGATTGTTGCTCCATTTGTTACAAATACAAATAAATATTATTTTAAAAGTAAATTCTGTTTGTAATAATTGTTTGGATACACTATATTTTTAATATGCTAGTTGTGATAATTTTATGCCCATTAAAATTGTCCATAGTTATATTTTATGTTTCTAAAGTAACAGAATGACTTTCAATCTGGAAAAGAAAAAAGAAGTGCTAACGTAGCATTTTTTTCAACTTCCCCGAAAATTTTCGTTTCCCTCCGAAAAAATCCGGGTTTTTTTTTTTTTAGAGCTTCAAAATTTCCAGAAATTTTACATCTCTAAACAGAAGGGGTCCCTGTAGATGAAGTTTGTATTTTATTTCCACTATTTTATCCTGAAGGGGAGCAATAGCCACTGTGATGAAGCGAAGCAAGTCCTCACAGCTAGAGCTGTCAAAATCAGCAATAGATGGATTGGAGAGCCGCATGGATGACAGAGGATGAAAAAAAAAAAGGATAAGGGACAGGGAAGGGGATAATCAGGCAGTACTAGATGTTCTGGAAAGGAGAAGCTGGCATTAGGAGCTGAATTACTTTGCTGCTGCAAAGCAGAGTATCAGATCAGCGAGAGATATCAGTGGAATTTCACTGGGCACAAAATTGGACACAGATGGTTGTTTTGTTTTAGAATTAAGCCACAGACAGTTTGTGAGAAGTTTCTGTACCAGTTAATCCAGCTCTGAGCTGGATTAATTCGCACCAGAGGGGCGGGGGGTAAGGGATCCAGTTTCAAACAGCTACACATACAACCTCAGTGAACATTTGGACCGAGCAGATGCAACAGCGGAGAGCCCAAAGACTTTGGCACCAATAATTTAGCGCGCAGTTCAGGGAAATGTGGGTGGGTGGCTGGAGAGGAGGAGAACGAGGCCAGAAAAAGTGCTTTTGCACTCAGCTCAAACCAACGTTTAGCCTTCAGCACATCACATTTCTGTTTTTGCCAAGTTCTACACTTAAAATTTAAAAAGAGGCTATTAAAAAAAAAAAATCAGTGCAAGCAGCAATTCAGTCCGTGAAAACTGCAGACCCTCCAAGTGTCTCTGTTTTCCAGGAAGAGTCCCAGACTTACAGAAGCCATCCTGGTTTCTGCTTTGAACCCATAATGTCCTGCTTCTCCTTAGGATGTCCCTATTTTCATCAGAGAAACGTTGAAGGGTACTGTAGGACACCCCTATTTTCATTGGAGAAATGCTGGGGAGTATGGAGTTATGTGACACACACACACACACACACACACCCCCACGAGCCAAGGAGATAAGTAACTATACAGCCTTTAGAAGACATCTGAAGGAAGCCCTGTATAGGGAAGGTGTTGTTTTTTTAAAAAATGTTTAATGTTTGGTTATGTTTTTATACAGGTATATGTTGGAAGCTGCCCTGAGAAGCTGGGGCAACACACTCAGATAGGTGGGGATATAAATAATAAAACTATTATTATTATTATTATTATTATTATTATTATTATGGAATAAGACATCCATATTTTTTATCAGAGAAATGTTGAGGGGTATGGAATTGCTGCCAACATGAAAACAACAGAAATTCTAAGCATATAGGTCACTTCTGAAGGCACAAAAGTACTCTATAAAGATGTTCAGTCACAAATCCTTATGCAGTGCAAGGGGTTGGACTAGATGACCCACAAGATCCCTTCCAACTCTACAATTCTATGAGTATACCAGGCTGATAAAACTAGAGAGGCTGATTATTCCCATTTTACTGACACAGAACTGAGGCAGGTACAGGATTTGAAGCGAAACTTTCAGGGCAGAATGCGTCAATAACCACTGAAATCCTAACCACAGGCATAGGCAAACTCGGCCCTCCAGATGTTTTGGGACTACAACTCCCACCATCCGTAGCTAGCAGGACCAGTGGTCAGGGATGACGGGAGTTAGGCCGACTATGCCTATGCCTGCTCTAAATCAATAGTGAGAATCTCTTCTTCGCAATGCCTGGAGGCTATCCCAAAGGGATGCCCGGTTATGAGAGCACGAGTTGATAAACTGACACTAATCAAATGAAGGCCGCTGTTGCCACTGGGGGAAAGGATGGCTAGAAAAAGAGAGAGAAATCAGGAAATCAGGCAGAGGCCAGAGTGTGAGCTTGTGGGCTAAGACACAGACACACACACACACACACACACACACACACCCAGCCAGAGCCCAGATATGGCAATGGATGAAGAAAACAGTGATTCCTTGAAACTTTACCTATGGCAAGAAAAAGGAAGGATGCCACACATTTATTTTATCACGCGCACGATTAAACCATTGATTGCTTTTTAATATACACACCAGCAGCCTACATATGAAAATGCATGCAACAACCTATTCCACAAGAAGCTAATCCTGTTTTGCTTTCTTAGATGCCAGTTTATAACTTCTGATACTATACCACCGAGCAACAGCATCTCCTTTGTTCCTCGGTGTTTATTATTGTTTGACTAGGCTAAAATACTTCTTAGCTGGCGGTGGCAAGCAACACAAGTGGCAACAGTGGCCTCTGCTGGAACTGGTGCCAAACAGCACACACAAACCTCACCTTAAGCTCTTAACTGCCTATAAATTGTAGGATTGATTTGGAGGGGGTGGGACTTGGGTCTTAAATTTGAGAAAAGCGTAAACGAGCATAAATAGTTTTCTTTAGATTGGCACACTTTCAAAAGGAGGAGTTAAAAATTTGACAGCCGTGCGTATTCTCTCTCTGTGCTATAATTAAATGCACTTTAAGAAGAAGAAGAAGAGTTTGGATTTGATATCCCGCTTTATCACTACCCGAAGGAGTCTCAAAGCGGCTAACATTCTCCTTTCCCTTCCTCCCCCACAACAAACACTCTGTGAGGTGAGTGGGGCTGAGAGACTTCAAAGAAGTGTGACTAGCCCAAGGTCACCCAGCAGCTGCATGTGGAGGAGCGGAGACGCGAACCCGGTTCCCAGATTACGAGTCTACCGCTCTTAACCACTACACCACACTGGCTCTTTAAAGGTATAGGGGTAAATGGAACCCTGACTGTTAAGTCCAGTCACAGACAACTCTGGGGTTGCAGCACTCATCTCACTTTACTGGCCAAGGGAGCCAGCGTTTGTCCGCAGACAGTTTTTCCGGGTCATGTGGCCAGCATGACTAAGCCGCTTCTGGCGAACCAGAGCAGCACATGGAAACGCCGTTTACCTTCCCACCAGAGCGGTACCTATTTATCTACTTGCACTTGACGTGCTTTCGAACTGCTAGGTTGGCAGGAGCAGGGACCGAGCAACGGGAGCTCACCCAGTCGCGGGGATTCGAACCGTCGACCTTCTGATCGGCAAGCCCTAGGCTCATGCACATCATTTCTGGTAATTAAAGGCACCGACCACCATCTAATAAAGGCCAAAAGGTTATATGCGAATGCCACAGAGCTTTTTCTGCTGTAAATCACCAAAAATGAAGCCTAACGGAGGTCCCAACACAAGCTTTCCATGCTGCTAAGTTCAGTAACGAGAAAGGGGAGGAGGGAGAAGACTTGTAACAGGAGGCCATTGAGAGCCTTCATTATTTCCACTGCTATGCTCTTCTTAGAGCTGGACCATAAAGGCTGATCGCCGAAGAATTGATGCTTTTGAATTATGGTGCTGGAGGAGACTCTTGAGAGTCCCATGGACTGCAAGAAGATCAAACCTATCCATTCTCAAAGAAATCAGCCCTGAGTGCTCACTAGAAGGACAGATCCTGAAGTTGAGGCTCCAGTACTTTGGCCACCTCATGAGAAGAGAAGACTCCCTAGAAAAGACCCTGATGTTGGGAAAGATGGAGGGCACAAGGAGAAGGGGACGACAGAGGATGAGATGGTTGGACAGTGTTCTCGAAGCTACTAACATGAGTTTGGCCAAACTGCGGGAGGCAGTGAAGGATAGGCGTGCCTGGCGTGCTCTGGTCCATGGGGTCACGAAGAGTCGGACACGACTGAACGACAACAAATGCTCTTCTTGTTATGTTTTATGGCCCAGTTTCCAAGCTGGGCTAAAATTAAAAGCAAGTCAACTTTGAGCCTCTATCTGACATTTTGTTTTACTCGAGGCATATATGACTCTAGCTGCGCTGGGGTTCACAATTCAATGCTTGTAAAGCAGAATGGTGATAAAGACAGAAAGGATATTTCAGGGGACAGGAATGAAAACAATACGCCCGGCAGGGCATGTGCTCTATTTACACACACGGGGGACTCTGCTAGACTGGTAAAGAAAAAGCGATTTATATGCATTGGATGTACTATATAACATTGTGCCACTAGTTGGCGATGTGGAGTTCCGTTTTCCTCTACCTGTTTTCCCTGTTTAAACTGACAACTCTTTAAACTCAAACGCTCCTTTGAGGTCTCTAGATCCAGCCAGGGCTTGAGGGAGCGCAGCCAATGCATCTGTAAATCCTCTCTATCAATGCCTGTATTAGATATCTCCCATTACTTTCAATGGAAGCAATTAAGTGAAAACACAACACACGGTAACTAAATAGGACTGAACGTGCTTTTCTTAGCAGGGGGTAACAAATAAGGCAATAACTTGGCACATAAAGCTAACACCGTTTTAGGTGACTGGAAACTGCAGTGCAGTTTCAAAGATTTAGGGAATTAATCTGGTGCTGGTAAGACTTAATTGGAGCACCCTGTTCCGTTGTGGGCATACAAATTTCAGGAAGGATGAAAAAAAACTTGGAAAAGGTTTAGAGAGGAGCTACAAAAATGACAAAGGGCGATTTTTACAAGCTAAGAGGAGTGGTGCATTTCAGCCAGAGAAAGGATGGTTGTTGAAGAAGAAGAAGAAGAAGAAGAAGAAGAAGAAGAAGAAGAGTTTGGATTTGATATCCCGCTTTTCACTACCCGAAGGAGTCTCAAAGCGGCTAACATTCTCCTTTCCCTTCCTCCCCACAACAAACACTCTGTGAGGTGAGTGGGGCTGAGAGACTTCAGAGAAGTGTGACTAGCCCAAGGTCACCCAGCAGCTGCATGTGGAGGAGCGGAGACGCGAACCGGTTCACCAGATTACAAGTCTACCGCTCTTAACCACTACACCACACTGGCGAGACTGTGTTGCTATTTTACAAGTATTTATGAGATCATACAAATGAGGGGTGGGAATAATTGCTTACTCTATCCACAGCCTATAGGAAAGACAAAGACATCTACTGTAGACATCAGGAAATATTTAAAGCGAAAGAGGTTCTGCAGTGGAACAGACTGCCCAAGTAATGAGCTAATCTTCATCCCTAAATTAAGTATACAGATAAAACTTGAAAAATTAGAATATTGTGGAAAAGCAATTGTTTTCATTAGCTACTGGAGTTTAATATATGAGATAGACTCATGACATGCAAAGCGAGATATGTCAAGCCTTTGCTTGTTATAATTGTGATGATTATGGCGTACAGCTGATGAAAACCCCAAAGTTGAAATTGTTAATTGGGGTTCTCATCAGCTGTACGCCATAATCATCACAATTATAACAAATAAAGGCTTGACATATCTCGCTTTGCATGTCATGAGTCTATCTCATATATTAGTTTCACCTTTTAAGTTGAATTACTGAAATAAATTAACCTTTCCACGATATTCTAATTTTTCGAGTTTCACCTGTGTGTGTGTGTGTGTGTGTGTGTGTATGTGTGTATGGACAGGTAGATCTATCAGGGATGTTTATGGTGCAGAACTGTCTTCCTTGCATTAAGATGGCCATGTCTCCTACTTTACAAAGGGCAGTCCTCTGCAGTGCTACCTTGGTTCTCAAACTTAATCCGTTCCAGAAGTCTGTTCCAAAACCAAAGCGTTCCAAAACCAAGGCGCGCTTTCCCATAGAAAGTAATGCAAAATGGATTAATCCATTCCAGACTTTTAAAAACAACCCCTAAAACAGCAATTTAACATGAATTTTACTATCTAACGAGACCATTGATCCATAAAATGAAAGCAATAAACAATGTACTGCAGTCACACAATCAATCAATCAATCAGTAGCTGAACTGGGTTCCACACAGTCACAAAAACAAAACAAAAAAGCCGCAAAAACAAAACGCAAATAAATAGCAAAAACAGGCAGACCTCAGCGTAACACTCAAAATGGAAGTGCGGCACTCAAAACAGAGCACGTTCGGCTTCCGAAAGAAGTTTGCAAACCGGAACACTTCCTTCTGGATTTGCAGCGTTTGGGTTCCAAACTGTTTGAGTGCCAAGGCGTTTGAGAACCGAGGTACCACTGTATTTAAAGGATTGCCTTTCTCAAGCCTGGTTTAATGACAAATAAACATAAGGAAGGGGCAGCGGGGGAGTCTGGAGTTGATTTTGAAAAGCGCCACAATACAAATGAGATCCGATTCTGAAAATTGCTTACAACACCTGAGCAGAAACCGTATTTTTCGCTCCATAGGGCGCACCTCGTTTTTAGAGGAGGAAACAAGAAAAAAAAAATTTTCTGGTTTTCCTCCTCTAAAAGCCCTGTTTTTTTGAGGATCAGCTAAAAGTTTTGCAGCTTTTTTTGCAAAGGGAAAAGCCCTGTTTTTTTGAGGATCAGCTAAAAGTTTTGCAGCTTTTTTTGCAAAGGGAAAAGCCCTGGTTTTTTTTGAGGATCAGCTAAAAGTTTTGCAGCTTTTTTGCAAAGGGAGAAAAGCAAAGCTCCTTTTGCAAAGGGGGAAAAGCAAAGAGGAAAAGCCCCATTTTTATGGGGTTCAACTCACATTTCTGCAGCTTCTGAAGGAAAGGGAGCCATTTCTACAGTTTCCAGACAGATAATCTAATCAGCCAGTCACATGTCGCTGGGGAAACAAACAACCTCCCTCTGCAGCACATTCAACAATGGAGGGCGGGGCTGAAAGGGAGCCAGGGACTCTTATCTCTCTCCCGATCTCTTGCTGATCAGCTGCTGAGCGGGGTCCTTTCAACACCCCTTTTCTCTTTGTAAAATAAAAAGCACTATCTGCTTTTGGCCCCTGGGCAATTCAGCTCCAGGGACCACCATTCGCTCCATAAGACACACAGATATTTCCCCTTACTTTTTAGGAGGAAAAAAGTGCGTCTTATGGAGCGAAAAATACGGTAGTATGTTAGTAATACCCCAGCTCGATAAAGGGGAAAAGGAGCGAAAATAATAGTAATACCCCCCACCAGCTCGATAAAGGGGAAAAGGAGCGAAAAGATATCCCTCCCCTCGTCTACCTTATGACAATCACCTCCAGGAATAACTTCCAGAATATGCACCAAGGGCCCTTCATTCCTGTTAATGCCTCCTACAATGTTCAAGCCAAGGCAGGTTCCCTTGGAAACAGTGATGATCTGAAACACGCTGTCACTAGGCAAGAAGAGAAAACAAAGTTAGCTTTCCAAGGCCAGCGGCTGGGACGCCAGGATCAGCCTGAAGCAGACATCTCCTTTTGTTTTCTCGTAAGGGATGCTATGGCGTCAAGGTTGCTCCAAGATGCTTACATTTTAATTGGGGGAGCCGCCTCAGGTGTAAAAGATGCAGCTACAGGTGGCTGTTTGTGTAAACAGAGGTTGAATCAAGCACTGCTGTGCCGAAGGGAACCTTCGGAGCAGAACTTAATGTAATTCTGCTCTCGTTAAAGGATAAATTCGCTTTAGCGGGCACGGGAGGAATCCCTATACAATCTGCCTTTGATAATAAAGCAGTCAAAGGAAGATACCTCGGCAGGGTGGATAAAAATCAATGATTTTTAAAAAAAATAATTTTAAAAATTGGATTTTTTTAAAAAATTAAATCAATTTTTTAAAAAAAAATTAAAAGGGATTTTTAAAATAAAATGCTTTTGGAAGAAAAATCTTTCTAAAGATAGTTTAAGTCAGTGTTTTTCAACTACTGTTCCGCGGCACACTAGTGTGCCGCGAGATGTTGCCTGGTGTGCCGTGGGAAAAATTGAAAAATTACTTTATATATAGTCAATATAGGCACAGAGTTAAATTTTTTTAACATTTTCTAATGGTGGTGTGCCTCGTGATTTTTTTCATGAAACAAGTGTGCCTTTGCCCAAAAAAGGTTGAAAAACACTGGTTTAAGTTACATTATAGTCCAAAGGCTATTCATCAGGAAATAAGGATCTGTTTTAAGTTTTTCATGTGTGCTAAAACTCAGTCTAAGTTATTTTTTTTTAAATTGTTTAACCCCATGGATACATATGCTATAATGTTATTGTTTAAGTAAAATAAATTGTTTAAATTGCTATTAAGGAAATCATTATTTTTCTCCTTCCAATAAAGTGCAGCAGAAAAGTTGTCCAAATATAAACAGTTAACTTATTAAACCTCACAATAATTTCATAATTATCTGTCATGTATTTCTAATAGTATAACCAAATCAGTAATTTTTGATATAACTGTAAAAACTACTCTGAAAATTTATTATTCCAAAAATGAAACCTTCATCTGGTTGTAAATATTAAGATTATACCAGCAAGAATGAGTCTTTCTGTAAAAAAAAATGATTTAAATCAAGTCTTACTGACTAGTGATTTAAATTGTGATTTAAATCTATTTGATTTAAATCAAATCCACCCTGTACCTCAGAATACGATTTTGATCCTGTCATGAAGCCTTTGCATGCATAAAGATGAGTTGTATGAACTAGGGCTGGGTGATATGTCGATATAGCGTCCAAAACCGGTTTGAAGTCCATATTTTTATTTTGTTTTATTAAATTTGTATACCACCCTTCATCTGAAGATCACAGGGCGGTTCACAATAAAATTACAAAAAAATAGAAACACAAAATTCACAATAAAAGCAAAAGCAGAAACAATCCAATAACCCAGCCCACCCCCTCCCCATATGTTTAAAAGGACATAGAATGTTAATCAGTCAAAGGCCTGTTTTTGCTTTCTGAGCATTTGTAATGTCTTTCTTTTGATGTGCATAATGTTATGTTTAATAAGACTGAATGGAGAAGCAAAGCCCTTGCTGGTATGATATTGGCTTCTTAATTTTTGACCATGGCAATATATCACAAATCACGGTTTGTGTATGTGTGCTATGCAAAAATTACAATGCGGGGGGAACTGTGAAGCCAGCCAGGTCCGTTTCCTGTGTCCCTACAGGTTGGGGGGCATATCCTTGAGCCCTCCAGATATTGCCAGACTGCAGCTCCCATCATCCTCTGACCACTGGGCCTGCAGCACACAAACACGGCAGAAGGCTGCTGCAGGTATTCACATTTACAGGGGGGAAAAACAATCCGTGCTAGACGGTCAGACTGGGCGAAACGGATGCCCACACCTCAATTCTGCGGCCAACTCAACTTCCCAAGCAGATTTGCACAGAACATGAAATAAATGAATGCGCCAGAATTCATACAAATTCTGCGTTGATTGCATTCATTCGCTTTTGGCAGCTCGCGGTGGGGAGGATGGCTTCTGGAACTCTAACACTGCCATGCTTTCAACAGGTATTTCCCATGAATTCTTGGAGCAGGGGGGCAGAGAAACAATCTGCAAATGATTTCAGAAGTTACTTTGTGGTGGCTTGAAGAGAAGTCGCTGTCAGGGGCTTTCCGTGGCGGTTTGCAATGATGTCGCTTGGATCCAGCAGCTGCGGGCTTAGTGACCTCGAAGACGATCCCAAAGAGAGGCTGTCAGCAGGTTTACCTTAGAAGGAGAAATGCAGAAGGACATACAGTGGTAGCTTGGTTCTCAAACGCTGAAAACCTGGTGGTTGTCGGCTACTGTTTCCGGGGCGCCTGCACCAATCAGAAGCTGCGCCTTGGTTTTCAAACATTTCAGAAGTCAAACGGACTTCCAGAATGGATTAAGTTTGGCGCTTTTGTTTTTGCTATTTATTTTGCGTTTTTGTTTTTGAGGCTTTTTCGGTTAATTTGTTTTTGTGACTGTGTGGAACCCAGTTCAGCTACTGATTGATTGTGTGACTGCAGAAATGGATAAAAGCCCCCCCCCCATCCAAACAATGACTATCATCAGTGCAGGTAAGAAAAAATTAATTTTAATTTTTATCATCTACAATACTCTATTATTTGTTTTATAGTGCAGTACATTGATTATTGGGGGACGCGGGTGGCGCTGTGGGTTACACCACAGAGCCTAGGGCTTGCTGATCAGAAGGTCGGCGGTTTGAATCCCCGACGGGGTGAGCTCCCGTTGCTCGGTCCCAGCTCCTGCCCACCTAGCAGTTCAAAAGCACGTCAAAGTGCAAGTAGATAAATAGGTACTGCTCCGGCGGGAAGGTAAACTGTTTCCGTGCACTGCTCTGGTTTGCCAGAAGCGGCTTTGTCATGCTGGCCACATGACCCGGAAGCTGTACGCCGGCTCCCTCGGCCAGTAACGCGAGATGAGCGCCGCAACCCCAGAGTCGGACACGACTGGACCTAATGGTCAGGGGTCCCTTTACCTTTACATTGATTATTGCTTTCATTCCATGGATCAATAATCTCATTAGATAGTAAAATTCATGTTAAATTGCTGTTTTAGGGGTTGTTTTTAAAAGTCTGGAACAGATTAATCCATTTTGCATTACTTTCTATGGGAAAGCGTGCCTTGGTTTTGGAACGGACTTTCGTAACGGATTAAGTTTGAGAACCAAGGTACCACTGTATATCCTCAGTTACCTTCTGGAAACCTCAAATCTGCAATTTACAATACAGATGATCAAATCTGATGAAAGAGGAGCCATACAGGTTTCTTGGAGCTAGACTAGTACTGAGCAGTTGGCTTCGTGGTCTTTACCTCCATTTGCTTTTTATAAGGCTAATACAAGGTGTGACTGGAAAGTTTGGTGAATGGTCACAGAAACTGCATAGTGAGAAATATTCAAACACACATGCCTTACAGGCCTTCTAAGTAGGCCCCCTCTGATACAATGCACCATTGACAATGTTTGTAGAACTGTTGGAAACTTCTAGAGAAGTCCTCTTTTCGTACTGCTTTTAGTTCCCTCGTCACAGTAGCTTGGACGTGTGAAATGTTGGAAAATCTGTCCCCTTTCTGTGCAGATTTCAGTTTTGGAAAAAGAAAGAAATCCAGTGGGGCCAGATTGGGAGAATAATGAAGGGTCGGACAACTCGGTAACCTCAGTGACGATTTCACGTGGAATATGCAATTCTTCTGCCCTCATTCTGACGGGCAAACGCCGATCCCGCATCAATAACTCCACAAACTCTGTTGACATTTGCTGCCGTTCTGCTTGTCGACGGTCTGCCAGACCGAGGGTCATCTTCAATGGCTTGCCACCCTTCACAGAAAGGCTTAAACCACTCATACGCTGTTTTTTGAGTTACAGCTTCATCTCCGTACACAACAGTGAGCATTTCATGGGTTTCCAATGCCGACTGTATGTCTGAATATTTCTCGCTGTCAGATTTCTGTGACCATTCACCGAACATTCCAGTCACACCTTGTATTTAGTGGCAATTGCCTTGTATAGTAACTACTCATGCAGCTCAGAGTGTTCCCAAATTACAAGCAAGGGACTTTATGCTGTTACAAACCAATGAGGACCAAGACACTGCTTTGTAATGTGTGAAATGAGCCCCTAGGGGGCATTGCCACACTTCTCTCTTGCTCAACTGATTTTTAAGAAAGTTATCGATTGAACAGAGGTGTCCTTTCTGTCCATCAAACATCAACCCACACGTAAAATCTGGGTTAAGGGTCTACCTTCCAATTCATGCAAGCATTCCTACCAACCTGAAATATTAATGGAGGCCACCAGGCCACCAAACACATTCTACGCTGCACAAAGAAGATATATAACCAGCAGCTCACCAGCTAGGAGTTGTGCCAGAGAATTCCTCACAGAGCCTGTGTTGCTATGCGAGCTGCACTTCTCCATCAGGTTCAAATATTCTACCCTGGAAACAAAGAAGATGAAGAGATGTTTTATATATCGATGTCACTTCTGAATGCCTCGTTCCAAGGCTTTTCAAGGAAATGGCACCGAGGATTGCATCCAACAAAGTTGTAAGCACCACAACGGCTTGTGCAACAGGACTTCCTCTCCCACTTCTCACACTCCCTCTAAATTGGTTTCATTGTGCAGGCAAAAGTCCTGGGACAACTTGGTTGCCTGCAACCCTTACCAAACGTTGGACGAAAACTTTGCTTTCGTTCAGCCTCTTACATGGCAGCGGGGTTGGACTGGATGGCCCTTGTGGTCTCTTCCAACTCCACGATTCTATGATTCTATGAATTCCTGCAGCAGTGCTTGACCTATACAGTGGTGCCTCGACTAACGAAATACTCGACATCAGAATTTTTCGACTTACGAACGAAAAAAGTGGCCGCACGCCAACTAATTTTTCGACATCAGAATGGAAATCCGTTGGCATTTTAGATGCGGTTTATTCGACTTATGAATTTTAGATGCGGTTTCCTCGACTTACGAATTTTTCTTTTTAAAACTGCTTCAATGCATTCCTATGGGAAAATTGCTTTTTCAACTTAACCTACGAATGTGCTTTTGGAACGGATGAAATTCGTAAGTCGAGGGACCACTGTATATATATTTTTGTCCAGTAGCACCTTGGAGACCCAACTAAGTTTGTCCTTGGTATGAGCTTTTGTGTGCATGCACACTTCTTCAGATACACATGTACACAAAAGCTCATACCAAGAACAAACTTTGTCGGTCTCTAAGGTGCTACTGGACAATTTTTTAAATATATACATATTTCTACTGCGTCAGACCAACACAGATACCTGCCTGAATCTACAATTCTTTAAATTCAAGAAAAAACAATACAAGAATCAATGTCCCCAGTTCAAGCTGGAGTTCAATTTCAAATATGGTTAAGATGCACCATTTGCAAAGTACAACTGAGCACATCATCATCATCATTATTATTATTAGAATTTATATACTGCGCTATACCCAGAGGTCTCAGGGCAGTTCACAGAATAAAATCAAAATATAAAACCATAAAAATATATAATCAATAAAAAAAACAAAACAACAACAACCGATAACCCCCCCCCACACCTCAAAAAAAATCACATCTTAAAAGGGCATAGGATCCTCACAACGTTTAAAGTAAGACAATAAACATACCCAGAGAAGAGCCACTCATTGGAAAGACCATGATATCAGTAATGTTTGCACATCCTTGTATGAACTCAAACCAGAAGCCAAATATAGTCTGTAGGTAGGGCTGCTACTGTGCAGTGTCAGATAGCCCTCAAATCTGAAAACCATGAGCACAGCTGGGAGCCTATCTTACGTGAAGTTCAAAGGATGTGTATTGCAAGGGTTCTGCAATTAAAACAAAGCACTGCACTTAGGGACATCTATTAGGTGAAAATGATGTACACAAAGAAGAAGAATACCAAGGCAGGGCTTTTTAATGTGACCCTCTAGGCCTAGTACCAATTGGGAGCACATCTGTATAACAGGAACGTTTTTCTTTTGCAACCAGCCTTGAATTCCAGCCACTGGGGTGGACTGAGGAGGGGGGGGAAAATGTCAGGACATGCCCCACAAGTCAAATCCAGTCCCTCACACCTGTCTTACACAATCTTTCCTAAATGCCTACTCCTTTGGGAACTGGCAGTCTTGACTGAGAAGCCATTTCCATAACACTGGAGCCACTACCATTAAGTCTTTGTCCTGTTATTGCACCCGACTTTCATGAGTATAAAACATGGGTCGGCAAACTAAGGTCCGCGGGCCGGATCAGGCCCAATTGCCCTTTGGATCTGGAATCACCGCTTGGATCAGAGTGATCATTTGGGCTGCGCCATTTTTTTTTGCAATTTTTTTGGGGGGGGCGCCATCCCCCCCACACACACACCGCGGTGGCGCCTCCTCCCTCCTGGCTTCTCCGCACCCTGCGCAGGAAGGGAGCTGGGCTTTGATAGGTGCCAGCCAATCCAAAGCCTCGCCGCACGCACGCTGAGGTGTGGCCCAGACTCGCTACCCGCAAGCTGGCCTCTCTGTCTATGGCGGCACTGTGGGCATCATGACGGGCGCATCGCGGGGCTTCGGCTGGAGCTTGGCGCGCCTGCTGGCCCCGCGCCTGGTGCCCTGCCGCAGCCTCCCAACCGCAGGCAGTGGCAGAGGAGGTAGGAAAGCTGGGGGAGGGGAGGCGTTGGGGGAGAGGGAGAGAGAGAGAAAAGCCCCCCTCTGTCACGTGTGTGTGCACGAGTGTGCGCAGTCCGGCCCGCCACAAGGTCTGAGGGGCGGTGAACCGGCCCCCTTCCTAAAAAACTTTGCTGACCCCTGGTATAAAAGGAAACTCAGCAGAACTCAGGGAGGGCAGGAGAGTGGAGGCCTCCAAGATATGCTGTACCTAGGTCATATAAGGCTTTGCAGGTGTGGATTAAAGGCAGGGCCAGCCCTTCGTTCAGGCAGATTGAGGCAGATGGCTCAGGGGGCTGGGGCTGCAGTGGAGAACATCAGCAAGATATGGGAGGAAAGAGCTATGTCTGCTATACAGCCTGCCCAGCACCTCCCTGAGCTAGCTAGATGCCTTCAGGTGTTGTACATAGAGGAGGATCAGTGTTAGAAACTCAAGATACAGTATTTTTCGCTCCATAAGACGCACTTTTTTCCTCCTGAAAAGTAAGGGGAAATGTCTGTGCGTCTTATGGAGCGAATGCATGGTCCCTGGAGCCGAATTGCCTAGGGGCCAAAAGCAGATCGTGCTTTTTTTTTTTACAAAGAGAGAAGGGGGTGTTGAAAGGAAGCCGCTGAACAGCTGTTCAGCAAGTGATCGGGAGAGAGATAAGGCTCCCTTTCCAGCCCCGCCCCCTTGCCCAGGCCTCCATTGTTGAATGCAGAGGGAGGCTGTTTGTTTCCCCAGCGACATGTGACTGGCTGATTAGATTATCTGTCTGGAAACTGTAGAAATGGCTCCCTTTCCTTTAGAAGCTGCAGAACTGTGAGTTGAACCCCATAAAAACGGGGCTTTTCCTCTTTGAAAAAGAAGCTGCACCACTTTCAGCTGATCCTCAAAAAAACAGGGCTTTTCCCTTTGCAAAAAAAGCTGCACCACTTTCAGCTGATCCTCAAAAAAACAGGGCTTTCCCCCTTTCCTCCTCTAAAAACTAGGTGCGTCTTATGTTCAGGTGCGTCTTATGGAGCGAAAAATACGGTATATAGGCTAGGTGCCCAATGGCTCCTTAAACCACGGTTACACTCACCAAAATGAAATGCCTAATTGCCATTTGGGGGCTAGACGGCTCAAAAGCCGTATCTGACAATACGACTTCTTGGTTCCTGAAATTCATTCTGACAGTGCAGATAAAACATAATGGATAGAATTCTACAGGATGTGTTGCTGGCGGGTGAAACCAATCACGATCCAAGGATCCCCAGGCATGCATCTTCAGGTGGTGGATACATCAGGCGCCATGCTGGTGCCTAGGCATCCTCACTTGGTCACAAGCGGCCAATAGCCAGGAGCAAAATGCCCCTGGCGCCTGGCTAATTTCAAAGGCTGTGGAGGATGTCCCATCGCCAGAGCTGAAGAAAAGGTTCTACTGCCAATCCGAACATAGAATTGAAGTGCGGGTGGGTGGAACCTTGTACTTCAACTAAGCCAGCACAATGTGTTAGGCAGGCCTTGATGAAAAGGTACTGGAAATCACAGAAAAGCCTCGCTACTGCAAGAGGAAGAAAAAAATTTCCCCGCTGCTATTTATACAACTATGACGGCAAGTGTACAAGAAGGAGTTTAATTCTGTCTACTGGAACGATCAAACTGCTTGTGGATTTTAATTATTCAAGAAGGATAGAGAAAACTAGGTCAGCATTCCTTGGCTGAAAGTGGATTAAGAAAACTCCTCAAATCTGTACAATAGGAAGAGACGAGGCAAGGAGACAGAGAAAGCCGTATGTATACAGCTGGCAATTGCACAATGAAACGATGTACGGACAATGCTAGGTCAAAAATTGAGGGAAATTAACTGAGCTTACTTTGGAAACAGATGGCTGCCACCAATTCCTAGTGCCTTGTGTGAATCTAGAGACCAGAGGATCTGAGATACTTGTCTGCATTAGCAGAAGTGTAATGCTGATAAAAAAGGGACCCAGGTGGCGCTGTGGGCTAAACCACAGAGTCTAGGGCTTGCTGATCAAAAGGTTGGAGGTTTGAATCCCTGCCACAGGGTGAGCTCCCGTTGCTCGGTCCCAGCTCCTGCCCACCTAGCAGTTCGAAAGCACGTCAAAGTGCAAGTAGATAAATAGGTACCGCTCCAGCGGGAAGGTAAATGGCGTTTCCGTGCTGCTCACATGACCCGGAAGCTGTCTGCGGACAAACGCCGGCTCCCTCGGCCTATAGAGCGAGATGAGCGCCGCAACCCCAGAGTCGGACACGACTGGACCTGATGGTCAGGGGTCCCTTTACCTTTACCTAATGCTGATAAAAGAAGGGGAGGAAATCAAACCTGAGAGAGCATTGTATTACCACTGTATCTGATGCAATACTACACTACAATTCACAAATGAGAAAGACAGCAGCTAATTAACCACATTTCAGGAAAAGATAATGTAAAACATAAATTGATGAGCTGGTCACACTTCTACTTCTCTTGATTTCAAAGGGTGCAGGGAGAGATTTTATTATTACAGCAGGGACAAATCCAGCAGGAACAAATTCAGTTTCCTTTCTTTAAGCACCCACCCCTCCTGGCAATAAGCTGTTTCAGAAAAGTTCGTTTGGGGGGGGGGAGAGAGAATAGCTTTTGCTGTAAGCCATTCTCTGATTGCTAAAGAGAAACAGTGATGGAAAGGCTAAGGCAAGGTGAGGGAAAATGGAGGGGTGAAGAGTTGCAGTGGGGCATGCCAATGTCTACAGCCATTTTGCCCCCTT
Organism: Lacerta viridis; assembly: GCA_900245905.1. NCBI lineage: Eukaryota > Metazoa > Chordata > Lepidosauria > Squamata > Lacertidae > Lacerta > Lacerta viridis. The sequence continues at coordinate 313,915 of OFHU01003661.1, read as the reverse complement.
ATAGCTTTAATATGACTGCACAGTAAGATCACAATCCTAGGAATCCTTGCTGGAAGCATGCCCAACCGAAAATCCTGTAATTTTCAGATCAAAGGTGTCAAGTTTTTGCTTTAAAAAGTGGAATATGTAATTAATTAATTACCACAGAACTTCAGTAACATGATAGCATTAGGGAGCCAATGTATCTCTCTGAATGTTTAAACTCTGAAGACATGGGTTTGAGTCTGTAAAATGGGAACAACCAGAGGTGCACATCACAGGGCTACTGCGAGGAAACATTTCTCATGTGGTTCAATCTGCAGCCCTTATGATCCGTGTTTACAGTTAAATGTCTAAAGCCAAAATTTCATTAGCTACAACAACTAAGTTTTTGCCATCTAAAATCAAGTCTCCAATAAGCAATCAACGTTAAGAAAGAAAGAGGCCAATAATAAATGACAATTTGATTTTACGAGTTAGCAGGTATAAACAAACACCAAGCACATGAAACACAAAATATTGTGCTATCCGTTTTACCATAAAATATTGCCAGGAAGAAATATCAACAACCTCAGATATGCAGATGACACAGCCTTGTTGGCAGAAAGTGAGGAGGAATTAAAGAACCTTTTAATGAAGGTGAAAGAGGAGAGCGCAAAATATGGTCTGAAGCTCAACATCAAAAAAACTAAGATCATGGCCACTGTCCCATCACCTCCTGGCAAATAGAAGGGGAAGAAATGGAGGCAGTGAGAGATTTTACTTTCTTGGGTTCCATGATCACTGCAGATGGTGACAGCAGTCACGAAATTAAAAGACGCCTGCTTCTTGGGAGAGAAAGCAATGACAAACCTAGACAGCATCTTAAAAAGCAGAGACATCACCTTGCCGACAAAGGTCCGTATAGTTAAAGCTATGGTTTTCCCAGTAGTAATGTATGGAAGTGAGAGCTGGACCATAAAGAAGACTGATCGCCGAAGAATTGATGCTTTTGAATTATGGTGCTGGAGGAGACTCTTGAGAGTCCCATGGACTGCAAGAAGATCAAACCTATCCATTCTTAAGGAAATCAGCCCTGAGTGCTTCACTGGAAGGACAGATCCTGAAGCTGAGGCTCCAATACTTTGGCCACCTCATGAGAAGAGAAGACTCCCTGGAAAAGACCCTGATGTTGGGAAAGATGGAGGGCACAAGGAGAAGGGGACGACAGAGGACGAGATGGTTGGACAGTGTTCTCAAAGCTACCAACATGAGTCTGACCAAACTGTGGGAGGCAGTGGAAGACAGGAGTGCCTGGCGTGCTCTGGTCTTTGGGGTCACGAAGAGTTGAGACACAACTAAACAACTACAACGATGCCAGAGAGACTTCCAGCAATATTTAAATCACAGCTTTCGGATTTGCTCCCTTATGGCTGAGTTCTGAATGAATACAGCCACATTATTTATGTTATAATATGACACCCTGAGAACATCTTAACGCAAGCTGACATTTTGTCTTCTGCCGCAATGTTGATGCTGGGATATAACTGCAACTATTATGTGAAATGGCCATCACCGATCGGCTGTTCTGACCGGCCGACAGGAAGAAAGTTGATAAGCTTTTCCCGCTTTTTCAACTAGTGGTGCGACCAGGAAAAGAGAGCACGCCATTGAGCTCTTTCACAAAACGTCACTGTGTATGAGCCATAGGGATTGTTATTCAGATTAAAAGGCAAGTGTGCTTCGTGCCTGGTCTCCCTTTACTCTGCCTAATGTGCATTCATGGAACTATAATGAAAAGTGGTGGGGAGAATACAAATTCATAAAGTTGTTTTTAGCAGCCGTGCTAACAACCACAATAACATGAAAGGGAGTTATTTACTATCTACTGCAGCCATTCCCCCCCACCCCCAAGGTAATATCCTCTTTATGAAAATTCCATAGGCTTCTTCAGATTGCTTTCAATAGCCTCCAATAAGCTCAGTGCCTCTTGTGCAAGCAAAAAGCAGCAAGAGATAAAGAGGTCCATTTCCTCTGTTCCAGTAAATATACCGAGGTAATTGCTAAATACTTTTTATGAAGATCTCAACTCCTGTCTATTGCAATGTGGACTGCAAGAGACCAGAAGGGGCCCGAAAGAAGCACTCCTAGCTTGTTAGAGGAAAACTGAACACATAAGCCAATTACCTAATCTGTTTGGGCAGTCCGGAAATGCAATGTGATGTATATAGTTCGACTGATTTCATGAGGACCCATAATAGTCCTTTGGAGGGGGGGGGGAGTAGAGAGCAAGGAAATGGCAAATTTCCAAACAGTTGCAATGTGCAATTCTTACAGGGGGTTTGCACCTCTATTCACAACGCAGCAGCTTAGCTTGTTTTTTTCAATAAATAAATAAATTTATGTCAAAACTTTCAATATTATTATCCAATCCACATTAGAAGATATTATGTTACCCACAGGATAAACAGAATAAGGATGCATTCCGAGCGCTTTTGCAAATGTTTACAAAAAAAGTTACTGAATGTAATTCATTTGTTTCCCTTTTACAGATTTGCTCTCTATGTTTGGCTGGGGCAAAGTGATTCTTCCCCTGCCAAGTGGCTACTTCTACCCGGTTACCTTTCACTGTATGCCACTGCCGCACCCTTTTCCAAATGCTCACTTGAGGTCTAGTCCTACAGTGCATCTCAGTCCTTTTAAAGTTGATATGTTTTCAACTGGGAGGCAGCAAAGAGGAAATCCTGCCTGCAGGAGGAGAAGTCTTTTGCAGGAGTGGACAGCCTTAATATCACCCTGAATATTCATTTGGTAGCAAACCTGCATTTGCCGCTCAGTTATCATATAAAACACCTTTTATCAGCCTCCTCCAGAATCATTGTATCATAGAGTTGTGGCCCAAAGAGCTTAGAATTTATTTGGAGCTGTTCTAAGAAAAACTGCTCCCTTTCCCTTATGGGGTATTCCCATAAGAGTACTTAAATGGGTTCCCTATTGGTAGGAGAAAATAACAGAGGCCAACCAGAGAATATTGAGAAGCAAAGTGGCTAGTAAGTCTGATCTTTATTCAAGGAACTGTTGCAACAGGGTCCCCACTCACCACACGCAGGAGAGAACCCAGAACAATGGTGCACAAGCACTTATATTGACTTTTGAAATTGCCCACCCTGTAGCCCAAGACCACCACCCGAAAACATCATGCATACATCACAGAAGGAGGCTGAAATCCTGCCTGCCAGGATACCTGATAATGCTCACTGATTGCATTACCTGGGCTGCCTGACCATTCTTTTCCGAAGGTTAATTAATACTTTAGTTCCTGAGTCCAGGTCACAGGCTCACCCTACTCATACACAAAGACACCCTTAAGACAGGATTTGTAAGTGAAAAGACAATGGGGAGGCTTAAGGGAGGCAAAAATGTAAAGGGACCCCTGACCATTAGGTCCAGAACCAGAGCAGTGCATGTGGCCAGAAACGCCGTCTACCTTCCCACCGTAGCGGTACCTATTTATCTAATTGCAATTTGACGTGCTTTCGAACTGTTAGGTTGGCAGGAGCAGGGTCAGAGCAACAGGAGCTCACCCCGTCGCAGGGAATCGAACCGCCAACCTTCTGATTGGCAAGCCCACATCCCTAGCGTCCTTTACTGCAGAGGAATATTTGAGATCATTGGGAGAGTCAAAATGGCTTCAGGATTCCTCTCCTATACTATTTCAGACACATGGTTCATATATTTTGATATGTCTGCATTTATGAATATTTATTCTATATCTGAGACCTTAAAATTCTTACAACAGTAGGCCTACCCTGCTTAATAAGTCTCAAGCCCTTCACACACCTTATCTGAATCTCTACAGCAACTACTAAGAGCCTCGCCCTCTACCAAATGAGCTATCCTGAGAGGTGCTTGTTTACATATACCGGTATGAATGTGTGTATATTACCGGTATGTATACTACAGTATGTATATAACTTGTGTGTGCTTGCTTGTATCATGTAACCACAGCCTGAGGCTCTCTCACTGCTCCGTCCGTAGAATCACAGGATGCACAGCATTATAGAATGGGAAGGGAGCACCAGGGTCATCTCTAGTCCAACCCCTTGCAAGGCAGGAATCTTTTGCCCGGCTCGGGTCTCGAACCCACGACCCAGCGACTAAGAGCCTCATGCCGTATCAACGGAGCTAGACCCTGCCCTGCGAGGAGGCGGGGCGACGAGGGAGCAGGTAAACGAGAACGCGGACTTACCCCCCGCGGCCGCCGTAGTCGATTCCCGCAAGCGGAGGAGGCGGCGGCCAAGCGACAGTCGCGCGCGCGCCGCCCGGCTGTGTGTTCGCCACCTTGGGGCCCGAGTTCTCGCGATACGTGGCAACCTCACGCGCGAGAGGAGAGGAGGCCAGGAGGGATGTTGGCGGGGACAGAGAGAGAGATGAATGACGAGCGTGTCCACGTGACAGGACGGGGCGGGGCAGTAAAAGAGAGCGAGGCATGGGCGGCTGCGCGCGGGGCTGGGCTTGCCTCGCGGCTCCCGCGGCGCGAGGATGGGGCCCTTGGCGGGCCTGGCTCCGTCTCCATGGCAACGTCGAGGCGGCGGCCTGCTGCGGGCGGCGCGGCAAGGGCAGCGGCGGAGACCCCTTCGCGGGGGCCCGTCGGCGGCAGCAGGAGGACTGGAGGCACCGCAACAAGACGGTGCTGACGTACCTGGCGGCCGGCGTCGTGGGCGTGGCGGGCATGTCCTACGCGGCCGTGCCCCTTTACCGCCTCTACTGCCAGGTGAGAGGCCGCCTCGGGGCTCGCTTCTCGGAGAGGGCCTGCCTCGCAGGGTTGTTTTGTTGTTGTGGGGAGCCAAGCATTGGCGGGGCTGCGAGGCAGCGTTTCCCAAATGCAGGGAAAGGAGGAGGCGGCGAAGTGCTGCAGAGTCAGGGGAGCGATGGGGCTGCTTCCTTTGCCAAGCTGCGTGCGACCCGCAGCTTCTTTCTACCTACTTGCCCTGACTCGCAAATTTGCAAAATCCAACCGTTTGCACGAATAGGGTCCCTGGATGTCCCTTTGTTTGAAGGCGGCGTCTGTGCGCTGGATCTGTCCCCCAAGTTGGATGAGCAGGAGCTGCCACCTGTCAATCTTATATATATATACTTTTCAAATTTATACATTTTCACTGCCCATAAGTACTGTATTCATTAGATTACAGCTTTTATGTTCCGCTCAGGACGTTTACGACAAAACCATACGACGCAGGCAATATAAAATATAAAACAGAAACTCTACTTCAGGCATGTCCAACAGGTAGATCGTGATCTACCGGTAGATCACTGGACGTCTGTGGTAGATCACTAGTAGATCAGTGGCTCCCCCAAAGAAGCTAAAAAACTTTGGCTCCCCTAAAAAAATCTCAACATCTTTGCCCTGCACCCCTAAAATGACCTGAACCACCAAAAACAGGGCTTTCCTCCCTAAAAAAAGCTCAACATCGCTTTCCTCTTCCCTAAAGAAGCTCAACAACTTTTACGTGAACCCCCCAAAACAGGGCTTTCCTTCCTAAAAAAAAGCTCAACAACTTTGACCTGAACCGGGTAGATCACTGCCAGTTTTTAACTCTGTGAGTAGATCCCAGTCTCTTGGAAGTTGGCCACCCCTGCTCTACTTGAACCATGCAGTGCAATTGAGACTAGAAGTAGGGAGCCTCCATGACCACATGCAGTATATTTCAATTTAGACCTGTGAATCTCCCTTACAATGTATTGCTGTTTTATCCTGTTCCTTCTTCCTAATCTTTATGTGAAAGGGGCCACCTTATGAGTCACAACTGCTATGAGCTCCCATTGCTCTTCCCATCTCCTGCCAACCTAGCAGTTCGAAAGCACACCAGTGCAAGCAGATGAATAGGTACCGCTAAGGCAGGAAGGTAAACGACGTTTCCGTGCGCTCTGGTTTCCATCATGGTGCTCCGTTGTGCCAGAAGCGGTATAGTCGTTGTGGCCACATGACTTGGAAAGCTGTCTGTGGACAAATGCTGGCTCCCTCGGCCTGAAAGCAAGATGAGCACCGCACCCCATAGTTCCCTTTGACTGGACTTAACTTTCCGGGGTCCTTTACCTTTAAAGCCATAGCAACCATGGCACCAAAGAGAGACTGCTTTCTTGAACAAATGGGATATAGAAACATCTTCTAGCCTCTGGGTGATATAACAAATAATGAAGATTGCATTCTACCAGTCATTGCTCACATACGGTGTTAGAAACTGATATATGAAAGCTAGGCGCTAAATGGCCACCTTAAAAGAGGTTATGTGTGCAACACGGAATGTCTAGGCGTCCTTTTTAATAACAAGAATACAAAGCTGAAAATGAATGAACTGCAGCTAAAATATTATGTTCATTTTTCACATGGTCTAGTCCTTCCCCTGCCCCCCCCCAATATTCTAAAGAGGGTCTCTTCTCTGGTCTTCTAGAGTGGCTGGAAGTGGGGAGGCAGAAAAAGCTCCTTCTTTCCTTCCACTCTGCAGTTTAATCTGAAATCTTAGGTACAGTACTGTGCCCCGAGCTCAGAAATTGCTCGTGCTAATGAGATGCCCTGTCACAAAATGTGCCTAGAACACTGCTCACATTTACAGTGTATGGGATCTTTTTATAACACCTATCCAGCACTGTTGGGGGCATTACTTGAAAACAGCACTCTATAAAGGCAGATCTTAGTTGAACATGCAAGCATTTAGACAAATAGATGAAAAGAATGGAAACAATGGAGAACATTTTGAAGATTTAATTGCTTGTAGGTCCATTCTGGATTCTGTCCAGTAGATCTAGTCCCTTTGTTGATGCCTGTCCATATTCAAAATCTCCCTCGACTCATGATGATGATGATGATAATTCAGGCTACATTAAATGGTTGATTTCCACCAATAACTGTTCCATGTAGCACATGCCTAGAAATCACTTTAAGGGTAAGGAAGTAAGTCTTTTCATATTGTTTAATTGGGTGCAATTGACTCTTGCCATGTTCGTTGCCCGTCTGGCTTTTGTACATAGAAGTAGCAGCTTTTATGTTGGTTGTCTTGTTGAAGCTTTCTTGAAAGAGATTGTTTCTGTTTAATTCTTGCCTCAGATACCATTTCTTGTTTTTAACCAGGCTATTGTTAATTACAGCTTTTTTTCCTTTAAGGCTACTGGACTTGGAGGGTCAGCGGTAGCAGGCCATGGTTCAGGAGAGATTGAGACAATGGTACCTGTTAAAGATCGCATCATTAAGGTTACCTTCAATGCAGATGTACATGCAAGCCTTCAGTGGAATTTCAGACCTCAGCAGACTGAAGTATATGTAAGTTATTAAAATTTTGTAGACATGTCTGGGGGTGTCCTTCTAACAGGCATTTATGCAAGTGTCAGTCTCGTGGTTTTATCGATAGAGGGGTGAAGGTTGTAACTAGCCATGCTAAATTGCAGTAATCATAATGAGAGGCTGCTTGTTTTATAATGTGCTTTGTCAGGCATTAAGGTCTACAGACTGCAGTATAGCAGTTGTTCAGAGTCAGAAGTTGGTGCAGTTTTTCATCTGTGTAGAATTCTGAACCTACCTGTATCCCAAAGTAAAATTAATTTGAAATGGGGCAAAGTGGGAGGGGAAAGGGTATACTGTTTGAATAAATGCTGCTGTTGGTGTGATGTTGCAGTTATTGCTAATGTTTGAAAATACTCTGCTTTGGATTTACATTTTGTTGGAAATATTTATAATCCTTGCCCAAAGGTACCAGGCAGGAAATATACGCAGTCTAAACCAAAATTAAACAATAACATTAAACAGCACAAATCAAATGCTAAATTCTGATTGGCACTTATACAGGGTAAGCATGCAATTAGTCTGTTGCCACTGATGGGTAAAGATTACCTCCTGGCAAACAGGCTCACAACCCCGCACTGCCTATATGCTCTGAGCACAGATACAGTTATCCTTTTGTGTTTCTACACCTAGGGAAATGTAGCATCTTGCTGCCGCTGCTGCTGCTGCTACCAAATCAGCATGTGGATTCATGTTATTACTGTATTTAGTTACTACATTTAGTTTGCCTTTCTCAGACAAGCAAAAGGCACTGTGTGTGTTCTGTCCTCTCCCCCCCCCCAACACTGCCCCAAAAGTCATCCAGTGAGCTTCTTTGCCAAGTGGGAGTTTGAATCTGGGTCTCCCCAATCTCAGTTTGACCCTCGTAACTGCTATGCCATATTGACTCGGTCAGAGGCACTTCTCTGTGTTCCTGGTTGGAAGAGCACAGCAGCGTGCTGTAGAGACATCCTCTTTTCTGGAGACCTTCCTTTTATGTAAGTCTGTCCTCCATGCCACATCTGCATGAGTTTTTGGTAGTTTCTTGATTTAGACCTACTTTGGAGTGGAACATTGTTAGCATTCCAACACAGAATACTGATGAATGTACACGTGTTGTCTCCCTCAGGTGAGTTAGAGCAAGGGTTGACAATCTTTTAGGACCACTGGGCATGTTTTGAATTTTGAGTGTGTGCTAGGGGCACCAGTCACAAAATAGCTGTGGGGGATGTGGCATAACACAGAATTAGAGAGATATCCCCAACAACCTTGTGTTAGGATGCCTGATTGTGGAGATTGATTGACTTTACACAAGCACAACCATGCACACTGATGTTGTTGCTGTCTAGTAGCAACAGGGAGCATTCCCCAGTTCCAGGAAAAAATTTACAAGGTTCACAGCAACCTGGGTTCAGAGGCAATACTGTGACTACTAGCCATTTATAAACTTACCCACCATAACGCAATTTGGCTGGCAGTGACATTGGGGAAAGCAAGAAAGATCACTAGAACAACTTCTTCTTACAGGTGGTTCCAGGAGAGACCGCACTGGCATTTTATAAAGCAAAGAATCCCACTGATAAACCAATAATTGGAATCTCTACCTACAATGTGGTACCTTTTGAAGCTGGGCAGTATTTCAACAAGATACAAGTAAGTGTTGTATGTAAGAGTGGACTGCTGCTGCTAACTGAACTCTCCTACTTTTGAAGCCTGATTCTGTTTTAATCCATATTAGCAGCAATATCCAAGATGTAGGTATATGCCCTCCACTTTCCTTGTCATTGGTGCATGGAAAACCTACCCTCCAGACTCAGATCTAGCTTCACCCTCTGCTCTGAAAAAGCTAATAAAGAAAAAGTTTTTTCTTCAATATCTTCTGTCTCTTCTAAGATAAAATAAAGTAAAGCTGAATAGTTCAGCTGAATCCACACTTTGGGGGTGTGTGTGGATGTAATATGGTTTAATTCACTGTTAGTGGTGCTAGCTCTTCATGTTAAATCCTTGGAGTGATTTCCATTTAAGTTATAGTCAGCATAGACTCATTGAAATTCATGGAGTTTAGTCCATGAATTTCAGCAGCTGTACTATGAGTATGACTAACTCTGGATATTACTCTTTGCATTTAAGCGGGTATTACAGTTTTCACAAGACAGTGGCAAAGTGAATAGTATATGGATTTTTCATGTCCTTTGGTGGAAAACATCACAAATAGCATTTTGCCACATTTAATTGAACTAGGCACAGAGGTTCCCCTCCCCCCTAAACTAGATTGTGGATATATTGCTGGCTTAATATAAACTTCAGAAACAATTATTTTCCTCACATTTACAGTGTTTTTGCTTTGAAGAACAACGACTTAATCCCCACGAAGAAGTGGACATGCCAGTATTTTTCTTCATTGATCCTGAATTTGCAGAAGACCCAAGGATGGCCAGTGTTGACTTGATCACTCTTTCTTACACATTTTTTGAAGCAAAAGAAGGACAGAAACTGCCACTCCCGGGTTATAACTAATAGTACAGCAGCCAGACACTGCAGTGGAGATTCCTCTGCTTTTCAATATTCGTGATCTACAGACTGCAAAAGCACATTCCTTAACTCAGTAGGAAGTTGCTTAAAAATGGTAAAAGTTGTGTTTTAGAAATTGAATCCTATAGAGATTTGAAGATGGAACGTTTAATTTTGCACACAGAACCATGATTATGAATAATAATTATAAAATGCATGTAGAGGGTGGTATTTTCAAATCTAATTTAATTTTAGACACTACTAAAACTCCTTTAACTGTTTGCAATATATCAGAGGTAGCACTCATCTATAAATTATGTGAAGGTTTATAACCAAAGTGCAGATGCCATATGAAATGTTACGCTGAAACTCAGCTGTTCTGTGCCATCTATGTTCTTATTCTCGTAAACTGAACTCAAAAGAATCTGTAACCAACCCAGAATCAAAGGAAACCACCTCTTGTAAGTTCCCTGATTATTCTTTTTAGACTTATTTTTTTTTCTTCCTCCCAGCCATAACTCTTTCCTCCTACTAGTCCCTTCTGTTAAAGTGACATTGAAGGTTAGCATATTAAACATTGGTACTATTCTTAGAGCTGCATTGGTACTCACATGGTGAAAAGCTCTCTCTCTCTGTGTGTGTGTAAAATTTATTCTGCTTTTAAAAAAAATCATGACTGTTTTGGACATTTAGTCTGAATATAGCTTACATATCAGGGTGCAGAGGGACTTTTCCCTACATGTATTTCAGCTATGTTTGAAGTACAGTACATGAAAGCACCTGTTTAAAAAACAAAGATCAAATGACAGAATATTCCTAGGGATATGTGCCCTGTATGTGCCCTGTATTTTGTTGGGTAAAATTCCTGGCCAATGTGAATAGAACTACCAATAAAGATAGATGTACCTTGGGGCAGGGAGGAGAAGACAGAAGAGATATTGGTCATGGCAGACAACAGAAACCTCGGCTAGTTTCCAAATATCTACACTACAAGTGACAGTGATGTTAACTGTATGATTCCAAAGTGCAGTGAACACTCAACAGAAACTTCAGCGCAAAGCTGGATAGCTGCAGAGCAAATAAACCGATAAATAATAAAGCAGCAATGGTGTGCTGCCTTACTTACACTGGCATGCAAACATTTGACATAAAATGCAGGAAGCAAGCTATAAAACCAGGTAGGAAAGAGCTGTGTTAAACTGGAGAGTTGTGCAGCTACTGAAACCACCCATTAGCTAGTTTCTGACCGCATTTTATTTGGATTGTATAAAAACAGCATAGGAATTGTAAAACATAATTAAATACTACATAGCAATCAGACTTAAAATGTACCATCTGCAGTTAGCAAGCATTGATTTGAACAGCTGATTGTAATGACATTCGTTATAAATAGGTTTGGCGGTCACAGTCTCAGAGCAGTACTTACTTTACTTTAAATCGGAAAGAAGGCACTTCCTCCCATCACCCTTTTTACATTGTATGATCCTATGACCCAAGTGACTGTCCTTACCTGCTTAAAGATAACTTTAGTTGCTAATAGTACCTGCTTAATGTGGAAAACAGCTACAATAACAAACAAGGGCAGAGTTGCCCCAAAATACCTTAAAGGGGAGAGTGCTTATGTCCTTGCTGTCCCCCATCCACCTGCTTAATGCCTTGTTTAGCTGTTCCCAGTGAAGCACATGAAAACTAGAGCATTTGTGGCTTCCCATCACACGTGCAGCTCTTTAAAGGATGTTAGGACACAAATGGAGCAAGACTTCTACTATTCGACTTCCAAAACGTTCAGAAACTGAAGCACAACTTCTGATTGGCTGCAGGAAGGTCCTGCAACCGATCAGAAGCCCCGTCGGATGCTTGGCTTCCAAAAATAGTTTGCAAACCGGAACACTCACTTACGGGTTTGCGGCGTTCGGGAGCCAAAACGTTCAAGAACTAAGCTGTTCGAAAACCAAGGTACAACTGTATTCACGTTCCCCTCTGCTTTGGAATAGTTTGTGCAAGTCTGAGACAATGAGTTCATTACATAAAATATTTAGAGAAAAGTGCTATAGTGACTAGTCATCAGAAGACCAAGAAACTTGCTGTGAAACATCTGATTTCAAAACGATGAGCCTGGTTAGCAAATAGTTTTACAGGAAGATGGTACTGAGAGGATAGAGGAGTAAGGTCCACCCCCACAAAATTTAGCACTAAATCCCAGATAACAGCTTGAAGGCTAGCTAGAACCGCGATTCGGTCCTGGACCTCTAGCACAATGATGCACATCAACTTAAATCAAGTTCCATTATGTAGCTCTACCTATGGAAAAAGTTGCTTGCTTTTATAACTAAACAGAATGTACTGTACCATAAATTAAAAGTACCTTATTTTTCTAAGTGCAAAGTTTCTTTTATAATTACAGTCTGGGGTATTTTGCTCCCTAGAAAAAAGGGGTTGGGGGGGGGGACGGGACAACATGCTGTATATAATTTGTAGACTTTGGTCCAAAGTATACGTACAAGTAGAACCTTGCATTCTTAACGATCAACTGAACTTAATGGAGGATAGGTTTTGAATGTCTTCATATGAACGGTGTGACATATCCAAATCATCTTCCAAAAATTGTCCTCCTATTCTTTGTCACTGAACTGACAGGTTTTGAGGGATCAAAATAGTCTCTAGTACTGGTAAAGAACTGGTTCTCTTGGACCTCTGCTTTTAACAACTGGTGTTGTTTCTAACACTTGCTTTGAATAGGTGTGCATCAATTTCTTCATATACAGGTCTGAAATGAAAAGCACAAGATAAAACACTTGTGACATGAATAACAAGGATTAGTCAACAAAACAATTCTAGGAGAGCTAGGGGCTGAGCCCCACATAGCATAAAACCCATTTTGCTTCATTATCCATGGTATCCAATTCCTCATAGCAAGAATGGCCAGCTCATGGTCTGCAGCCCACATCCAGGCTTTCAAACAATTTTGTTTGACCCCAACAGACTTAGCTTCAGTGAATGTCTGCAAAAATGAATTGGTCAACAAGTTCCCTAGTAACAGAAATAATTTCAATGTGCATAGCTGTCAACCTTTCCCTTTTTTGCGAGAAATTCCCTTATAGCAGTGGGGAACAGCAGGGAGGGTTGACAGCTATGCAATTGTGTGAGGGAGATAATTGGGTTGTTTCCCTGTGCTCAAAATGTGTGAGCAGAGCAGACTTCCGTTTGTGCAGTGGGAATGCACCTTCCTCTCCCCTGCACACATGCAAAATCTGATTTGGAGGGTCGCTTACACAATGATGGATTTTGCTCACCATGTTAATCTCTTTTATCTTTTGGATTTTGTGTGTAATAGTTTTGCAGTGTTTTGCTGTACGTACTTCAGAGCTGTGAGGCCCTCACTGCTTACCAGGAGGCTAAAACTCTGAATTCGTACCCTCAGCTTTGTAATTACTTTTCCATGGCTTGGATCCAGAGTTCCTATTAGTAGGACTTCCATCACAAGACACTCCCAGCAGAGGCAGGAGGGGGAGGCAATATCTGCCCAATTCTTCCTTTCCCCTGCAGGTTCCTGAAAAGCTGCGCGAGAGAATTGGGGGGGGGGGACGACTTTCCATAGTGGGGTGGGGGCGCTAATGCTGGAGGTTGCAGAGAAATTGGCAAAAATTGCCACCTTGTCCTGCAGAAATCCGCTGTATCTCTGTCCCTTTCACCAAGCAGAAATGATACTCTGGATCCAACCCTAGGGATTTACTTAAATCTGTATTTTAACTAACGACATATTTATTTTTCAAATAGTCCTGATTAACAACAAGTGTGCCTGCAAGAATGGTGTTCTTTTTTGGCCAAATTTAATCAATCACTCATTTACCTTCGGTGGCCAACACCCTGAATTGTATTATAAATCTGCTGCATCGACAAGCGGTAAATTAGTCATTCTCAAAATTACTTACTCTGTTTTGTCACTGGGAGCCAAGGGGTCGAATTCCATTAGCTCGTAATAATTAGGAGGAGGCGGACTGCTTTTTGATATGTCTGTGGAAGAAGGAAACCCAGAGACGTTTAAAAAAATAGTAAGAATCATTTTGCTTTGCTAATGTAAAATTATAACCAACCAAAGCCCCAATTATCCTTAATACCACCTTCTTCTGTAATTCTAGGGTAAGGCAAAATTATACAAGCGGATCATAGCAGTAGGAAAGAGCACAATACAAGCATGAAAAGGTTTTATGGACTCAAATATATTTAACCAGATAGAAAGTTGCCTTAGTCAGACCAATGGTCCATATAGCTTGGTGTTCTCTGCACTAACTGGTAGGTTAACTCTCCAGGATTTCAGACAGGGAATATGCTCCCAGCTTTTCCTGAAGATTGAATGCCTTTTGCATGTTCCACTGAGCAATGGTCCTTTTCTAGTAAAATGTATTACTAGAACACAGAACTGTAGCTGAACTTAATTTTCCCAGGCCTTTGCAACTCCCAACATAGTGCAGGATGGTCTGAAGGGAACTCACTTATTTCTTCCCTGCAGTCTGGAAAACACATTAAGCTGAGCTTACTTTAAATCCCCCTTTCCGGCTCAATTCAAGTCATTTAGGGCTGGGAAGGCCCAGGCCAGCAAGCATGGCCTCTGCAGAGATAAAATTAACGAATAATTTATCTAAAGCCAACATGTGCAGGCTTGCATTATGCAGTTGGTTCCCTTGGGAAAGCACAGTCTCACTTTCCCACCTTGGCTAACCTCTGCATGTTTTAAAGCTTATCCCAAACAGGTCATAGTCCAATTTCGATATCCTGCTGACATATAAGAAAGTCACAATTTAGGTAATGTTAACTGCAATTGATTAGACTTACCTGCTGGGGGCACCTCTCTTGAGCCATTACTCTGAAGGCTTACCGGATGCAGAGGTACCGGATTTAAATAGGTGTTCACCTAAGGGAACGAAATGAATTAAATCAGGTATGTAGGAAGATAGCTTTGTGAAAAAACTGGTTTGGCCTCACATGCTAGTTTATTCTTGTATTGTTTACTTCTTAATGTGAGGATTAAAGTTAGTATCAGCAGAGGCAGAAATCCATTAACCCTGTTGTTGCTTGCAATACAATTCTCTCTTTGATTCAGAAAGCATTTACAGGGGTACCTTGGTTCTCAAACGCCTTGGTACTCAAAACAACTTGGAACCCAAAACGCTGCAAACCCAGAAGGAAGTGTTCCAGTTTGCAAAAAAAAAAAAAAAAAAAAAGGAAGCTGAACGTGCTCCGTTTTGAGTGTTATTGCTTCCGATTGAGTGCCACACTTCTGTTTCGAGTGCCACACTTCCGTTTTGAGTGTTTTGCTGAGGTCTGTCTGTTTTTGCTATTTATTTTGCATTTTTGTTTTTGCGGCTCTTTTTTGTTTTGTTTTTTGTGACTGTGTGGAACCCAGTTCATCTACCGATTGATTGTGTGACTACAGTACATTGTTTACTGCTTTCATTTTACGGTTCAACGGTCCCTTTAGATGGTAAAATTCATGTTCAATTGCTGTTTTAGGGGTTGTTTTTAAAAGTCTGCAATGAATTAATCCATTTTGCATTACTTTCTATGGGAAAGTGCGCCTTGGTTTTGGAACAGTTTGGTTTTGGAACAGGCTTCCGGAACGGATTAAGTTTGAGAACCAAGGTACCATTGTAGTGGCTCAGCTGGGCTCCAAAGAGCTACTCAGATATGCACTAACCTCTGGGTTATTTATTGGGGGGGGGAGTTTTTAATAATTGCTGGCTCACAAGTCGTAACACAAGCTGCTTCCCATGCTCCCTTGTTCCAAGTGCTGTCTGCCATGCAACAACCATGAGTATTGTTTAAAGGGGGGGGCGTGGAATCTCATTTCCTCTCTGACTTGTGGAGCAAGCCTGTTAGTTCACTGGCCTCTAGACAATACATTTTTGAGGATTACTTTAGAATGCGGATATCCTATTTACACAGCCTCCCTTCGCCTGTTTTAGCTACACTGCAGGGTTGTTGTAAACCACACTCAGTCCAACATTCAATGCAGTGTATGAAAACTGATGACACTGCAGATTTGTTGTAAGCTACTCTCCACTCCTCTCTTTGCTCTTACATTTTGGTTATTTGAGGGGTGGGGATGGAAACATGGATGCCGAATACCAGCTACATAAATCTACGGGCAGCTCACAAGTCTGGTCTTGCGTCATAACCCACTTCTGGAACATTTAAAAGCAGGTTGTTTGGCATGAACCAGGAAATGACCTCTCCAGGGAACGAGGTGGGTCACTTTATCCTTTTTATGTTCACATGCTTCCTCCCAGTGCCCCTTTTTTGTTCCTTCCTCTCAGAGGAGGAAAGAGAAGAGGAGTCAGCTGGAGAAACCTGGGATGAGAACTAACATCCTATACCCCTTTTAAATATGTTTGTGGGAGGGGGTGGGGGTATTAGTTCGCTGTTGTTCTTGCTTTTATCATGCATTTTGTACTTTGATGTTGTATTTTTATGTTGTGAGTTGCCCCGAGATCTGCAGGTGCATGACGGTATAGAAGAAGAGGAGAAACGAAGCAAAGGGCAATAAAATAATAGAATTGTAGAGTGGGAAAGGACTCCAAGGGTCATCTATTCCCTGCAATGCAGGAATCTCAATTAAACCATCCATTACAGATGGCCATCCAACCTCTGCCTTAAAACCTCCAAGGAAGGAGAGCCTACAACCTCCAGAGAACAGAGAAGGAACTCAGGGCCACCCATTGCTCAGTACTCACTGGGCCATTTGGGTAACCTCCCCCTCTTTAAATATTGCCTAAATATTGTTTGTTCTCCTGAGCCTACAAGATCCTTTCCCCCTTGTTCATGGATGACATTGCTTCAGCTGCATTAGGACTCAGGATAGGTTTGGCACTGATAAGAGCGTTGAGACAAATAACTCCTATAACTAACACCACAAACACTGCACTGCTGGACCAACAGGGATGGGGAACTTGTGGCCCTCCAGAAGTTGCTGGACTACAACTCCCATCATCCTTGACCATTGTCATTGGCCATGTTGATGGGACCAAGAGTCCAGCA
Source organism: Lacerta viridis (assembly GCA_900245905.1). Classification (NCBI taxonomy): domain Eukaryota; kingdom Metazoa; phylum Chordata; class Lepidosauria; order Squamata; family Lacertidae; genus Lacerta; species Lacerta viridis. The sequence goes on along the minus strand of OFHU01003661.1, from coordinate 297,096 downwards.
TCACTTACACAAACAGAAAACATGTGCAAAGCTATCTCTCTGTGATACTTGCTACTGAAGAAGGACTGAGAAACAGTTTGCTACTTACGTTGATGTATGTGGAGCTACCTGGAAAGCTTTGACATGTACTTTGTGCTTCTGATGTGAACCTAAGAGAGGAAAGAATGAATGGGAAGCCATCAAGGAACCATACATGAAATTTCAAAGTTCAGCATCCAAACTTCAGGCCCCATTGTTAAATTCCTGCCTTTTCAATTTGTCTCGGTTCACGGAAGTCCGTACTGACCTTCCACAAATTACCTTACAAAACGAAGGACTGAGTCTGACAAATGTTTGCCTGTTGTTGTTGTTTTTTTAATTTTTGGCAGCTTCCAGAGATGGGACATTTGTGTGACCATGTCCTGGTTTACAACTTGGCCTATCATCCTTTCAAGCCCATTTAAAAGGTTTAAATAGCTTCAAAAACTGCTACTTACGGAGCGTGTGCAGCATTTGTAGTTGCGAGTGAATTTAGTTGTGGGTAAAGTGATGGCTGAGTGGGATAGGGGCTTGGAACAGCAACACTTTGTGGCTGGCAATCTAAAGAAAGAAAGAAAGAAAACAGGCATGATTGTGATTTTTCTGCAAATCTTTAAAACACAAAAAAATAAAATATAGGCAATGTTTTACTGTGGTGATCTCTGATCAAGACATTGGTCCCAGGATATAGATCAATAAGCAGAATTCAGCAACACATTATTTCAAATAAACTCGAGGTGGGGGGGGGTTGTCTTCTATTATCCAGCCACCATTTGGGAGTTCATGTGAAGTTCATTTCACAACAGCCTTCTTCAGATGATCATTCCTGAGCACTGCTCCCTTGCCTCCTCCCTTCATATGCCAGCTCTGGCGCAAAGATTCTGGCTTCGGTTAAGCCAGTGTTCCCCATGTGAAGTGGAGAATTCTGGCTACTGATACACAGAGGAACAATCCTAGTGATCCAAAACACCGAAAGGTGGAACTGCCTGTACTTTCCCTCCATGTATGTGCCTCTGGCTTCTAAGTCACAGTCTGCATCTCTTAAGTATGGTGTCTGAAATGCATCTGAGAAGATCCAGCAAACATGTAGAGTCAGACCACTTGGTCCATCCAGCTCCATCCACACTAGAGGCAGACCTCCAAGGTTTCACACAGGAGATATTCCTGGCTCTGCATGGAGATGCTGGGAATTGAACTTGGGGCCTCTTGATTTCAAAGCAGAGGCTCTCTAACAATGAGCTACAGCACTTCCCTAGCAATAATAGGAGTGAAGTGGTGATTTTGACCTATAAAGCCTTAAACGACTGCAAGACCTCAAGGACTGCCTCTCTATGAACCTACCCAGACTCTGAGATCTTCTGAGGCCCTTCTTCATGTGCCCCCTCCACAAGAGGTCCGGAGGGTGGCAACACGAGAAAGGGCCTTTTCTGCAGTGGCTCCCCATTTGTGAAATGCTTTCCCCAGGGAGGTTCGGCCGGCGCCTTCATTATACATCTTTAGGTGCCAGACAAAGATGTTCTTCTTCAACCAGGCCTTTGGCTGATTGACACCCAATGCCCTTTTAAAATACGTTGTGGAGGGGGGATTATTGTCTTTGTTTCTATCATATATTTTGTGGTTTTTATAATGTTATTTTGTGTTGTGAACCACCCTGAGAGCTACAGGTACAGGACAGTATACAAATATAAGAACAATAACAACAATATTAATTTAAGAATCTCTCCTGTGTGACACCTTGGAGATCTTCCATACTGCAGCTCTCCAGTCCAAATCCATAGGACCTGTACAAGGATAAGTCTATTTCCATATTTTCCCACAAGGTTCGTAGCATTCCATTAAAACATACATACAGTGGAACCCCGGGTTACGCACGTGATCCGTTCTGGGTCGCCATGCGTAACGCGGGCGTGCATAACTCGAACGCATGTAAAAAAACAACAACGAAAAACCGGAAGTCGTGCGATTTGAGCGCTTCTGCGCATGCGCAAAGTGCACAGAAGTGTTCTGCGCATCCGGCGGCCACGCGCGCTCTGGAAAACACTTCCGGGGTGCGGGAGTGCATATCCCGAACGTACGCAACACAGAGCGTACGCAACACGAGGTATGACTGTACATACTCAATTCTGAAAACTGAGGAGGTGCAGGGCCAACTTCTCCAGGCTTTGGCACAGTAGTGGAAAAGGTTGAAGCCAGGTCAAGCAAATCACACGAAGGAGCAGACGGCTGGTTGTCATTGACCTTGAAAGGAAAGAAGGAGATCAGAGGTTATACCTAGTGTTCCCTCTTAGGTGTAGGTTGAACATTCAGTGTGCAACAAGCAATTGCCAACAAGGTCCTTTTTGCTCTCTTATGGAAGCAGATCTTGGCTGGTGGTAAGGGTCTACTCAAGTCACCAGTGTGACCATCTATGATTCACCAGCTGTAAAATCTGAAGGTTCTTGGATCAAGTAATAGAATGAGCAGGATATAACTTTGCACTGATCCCGAAGAACACTTCACAGTTCAAGATAAGTGCAGCCAAAATTAAGAGAATTATCTTCTGCAAGAATTGTGTAAGATGACAGCTTAACAGCTGTCTTTGGAAGAAGCACTAGGGTTGGTACTGTGATTTCCTCCTCCCTGCTTCCCCGCTTTCCTTTTGCAGCCGCTTTTCAGTGGAATATATATATATATATATATATATATATATATATATATATATATATATATATATAATAGTTACAGGTAGGTAGCCATGTTGGTCTGCCATAGTCAAAACAAAATAAAAATAAAAAATCCTTCCAGTAGCACCTTAGAGACCAACTAAGTTTGTTCTTGGTATGAGTTTTTGTGTGCATGCACACTTCTTCAGATACCTGAAGGAGTGTGCATGCACACGAAAGCTCATTCCAAGAACAAAGGTGCTACTGGAAAGATTTTTTGATTATATATATATATATATAGAGAGAGAGAGAGAGAGAGAGAATGGTTCCTCCCCCATCCATCACCCAGACATATTTGGCTACTTGCTCTGTAATGTAATGGGTGAACTAGCAATTTATGCTTTGCCCTCTTTCGAACACTGAATCTTATGCACTGCAATCTTACGCACACTTACTTAGGAGTAAGCACCACCAAACATAGCTTCTGACTTGCTTCTGAGTCAACATGCCTAGACTTAGAAGGCATGAACTGCAAACATTGCAAAATGGCTCAAGAGACCAAAGAATCCAACAGCATCAGAGGTTCCAGAATTCTTATCCTAACAAGAGAAGGCTCTTTCCAGGCTAGAGGAAGGGCTGTTAATTACTTACCCCTGCACCTTCGTTCTGAATCCTTTGATTCTCCAAGAAGCGTACTCTGTTTCGAGAGAACCTGTATGAAATGGTACGATCAGTACCTGCGTTTCAAGCCATGCAGTTACGATGAACAATGGAAAGATGGGTATGCACCGTTTGCCATATTCCAGAGATGGCCAGTTAATTGAGAATCACCAAGGAGGCAAATCTCACAGTCTGAGCAGACCTTGAGGGGATGTTATCTTCTTCCTTCTTTTTATAACCTCAGCTTGCAAGGAAGACTGTTATGGCTTTTTTTTTTTTAGCTTGCCTGCTTCTAGCTTTTGCCAATGTTTCTTCTTACAAGAAAACCCTCCCAGGGGGAAGGGAAATTAGCCCCATCACTCAAGAATGGGTGCTGGCTTGTTTCAAAATAAATAAATAAATAAGCCAAAGAGAAAATAGTAAGAAAGAAATTGGTGCCATTATTCTAGGGCGCTTGAGTAATGGGGCCAATTTCTACTTATCTTTTATTTTATCTTTTGATTACTTCTTTATTTATTCAATAACAAAAGCATTATATTTGGACAGCATTCATGTGCCAAGGGAAAGAATTGCATTGTGCCAGTCAGACTGACAGGTAAGAAACAATGTTCGCTTCTCTCCAGAGAATTTGTGTCTCAAAAGAACCCTAAACGGACACAGAAAATAATGTAAGCATCACAATAGAGATTTGTAACTTAGTCTATTCAGAGATTATCTCCTTGGAACTCTCCCAAGGGTGGGATCAGAAGTAGGTCAAAGGCATTCTCCCCTGCTCCTTGCTGTGGGGTGGAAAGTGAACTGAAGAATGGAACTCCAAACTCGGCAGTCGCTGAGAGGCAAATATTGCACAGTCAGGAAGAGGTCCTATGCTCACCAGCCCAGCATAGGATCCACTGGTTCAGACATTCACTTCTCTCCAAAGCAGAAGGGGAAGGGGAAAGTGTGCATGAGGCCTACTCCCAAGGAACACTTCAAGAGGACAAAGCTCTTTGTTAGCTCAATCACAACTTTCTTTTATTGCAGGAGCAGGCAACCTGTTAGCCCTTCCAATATTGTTAGACTACAACTCCCATCATCCACGACCGTTGAGGCAAGGTTGGCTGGGGTTGATGGGAGTTGGGAGAACCAGTTTCCCCACTCCTGAAGCTGGCATAACCTGTGTATATATCAGCAGCGAGTTCACAGCATATATAGAACAGCGTTACCTTTCGTGTCCCAGTAGGACATTATTCAGATTTTCATTCACTTGTATCAGTTCTGTGATCACGTCTTCATTCTGCACAGTCGCTAGAAGTTCCATAATTCTCTCTTGCATTACCCGACACGTCTTGTAGAGCTTCTGCCGAGGGATGAAAGGAAAGACATTCGCTATCAGCATTTGGGGCAAAAGCAAAAGCAATGGGCGTCAAAGACACACTGTTTACATCCCAGGCACACAATCAGAGGCTTTTCAGTCTTCAGGTGACCACATACAGGGCCAGCCCTTCCGTGTAGCACATAGTTGTCAACCTTTCCCTTTTTTGCAGGAAATTCCCTTATTATAGCATTCGGAAACAGCAGAGAGGGTTGACAGCTATGGTGTAGCAAGGTGAAGCAGGTTCCTTCACTGGGACTTAGAAAGGGAGGGGAAAGCAAATATAGTCTTTGCCTGGCCACCAAAATGTCTTGGTCCAGCACTGATCTGCCCTGAAAGCAGATGCAATCAAAAAAGGAAGCCTCTGCTACATCCTCTTCCCTGGGTTTCTGTTTGGATACCGCTGACTACCATAAAGAAGGATAATAGACAAGGAAGAAGTCTTCCCACTCTCCACAATCTGACCTGGAAATCCTTCAGATATGTTTCTTCATTGTACTGGGGCTGTCTGAATCAGGCCATTGTGTGTGCATGGGATTCTCATACTTGGAGAAGACTCACTAAAACCAGCAACTGACTAACGTATCCATTGATTTCAGTGAGCCTTCCCAGAGTATAAGTTGGACACCACTCTTTTTCTGGAGCAGTTGCCTGGGGGCAATTGGTCAAATCTGTTTGCTGCCTCTGTGTCCTGCAGATTGGCTCAGCAGCTTGGATTATCTGGAGTTGGGTTGCCACAGGCCTACTTTGTTTCTCAGTAAGACATTGTATGTTGGCCATTCTAAACAGAGGAAGCTTGTTAGCCAGACAATTTACACCATCATCCTGTTCCCTACAGAGCCCAACCAGATCCTTCTGAGGAGCCCCAACACAAGAAGTAAACAGGATTTACTACTGTGACTTATACAGTCTCTGAACATGGAGATGTCCACTCTATGTCCAGCAGATCTCTATCTCTCTCTCTCTCTCTCTCTCTCTCTCTCTCTCTCTCTCTCTCATCTATCATCTATCTATCATCATCATCTTGGAAAAGTAACAAGTAAAGCATCATGAGGGACGCGGGTGGCTCTGTGGTCTAAACCACAGAGCCTAGGGCTTGCCGATCAGAAGGTCGGCGGTTCGAATCCCCACAACGGGGTGAGCTCCTGTTGCTCAGTCCCTGCTCCTGCCCACCTAGCAGTTCAAAAGCACGTAAAAGTGCAAGTAGATAAATAGGTAGCACTCTGGCGGGAAGGTAAACGGCGTTTCCGTGTGCTGATTCGCCAGAAGCAGCTTTGTCATGCTGGCCACATGACCCGGAAGCTGTACGCCGGCTCCCTCGGCCAGTAAAGCGAGATGAGCGCCGCAACCCCAGAGTCATCCGTGACTGGACCTAATGGTCAGGGGTCCCTTTACCTTTACCTAAAGCATGATGAGGACAGTCATCCTTCAAAGCAGCAAGGAGCCTATGGCCCCCTAAATGATGCTGGGGGCCCAAATCCCATCTGCCCCAACAAGCAGGGCCAGTGGTCAGTGGGGCAGTGGAAATTGTAGCCCAGTAACACCTGAGAGGGTCACAGTATCCCTATCCCTGATTATTGCTTGTGCATAGCATTTGGTAACCATTAATGGTGTTCTTGTGTTTAGTCATCATGTCCTCCATTAATTAGTCTCATAGTTAGAAACAAAACACAATTTGACCGGGGCTCACATCACAACACCTGGTGTCATCCTGATGCTGCAACAACCTTGAGGTGTGCCTCAAGGGTAGAAAATTAGCTCCAAATCACCAAAGGCCAGAAGCTTAAGAGATGCTTTAGAAAAGGCCCATGCTATGCACACCAATTCAAAGGTTTGTTTTTAAGCAGCAGTAGCATCTCTAACTGGCCTGGGTAGAGATATCAACGAAGAAACTTTGTATGGGTTGTTTTTCATAAAAACAAAACAAAACTGCAGGCACTTCAGCTTTGGCGGAAGGAACAAACAAACAGACAAAAGCCAACCTATAAAAGATGCATGTGTGGGAGGAAACTGAGTTTCTACAGATAAACTGCAATAAATCAGTGCATATAATTGGCTGGCTCTTTTTTACTGCTGTTTTTACGAGGTGGCTGTGTGTGCCATTATATTGTTAATTGCACTGCTCTACATCATTTGAAAACTGCATGGTGGGGAAGAAATGACAGCCCCAGATCAAAATCGGGAACACCCCAAAACGCAAGAGAAATTACGCTGTCACCACTGCGTGTCCCAAAAAAAGTGAGGAGTTTGCATTTCTGGGCATTCGCAAAACTCATATGGCAGCATCGCCATTCACCAGATTGCAGACCTCCCCTGTTTATTCATTTATAAGGTTTGCTACCTGCCCTTCACCATAAGGTACAAGGCCAGGTTACAACAACAAAATATATAAAAACACGACAATTATAAAACAAGCAGAGCTATTCTAAATTGAACAGAACAGTATGAATCCAGCAATATACCTTGGGTTATATCAAACACTAGTCCCACTCAAGAATAGCCCTACCACAAGCACTGAGTTGCGCCCAACATTGGGGGGCTGGCATCACGTGCATCACACATTGTGTGACATCATGCATGCGTGACAACTGTCACATCGGGAGAGGCTTACTAGGTTTGCTCAGTGTCTCCCAATGCTGTGCGGCCCAGGGTGACAGCCTACCATGCCTCCTGTGTTCCCTCAAGATTGGGGAAGGGGTGAGTCCTGCCCCAGCAGACATTTGGGGGGCTGTAGAGGCCTCAGCCCCGTGGAGTTGGCACACCTGAGCCCTACTGAGGTTAAGGGTCACAACCAAGTTCCGTTTGTTAATTCCAGTGGGTCTACTCTTGAGTAGGGTTTAATTGGATGCAACCCTTTCACGCTGCAGGTCAGGATGCGGAGGTTGCGTCTTCGGCTCATAGTGAAATCTGTACAATAAAGATTTGGGTTGCTCCTCTGTGGGAAAATAGTTCCACAATTCAGGGGCTGTCAAAGAAAATTATTTCCCAGGACACCATTCTCAGCACATCTGAGAGTGATGGAGCTACCAAAATATTCCCCTCTGCACATCTTAATGCCAGAGAAGGTCACTAGGGATGGAGATGGCCTTCCAGATATTGGGAGCCTAATACACTAATTAATGTTGTTGTTTTTGTTGACCTAACACACTAAATAATGTTGTTGTTTATTAAATTTGTAGACCACCCTATACCCGCAGATCTCTGGGTGGTTCACAACATAAATTATAATATAAAAAACCACCTATCTCTGACTTCCTAAGAGCAAGAAAACTCTTTTTAGAAACAAGGCTGATTCTAAACTTATCCATGTTGATGGAAGGATTCCCAGCACCTCCCACAGATTTACAAAGTGGTGAAGTGTATCTTCTCAGAGTTTTAAATCCGCAAGGTGTGAGATCTCTAGAGATCTCAGTTCATGTCTCCAGTGTAAAGGGGGAAAGGGAAAGCACCTTCAAATTGACTACCTGCCTCCTGGATTTCGATGAGACGATAGGCAAATTCTTTAAATAAATAAATAAAAAGGAAACTGAAAATAGCAGACAAAATAGGAAACGGTGGGTTTGATTTAGCCTTTGTCAGACTTAAGAGTTCATCCACTGAAACTGATGGTATTCAGGTTCCTCCTGTTGATTCCAGTGGGTTCCCTCTGACTAAGAATGCATCCAACCCAACGATGTTATCTCTGTGCTCTTGAGACGGCATTTATGCCGCACAGCTCTCCCACAGATCATTTCTTCAGGCTCATGTCTCACGTGGCTTTCTGGAGCAACTACCGTTTTTTCCTGTTATGAGTTGGCTTACCACAACGATTTTGTGTGGTGATTTAATTCCTCCAAATGCACCTTTCATGTGGTCAGATCCGGCATTTTATTACAAGAGCGAAACTCATGCCCTCATACCACAAGTGCCAGATCTTGCCACATGAGGGCACAGCAAAAGCCACACAAATGTGGAAAATTCATCCCATTAAAAAGTATCAAAAGGCGCTGGAGGGGAAAGGGATTCATTCTGTAAATCTGGATTCCCCACCATGGGTGCCAATATCTCAACCCCTGTGTGTGCACGCGTATTAAGGTTTTCTCTTTTTTTTGTAAATATTTTTTATTTAATTTTAAAGAATATAAACAATTAACAAAGTCAATTAAGAAACCATATAAAGAGATTACTCTGAATCTCGAGACTTCCTTCCATCCCCTCCATGGGTCCTAGTGACAATATTTACAGCTGCATATCAATCAGCTATCCAAATATTTAACCCATCTAAAATGTCCATAGTTCTTGTTACTTTAACAAGCGCGGTTAAAATCCTGCTAATGTTTTCATCTCTTTACAACGGCCTCCTAAATAAATTATCACACACACACCCATTCTTTTTTAAAGTTCTTGTCCTCTTGGTTTCTGAGTAACGTATAGGTGTTTTGCCTGAGGGAGTGTTTCGGAGAAGTGACTGTTTTTCTTCTCTGAAATGGCTATTTTGTATTGCCCAAAACAGTTCCTTCGATTTCCATACATGGCCAAATCTTTATGGGGCGCCGTGTTGTAAATACTTACGGTAATAAAATAAGTAGGAAGGGCAGCTTTAAAAAGGAGCCAAGTATTGGTGGAATCTAGTCTTGTAACTTTTTTTACATGCACTGGGCATTAGGAGGGAATAGTATGAAGGCTTTATCTGTTTATGGAAATCCACATTATACTATCTAGAGCCACTGGGTTTGGCAAAAACATTTCCCCATTACTGAAGTGCTCAAAGAAAAAGCCTTGGACGGGATTTTCTCTTGACAAGGAAACATATTATTAGGGAAATCTCCCTTTCCCCCTTCCTTTTCCAAGACTACCTCCAAGAATTTCATATATAAAAAAAGTTTTTATTAAGGATTAGGTTGTGTTACAGAACAGAAATCAGTTCTGCAGGAAATCTCCAAAATAATTTGTTTACATTTAAAGCCACTTCAAGGAGCATGGTTTTCTTCATTATGGATTCCATCTGTGGGTAGATGGGTGCAAAAGTAATCTGGGTATACAACTATTAACCAAAAAGTTTGTTTTAAAATAGGCATGCAATTTGCTTTTAAAAAAAATGAGTTTGGGATTTGTTTGTTTTAAAATGGGTTTGTGCTTTGTTTTTAAACCCGATTACCCATTTCGATTCTGAGAGAAATAATTCTCTGATAGGCTCCATGATGCTGGGATCTCTTCGGTTCTTTTAAACTTTTTCTTCTTCTCTTTTTACATTTTAGAACTGGCACAGATTAAGAGGAACGGGAATGGGCCAAGGGGCTGCAGACAGACACTGCCGTCTTAATTTCCCTAGAATATCTCTGGACCCCATTATAGAACTCTGGGGAAATCAAGATGGTACCATAGCTGCAGTTACTTTGCCTGGGGGTTTTCTCACAGTCCTAGGCTGGATTCCCCTGCTTGTCTCCGCAGCTGCCCATGGTGGCAGCACCCAGTATGCTTGTTGGGGAAGAGGGGCATCAGGTGGAACTGGACAGGGATGCTAGACACTGGTGCTGGGTCCCGCTCCTTAATAATCCAGAGTGCAATTAATGCCTTGAGATTCCATATATTCCATCACCTTCACATTTCATTAACTACTGTTTTAACTGCTATAGCAAGGGTGTCTCTGGGCCTTAAACTTAAACAAAAAATAATACAGTATTTAGAATATACTGGACCCCATTACATTTGTTTAAAAAAGGGCTAGCTAAAGGTATCTAACTGTTGGAGATGGAATCCAGGCATGTACAACTCCTAAGCCAGTGAGAGCCAGTGTGGTGTAGTGGTTAAGAGCGGTAGACTCGTAATCTGGTGAACCGGGTTCGCGTCCCCGCTCCTCCACATGCAGCTGCTGGGTGACCTTGGGCTAGTCACACTTCTCTGAAGTCTCTCAGCCCCACTCACCTCACAGAGTGTTTGTTGTGGGGGAGGAAGGGAAAGGAGAATGTTAGCTGCTTTGAGACTCCTTCGGGTAGTGATAAAGCGAGACATCAAATCCAAACTCTTCTAAGAGCCTGTGATCTACTCCCAGTATGAAAAAACTGGCAGTGATCTACCCATTGTCATTGGAGGGAGGAGGAGCGTGTGTGGGGTGGGTGGATTGCCCAGAGTTGTTGAGCTTTTTTGAGGAGGATTGCACAGAGTTTTTTAGCTTTATCCTTGTAACTTTTTGTATACGATAAGAGTCCCGTGACCTACCAGGATCAGCCAGGGATCTACTGGTAGATCGCGTTCTGCTGGTTGGACATCCCTCCTAGGGATAATGCTCCTCTAAAACATGTTTTTTCACTGTCCTATATTGAAAGATTTTGGCAGAAAGTGACTGAAACCATCAACAGAACTGTACGGAACAACCTTACATATACAGAGCAAAATATCCTCTTGAATTACATACCCAGCACATTGAACCTTACAAAAGGACAAGGCGAGTGGACTCTCCGTGCCCTTACCACAGCAAAAAGACTGATGCTGATGAATTGGAAAAATAAAAATGCGGCTCCCTTCTACGACTGGATTGAAGACTTATACAAACTCGCAACATATGAACAACTTGCATGTAACACAGACTTTCTATGGACAAATTCAATGACATTTGGAATCCATTCATACAAATACTGTAATAGGTCAAGATCCGGTGAAGTACAATAACAAACTTGTAATACATACACACACCCCTTTGCTTTTCATTAACAATCCCAGCAAAAGGCCCCTACTGTACCTGGAGAAGCTCCATATCATCTGGATTTTCTGACCCAGGGACGTTTTCCTTCAGGATGGCTGACATGACCCTCACATTCATCTTTACCATATCCAGTTCGCTGTACAGCTTTCCAATCTGTTCAGGACCGTAACACAGCAAAATACAAGGCAAAAATTATTTTGCATGTCATGGTTTGTGCTCTGAAAGTCCTGCTAGCTTTGAACCTGAAAGCAGTGTCCCCAGAGCTCTGGAATTAATTGAACAATTTGGACTTGTAGCTGGCTTCAAATTAAATAAACAGAAAACCAAAGTTTTAGGTAAAAATTTGAGTGCAGAACAGATTCAAAGAATACAAGAAGCCACTGGACTTAATTTCGTTAAAACTGTAAAATATCTAGGTATCAATCTCACAACCAAGAATTTGAACCTGTACAAGGATAACTATGAAAAACTGTGGATGGAGATAAAAAAAGATATGGAAATTTGGACAAGACTTAAACTGTCGTTAATGGGAAGAATAGCAGTGGTTAAAATGAATGTCCTACCAAGGATGCTGTTTTTATTCCAAGCCATACCGATTTTGGATAAACTGGACTGTTTCAAGAAATGGCAAAAGGACTTATCGAAGTTTATATGGCAGGGCAAAAAGCCCAGAATCAAGTTTAAGATTTTAACAGACTCTAAAGAGAGAGGAGGCTTTGCCCTGCCGGATTTAAGACTTTATTTTGAAGCAGCGGCCTTTTGCTGGCTAAAGGATTGGTTTAAATTAGAAAACGTTGATGTGTTGGACTTGGAAGGACACGATAATATGTTTGGTTGGCACGCATACCTTTGGTATGACAAGGTTAAAATCCACAGAACTTTTAAGAGTCATATAGTTAGAAAATCCTTGTATCAGGTTTGGACTAGATACAAAGACTTGTTAGAGAGAAAGACTCCTAGATGGATCTCTCCAGTGGAGGCCAAGGCTTATAAGAGACCGAACATGTCTGCAAATGGCTAAGATATATGGACATATTGCAGCAGGAAGGGGACTCATTTAAGTTGAAAAGTTATGATCAAGTTAAAAGTCAGGTCCCCGACTGGCTGCAATACCATCAGGTGTATGAAACGTTTAAAATGGACAAAAAAGTTGGTTTTCAAGTAGAAAAATCAAAACTGGAGACAGAACTGATAGAATCGAACTTTAAGAACCTTTCCAAAATGTATAATCTTTTGCTAGAGTGGCATACGAAAGATGAACTGGTTAAATCGTCAATGATAGATTGGGCGAAAGATGTAGGACATAATATTATGATGGATGACTGGGAGAGACTGTGGCAGAAAGGTATCAAATTTACTGCTTGTCATAGTTTAAGAGAAAACATAATGAAAATGGTGTATAGATGGTATTTGACACCAGTTAAGATAGCTAAGATGAACACCAAAATGTCAGATGTATGTTGGAAATGTAAACATGCGAAAGGTACCTTTTTTCATATGTGGTGGTTGTGCCCAGTGGTAAATGCCTTCTGGGATAAGATTTATAATGAACTTAAGAAGGTAATGAAAGTTACCTTTTGTAAGAAACCAGAGGCATTCCTTCTGAGCATAACCAATGAAGAGATACCCAGTCAGGATAGAGTGTTTTTTATGTATGCCACGACAGCAGCAGAATTTTATTGGCAAGAACATGGAAAGGAGAAGAGATACCAACGGTGGAAGAATGGCAGATGAAGATGATGGAATATATGGAACTTGCAGACCTGACCGCCAGAATCCGGGACCAGAGGGAGGAGAGGGTGTCACAGGATTGGAAAAAATTTAAAGATTATTTAGTTAAATCAGTTAAATTGAATATTTGAGCAGAATCAATTAGAATAGCGGCTTTAGTAGTTATGTTAGATAAATATTAAGAAGATTTTCTTTTTCTTGTATGAATGATTTAATTTGTTAAAGAAGAATGTTAAGATTTTGGGTTTAAGCTATGATTTATAGTTGATAAAGTAAAGTTAAGTGTATTAAGAAAGTAAAGTTAAGACTATTAAGAAACAAGTTATATGATAATGGAATAAGAGATAAAGCTACCTATAACATGTATAGAATTGGGAAGACAGTGGAGGGAGCAGGGGAAGTCTCTTAATTAAGATGATAAGAACAAGAAAAGTACAAAGATAGGTGTTGATTTAAGGTTTGTATATGTTTTCTTTTATGTTTTTTATATTGTTGTTGTTTATATTGTGTTTATGTATTGTGTTTTTTATAGTGTGTATGTTGTTTTTTTCTTTTTGTATTATTGGAAAATAATAAATTCTTATAAAAAAAAAAAAAGGAAAGTCCTGCTAGCTTTGTAGCAGAGACCTATTCATTGCAGAGCTGGCTTACCAAGCCAGATGGACGGGGTATAAATAATAAAATAATAATAATAATAATAATAATAATAATAATAATATATAATAATAATGAGGCTGTAAGTTTCTTAGGGGCCTTTGGCTACCCCTATTAGAAAATTCAATGCTGAACTAAGGCTGCAGTCCTAAATGCATGTACCAGGGAATAAATGCCACACAGATTCTGTATGAGCATGCATAAACATTGCATACCCTCCAACATTTCCCTGGTGAAAACAGGGACTTCCTATTCCATAATAATAGTGATAATTTTACTATTTATAGCCCACCCATTTGACTGGGTTGCTCCAGCCACTCTGGGCAGCTTCCAACATATTTAAAAATATAGTTAAACGTTAAAAAGCTTCCCGATAGAGGTCGGGGTTGGCGTAGGGTGTGATTGTTCATTTGTGGTTGGCTGTGGTGGGACACAAGCGAACAACAGAGAACCTACACAAACAACGCTGACACCAAACCCTACTCATATTAAGTAAAATAGAAACATTGTCACCCCACCCCACCCCATCTCCCCATCCCACCCACCTCTCTCCCCCTTTGCTTCCTAATGTCTCAACAACAAAAACTGATTAGTAAACTTTTTTGGGGGGTGGTACCCTCACCCACGCGGGTGGCTCTGTGGTCTAAACCACAGAGCCTAGGGCTTGCCGATCAGAAGGTCGGCGGTTCGAATCCCCTCAATGGGGTGAGCTCCCGTTGTTCGGTCCCAGCTCCTGCCCACCTAGCAGTTCGAAAGCACATCAAAGTGCAAGTAGATAAATAGGTAAGGTAAACGGCATTTCTGTGCACTGCTCTGGTTTCGCCAGAAGTGGCTTAGTCATGCTAGCCACATGACCCAGAAGCTGTCTGCAGACAAACGCCAGCTCCCTTGGCCTATAGAGCGAGATGAGCGCCACAACCCCAGAGTCGTCCATGACTAGACCTAACGGTCAGGGGTACCTTTACCTTTACCTTTACCCTCTTATAAGGGATGCAGGTGGCACTGTGGTCTAAACTACTGAGCCTAGGGCTTGCCGATCAGAAGGTCGGCGGTTCAAATCGCCACGACGGGGTGAGCTCCCGTTTCTCTGTCCCAGCTCCTGTCAACCTAGCAGTTCGAAAGCACGCCAAAGTGCAAGTAGATAAATAGGTACCGCTCCGGCAGGAAGGTAAACAGCGTTTCCATGCGCTGCTCTGGTTTCGCCAGAAGGGGCTTAGTCATGCTGGCCACATGACCCGAAAAAACTGTCTGCGGACAAACGCCGGCTCCCTCGACCTATAAAGCGAGATTAGCGCCACAACCCCAGAGTCGTCTGTGACTGGACTTAACTGTCAGGGGTCCTTTACCTTTCCTTTTTACCCTCTTATACAATGCAATCCCACCTTGGTGCCTGCCCTATACTCCTTTCAGTGCCAGATAAAGTCTTTTTTTATACTGTTTTCCTTTGCTGCCATTAATATATTTATGGTAGTTTTTTATTGTTCTTTTGACTGGTTATTGTTCTAAGCTACCCAGAGAAACACTGTTATTGAACAACATCCAGCTACTGTAAGTAAATAAAAGGTTTAGAAGCCCCCGTGTCAAGCCAGTGGGTTGTGACAACGAACTCTTTTGAGTTGCAAAATATTAAAAGGAATAGTCGCGCTTTACCTGTTCGGGAATCAGTGTTATGACTGTAGGTGGGGGAAGGGATCCTAAAATGCCCCTCCTGGGACTGCCATATGATGCTTTTGTGGAGACCGGAGGTAAAGGCTGTGGATACACAATGCAATAAGATATTAAGGTGTTGTTGTTTTGGGAACCATAAACCCCGTTATATTGTTTCATACCCTCCAATGGAAATAGGGATGACCTATTTAACAACAACAATTCTTATTACCCGATACTAGTACTACTAATATTGTATTATTTATGCCCCACCTATCTGGCTGGGTTGCTACCTGGGCAGCTTCCAACATATATAAAGACATAATGAAACATTAAACGTTAAAAAAAAAAAAACTTCCCTATACAGGGCTGCCTTGGCTCAGGGGGTCACATAACTCCATACTCTACAATACTTAAAATGAGAAATTAGTACTACACTTGTCAAATAAATATTATTCTGCATTTCTATTCTGTGCCTAAATTAATCAGGTGAAAGTGTGAGGTTATTTCACAGTCACCATGAACCCTGGGTGGTGGTGGGGAGGCTCCTCGATTTCTTTTTTTTTAAGTCCACAATGTGCTTCATAACCAATTTTACACTCCTCCCTCCTTCCTATCCCGCCTTCAAAATACGCCTTGTGCTTTGCCTTCACGTGTTGAGATCTGTTTTTATTTTGGCGGAAATTTACAAAGCCCAGAAGGCAATCCGGATGCCTACATTTGCATTAACCCACAGAGATGAAACTGGGGATTCTGGATCTCGTGGGCAGTTTTAAGCACCTCAACCTCTACACTTCCTGTTTAAAAAAAAACAAAACAGCAACAACAATTCCTCCCACTCTCAGATTTTTAAATGCTCCAAGGCAGAAACGTATGACTGGTTTCCCAAGCATGGAAATCACTCTGTCAAATGTGCATTATTGTTTTTTAATTAGCCAGCACAACTCTGCCGCACATGCAGATTTTGCAATGAGCATATCCTGTTTCCAATCAGTAAATGCCACAAGAGTATTCCTACCTTCTTGCTCCCATTGTTGCTTCCCAAGGATGGAAACTCGACCCCTTTCTTAAGCAGCTCCAGGTACACCTCCTTTACATCACTCACGTCCACAGCACCTTGAAATCCTCGAGCCCATGTCTTTTTAAAAGTATTTTTAAAAAATAAAAATAAAAAAAGGAAAGAGAAAAGTTGTTGAAACAGAATTAATGTTTCCACCCACCCACATACCCCCACAACTGCCTATACTGTCATACCTTGGATCCCGAACGCCTTGGTCCTTGGACGTTTTGGCTCCTGAATGGCGCAAACCCAGAAGTGAGTGTTCCGGTTTGCGAACATTCTTTGGAACCCAAAGGTCCGGCGGGGCTTCCACGGCTTCCGATTGGCCACAGGGGCTTCCTGCGGCCAATCAGAAGCCGCGCTTTGGTTTGCAAACCTTTTGGAAATCGAATGGACTTCCAGAACAGATTCCGTTCGACTTCCAAGGTACGACTGTATTTACAAAAAAGCATATATTGCTCCAACGATCCATTCACCATCCATTCCAGACCCAGTGAAACAGACGCAACAGGCCAAAGGTTCGACACAATTTCTCTTTCACAGAATGGGGATAAGACAAAAACAGTTGCAGTGGGGTTCCCCCCTCCCTTTAAAAATAATTTTATTGTTGCATTTTTGCATATGGCTGTGAAGCAGTTTGGGAGGCAATTCTGCACAAAATGTGATTGGAAACGGGTGGATAAAAATCAATGATTAAAAAAAAAATCAGATTTTTAAAATTTAAATTGGATTTTTAAAATAAAATGCTTTTGGAGGAAAAATCTTTCTAAAGATAGTTTTCTATTTAAGTTACATTATAGTCCAAAGGCTATTCATCAGGAAATAAGGATTTGTTTTAAGTTTTTCATGTGTGCTAAAACTCAGTCTAAGGTGTTTAAAAAAAAAAAAGTTTAACCACATCAGTTAACAAACATGGATGCATATGCTATAATGTTATTGTTTTGGTTTAATAAATTGTTTAAAATGTTATTAAGGAAATGTTTGTTTTTCTCCTTCCAATAAAGTACAGCAGAAAGGTTGTCCCACTATAAACAGTTAACTTATTAAACCTTGCCATCATTTCATAATTATCTGTCTATGTATTTCTAATAGTATAACCAAATCAGTAATTCTGGATAGAACTGTAAAAACTACTCTGAAAAGTTATTATTCCAAAAATGAACCAGTACATCTGGTTGTAAATATTAAGGTTATACCAGCAAGAATGAGTCTTTCTGTCATAAAAAACTGATTTAAATCAAGTCTTGCTGACTAGTGATTTAAAATGATTTGATTTAATTCAAATCCACCCTGTTTGAAACCCGGTGAAATAAATAGTTTTAAAGTTGGCATAGCAATGGTAGGAATGCATAGTGAGAGATGCATCACACAGCGACCCTACAAAGAAGAAAATGCTGTAATTTCTTTCAGCTCTCTCTCCCCCCCCCACCTCACCCCTCCATCACAACCTGGTCCCATCCATTCATAGGTGCTGTCTCAACTCATCCCGTTCTCAGTGTTTTTAAAAAGGTGACACAACGCATTAAAGTGCAACTCTGCTACTCTGCAACTCTCATATCTCCTCCTCATTCTGCATTCGCCTGTCTAGTTTTACAGGATCTCAGGCGGGTATTACATTGGGTAGGTGGATGGCAGGCCAAGAAACCATAGCAGCTAGGGGAGGGTTGAAATTAAAGAGTGTGTGTCTCTCAGATCTTGTTTGAACAAGAGGTTGCTCCCTTACACGTTTCATTCCAAAATAACAGTTGTTTACTGAAATAAGGCACCATTGTTGACTATATTCGATCACCCACGGATCACCCGCCAGAACTAACAACCTCGCTATTCTTTAGAAGATTGTTTGTTTTGAGACAAAAGCAGAGGTCTCTGATTTTCCCAGAGACGGCTGAGCTTCTTTCAAACCTCTCCTTGTGTCTACAGACCAAGTGATGGCATTGTGTGGGAAACGCCTGCAAAAAGAACAATCTACCTCAAGGACCGCCACTTTCCATATGAAGCTACCCGGAACCTGAGATCGAGAGGTCTGGAGGGCAGCAACAAGAGAACAGGGCCTTCTGTGCAGTGGCTCCCTATCTGTGGAATGCTCTCCCCAGGGAAGTTTGCCCGCCACCTTCATTGTACACCTTTAGGCGCCAGGCAAAAACGTTCCTTTTTCACCAGGCCTTTGGTTGATCTGATTGACATCCTATGCCCTTTTTAAAATGTGGGGTTTGGGGAGGGGGGTTATTGGGTTTTATTTTAATGATATATTTTGTGGTTTTATATTTTGATTTTGGTCTGTGAACTGCCCTGAGACCTCCGGGTATAGGGCAATGTAATTAATTAATTAATTGTGATTGTGTGTGTGTGTGTGTGTGTTTGGAAGCTGAAAGCCTATCTCATGGGCAGGGACCGTAGCTCAGTGGCTGAACACTTGCTCTGCATGCACAAGGTCACAAGATTCAATCCCTGGCATCTCTGGGTAGGGTAGAAACAGGGTGGATTCGATTTAAATCAAATCGATTAAAATCACGATTTAAATCACTAGTCAGTAAGACTTGATTTAAATCACTAGTCAGAAAGATTTGATTTAAAAAAAATTTTTTACAGAAGAAACGAAAGAAAGACCAAAATTAAAAGATTATGAGGAATTAAAAATGATGGGAATAAGCTGGCTGGAATATTTCCAACTGAAAGTGACTTTTGAAAAAGATTTAAAAAATAGAAGATTTGAGAATAAATTACAGAGTAAACAGAAAACACTCTGTCATATGTGGTGGACATGCCCTGGAATTAAGAAGTATTGGAATATGATTCACGGTGAAATTAAAAAATTAATAAAAACATCACATAGTAAAAGAGCAGAATCATATCCATTAGGAATAATAAAATGGTGATATCCCAAAAGAGAAAGTAAATATTTTTTTATATGCAACAACGGCAGCGAGAATATTGATAGCCCAGCATTGGAAAGGAAATCATATTCCAACCAAAAAAGAATGGCTGAGTAAATTGTCTGAATATCTGGACTTGGCAAAGCCGACTGATTTGATAAGACAAAAACCGAAAAATACAATTCGAAAAAAATGGAAATGTCTTAATGATTATTTAGGTAGACAAGGATTAAGTGAAAGGTACTGGTTGTGTTTAGAGTAGATTTGTGATATTATCAGAAAATATATTAAATGGTGTCACATGGAAGAATGACAGATGAAATTCCTAGTTTAGTTATAGGAAGTGCAGTGTAGAGGTGAAAGTCAATCTATGAAATTTTAATATTGATTATGTATGGAGATAAATATAGTTTAGATCTGGAAGGATTCCATCTGAATCCTGCTTCTCTCTTCTATCTTTCCCTTTTTCCCTCTCCTTTTCTTTTTCATTTTCTTTTCCGTTTTGTTTTCTTTTTTAGATAATGATTTGTGTTTATGGAAATAAGGATATATATATATGTATGCCTGTGTTTATTTGTAATATTTTGTATATACTTTGTAATAAAATAAATTATTAATTAAAAAGAAGAAGAAGAAGCTGTGCCTTGATTTTTTAACATTTTGGAAGTGATATGGACTTTCGGAATGGATTAAGTTCAGCGCTTTTATTTCTGCTATTTATTTTGCATTTTTCTTCTTGAGGCATTTTCGGTTAATCTGTTTTTGTGACTGTGCGGAACCCAGTTCATCTACTAATTGGAGAGTCTGGCATTGCACCATAGGGCTACAATCCTGGGCCTGCTTACTTGAAAGTAAGCCCTACTGAATTCACTGGGACTGATTTCAACAGGCCTAGGAATGTGCTGTAAAGTCAACAAGCTCCTTTCCCACATCGGAGGCCACCGTGACACCGGCTGGGAGTGTGGCAGAGAATGCCAGACTACCAGTGATGGCCAGAACTAGCCTCCTTAAAGCCCCCAGAATGGGGTGTGACTGCGGAAATGGATAAAAGTTCCCCATCCAAACAATGACTATAATCAATGCAGGTAAGAAAAAAAAATAATTTTTATTTTTATCATCTACAATACTGTCTTATTTATTTCCTAGTACATTCATTATTGCTTTCATTTTATGGATTAATGATCTCGTTAGATAGTAAAATTCATGTTAAATTGCTGTTTTAGGGGTTGTTTTTAAAAGTCTGGAACGGATTAATCCATTTTGCATTACTTTCTATGGGAAAGCGTGCCTTGGTTTTGGAACACTTTGGTTTTGGAACAGACTTCCGGAACAGATTAAGTTTGAGAACCAAGGTACCACTGTATATTGAATTTGAAGTTAATATGTTTTAAGTCATAGAATCATAGAGTTGGAAGAGACCACAAGGGCCATCCAGTCCAACCCCCTGCCAAGCAGGAAACACCATCAAAGCATTCCTGACAGATGGCTGTCAAGCCTCCGCTTAAAGACCTCCAAAGAAGGAGACTCCACCACACTCCTTGGCAGCAAATTCCACTGTCCGAACAGCTCTTACTGTCAGGAAGTTCTTCCTAATGTTTAGGTGGAATCTTCTTTCTTGTAGTTTGAATCCATTGCCCCGTGTCCGCTTCTCTGGAGCAGCAGAAAACAACCTTTCTCCCTCCTCTATATGACATCCTTTTATATATTTGAAAAAAAGAAATGCAAACAGGTTTGAAGCCAGTCAAGCCAAGGGCAGAAACGGAGTTCACAGGTTTGTGATTTCAGGCTAACTGGTGGTGTAAACAAACTCTCGTTTTTCCCACCCGCACAGAGCAAAGACACTCAACTTTTTGTTGGTTGACTGGCAGGATGGCAATTCTTTTGTTTGCTTTTTTAATAGAGACACTGAGAACAGAGCTAATACTATGCAAAAACCCTCCTTTTTCTCTATAGCAGCAGCCAAGGAACTTGACAGGACAACAAAGGAATGGTTTAAAAGCAAGGCCGATAGCCAGCTACGCTGAGCTCTTCTTGCCCAACTTTCTCTTACTCTCCCTATAGCTTTGCTGCTTTCCAACCATGGCTTAAGATAAAAAGGAAGGCGAACTAGCAGAGACTTGGATCCCTGTCCGACGCTTCACAGTACAGCTCTCATGAAACATTTACTACCCTGGCAACACTGGAAAATGGGAAAGATAGAAAAGGAGCACTTACCATGATAAAGGTCAGGATTTTCTCCTGCATATCAACAGGGAGGTTGAATCTTGGATTCAGCAGCTTCACTAGTCTGTCTTTGCAGAAATCCCTTCTCACAACCAGAGACTGGAAGCTCGGGCCACAGTTCTGCATGCACATGTCGAGGAGCTGCAGAGAGAAAGAGAGAGAGAGAGATTCTCTCCATCATGACCATTACTGCAATGCGCTCTACGTGAGGCTGCCTTTGAAGGTGACCCGGAAACTACAACTAATCCAGAATGAGGCAGCTAGACCGGTGTCAGCGAGTGGCCACAGAGATCATATATTGGCTCCCAGTATGTTTCCGAGCACAATTCAAAGTGTTGGTGCTGACCTTTAAAGCCCTAAACGGCCTCGGCCCTGTATACCTGAAGGAGCGTCTCCACCCCCATCGTTCAGCCCAGACACTGAGGTCCAGCTCCGAGGGCCTTCTGGCGGTTCCCTCACTGCGAGAAGTGAGGTTACAGGGAACCAGGCCTTCTCGGTAGTGGCGCCCGCCCTGTGGAACGCCCTCCCATCAGATGTCAAGGAAATAAACAACTACCTGACTTTTAGAAGACATCTGAAGGCAGCCCTGTTTAGGGAAGTTTTTAATGTTTGATGATTTATCGTTTAAATTATTATTATTAATATTCTGTTGGGAGCTGCTCAGAGTGGCTGGGGAAACCCATCCAGATGGGCGGGGTATAAATAATATGTTGTTGTTGTTGTTGTTGTTGTTGTTACACATCAGGTCTCTGAGCACTCTCATCCAGGTCCCATCTGCACTACACATTTAAAGCAGTTTCACACCACTTTCAATGGTAATGACTCTCCCCGAAGAATCATAGGAGCTGTCCTTTCGTTAAGGGTGCTGAGAGAGCAGACCCCCTAGTCCTGTCACAGACTTACAGTACCCAGGGTGCTTTAACAGCCAATCCCCTTTCCCAGGGAATTCTGGGAATTGTAGTTCTGTGAGGGCAGCATTCGCAATTTGCCAGGTGCCAGGCGCATTTTGCACCTGGCTATCGGCCACTTGCGACCAAGTAAAAATGCCCGGGCACCAGCATGGCACCTGATGTCCCTACCATCTGGAGGTGCATACTTGGGGATCTTTGGATTTTGTCTGTTTTCACAAACTAGCAACACCTCCTGTTCTCCATTTTGGCCTTATTTCTGTTAAAGAGATTGTGACACAATGTAATATGTCTCGTGTTGATGCTCATCCAAGGTTGTATTTATATAATTTTAAGACGTGCTAAGGGACAAATGATTGTTGTTATGTCCTCATATGCAAAACCACAGAGGGTTTTACATATGTGAATTCAAAGAGGGTGCACTTCCTTCTTCCAAGGACTGTATTTTATCTGCACAATCAGAATGAATTTCAGGAACTAAAAAAGGGTGCAGCAGAAGGGGAGAAACAACAACTCCATGGAAAACGGGGTGGGAAGTCGACCCCAAAAAGAAAAAAGTAATTGCATTTTTAGTGTGTATGTTAAAAATGTTGAAATTTAATAAAATATAATTTGGAGGGGGGGGGAGAGGGAATTTCAGGAACTAAAAATCCGTATTGAAAAATATGACTTTAGAGCCATCTGGTCCAAAAATGGCAACTAGGCATTCTGTTTTGGCGACTGTAACCCTGGTTTAAGGAACCATTTGGTGCCTAGTTTATACATCTGAGTTTCTAACACTGTGTGAGGGGAATAGGGGGGTCTCCTAACAACTCTCAGTACCCTTAACAAAGATTCTTCCCCCAGGATTCTCGTGGCGAAGCCATTATTGTTCAATGTGGTTGGATGTGGCTTTAAATATACAGTTTGGTGCAAGGGGCCTGAGAGCTGTCAAATTTAGCAGCCTAGCTAAATAGTGATCATTCCGATTCTTCAGTTGCCCAAAACTAGTACCAATATTACAAATATTACAATATTACAAAGCTATGACAAACAGAAGAAGAAGAAGAAGAGGAGGAGGAGGAGGAGGAGGAGGAGTTTGGATTTGATATCCCGCTTTATCACTACCCGAAGGAGTCTCAAAGCGGCTAACATTCTCCTTTCCCTTCCTCCCCCACAAGTGAGGTGAGGGGCTGAGAGACTTCAAAGAAGTGTGACTAGCCCAAGGTCACCCAGCAGCTGCATGTGGAGGAGCGGAGACGCGAACCCGGTTCACCAGATTACGAGTCTACCGTTCTTAACCACTACACCACACTGGCGAAACACGAAGAGAGTGATCTACACCTACATTGAAGTGCCAATAAATATTTCAAAGTGGATTCACTGTAGCAAAAGCTTGAGCTATAGGAATACAGCGGTACCTCGGGTTAAGAACTTAATTCGTTCTGGAGGTCCGTTCTTAACCTGAAGCACCACTTTAGCTAATGGGACCTCCCACTGCTGCTGCGCTGCCAGAGCACGATTTCTGTTCTTAACCTGAAGCGTTATTTCTGGGTTAGCGGAGTTGTAACCTGAAGGGTATGTAACCTGAGGTACCACTGTATTGGGCACACACCAACCACTTAGGCTTAACTGAAAACAGCATTTTAAAAACTATTTTTGTTGTTGTTTAGTCGTTTAGTCATGTCTGACTCTTCGTGACCCCATGGACCAGAGCACGCCAGGCACTCCTGTCTTCCACTGCCTCCTGCAGTTTGGTCAGACTCATGTTGGTAGCTTCAAGAACACTGTCCAACCATCTCGTCCTCTGTCATCCCCTTCTCCTTGTGCCCTCCATCTTTCCCAACATCAGGGTCTTTTCCAGGGAGTCTTCTCTTTCTAAGTTACTGCTACTAAGAAGGGACCCAGGTGGTGCTGTGGGTTAAACCACAGAGTCTAGGGCTTGCTGATCAGAAGGTTGGTGGTTCGAATCCCTGCCACGGGGTGAGCTCCCGTTGCTCGGTCCCAGCTCCTGCCCACCTAGCAGTTCGAAAGCACGTCAAAGTGCAAGTAGATAAATAGGGACCGCTCCAGCGGGAAGGTAAACGGCATTTCCGTGCGCTGCTCTGGTTCGCCAGAAGCGGCTTTGTCATGCTGGCCACATGACCCGGAAGCTGTCTGCGGACAAACGCCGGCTCCCTCGGCCTATAGAGCGAGATGAGCGCGCAACCCCAGAGTCGGACACGACTGGACCTGATGGCCAGGGGTCCCTTTACCTTTACCTAAGTTAACTAAGTTAACTTAGGCTTAACTGAAAACAGAATTTTAAAAACTATTTTAAAAAGCAGCTTTCCTTCAGTGTACACAGGCTCTCGGGAGAAGAAATGTGCACTCACAGGATACAGAACTTCCACTTTAAAAAAAGAGGGGGGGGAATGGGGAGCGGGGTATACTGCCATTTGAGAATCCAAGCAACCCACAGCTGCCAAAAAGCCTTGGCTTGAATGGGGCCTTTTAAAAACCAGAGTGCATTGAAGACATGCTAATCAGGTCAACCCATTGCCTGCAGAGTGGGCTTCAAAGAGATCCTGCACACTTTAGACAGTCTTCTTCAAATTATGCGAAGGAATTAAGAACAAAACTCCGATTAGTGCCTTTTCCCTAGACAAGCGAGGGCTAAACAGCTAAGCTATGATTTTCAGTAGAGCTAATGCAGTTAATGGGCCAGATCTTGAACTCAATTAGATCGGTGCAACCCTGTCATTGATTTCTATGAGGTATATCAACTAGGTGAAGCAACTGTATGTGTGTGTGTGTGTGTGCGTGCGCGCGCCAGCCATTTGTGAACTGACTGGTGCAAGTTGCTTCCAACAGGAACAGTTATTTTGATTGCAGAACAGGACTGCAATTAGGTCTTCAACCGAGTTGGAGCCACTGTTAAATTCAAGGAAATTGTAAACATTCATTGGGCACATTCAACATTTTCGGAAGCTGGTTGACTGCCTAATGGCAGTCTCCACTTCTTCCTGGAGTGGAGGAAGAAGAAGAAGAAGAAGAGGAGGAGGAGGAGGAGGAGGAGGAGGAGCTTGGATTTGATATCCCCGCTTTTCACTACCTGAAGGAGTCTCAAAGCGGCTAACATTCTCCTTTCCCTTCCTCCCCCACAACAAACACTCTGTGAGGTGAGTGGGGCTGAGAGACTTCAGAGAAGTGTGACTAGCCCAAGGTCACCCAGCAGCTGCATGTGGAGGAGTGGAGACGCGAACCCGGTTCCCCAGATTACAAGTCTACTGCTCTTAACCACTACACCACACTGGCTCTTTTGTAGGGGTTAAGCAGATCAGTAGCATGCTGTGGAAGAAGCCTACTGAAAACTAACTATACTCATTTGCATTTTTAAAGCCAGGATTGGTATGCCCTTTGAAGTGCAGAGAAAGCTACAGGATGGCTCCAAAATGTGAGGGACCCCACAAGCATAATTATCCGGCTTCTCATTTCTATGTAGAGACCTCCAGTTGTTGGACCACAGGGTCTCCTCAGCCCCAATCGGCACGACAAGGATAACAGCACTATAGTCCAACAACATCTACACAGCTTCATGTTGCTGGAAATGTAAAGATAAGGAAGGTACGTTTTATCATATGTGGTGGGAATGTAAGAAAATGAAAGGTTTCTGGGAAATGATATATAATGAGATGAAAAAGATCCTGAAATATACATTTATTTAAAAAAAACCAGAACCCTTTCTACTTGGTATTGTGGGTCAAGATATTAGCAGACAAGATAAAAAACTGTTTTTATATGTGACAACAGCTGCAAGAGTATTATTGGCACAGAAATGGAAGCAAGAAGAACTACCAATGATAGAAGAATGGCAAATGAAGGTGATGGGACTACGCAGAATTGGACAAGATAACAGGGAGAATCCGAAACCGACAGGACCAGAGATTCTTAGAGGACTGGAAAAAAAATTAAAATTATTTGAAAAACAATTGTAAACAGCAAATTACGCTAGTAGGTTTGCAGGAAGTTTTGTAAAGCGGATGATATAAAATGTTATGAAGAAAAATTTGGATTATGATAATTAGTTATGACTGTATAAGTAACAGTGGAATTATGAAAATGCAGGATTAGATTTGGAAAATGGAAATCTCTAGACGTGGTAGAGGGAAGTCCAAAAAATATTATATAAGATTTGAAGAAATGTTAAATGATGTATGGAAAATTTATGCAAAATTTAATAAAAATATTCATTAAAAAATAGACAGCTTCATGTTGGCTACCCCTCCTCTAGAAACTCAGGTATATAAGCTAGGCGCCAAATGACTCCTTATTCCAAGATTACAGTCACCAAGACGGAATGTCTAGTTGCCATTTTGGGGCAAGATGGCTCTAAAGTCTTATTTTTCAAATGATGGGCTGACTGTGACTGATTCTCTATTAAACACCTGGCTAGTTCAGATGACAACCTTGAGCTCAGTTAAGAACTTTGAGGACTTAAAGAAGAAAAATCACTTGATCCAGGCACGGTCTGCATATATATTGGCCTATTCCAACCTCTTTTTCTTAAGGGTGACATGGATCATTCATAATGTGAGAATATTCTTCACAACTGTGAGCAGAGCAGTGGGATGGTGGAAGTGAAGACAAGCGACAACAATTAACTATAACGTTCTTCACTGCTCCTGCTCAGGCTGCACAGAAAAAAAGCAACTTGGTTCCTGAAATTCATTTTGATTGTGCAGATAAAATATAACAGAATTCTATAGGATGTGGTATTAGGGTGTGAAAACAGTCAAGATTCAATGATCCCCGGATGGCGGAGATGTCAGGCACCATCCTGGCACTCAGGCATCTCCACTTGGTCTCAAGTGGCTGATAGCCAGCTGCAAAATGCACCTGGCGCCTGGCTAATTTCGAACACTGATCAGAAGGCTCTCAGCAATCATCATCCACAGATGTACAACAAAAAAGAAGCTATTCTCAAGTGCATATGGAGGCTGCCATGGGACATGGACGAAGAGTGGGTTTCTCAGAGAAGGACTTCAGAGGTCACACCAGCAACATAAACCTGGTCTTCTGATAGAACATTTTGATGTGAGGATGAAAGCATGGCAATAAAACAACAACAACAAACAACAACAACAACAATAATTTATTATTTATACCTCACCCAACTGGCTGAGTTTCCCCAACCACTCTGAGTGGCTCCCAACAGAATATGAGGTAAAGGTAAAGGGACCCCTGACCATTAGGTCCAGTTGCGAACGACTCTGGGGTTGCGGTGCTCATCTCATTTTACTGGCCAAGGGAGATGGCGTACAGCTTCCAGGTCATGTGGCCAGCATGACTAAGCTGCTTCTGGCGAAACCAGAGCAGCGCACAGAAACACCGTTTACCTTCCTGCTGGAGCAGTACCTATTTATCTACTTGCACTTTGACGTGCTTTCGAACTGCTAGGTTGGCAGGAGCTGGGACCGAGCAATGGAGCTCACCCCGTCACGGGGATTTGAACCGCTGACCTTCTGATCGGCAAGCCCTAGGCTCTGTGGTTTAACCCACAGCACCACCCACGTCCCAAAACATAATATTAAGAACACAATAAAACATCAAACATTAAAAACGTCTCTGAAGAGGGCTGCCTTCAGATGTCTTCCACAAGTCAGATAGTTGTTTATTTGCTTGACATCTTATGGGAGGGCGTTCCACAGGGTGGGTGCCACTACTAAGAAGGCCCTCTGCCAGGTTCGCTGTAACCTCACTTCTCGCAGTGAGGGAACTGCCAGAAGGTCCTCAGAGCTGGACCTCAGTGTCCAGGCTTAACGATGGGGGGTGGAGACGCTCCTTCAGGTATAATGTGAATTACACATTCACATAACTATACTGTCCTACACACCAATTGGCTTTGTGAAGAAAATGTCCCCTGAGCAGGGGTGACTCTACCATGAGGTAGGATGGGGGCAGGCACCTCAGGTGGCAAATACTGAGGGGAGGGGAGCAGTCAGAGCTGTGTGTGCTACACAAACTGCTGTGCATCCCCCCCCCCCAAGCTAGTTTGCTGCTGCCAGGTGCAGAAGACCAGTGTCAAAGTGATATTCAATTGCCATCATGGCCAATGGTCAGTGGTGATGCGAGTTCGAATCCAAGAATGTTCGGCGGAGGCCCACTAGTTCTGTCTCCCCACTCCTGCCACCGATGGACAAATAGCAAACTGAGTCATTTATTCCAAAGTTACAGCACTTGTTTGCTGGGTTGCAACTACCAGTCTTAAAATAATATTAATAATAAACTCCCATTTTCTTTAGCACCATAAAGGTTCTTTCAGCAACACCTTGCACAGTTCTTTTAAAAAAATGGTGCAGTTTCTGTGCCCCAGGCAAGGCAGGGGTTTAGAGGGATGGAGCTTATGGGAAGGAAGCAGAGTAGGTATAAATGTGCAACCCAGTTACTGAAACCTTGGGAAACACGGCTAACATTCAGCAAATAGCATTTTGCCCGCAGGTCAAATTGCAAAAGGAAATTAAGGTTGCACCATCAAGATTTGCAAATGCTAGAAGCAGCCTCCTGGGTTACCACGGTCTAACAATCTGCATTAAGGCAGGAGCGAAAAGGATCTGCACAACTCTGGCAGACCCTGAACCCTGAGGTCTGTTTACAGCTTTCACCAAAGGAGTCAATTCTACAGCTTCCTAGGGATATACTGTTTTATTGGCCGACTGTACTGAAGAGTCTATAAACATTTGCTCATTAAAAAGAGGGTAGTGTGTGGCTAACTGGAAGGTGTTTCCCCCCCTCCTAAACTTGTACCTATGGGGCCCCACTTTCCATGCAGCTGTTCCCCAGAGTGGAATGCATCTGTGGGATTTACAAGGTTACTTAATCTGCAATCCCACCCATGCCCTACAACAGAAAACCCTAGTAATTCTGCCGGGCCTACTACTCAGTAATTATGGAGATTGTACAACCTCTCTTGGGAAAGTCGCAACACTACTGATACCCGGATCTCTGAAATCAGATCTGTGTGGGCAGATACTGAACTCCTGCAGATCTTCTTTGTGAAGACCAACAGCACCCTGATCCCTCAATTAGCTCTTGCATTTCCACCATGCAGATGTCACACAAACCCCACTGGCCAAAGTCCAGGGAACTATTAAACCTGGCAGGTTGTTTTATCGACACATGAAACCAGGAGCTTCTCATAAAAACAGGTTTGACACACCCAGAGTCGATTAATACGAAACGAGGTTAACTATTAAGCAGCTACCTTGTGGCCTAAAAGCTGTATTCCTTCTTGCATTGTCTAAAAGAAATATTTCTCGACTGAGCAGATCCTGGACTTGGGAACTGTAAAACCCCATCCAAGAAACGGTTTCCTAAATGTATACGTATTAAGCTATCTTCACATACATCTGGTGTTTGAAGTTCCCCAGGCACTTGGCTAATTTTGCTACTGGCACGGGTCGAACTACACAGAGATTTCTGGGTGCCAGGTTGGTGTCCACAGTTTAAAAACCTCTGCCTTTGTGCATAGTTCATACCATTTCCATTTCCACTATGTGTGTCTCTCCTTCTTGCATACAGGGACAAGTGAATTGTTGTAAGAGTAAGCTACAGTCAAGCAATGTAGTCGAGATCATAGAATCATAGAACTGTGGTATTGAACAGCGCGGAGCAAGACGATCGGGCGCCTGGGGCAGGGCCAGCCAGGGCCAGCTGGGGCAGGACACTCTGCGGGGCCTCCGAGGAGTCTGCCTGCCTCGTCCCACTCAGCCGCCCTACAGCTGAGGGGAGGCGGCGGGCGGACCGTTTGGGGCAGCGCAAAGCTTGCAGGCGCCCAAGCCACCGCGTCACTCCCAGGAGAGACGCGTGGCTCGGGTGCACTGCAGGCCCCGTAGTGTGTGCCACCCGACATTTTGTCACCCCCTTCAGTGGTGATACCTAGGGCGGACCCCCACAACACCCCCCCATCCTCTGCCCCTGGCATTGAAAGGGACCCTGAGAAACATCTACTTACAACCCCCTGGTGAATAGATATTCCGTTGTGGCAACCGTAACCCAGATTTAAGGTGCCATTTGGCACCTTACTTATTTATCTGAGTTTCTAACACTGCCTAAACCACTACTTACTATTTTTTGTTGAGGTTACATTGCCTTTTATTTCAAGGAAAAATACCAAGGTGGTTCCAGTAGGTGCCAGGAACCACCACCAGAGAAGAACCTTTAATTGTTTTAACCACTGGGCAGTGGAGAGAGACTTTCTGTTCCTCATCAGGCAATGGCTTTTCCACCTGCCTTGCCCCAACTAGCCTTTCCTAGACTATGACTTTGAGAACAGCAGCAGCAGCAGCAGCAGGGAAGAGAAAAGCTCAGGGATATATATGCAGTGGTACCTTAGTTCTCAAACATAATCCATTCCAGAAGTCCATTCCGACTTCCAAAACATTCGAAAACCAAGGTGCGGCTTCCGATTGGCGCAGGCACCCCGGAAATAATAGCCGACAGCCGCATCGGATGTTCAGCTTCAAAAAACATTCGGAAACAGGTACACTTACTACTTTTCGGCATTCGGGAGCCGAAATGTTTCAGTACCGAGGCATTCGAGAACCAAGGTTCCACTGTATATATTTTAGAAGTTGTGCTTCTTTGTTTCTCAATTTGATCCTTTTGCACGGTTTTGTACGTTTTGTGTTATTTTATGCGTTGTGATTTGCTGTTACTTTTATTGGTTACAGACTGGTAATTCTTTATTGTGGTTGAACTGTTTAATTATTATTTGCTGATGTTTAATTTTACTGTTTACTATTAGATTCTGAATGTTGCTTTGTTTGATATACCGCTAAGTTGTTTATTTGAAAGTTATTGTGACTTTTATATTGGATCAGATTGTTACTCTTAATGTTTGATTTTTTATTGTGATTTTATGTCTTGGAAGCTGTTCAGAGTGGCTTGGGCAACACCGCCAGATGGACGGCATATAAATAAATATTATTATTATTATTATTATTATTATTATTATTATTATTATATTGTTGTAAGAATATTAAGGTCATATATACATATATATATTATAATGTTCATAAGTGTGCCAAGCAAACAAGGCCACATGTGTGAAGCAACACAGGAAAACAGCCCTGAAACCATTTTTCACTCCCAAACTGACAAACTGTTTCTCTGCAAAGAAGGAGGGGGTGGGAGAACCTTCCCATTGTCTCAGGAAATTAAAATGATTACCATTTCAAAGAAATGGCCAGGCTGCTAACAAAAGGCAATCAGATAAGGCATTAACAGGTAGCCTGGCAGGAAGTGGGGAAACAAACTTCTCAGATTCCTGTTTAAATCTGTTGGAGGCTGCCTTTTCTGTGATGTAGGCATGAGGTATGGGGGGGGTCTTGGGCTACACCCCTTCTGTGATGTATGTGTGAGGTTTCTGGGGGTGGGGCTGGACTCTAAGGGGGGATTTTTGAAATGTCTTTATAAGTGCTTGCACGCATGGCTCTGGGTCCCTCCCCCGCTCTCCTTTGTGTGGGGAGGTCAACCCTGTTGCAACAGAACAATAAATAAAATAAACGTGTCCTCTGGACATGTTCCAGCTTGTCAAGAAGGATACTGACAAGCTGGAACGTGTCCAGAGGAGGGCAACCAAAATGGTCAAAGGCCTGGAAACAATGCCTTATGAGGAACGGCTTAGGGAGCTGGGTATGTTTAGCCTGGAGAAGAGAAGGTTAAGGGGTGATATGATAGCCATGTTCAAATATATCAAAGGATGTCATATAGAGGAGGGAGAAAGGTTGTTTTCTGCTGCTCCAGAGAAGCGGACACGGGGCAATGGATTCAAACTACAAGAAAGAAGATTCCACCTAAACATTAGGAAGAACTTCCTGACAGTAAGAGCTGTTCGACAGTGGAATTTGCTGCCAAGGAGTGTGGTGGAGTCTCCTTCTTTGGAGGTCTTTAAGCGGAGGCTTGACAGCCATCTGTCAGGAATGCTTTGATGGTGTTTCCTGCTTGGCAGGGGGTTGGACTGGATGGCCCTTGTGGTCTCTTCCAACTCTAGGATTCTATGATTCTATGAAAGATCAAGCTTATTAGCTGCTTTGCTTCTAATTATTCTCTGGTTGGCCTCTGTCATTTACTCCTACCGATGGAGAACCTGCAAAGGACTCTACAAGGGCTCTTGTGTACCCCATAAGGGAATAAGAGCTAATTTT
The DNA here is from genome assembly GCA_900245905.1 of Lacerta viridis. Taxonomy (NCBI): domain Eukaryota; kingdom Metazoa; phylum Chordata; class Lepidosauria; order Squamata; family Lacertidae; genus Lacerta; species Lacerta viridis. The sequence continues at coordinate 264,478 of OFHU01003661.1, read as the reverse complement.
GTTTATTTCAATATATTCATACAGAAACAGAATTTCCACATGGAATCTGACATGGATTCTTTTCTTGCACACATTGTGCAGTGTAGGAAGGAATGTGGATTACAGTTTCACATCAAGTTTCACCACCAACAGCCTTGCCTGAAGGCAGATCAGACCCTACAGGGCTATAAAACTTCCATCCTTTACTTCTGGGCATAGAGGTTGCAACCCGTCAGACAACTTGCGAGGCCTGTGAAATACTGAGCATTTTACGTTTTCTCTCCCAAGGGCACCCTCATCTGGCCTGCAGCCTAACCTTCCCCCAGCCTAGTTGGAACCCCTCCAGGTCAGGTGAGCACTGAAACATTTGGTTGGCAAATCGCTCTGCACTTTCCTTCCTCAGTTTGCTTTTGCCGGGCTTTGCTCCACCACAGAACTATCTCCTCAGACTTCATCCTCTGTTTTCAGCTGGCCTCCAGATTCCTGGCTTTAACAGATCCACAAATAAAAAGCTTGGAGCAGAGCGGGAGAAGAAAACACTTCTAGCTGTTTTGTGTTAGCTGCCGATATTCTTTACCATAAGCAAACGGAATCCATTTGCAGTAGGTCAGGGATGTTATCTGCGACTCCTGTACCAACAGGAACATATGCATGACGACGCCTCTCCGCACAACGGCAACACAAAACCTTGAACGGTGGAGAAACCTTAAGTTTGCAGAACGAATTATTAGATAAAACATCTCAAAGCCCAGTGTCCTGTTATCACAGCTTTTCCGACTCACTGGAACGGAGAGCGCTCAGCTCCCAGGGATGGTAAACGGAAATGAAATGAAAAATCTGACACAAAACCTGCATGCCAAGTGGAAACCGGAGCTGTTTCTGCTAGGCAAACACGCACACCAAGGAACCAAAGTATGCAATACGGTGTGACTCAGGGTTGCTAAGGAGCAGGCGGCGGGAGCATGCCGGAGACAAGTATTCCGGCAACTTTAGATGCATCCCCAACCCAGGGTGTCGGCCCCGGGGGCAACCTAGCTGATGCCTGACCAAAGTCAGTCACCTATCAACCTAATTTATCTGCTCACCTCTGTTGCTAATGGTTTTACGAAACAAGATACAGGAAGCAACTCAGAATATGCAAAGAGCAATCGCAGTCATGCTGTAGTGCTTAAGCACAGAATACACAGGGAAATGTCTACTGTCCCGGAAGGCTAACAGACACATCCTGTTTACACCTATATTGTTTTATGTATTCCACAGAACTGAAAGCTTAGGTGATAATGTGGATTCTGGGCTAGGGCACAGCATCAGACTTTCTGGACTTCTTTCTTCTTCTTCTTCTTTCTTTGTATTTTATTAAACTTAAATCCTGCCTTTCTTTTATCATGGAACCGAAGGCAACATAGAATCGTAGAGTTGGAAGGGAACCAAGGGTCATCTAGTCCAACCCCCTGCAATGAAGGAATCTCAGCTAAAGCATCCATGACAGATGGCTGTCCAACCTCTGCTTTAAAGGAAGAAAAGTCCAGAACCTCCTGAGGTAGACTGTTCCACCGTCAAACAGCTCTTACTGTCAGAAAGCTTTTCCATATATGTTCCGTCAGAATCTCCTTTCTTGTAACTTGAAGGCATTGGTTCGAGTCCTACCCTCCAGAGCAGGAGAAAAAAAGCTTGTTCTCTCTTCCATGTGACAGCCCTTGAGATATTTGAAGATGGCTATCATATCTCCTCTCAGTCTCCTCTTTTCCAGGCTAAACATACCCAGCTCCTTCAAGCTTTCCTCATAAGGCTTGGTTTCCAGACCCCTGATCATCTTGGTTGCCCTCCTCTGCACACGTTCCAGCTTGCCAACATCCTTCTTAAACTGTGGTCCCCAGAACTGGACACAGTATTCCAAGTGTGGTCTGACCGAGGCAGAATAGAGTGGTACTATTACACGTTGTTTCCAAGCAGTCTTCCATCCAGGTACTGACCAGACCCAGACCTGCTTAGCTTCAGCAGGGTGTTGGTCTCATGTGCCTGCAGACCATTCCCTAGTCTGCACCAGTTTTTTTTTTACTCCTCAGAGCTGTCAAGACAGCGAATGAGCAAGATCCAGTTCATATGGACTCTTCATGCCTTGAAAGCTCCACTCCACAACAGCTTAGGATACAATAAATCTGTTAGTCTTTACAACTGCAGAATATTATTTGGGGATGATGATAGGACATCACATATTTTATGATTGACCATGCTGGACTGCACTGATGGGAGTGTTTCAGCAGGGTAGATGAATCTGTAGCATCTCCACACAGGGGTGCAACTTGAATAAAACATTGTGGGGGCCCAGGTAAGCCCCACCCCTCATAATCAATCTCATGATGCAGTGCACACACCGCATTTGAATGGAAATGCCCATCAACTTTGTTTGGACTCGACCCCTCAAATATTTTATTGTGGGGGCTGAAGCCCCCAAGGCTGCTAGGAGTTGGCTCCTATGTCTCCACTTAATTTTGAGGTGCCATCTACCATGGAGTCAAAAAAATTGCCAATGGGATGTGTCTACATTTTCTCATAAGCTAAAACATCTTAACAGACCTCTGTTGACTTTAACACAAAGAACAGATCATAGGTGATGCACTGGCTACTTCAACAGAGGAGGGACGCGGGTGGCACTGTGGTCTGAACCACTGAGCCTCTTGGGCTTGCCGACTGGAAGGTTGGCGGTTCGAATCTGTGCGACGGTGGTGAGCTCCCGTTGCTCTGTCCCAGCTCCTGCCAACCTAGCAGTTCAAAAGCACGCCAGTGCAAGTAGATAAATGGGTACGGCTGCAGCGGGAAGGTAAACAGTGTTTCTGTGCGCTCTGGTTTCCGTCACGGTGTCCTGCTGCACCAGAAGCAGTTTAGTCATGCTGGGCACATGACCCGGAAAGCTGTCTATGGACAAACACCGGATCCCTCGGCCTGAAAGCGAGATGAGCGCCACAACCCCATAGTTGCCTTTGATTGGACTTAACCGTCCAGGGGTCCTCTACCTTTTTACTTCAACAGACTGAATTAAATCATAGAATCACAGTGTTGGAAGGGACCCTCAGGATCATTTAGTCCAACCCCCTGCTATGCGGGAATATGCAGCTGCCCCAAACAGGGATCAAACCTGCGACCTTGGTGTTATCAGCACAGTGCTCTAAGCAACTGAGCTCTGCTGAAACATACATCCTCTATCACTCGGAGCCACAATATCAACACAGAGGGAAAATAGGATAAAAAGCTCTGTGAAACCTAGAATGAGACCCAGTCCAGAACCTTTGCCGGCAAACCTTTACATGCTTTCAGAATGTTTTCAAGTTAAATGAGAACGTGGCTGCAAAATAAGGGAAGAGGTATTCATTCAGAACCACACTTCATTCATCCCGTCCCTGGAGTTCTGTCACTTCTGGATAAAGAACCTGAACACCAAAACTTTGGGGCGATTCATATTTATGCAGCTTAACTTGTAACAGAGCACTGTGAATCACCTGTTTGCCCTAATGACTTCCTCGCTTATGTTAATAATGTTTTTGCAAAACAAATTCCACAAATTCCACAGCAGCAGCATAATACACTGTGACCAACAAGGTAACTCTGTGTACAAGAACTGCCAAGTCACATTTGCACTTGCTGCCATTTGGAAACCAAACAAACAAAAACAAAAAAAAAAACCACAAAAAGGAGTCACACATTTCTGCTTATTACAAGCCCCAGAAGTATTAAGTTATGTAAGTTTAAACCAATGGACTGCTTCCTATGGCACCAAATAGTCTAACCCATATCACCATTTGACATGACTGACCTAGATCCGATCCTGGGCACAAATGGGAGGTCAACATACCCACAAGCAATGTGATTCTGGGTCAGAACAATGATCCCATCTAAACTGGAAGTGCTTCGTACTTCCACATGTGGTGGGAGTGCCCCAAAATCCAAACATTCTGGACAACAACCACACGAGAAATATGTAAAATAACCAAGCAAGTGTTAGAAACCACCCCAGAATTGAAACAAAACAAAATAAAAAATTCCTTCCAGTAGCACCTTAGAGACCAACTAAGTTTGTTCTTGGTATGAGCTTTCATGTGCATGCACACTTCTTCAAGAAGTATCTGAAGAAGTGTGCATGCACATGAAAGCTCATACCAAGAACAAACTTAGTTGGTCTCTAAGGTGCTACTGGAAGGAATTTTTTTATTTTATTTTGTTTTGACTATGGCAGACCAACACGGCTACCTACCTGTAACTGGAACCCCAGAATTGGTCTTACTAAACATCTTCCAAGACAATAATGCCCACTTACAACACAAAGAACTCATAATCCATCTACTCTCAGCAGCCAGAAACATCATAACCAGACACTGGAAAGACCTGACAGGAGCAAACATGGACCAATGGTACCAAGTAGTATGGGAAACAGCCCTACTAGAAAAACTAACCAGTAACCTGAAACTGACACGGGGACAAACAGAAGAAGACACCTTCACCCCGGTATGGTTCCCCTTCATCACACACACAGCCCAACAAGACAATGACAAAAATCTACCGACAGCATACAAATCAATATGGCTAACCTGATCCAAAACACCCACCACCCCACTCACACAGGAAACCAAAGATCACCACAGCCAACCACAAATGAACAATCACACCCTACGCCAATCCCGACCTCTCTCACCGCCAAAGAAACACAAGCGAACAACAGAGAACCTACACAATCAACGCTGACACCAAACCCTACATATATTAAGGAAAATAGAAACATTGTCACCCCACCTCACCATCCCCCATCCCCCATCCCACCCACCTCTTTCCCCCTTCTCTCCCTAATGTCTCAACAACCAAAACTGATTTGTAAAAATGTTACATGGAAAAAAAAATACAAAGGAGGCATTGCACACACTTTTGTAAATCAAGAAAATCTTTAATAATAATAATAATAATAAACTGGAAGTGCTTCTGACCATCCAGGAAGTCATAACTAACATCTGACAGGGACAGCCATCTCCTGTTATTTGTTGCCCGTGGCTGGTAACACACAGGTTGCAGTGTTAGTTTGCCCCTCCCAATATCCCTATTTCTCCAAAACATTCCATAGCAATCCCATGCCATTTTCTTATAACATCCTGGGGGCAGTCAATGGCGTAAGTTAACTACCAATTGTATAACTAGGCTTATCCTTTACCTCATCATAAAACGCTCTAACAGCTTCAATTAAATAATCCTGAGTTGTATTTTGAAAGGGAGATATTGTTTCCTACTCATTCTTCCCATGCCAACTGCCTCCATTCCCTTTTACATTAGTTAACCAAGCCCTCTCTCTGCTTAATCCTCTTATTTCCGATAAAAATGCTATCCTTTATTTTTTTTTCCCTTTTAGTTGCCCTTTCATTCCTTTTTGAGGTGGGGCAACCAGGAAGACGCACAATTGTTCATGTGATAGCATTTACGATGACTACTGTTTCATTTTAATCCCCTTCTCATTAAGCCTCTGTCACAACTCATTTTTCTTCAACACAAGACTGCAAATATGCAAATACACATCGTGACTTGGCTCAAACTCTCTCTCTCTCTCTCTTCACAAAAGCTTATTCCATGATACATTTGTGAACCTTTATTTCACCACAAGACTCTTTGTGGTTGTTTCCAAAGCTTCTCTTGAATGGCAAACCACAAACTGAGATGTATGCAACTCCAAAGTTTGTCGGTCAAAATAAAAGACAGTATCTGGCTTGCTCTGATCGAGTGACCTTTATTCTTTGATCTCAGTACCTCTCCCCCTACCTCTGGCTAGAAACCATCAGTGTCTGTGTATGGTTAAGAACACTTGCCGCAACGGACTTTATTTTGCACTAATGAATACTGAATTGCATATTCCACTTTGTAAAAGTGGAAAACGGCGTGGAAAATGCCAGTGGAATAACACAACACTGAACAAGATGCTACTCTTTCCCTTCTTAACCAGTCTTTAACCGGAGTGCGTAATTCAAAAACGGAAAACCAAGAAGCAATTTTCTGAGTAACATGCCAAATACCATAGTATGAGGTGCCTGTGGGTGATGATGTGACAGTTATGAGGACTGCCCATGGCCGAGAGCCTTCCCCTGTCCAGCAACCAGAGATTCAGGTCCCAAATATGTTTCTAGGACCAGCACCACCTGCTCAGGTTACAATGAAGCAGTGCTCACACCTTAAAAGGGATGGTGGTGGTCCCTGGTTTATAAAGTTATAAACGCCAACTCCAACTCCAAATCCTCGAAAGATTCCATCAACTATGTCTCTGAAAATTTTTACACATCACCTGGGAAGACAGGCAAACTAATGCCAGTGTATTGGAAAAAGCAAAGATCACCAGTGTCAAAGCAATGATTCTGCAACATCAACTTCGTTGGACTAGTCATGTTGTGTGGATGCCTGATTATCGTCTTCCAAAGCAACTATTCTGAACTTAAAAATGGAAAGCGTAATGCTGGCAGTCAACAAAAGAGGTTCAAAGACTCTCTCAAGGCAAATCTTTAAAAAATGTAGCATAAACACCAACAACTGGGAAACACTGGCGTGAGAGTGCTCCAATTGGAGAACAGCCTTTACCAAAGGTGTCATGGGCTTTGAAGATGCTCAAACTCAGGATGAAATGGAGACATGTGCCAAGAGGAAGGCACACTTGGCAAACCCTCACTGTGATAATCTCCCACCCAGAAACCTATATCCCCTCTGTGAAAGGACGTGTGGATCCAGAATTGGCCCCTCTGTGAAAGGACGTGTGGATCCAGAATTGGCCTCACTGTTAAGACCATGTTCATGGAAGACAATCTTACTCGGCTATGAGTGATCGCCAAACAACAACAAGAAGGCCCCTGGTAAAACCCAGATGGGGCATTGGAAGATGAACAAAGACTTATCTCCATATGCCATTGCTTGTCTTCTTCATAATACTGGCAAAATTCTCTCCCCCCCCCCACCCCCGGCAAGCCCTGAAGGTGGAAAGCAGAGGTTAATCTCTTGTTCAATCTCTAACGGTGAAGAACAATTGACCTCTGTCCATAAAGAATTGTGCTCAGAAACCCCAGACAAGGATCCAGGTGACATTCACCTAAACATGACCCAGAAAATGAGCACCGCCTTCCCCTGCAGTTCATGTTTGGTGTGTCAGGAAAATTGTTGCTGTTGTTTAGTAAAATGTTCCGCTCAAACAGGTTCCTCCCTGGGCTGTGATCCAGAGAAATCCAAGGTGTCCCCTTCAGTGTTTGGCAGACTCTTTTTATGAGGATCAAGAGTATCATACTTACAGAGAGCGTCAGACGAATCTCAACATGGTTGCAGTTTTTGGAAAGCTTTTTCCTTAGCGCTCTGATTGCATTCTTGGGTCTGCAATTAAAAGAAAGGAAACCAGATAAAAGCATTGACTTAACACGCTATCTACCCTGTGACACCAACCAGAGAGATAAACACTGCAGCCACCGTTTGCGTGGAAGAAAATCCAGATAAAACTGAAATAATGCACTGTTTTTCAGCAGTGGCGAGATTACTGTCTTCGTGACAGGTGGGCTGTGTGCAAAGTGTGAACAGGTGGATGTTCAGAATCTGAAAGTCTTGGTCACCCAGGATCTAGTGCGGTAGGCAGATTCTTCTCACATTTCCTAGACAGTACTCAATCGCAATGCTTTATTTTTTTCTAGAAACACAAAACCACCATGTAGTATGGTTGGATTACAGGCAGGGTAGACATAAAACCAAGTAATTAATTAATTAACTCCATCCCACTTACATGGGAGAAAGCAGGGTGGACTTTTCATATTAGTTTTTTTATCCCCAGTTTAATAGGTTAATCATTCATATTTGGACAACTTTTCTGTTGTACTTAGGAAGGAGAAAAATAATCATTACCTTAATAATAACAATTTAAATAGATTTATTAGATCCATTCCACTCCAAACAATCAGAAAAATATTGTTTCTATTCTATTCACTGAACTTCTTGAAACTTAACACTGAAGGGGTTGATTCTGTATTCATAGGTTTGTAGAACAATAGGATTAAGGTCTTTTTCTCAACTCTGTTCATGTTATAACATTTTTGCTGTGAAGAAGAGGCATGTGATCTCTGCTGAGTCAAATTCAGTTTTGAGAACTGCAAAAGTAAACCAAGCATCTGTGATAATATCTTGTAGGCAGAGAAACTGCCCAATAATTTTACAAAAAACCTCTGGAAGAGCATAAATGACATTGTGAATGGATTAATGGAATTTATTTACCAAAAAATTAAACATATACAGCCTTATTCTACATAATTAAAAAACTAATCTTTATTTCATGATTGAATAACCTTTGGATGGTAATATGTTTTCCCCAAAAAGCATTTTATTTTAAAAAAATCCAATTTAAATCAAAAAAATCCAAAAAAAATTTATTAAAAAAAATCATTGATTTTTATCCACCCTGGGAGAAAGTAAAAGGAAGTTATTCAGAGACACATTTCAGTGGGAATTAACCCACTTCCTTTGTCCCATGTGACTTCCAGCGTCTTGGTCAATGGATCCTGCTCCTATCCTCATACCCTGACTGCTTCAACTGCATAATCAATGGTCATGCTATCTCTTGGTCAATCTTGAGTATGACTAAATGCTGGAACCTGGAGAGATATTATTATTATTATTATTATTATTATTATTATTATTATTATTATTATTACTATTCAGTTTATTATCCACCCTTCAACAGCAGGTCCCAAGACAAATTACAACAAGTTTAAATTTGGTATTAAAATCAGTAAAAACAAATTACAGTCACTGAATCCTGAAAGCACCAATCTCACCTTTCATGCAGGCCCAAACACTCAAAGCGACTGGCCATACTATTTTTGCAGCTGATCAACCAACCGCAGAGATTTGTTCATTTATTTAAAAGCATTTTTAGCCGGCCCGCCATCCACAGATCTCAGAGCGGGTTACAAAACTTTCAAACAAGAATTCTCTTTGTATCGTACAATGTGAAGCTTCCCCCGACCCCGAAATGAATCTCCCCCCAAACATTCCTCTCTTTCTTCCCCATCTAGCCCTTCAATGTGCTCCATTTATAAGCAAAAATTTAGCAGCAGAAGCAGAAGCAGCAACAGCTTAGTATTTAAATATTGCAGAGTGGAGCCAGAGACTCAAAAGAGATTGTTTTATTGCCGCCGCCACTGTTTTCACATCAGATCGTCAAACCTTTTCTTAAAAGATGAGGCCACTGCCTAAATAGTCTCACCCATTATCTGAGCCCAAACACTAATAACACTAGATTACCCTATCAAAAATCCTGTGGCAAATTGTGCAAGACTAAGGGTGTTCACATCAGCTTCTTGGCTCTCTTCCAGTCTAATTATAGGAAGCTTCAAAACAATCTAGATATTTTTCCCCACATGCTAGCAGATAAACAAGTACACTCCACCTCATCGGTGGCTGCACTACTGAGTGATGGGGTGGGCTATTGCTTTCCACCATATTTATAAACCCATGGGAGTGAGTGGCGCTGTGGTCTAAACCACTGAGCCTATTGGGCTTGCCGATCAGAAGGTCGGCAGTTCAAATCCCCGTGACAGAGTGAGCTCCCGTTGCTCTGTCCCAGCTTCTGCCAACCTAGCAGTTCAAAAGCACGCCAGTGCAAGTAGATAAATAGGTACCGCTGTGGCGGGAAGGTAAACGGTGTTTCCGTGGGCTCTGGTTTCCATCACGGTGTCCTGTTGTGCTAAAAGCGGTTGAGTCATGCTGGCCACATGACCCGGAACGCTGTCTGCGGACAAATGCCAGCTCCCTCGGCCTGAAAGCGAGATGAGCGCCGCAAGCCCATAGACGCCTTTGACTGGACTGAACCTTATTTATAAATCCATGCAATGGGAGCGAGAAGGAGGAAAAGTAAGGAGAAACCTTTGCTCCTCCCTCGTGAGAATTTTACAATAAACGCAGGAGATACATTTTCCAAGCAGATGAACACAACACGTGCATTTGTAACACTGTCAGTCCCCTTCATTTTTTTCACTATGTTGCATTACTAGAGCAAATGTTGGGTCAAAGGAGTGCACTGCCAACATGGCCACTGCTCAGAAATTATGGAAGTTGTAGTCCAGCAACACCTTGGTGGCTCCAGGCACCCCATCCCTCTCTTAAGATAAGGACTCCCGTGTTACAAGGGCTGAGATTTCTCTAGGAAGAAAGCCTGTCGCTTTAGCTCATGCTAACTGAGCACAACCGACTGCCACCGATGACTCTTCTGTTTACAGTGGATGTCTTTGTTGCTCATCCCAATTAAATGTTAGGATCAAGGAACCCACACAATCAAAGTGACCAGCCTTTGGCTACGTCGTTTCTTCGTTCCAGTAGCGAGGTGCTCTCTGCTGCTCCGAGAAAACAGCACAGCACTTTGCTTGCAACCAATAAGCTTAAGTGGAGATCACCTATCCATGTCTGAATATTGTTTCTGAAGATACGGTCAGTGACTAATTTGAATAAAAGTCATATCTGGAACCGGGGAAGAGCTGGAGGGCTCATGGTGTTGGATCATTCATAATGTGAGTCACAAGAAAAAGGGCTCATTAACCCTTTCTCTGCTTCAACCGGCTTGCCCCATGTGAATATTGCAACTGTGATGACCCCTTCCTTTATCATACAGCACAGCTGCTCATATAGATGATGGAGAAAGAGGTGTATCAGTTATAGTTTTCTTATTTCAGCATAAGGCATATATTTAGTTGAAGCCTGCTATGGTATAGGTTTATATCTTTTATATACTTTGTATAATTCTTATTGTGCCTTGGAGAGGTATTGCTAAAGGGGGTCTCTGTCTCTCTTTTCCCTCACAAAGGGGCCTCTAACATTCCATTCTAAATACAGCTAAGAGAGAGGCCTGGCATTTTAAAGATGCCTTTCTGAAGAGGTTTTGCGTTCCCCTTCACCTAAAGGCCCCTGACCCCATTAGTGCTCTCTGAGTGTCTTGCTCTGCTAAGCATTTTGAGATAGTAAGGAAGGCTTAAGAGTTATCAAAACACAGGAGGGCAAAGCAGGATAGATAGTCTGCTAAGAAGACGAACGACCCTGAAAGAGACCCCTTATCGCAGAGTGATGTATTATGCAGCTAAAATCCAGCTAAAAGCATAGACAAAATATCGGGGTTGGAGAGGGGTTGGAGAGGCCATGTCAAGGATCCTAAAACATCGTACCATGGTAGGAGATTACCCGTGTCAGCAAGGTATAGACAATACGTGTATGATGGGCTGCAGACCAAGGTCTCTAGACAGCGTGACTCCGATGAACACCAGACCAGGGTCCCCCTCTATTCCTGTATACGATAACCCCTGACCCCACTTACGTGCACCCACTTTTAGGGTGGGATTCCAAAGGTGGGGAGATGAGTTGGAAAACTGTATAAGAACTGCTGGAAAACTGACTAAGCTTTGTACTTGCTTTGGGTGTCTGAACACCACAAGTGCCTTCTGCATGCAGAAATAAACTTTCTCCCTCTGAAGCCAGAAGCCTCGTGTCTCTTGACTGCTTCCATCACTTCTCAACCGGGCGCAACTCAAGGTACCCTGGGGGAGCAAATAAGGCTCCAATGAGAGGGGGGGGGTGTCAGAAAAAAACACCCAGGCAAAGAAACTGAACTTTTTCTTTTCTTTTCTTTTTTTAAAAAGGCACTTACAGGCTCCCTTTTCAGAATAAGGATCTCATGGATTTTAGCAGAACCAATGGGCCTCACATTATTGCAGCCTTGAGCCCATCTCTAAATTCTGTAGTTTCTCTACTTCGTTACATTAAATTTCAAAAGCACCTCCCAATTTGACGTTAGAAGTTGCTGGCAGATAGACCCATTCAGGTGAGAGAAACAAAAGGTAAAGGTAAAGGTAAAAGGTAAAGGACTCCTGGATGGTTCAGTCCAGTCAAAGGCAACTATGGGGTTGTGGCACTCAAGATCCTAACATGACCTACTGTACACAGTCATGAACCAGACATTCTGGGGTAGCTTCGTGAGTCATGTTTTAAAGCTGCATCTGCAGTACACTTGCCAACTTTTAAACCAGCCTTTGTAGCTGTGCCTTTAACGGGAATTCACAGGCAAAGCTTTTGACAGCATGTTGATAAATACGCCCCCTGTGTAATTGCTGTTGTTCAAGCTTCAGTTAAAGGCACAGCTATAGGGACTGTTTGAAAGTCAGCAACTCTAAAAACCACTACACTTAAACAGCATATAAATTTTGTTAAATAAACAAACATGCATCGGTAAACATGAACTTGAGATGTAAAGGTATCAACAAATACGCATTGAAATCAGATTCCCTACTGCCTTCACATGTGGCTTTATTGACGAGCGAATTGTAAAATTACACATGCACAACAGAGGACAAAGCTGGCCTGGGTCAAAGGGTTTACACCAGGGTGGGGAGTGCCTTTCTCGTCATACAAACAGGATTAGACTTGTAACACGGAAGGCCAATATGTCTTATCAGCAAGACCAAATTCCATGAGAATTCTGCAGCTCATGAACCAACTTACCCTTCCTCAGTTGTGTTGATAATATCGCAGATGTGCATGAACTGACCCCACTCTTCTGTCTGCAGCGCTCCAAAAGTAGCCTTTTCTGCAAAGACAAAGATTTACTTCCAGTAAAGAAGAATAATAAATATTATTATTATTATTATTATTATTATTATTATTATTATTATTATTACCCCTGCCCATCCAAAATACCTATGACGACACTATACAGACACTTAACAAACAGCAAATATAATTTTGGTTGTTTCAAATGACTGGCATAAAGAGTTTTGATTTAAAATAGTCATTCCCTCCGAAGTACCACGAGTCTTAAAACTCCTTCTTTTATAAAAAAAGAAACCAGTTAGCCAATGTCAGGAAATACCTAGGATATCCAGCTTCCAGCATTCTGATTCTATGAAATGCTTTGAAAGTGGCTTACTAGATAGAAGCAAGCAAAGACTAGAACAATCTTCCTCCAACCTGGCGCCCTCCAGGTATTTTGGCTACCACTCAGTTTACTGGCTGCGGCTGACAGGGGTTGCGGTAGTCAAAAACATCTAGAGGGCACCAGTTTGTGGAAGGCTGAGAGCTGACCTGTTGCAAAGGAGGACCAGACCTCTACAACTTTATTAACAACTGTTAGGCAAAGTAGGAATGTTAGCAAGTGATGTTTATCCTGCAAAGATTACATTAGCTGCCCTCGCCGAAACTTCCTACTTTGCATAAGTACAAAGGGCACTGAAACTCTGTACTCCTTTGCCTCTGGTAATACAGGGGTGGGGAACCAGTCACAGATGACCTCTAAATGTCACTGGACTTCAACACTCATCAGTCTTAACTAGGGTGGGCGATATCTGTTTTCAGCATTGTGATCAGTGGCGGAGCAACATGTTGCAGCCCCCAGAGCGGAGAACAGGTGGGGGCGTGGCTGGCGCGCATCCCAGGGGCGTGGTGCACGTCCTGGGGGTGTGACGCATGTACTGGGGTTGCACGTCCCGAGGGGGTGGCCACGTTGGCAACCTTTCCCCCAAATGGTACCCGGGGCGACACGCCCCCCCCGCCCCCCTTCGTACGCCAGTGATTGTGATATATCAGCAGCTAAATACAGTGGTACCTCAGAAGTCTTACGGAATCTATTCCGGAAGTCCATTTGATTTCCAAAAGGTTTGGAAACCAAGGTGCAGCTTCCGATTGGCTGCAGGTAGCTCCTGCAGCCAATCGGAAGCCACAGAAGCTGCATCGGACATTCACGTTCCAAAGAACATTTGCAAACTGGAACACTCACTTCCGGGTTTGCAGCATTCAGAGGCCAAAACATTCGACTTGGAAGGCGTTCACGATCCAAGGTATGACTGTACCACAATATGCTGATGTTTCACAATGTCTGTATCTCACCTGCTTCTTCCTCCCTACCTTAGAAGCAGCCAATATACATTGTCCAGCCCTACAAGCAAGCCTGTATACCTTCAGCTCATGTGAGCTGGAGGGGCATTGGGGCTTCATTGAACTGCTCAGCTGGGAGACAGAAGGCCTTCCACTCCTCAGCTAAGCAAGCCCTAATTCTGCTCCAGCTTGCACGACACGAGCTGGAGGAGCATTGGGGCTTCCTCAACGGTGCAGGCAGGCAGGCAGAGCCGGAGAAGGTACTTGCCGATCGGAAGGTCGGCGGTTCGCATCCCCGCAATGGGGTGAGCTCCCATTGCTCTGTCCCAGCTCCTGCCAACCTAGCAGTTCGAAAGCACACCAGTGCAAGTAGATAAATAGGTACTACTGTGGCGGGAAGGTAAACAGCATTTCCGTGCACTCTGGCTTCTGTCACGGTCTTCCATTGCACAAGAAGCAGTTTAGTCATGCTGGCCACATGACCCAGAAAAGCTGTCTGTGGACATACACGAGCTCCCTTGGCCTGAAAGCGAGATGAGTGCCAAAACCCCATAGTTGCCTTTGACTGGACTGAACTGTCCAGGGATCCTTTACCTTTCTACCTTTGCCCAGAACCTTCTCAGACTCCATCTGCTTGTGCCTTTGCTGTCTGAAGGCAATTTGAGCTGGAGCGATGCATTGCCAGCTCCAAATGTCTGAAACCAGTATCGCTACCTGAACAGCATACCGGTTTCAGACAACGTACCCATATATCGCCCAGTTCTAGCCCTAACAACATCTGGAGTGCCAGAAGTTCCCCATCCGTGATATAATACAAGGGGGAAGCTCATTTTTTTCTGAGGAGAATGGACTGAAACTGACTAGCATCACTTAAACCTTGATGAGTCACTCCTTTAGTGAGTCTCCAAGCACTCCCGTCATCCTCACAATCCAGGGGGAGCTAAAGGAATGCATTTCCCTCCATCAACACATGTGTCTGAGTGAAGCGGGGAATTCCAACATGCAACGCATTCATTATTTTGAGCACGGCAGCAGGGAATGCGGGCTGCATTCACTCCAAATGAAGGAAAGAGAGGCGCACAGTCTCGGCAAAGGGACAACTGACAGATGGGTTCTGAGCTCTTAACTGGAAGTCAGCAGTGTTAAGGATGTGAAGCATAGCCGACCCACCTGTAAGGCAAGGTGAGGCGACCGCCTTGGGAGGCAGGATCCACAGGGGTAGCAGACCCAGCCTCCCAAGAATGCATTACCCGCTGACCTGCTGCTGCAGCGGTGTGCTCCTTTGAGGCTGGAGCTGTTGTCTCCTGGGCAGCCCCCGCAATGCCGCCTCTCCAGAGCCAGTGTGGTGTAGTGGTTAAGAGCGGTAGTCTCGTAATCTGGTGAACCAGGTTCGATTCCCTGCTCCTCCACATGCAGCTGCTGGGTGACCTTGGGCTAGTCACACTTCTTTGAAGTCTCTCAGCCCCACTCACCTCACAGAGTGTTTGTTGTGGGGGAGGAAGGGAAAGGAGAATGTGAGCAGCTTTGAGACTCCTTTGGGTAGTGATAAAGCGGGATATCAAACCCAAACTCCTCCTCTTCTTCTTCTCCAGCGGCCATTTGGAGAAGAGGAGGCATTCCTGATGTAGATCTTTTATTCCTCCCTTGTTCCTTAGGGAGGGAAGCTAAGAGGGGCTCCTAAACATGATTAGGAACTCAGATATACAGTGGTACCTCTGGTTATGAACTTCATTCGTTCTGGAGGTCCGTTCTTAACCTGAAACTGTTCTTAACCTGAGGTACCACTTTAGCTAATGGGGCCTCCCGCTGCCGCCGCACCATTTCTGTTCTCATCCTGAGGTAAAATTCTTAACCCAAGGTACTACTTCTGGGTCAGCGGAGTCTGTAACCTGAAGTGTTTGTAACCCAAGGTGTTTGTAACCCGAGGTACCACTGTATAAGCTAATTGCCAAATGGCACCTTAAACCTAGGTTATGGTCGCCTCAACAGTCTAGGTGCCATCCCCGCTCCCCAATGAGAGCTATTGTTATTACTATTATTATTATTATTATTATTATTATTATTCATTTCATTTCTACAGTATACCACTTTATATAGTAAAGGGGGAAAAAATCTCAAAGCGGTTCACAACACGTTAAAACATCAAATAAAGCAATCCAGAATAAGACAAACTCAAGCTTCAAGGGAAATATTTCAGATCCTCCTCTAAGTGACATTTTGTTTTCCCCATATTTATCTGCCTACTTAATTCATATAGCTGCCCCACAGCAGAAGAACTCAAGCAAGGCAGTGTGGTACAGTGGTTAGAGTGTTGAACTAGGACCTGGGAGATCAGGGTCCAAATCCTCACTCTGCCACGAAGCTCAGTGGGTGACTTTGGGTCAGTCACAGCCCCTTCACCTACCTCACAGGGTTGTTGTAGAGGTTAACTGAGGAGGGGCCAGCCAGATGGGGATGTCCGTCGCCAACCTGGCATCCAGAGATCTTAATGTGGTCGCAATGGGACCCGCACCAGTCACAAAATGCGCCTGGCGCCCGGCTAATTTTGAACACTGGTTCAAAGGAAAGGCACATCTTCCGCCACATTTTCCGGCCTCCACACTTGTCACACAGAGCGGCTAAGAAAAGCACGAGTAAAAAGCGCCCCTTGGCTGGGGACTGCAGTCTGCAGGTATCAGAAAAGCTGAAACTGTATTCCACTTGCCTTGGCACTTCAGATTGTAGAGGGTTGTTGGGATCTAGACCCATTTTGCTTTTTGCTTTATTGTGTTCTGATGCAGTAAAGTTCATCTGTCAACTTTACACAGTATTTATACATTGTGTGAATGCAGTGCACACACCAGCTTGGATTCTATTGATGATGGATTGTTAAGAAATATTCTGAACAAACAGCAACCTGGGCGGTGTCTTGTTTCGCTGGAGCCAAACAAGGAGAGCTTCTGATCCTCTGTGGCTGACTAAAGCTTAGTGATGTCTGACCTCCAAAACAGAGATAAGGCTATCAAGATTTCTCTTTCTTTCCTGGTGAGGCTTTCCTGCCTTCCCTGATCAGAATTTCGGGAGGCGAATCTTATCCTGGCATCAAGATACAGTGTTGATCAATAACACATGCATTTTAATCAGGTTTTTTTTTTAGCTTATTGTTGGTTTTAATCATGTTTGAATGTTTCAAATATCAGTTTTTACTGGTAATGTCATGGTTTTGTTCTTTTTTTGTCAATCACTTTAAGGTGGGTTGCTCTCGTTTTTCCTTTACAATTGAGCGGCATAAAAAATTTTCAGAAAAAATAATAGCAATAAATAAAATGCAGCTGCTTGATATTTGCTCATGGGACAGCTGCTTAAAGCACAGTGGGTGGGAGGAGACTAGTTAGCACGGCAACAGCAAACAAATTGGTTAGGGACCTGGAATTGGAACCCCCTGGAGGGGCAACAGTAACTGGTGTGGCTCTTGGGTTTCTATGGACCTGGACGAGCTGAAAAACCACAGTAGTTTAACTGAGTGTGTCACCCAGTACAGCAGTGCCATTAAAGTAGGACTTTGAGGCATGAGTCCAGGAGACCAGCTCAGCAAAATGAGCAGAAGCCATCACCACCACCACCCCCCCAAAAAAATACAACAAAGTTGGCCTATCAGATTTGAAGCAGAATCCAAAGGGAACTTCAAAAGCCCTCTAGCTAAGCTCCCTGCCTATGTAGGTCAGGGGTCCCCAAACTAAGGCCCGGGGGCCGGATGTGGCCCAATCGCCTTCTAAATCCGGCCCGCGGATGGTCCAGGAATCAGCGTGTTTTTACATGAGTAGAATGTGTCCTTTTATTTAAAATGCATCTCTGGGTTATTTGTGGGGCCTGCCTGGTGTTTTTACATGAGTAGAATGTGTGCTTTTATTTAAAATGTGGTTATTTGTGGGGCATAGGAATTCGTTCATATTTTCTTTACCAAAATATAGTCCGGCCCCCCCACAAGGTCTGAGGGACAGTGAACCGGCCCCCTGCTGAAAAGGTTTGCTGACCCCTGATGTAGGTAATACACAATTCCATCTATAGGAGGGGGGCATGGGTGTAGCCAAGGGGGGCAGCTGCCCCCCCAAAAATCAATAAAAATACTTAACTGAGGTCCGGACCCCCTAACATAAAGCCTGCCCCCTAACATAAAGCCTGGCTACACCCACTAGAAGGGGGTGGAAAAACATTAAACACAGGGCTGAATATCCCCTTACCTGCCCCGCTGACCCAGAAGCTTGTTAGGTTTCCAGAACTAGGAAGGGCAGCAGAAACTATCCTTTCCCTTCCTCTCCGCCTACATCCATATGGGAACGCTGTCTTGCCCCGAGTCACACCACTGGCAAGGCTAGCTTGGTACTGCAGGCACTGGCAGGTAGCGTCTCCCCAACGGCTCCAGACCTGGAGACGCCACCTGAGCCCTTAGGCGCGCAAAGGCTGCCTCCGCTACCGCGCTGCTGCCCTCCCTCCCCGTCTAAAAATGGGACGGTGCCTTGGGAAAGTTTGGCGCTCCGCTCAGTTCAGGGGCAGCCATCCACAGGCTGGCAGGAAGGGGAGGCAAGAAGGGAGGATTTGCCGCTTCTTACCGATCAGGTGCCCCACGGCTGTGCCGAAGGGATCCTTCTGACTCTTGCCAAAAGCCATGCTCGAGTCCCGGGTCTCCAGGCGCGCCAAGCAAGAATCCGCGCTCGCTCTCCCCACCAGCCGGCCGGCGAGCTCCCTGCTTTGTGGCGCTCCAGCCAGCCAGCCCGCCGGACTCAGGGAAGCCCTTCCCCGGCCAGGGGAGGAGGGGCCCGGCAGCCTCCAGGTGCTCGCCCCGCGCCGTCCCACGGGCTCCTGGTCGGGGATGACGCGCCGCGCGGGGAGGGAACAGCCTTGGAAGCGAAAGTACCGCCGCGCAAAGGCGAAGGTCACCAGCCTGCGCTCCCCTTGGGCGGAGTTCTCTCCTTCAGACGCGCATCTCCAGTCCTTTCCCGATGGATCCTTGCAAACCTCCTCGCAAATGCGCCAAGCGTTTCGGAGGGGATTCGTCTGGGGGCAGGGGTGGGACTTCCTTCGGCTCCCACCTCTCTTTTAACGCAACTTTCCGGGAAAGGAGTGCCGCTGCATGCTTTCTAAGCGGCGGCCAAAGTTTCCCGGACGGCTTCCAAGTTAGCTCTGGTTTGATGGATTCTTGGCATTTGAACTCACGGCGCCGTACGGGGCAGGCTTGAGCTTGCATGTTGGAAGCGCATCACGTATGTTATGCATGGGTGTAGCGGGCGGGCGGGGGGAGCAGGGGGCAAGTGCCCCCCCATCAGGTAAATAAATAAAAATACTTAACTAAAAGTAGAAATTGTAGAAAGGATGTTGATATTTCTGAGCACTTGGGATCAAAAGAAAGTAATTTTAAACAACTGTTGTGGAGACATTTCATTTCGAATCTGCTAGACGTGTCCTGGCCCCCATCCCAATAAACCCTGGCTACTGGCAACATAATTCCTGGCTACGCTCATGATGTTATATCTCGGTAATCATCTAAAACAGGGGTCAGCAAACTTTTTCAGCAGGGGGCCAGTCCACTGTCCCTCAGACCTTGTGGGGGGCGGACTATATGGGGGGGGGAAATGAACGAATTCCTATGCCCCACAAATAACCCAGAGATGCATTTTAAATAAAAGCACACATTCTACTCATGTAAAAACACCAGGCAGGCCCCACAAATAACCCAGAGATGCATTTTAAATAAAAGGACACATTCTACTCATGTAAAAACACGCTGATTCCTGGACCGTCCGCGGGCCGGATTTAGAAGGCAATTGGGCTGCATCTGGCCCCCGGGCCTTAGTTTGGGGACCCCTTATCTAAAACATCAAAAACACATCTTGGGAAAGTGATAATTCACAGGTTAGGACGGAGTGAATTCAGCTTTGGAGGAAATAGCAGATTTCTTCCCTCCTCTGGGCTTCACCTTTTTAAAAATATATATAATTTTTAATTAAATTTTCTGTTTTACAATTTTAAATATAGCAATGACTTCCCTTCTCTTTCCATGGTTCATTTTGCATATCATAAATCCCTGCATATTTTACATAAACTAAACCATTCAGTATTCCATTATTACATCCATCAAAACTTATTTACACTGTTGAATTTATCTTAATACATCAAGTGTACACAAGTTTGCCCCCCCCATGTGTTCAATAAACATTTTCCAGTCTTCTCTAAACGTATGTTCTTCTTCTTCTCTTATTCTATATGTTACCGGTAAGTCTGCAAGCTGCATGTATTCCATCCGCTTAAGTTGCCATTCTTTAGTTGGGACCTCACTCATTTTCCATTTTGGGGTTTCATCTTTTGGGAGCGGTGTTTAAAGTATGTTTAGACTGTAGGCTATTCATCACTCCCCCCCCTCCACCTATCATCTGCAGAAGCCATTCCATCAGGCTATATAGGGGGAGACATATGGAACTGCAGGGCTTCTCCATCTGCTCTGCTGAGCAACCCACAACTTTTGGCGGAGGCTGCTACTCGTTCTTGAACTCTTTCCACTCCAGCTGGTCCTTAGGAGAACTGAGTAACTCAGCAAAGAGCTTGAGTTTTTGTTTTTTTCCTCCAGGTCATGGGTTCGAGCCACGTGTTGGGCAAAAGATTACTGCATCACAGGGGGTTGGACTAGATGACCCTTGTGCTCCCTTCCAGTTCTGTGATTCTGCCTGTCTGCTCCTCCCTCCCAGTCAAACAGTCAAAGAAATAAACAGCTATCTGACGTTTAGAAGACATCTGAAGGCAGTTTAGGGAAGTTTTTAATGTCTGATGTTTTAATGTATTTTTAATCTTTTGTTGGAAGCCATCCAGAGTGGTTGGGGAAACCCAGCCAGATGGGCGGGATATAAATAAATTATTATTATTATTATTACTACTATTATTGAAAGGAATGGTGTGTTAGGAATTCCACAATGCAACATGACAGTTTCATAGGATCATTTTTTATGCGGTGGCTGATATAGTTAAATCAACTTTTTACTGAGCATAATATCTAATGTTTTGAAGGCTCCAAGGCATCCCTAGCAGGTAAGGAAGGGTTTAATGACTTATCACTTCCTCCGAATGAAATCCACTTTTAGAAGACTTTCCAGATGGCAACAGCATGTGTCTTGGCCTTTCCTTGAAGCTTGTAGATCTCTGTTCACGCAAGTCGCTTAGGACTGTTTTTCTGCTGGCTCTGTAGGGGAGTGTTACAAACAATATTGTGTCAAGATCAAGGGGATGAGGGAACAAATGACCCTGTCCTAACAGCAGAAGGGTGAACTGGGTATTTCAATCTCTCCAGTATGGTGATCTCACAACCACACTGTCACAGTGACACACTGTTGAAGCATCCTGTCTTGTCAAGAAAACACAGGCTTGCAGATGATTGAATCTTGATCTCATCCAAGCATGTGGTTTTTTAGGAGAGAAATGCATTTGAGATGAATGAGGAAAGCACCTCCTTCTTCCTTGTTGACTCTCATGCCTTTGTTGACACTTCCTCTGCCCTTCCCTTTTCTGTGGCTGTGTGTTTGTGTGTGTGTGTTAAGAGGTTGCGGTTTTTGCTAGTCACATTCTTGGCTGTTTGCACAACAGGAATGCTTCCATCTGAACCACAAATGCTGGGGAACCAAGGGGAGGGAGGCAATGGAAAATATGAGACTTCTGTGATTTAATATTGTGGTTTGATTTTTAAAAGTTCCATAAAAATATTGATTTAAGCACACACAACCCAAACATTGGCCTATGGTGATCTTATCACATCAACATACTCAGATGAAACAGCCTAAGTTATGACAAAAGGCATAAAAGGTAAAGGTAAAGGACCCCTGGACAATTAAGTCCAGTCAAAGGCGACTACAGGGTTGCGGCGCTCATCTCGCTTTCAAGCCGAGGGAGCCGGTGTTTGTCCACAGACAGCTTTCTGGGTGATGTGGCCAGCATGACTAAACCGCTTCTGGCGCAACGGGGTACCATGACGGAAACCAGAGTGCATGGAAATGCTGTTTATCTTCCCACCGCAGCGGTACCTATTTATCTACTTGTGCTGGCGTGCTTTTGAACTGCTAGGTTGGCAGGAGCTGGGACAGAGCAACGGGAGCTCACCCCGTCGTGGGGATTCGAACCGCCAACCTTGTGATCAGCAAGCCCAAGAGGCTCAGTGGTTAGACCACAGCGCCACTCATGTCTATGTTACAAACATATCTATGTTACAAACCTATGTCAGTTCTATATCATCTTCGGTCACAACCACAGTGTTACTTTAAAGCATTCTAGCACTACTTTGAATAACCATGGCTCCCCCCCCCCAAGAATTCTGGGAACTGCAGTTTGCTAACCTTGCTGACAGTTGTTAGGAGAACTCTCAAAAACTTGCGATTCTTAGCACCCTTTACAAACTACAGTTCCCAGGATCGTTTGGGTGTTAAAGTG
The DNA here is from genome assembly GCA_900245905.1 of Lacerta viridis. Classification (NCBI taxonomy): domain Eukaryota; kingdom Metazoa; phylum Chordata; class Lepidosauria; order Squamata; family Lacertidae; genus Lacerta; species Lacerta viridis. Next base: position 242,155 of record OFHU01003661.1, on the reverse strand, counting down.
GTGTAAGATTTTAAGAAATGACTGCAACGAAGAATCGGAGATTCCTATATTACCTAGACAGTGAGACAGTGTTTAGCTTTTGTAGCAAAGTTGTCTATGGTTCTTCTACTATGATTTATACAACAGAAAAATAATATTTAGAATTTACTGGACTCCATTACTTTTATATAGAAAAGGGCTGTCGAAGGCAGCATGATGTTGGAGATGCAATAAGGATAATGCTTCTTTGAAACACATGTTTTTAAAATGTCCTTCGCTTCCTAAGTTTTGGGAGAAAGTATTAGATTGTGAAAACATGACTGTGTAGAAAAAAGTTTAAATTTTCAGAGGAAAACATTCCTTTGAATTACGTGCCTACTACATGGAAATTGACAAATGGACAACATAAATAGATTCTTCATGCCCTTACTATGGCCAAAAGAGTAATATTGATGCACTGGAAAGATAAGTCTATCGTCCCCTTTAGTCAATGGACAGAAGATATGACAAGACTCGCAGCTTATGAACAGATTGTTTTCAGACGTAGACTTTGTATGGATGAGTATGGCAATATTTGGAATGCATTTATTGAAAATATTGTATAAACAGTGCTTTTTTCAACAACAACAAAATTAGGGATACTCTCATTTGGACTCAAGAAAATCACCATTTTATAGTTCAAATCAGGAAAAATAAATACAGTAAATGGACAATGATTCACAAAATGCTTAGGGTATTGGTACCCCTGCATCCCCCCTCAGAAAAAGCACTGGTTATAAATAACCATATGTGTATTTGGATACTAATAACTCTTATATACCTATATGCTAGACAAGCATATATGGAATTGTATATGGAACTGTAGTTGTTTGCACATATAATGATAAAATATACCTTTCTTTCCTTCACTGCCATTGTATTCTGGTCTTTCCCCTTATCAGAAGCAGCTGGGAAGAGAGGAGTTCAGGGATATCTTTTAAAAAATAATTTTGTAATTTGTGTGTCCTTGTTTCTCAATTTGATCCTTTTATGTGGCGTTGTTATGTTTTGTGGTATTTTATGCATTGTGATTTGCTGTTATTTTTATTGATTGATAAGTGCAAACTGTTTAATTATTATTTTCTGATGTTTAATTTACTGTTTACTATTAGATTCTAATGGATTATTGGAGATTATTTGATATACATTGTTTATTTTAAAGTTATTGTGACTTTTTAAAATTGGATCAGATTGTTGCTATTAATGTTTGGTGTTTGATGTTTTTATATGTGTTGGAAGCCGCCCAGAGCGGCTGGGGAAACTCAGGGGTATAAATATGTTGTTGTTGTTGTTGTTGTTGTTGTTGCTACAGTGGTACCTCGGAAGTTGAATGGAATCCGTTCTGGAAGTCCGTTTGACTTCCAAAGCATTCGGAAACAAAGTTCACAAGCCGGAACCCTCACTTCCAGGTTTGTGGCATTCAGGATCCAAAATGTTTGACTCGCAAGGCATTCGGGATCCAAGTTACGACTGTATTATTATTATTATTTCCATGACTTCCTGTCCCAAAATCCCAGGAATTGTGACTTGTTTGATGCAGGTGTTAGAGTCCTCTGTTGGAGATCCATAGCATTCACCGGCTTCCAGAGAACATAAAGCTTCGTGCCAGGAAAATCTTCACCTGCTGACTTCTGCAGATGATATCTCTCCTAAAGCATCAGAAACAGGCCACCCACTGCTGGTTTAGCTTATTTGCTATCTGAGATACAACAGGCAAAAGTTACTCAACTCCTGTTTTGTAAACATGACTGATAACTCTTTGACTTCCATGAGTAGGAAGCTCTGGGAAGCGATAGGAGGATCTGAAAGACTTGGAGTTGGCTGCTTTAGATTTCAGTAGGGGAAGGGCTCAGTGAGATGGAGGGAGATTCTCCACAAATTTAAGGTCTGCTGCTGGATAAATTCAAAGTAACATTAAAAAAAGAGGGAAGGAAGGAAACACAAGCAACCTTAATTTAAAAAAAATAAAATAAAGAAAGGACAGCCCTAAAATAAGTACAGCATGCCTATCATGTTAACAGCACAGTGCATTCACCGTTTGTGTAAAGCAATATGATGTGTGTCTTTGGCATGCATACCTAATAGCAAGTCTCATTTAATAATTCCCTCTATTTCTTTATGTCCAAGTTGTGCATGTCATTACTTATACTGTATAGCCAAATTGGCACCACTCGGACACTAGACAGAAGACTTGGCAGACCTGTGAAATGAAAAAGATGTTTAAGATAACTTTTGTCAAAAGCCCATAAGTCTTTTTATAAGGCATTACAGGTCAAGACTTGGCAAAAGGGAAGAAGAAAATCTTCATGTGTGCTACAACGGTGGCTAGGATACTGCTAGCCCAAAAGTGGAAAAGCGATGAAATACCAACCAAAGAAGAATGGCAAGACAAACTTATGGACTACACCAGAATGGCCAAACTGACTGAGAGATTAAGAGATAGAGACTTTTAAAAGGAGTGGGAACCATTTATGATGTATCTATGGAAATATTGTAAAGAAATGATCTCACTTGCAGGATGTGACTGAACACTTACAATTAACAAACAGAATATAGAAAGGACTCAGTTTAGAGAATATGATATTAAGGTATAATCAGAAAGCAGGAGAAATTAATATGCAACAAACCAGAGGAGAAAGTTGAGGGAAGTCGTGGGGGGGGGGGCGTTATTTGGTTTTGTGTTTAGATTTGAAATGTTCTTATTGTGATGAAGATAAAAATGTAAAATTCAATAAAAACTATTTTTAAAAGAAGAAGAAGAAGGCTTGGCGGACCTGGGGGAATCAGAAGGTTAGAAAAATTTTGTGGGGGGGGGAAACCTCAGGAATGGGTGAAGGTGTGGAACAGCCCAAAATGGACTGAGTTTGCTCTGTGACCATGGAATGGTAACTTACGAGGAGAGAGGAGAAAATTGGGAGTGAGAACGGAATGAAGTGTCCTACAAGGTGGCATAGAGAACTCCACCCAATAGCATAGTTCTTTTTTCTAGGTCCCACTTGTTATTTAAATGAACCTGCATGTTGGCCAGAAATATGTCAGGCAGTGGAATTGTCCCACGTGTCTGAAAGGCCACACACACTTGTCGGGTTGTTTTGCTTTTGTTTTTATGACTTATCTTGTGATTTTATGTTGTAACCACCCTGAGACCTGTGGGTATAGGGCGGTATACAAATTTAATTCATCACCATCGTGTTTCACGTTTCACTATGTTTTATATATGCTGTGGCTGGAGAAACCCAGTCAGATGGACGGGTATAAATAATAATAAAATTATTATTTTCATTATCATTTTTCGTATAGAATTTTTATTAAATTTTCTGTTTTACAATTTAAAGCACACATTTTTGCACCCTTAAGAAATCAATGACTTCCCTTCTTCTCTTTCCATGGTTCATTTTACATATCATAAATCCCTGCATATTTTACAAAAAACTATACCATTCAGTATTCCATTATTGCATCCATCAAAACTTATTTACACTGTTGAATTTATCTTAATGCTGCCAGCGTTTTCAGCTGTACACAATTATTTCCCATATATTCAATAAACTTTTTTCCAATCTTCTCTAAACGTATGTTCTTCTTGTTCTCTTACTCTATATGCTAAGTCTGCAAGTTGTGAATATTCTGTCAACTTAAGTTGCCACTCTTCTTTGGTTGGGACCTCGCTAGTTTTCCATTTTTGGGACTAACGAAACACAGGCTGCATTAGTGACATACATAGATAGCCCTTTTTGACACCTGGGAATTTCAGCCTGAATTATCCTCAACAGAAAGGACTCCATTTGGGGGGGGGGGTACTTTTAAACATTCCCCCCCAATTCATAATGGATCATTTCCCAATACTCTTTTACCCTTTTACAAGTCCATATCATCATTTTTGTTGTTATTACATTTATTTCCTACCTTTCCAGTGTAGGAGAGCCAGTGTGGTGTAGTGGTTAAGAGTGGTAGACTCGTAATCTGGTGAACTGGGTTCGCGTCTCCGCTCCTCCACATGCAGCTGCTGGGTGACCTTGGGCTAGTCACACTTCTCTGAAGTCTCTCAGCCCCACTCACCTCACAGAGTGTTTGTTGTGGGGGAGGAAGGGAAAGGAGAATGTGAGCCGCTTTGAGACTCCTTCGGGTAGTGATAAAGCGGGATATCAAATCCAAACTCTTCTTCTGTTCTCTTCTTCTTTCCTCCAAGGATCGCATGGTTTTCTTCCTTCTTATTTTATCCTCACTATAATCTTTTGAGGTAGGCTAAGCTGAGAGACTGTGACTTGCCCAAAGTCACCTAGTGAGTTTCATGGCTGGGCAGGGATTTGAACCCTGGTCTCCCAGGTCCCAGTCCAACACTCTAACCACTATACTGCACTGGGTCTCATAGTAGGACGAAGAATTCCAGGATGGTCATTAACAAAACAGATTCAACCATGCTGGCGGGCTGTGCTAACCACCTTGTAGAAACTCTGCCATAAAAGTTGATTATGTTCTTCAACTGTGTCACGATGAGACCGGCAGACGCGACGGTGTCAATAAATCACAATTTAATCTATAGCATGAGCAACTGCAATACATGGGACAGGTGAAGGACAAAATGAAAACTTCATTATTAAGACTACAACCCAATCCACAGATACAGGGGAGTAAGCCCCATTAAACTCAGTGGGACTTATTTCTGAGTGAACATCCTTGCGATTGCACTTCATATGCCTTGGGTTTGCGTCATTTCATGCATTTCCAAGAGAAATAAGTATATTTCAGAGTCTGCTTGGTATTTGCAGTGTACCCCCCGCCCCTTTTTAAGGAAACTGAATACAAATTAAAACCAATGAAGTAATTTCAAATGACATTAAAATTCTATTCCTAGCCTACATCTGATTGTGTTACTTCTTTATTGATTTGGTTTCCTCCCCACACACTGCCAATCCCATATCTCAGGGCAGAGGAGGATTGCACAGTAAAAAGCTGGAGATAAAATATGACAATATGAAATTAAAGAGAATGAACTGGATCCTAAAGACCTGATTTTTGAATGGGGCATGGGGCTGCTCTGCCCACTTCTTCCTGCTGCAGATCCCTGCATCTCCCCAAAACTATTCATGATGGTTGAGGGACCCTTTGTTTTTTTATATATTTTTTATTATTTTATACTATACTACAACAAAAAATCAAACATACATTCACATACATTTTCCAAATTTTGGCTAACATAGCCATGACTTCCCTCAGACCTTCCACATGGCTTTCAAAATTATATCTTAATATTATACTTCTTTAATCTACCATTGCTTACATTATCATAAATCTCATACATACTCTAACTACCATACTTACAATAATATTTCTACACATTAACTACAAAACTTCTTGAAGTCCTATTAGCGTATTCAATTGCAAATTGTCTTTCAAATAGTTCGTAAACTTTAACCAGTCTTTGATGAATTTCTGGTCCCGCTGTTCCCGGATTCTTCCCGTCATTTTATCCAGTTCTGCATATTCCATCAATTTCACTGTCCATTCTTCTTTCGTCGGTAATTCTTCTTGTTTCCACCTTTGTGCTAGCAAAATCCTAGCTGCAGTCACTGCGTATTGGAAAAGCTTAATGTCCTTTTTTTCAATGTCTGTACCTATAATACCTAGTAAAAAGGCTTCAGGTTTCTTAACAAAATTATATTTCAACATTTTTCTTAACTCATGATATATCATATCCCAATATACTCTCACCTTCTTACACTCCCACCACATATGATAAAAGGTACCGACACTTTCCTTACATTTCCAACACTTATTATCAGACTTATACATCTTTGCTAGTTTAACTGGGGTAATATGCCATCTATACATCATTTTTAACATATTTTCTTTTATTGATGTGCATGCCGTAAATTTCATTCCTTCCTTCCAAAGTTTTTCCCAGTCTTCTAGCATGATGTTATGTCCAAAGTCTTTTGCCCAATGAATCATCACCGACTTTACTTCTTCATCCTTCAAGTTCCATTCCAACAGCATCTTATACATCTTAGCAAGTACTTGTACAACTTAGCAAGTACAATACACTATTTAGTATTTCAACTTCAAATTTTGATTTAGTCTCGCTAAAACCTGTCTTTTTCTAGTTGAGGGACCCTTTGGATCAGCTTGAGATGTACCTCGGGGGTTGTGAGCCACTTTGCGGGTCTTAACCCAATAACATCAGCACACGAGTAACTATGAAATGAGAAATTGCAACCTTCCGCACGCTGTAATTATTGTGCGGGAAAGCAATGCAAGTTTGTTTGTTTGTTTTTTTGCTTCAACACTCCACTACTCACAATATATACAGGTGAAACTTGAAAAATTAGAATATTGTGGAAAAGTCCATTTATATAAGCAATTGTTTTCATTAGTTACTGGTGTTTAATATAGTCATAGAATTATATAAGATAGACTCATGACATGCAAAGCGAGATATGTCAAGCCTTTGTTTGTTGTAATTGTGATGATTATGGCGTACAGCTGATGAAAACCCCAAAGTTGAAATTGTTAATTTGGGGTTCTCATCAGCTGTACGCCATAATCATCACAATTATAACAAATAAAGGCTTGACATATCTTGCTTTGCATGTCATGAGTCTATCTCATATATTAGTTTCACCTTTTAAGTTGAATTACTGAAAGAAATGAACCTTTCCACGATATTCTAATTTTTCGAGTTTCACCTGTATACTGCTGCAGGGCAAGACATGAAGAAGAAGAAGAAGAAGAAGAAGAAGAAGAAGAAGAAGAAGAAGGAGGAGTTTGGATTTGATATCCCGCTTTATCACTACCCGAAGGAGTCTCAAAGTGGCTAACATTCTCCTTTCCCTTCCTCCCCCACAACAAACACTCTGTGAGGTGAGTGGGGCTGAGAGACTTCAAAGAAGTGTGACTAGCCCAAGGTCACCCAGCAGCTGCATGTGGAGGAGTGGGGAAGCAAACCTGGTTCACCAGATTCCGAGTCTACTGCTCTTAACCACTACACCACAATGGTGGCAGATCCAGTCACCAAAGAATGCATTGCCCACCGTTGCCAACCGCAGCTGCAGCCCACTCCAGCACACCTTCTTGGGAGTACCTCCTGCCCAATTTGCCTCCACAGAGGCCTCTTGGTGAATAAGAAGCACTGTTGGTCTTCCACCTCCTGTTTCCAGACCCTCCAAGTGTCCCCATTTTCCAGCGACAGTCCCGCATTTACCACAGCCATCCAGGTTTCTGATTTGATCCATGAATGTTCCACTTTTGTTTAGGACGTCCCTCTTTTCCTTGGTGAAATGTTGGAGGGTATGGAGTTACAGTATGTGACCCCCAAGCCAAGGAGATAAGTAACTATACAACCTTTAGAAGACATATGAAGGCAGCCCTGTCGAGGGAAGTTTTTTATATTTAATTTTACGTTTTTATATATGTTGGAAGCCTCCCAGAGTGGAGCAACCCAGTCAGATGGGTGGAGTCTTATTATTATTATTAGAATAAGATGTCCCTATTTTCATTGAAGAAATGTTGGAGGGTAAGGGAGAGGGCAATGTCTCTCCCAAGAACTGACTCGAGACATGTTGATGAGGCAGCAAATCCACGTGGTTCCCCCATGGCAGTAAAGGCATCACACAAAGATAAGATAACTGGCCAAATATGCCACCAGAGGCAGGTTGCTTCACCCTGCCTACTGGTAGGGCCACTCCACATTCTTCATGAGATCCTGGATCTCAGCAGGAAGCAGCCACGTAGACCTACCTGAGACATTGCCCCAGCTTATGAAAAGGCAGTCCCTTAATATTCAGGAAGACGAAACAGAGAAATAGGTGCACATTCCCAAGTCTGACACCACTAGCAATTAACATGACTTTTGTAGGTGAACAGTTTCATCAGATTGCTCATTACTGCCTTAGCAAACCATAATATTACTATTTATTTATTTATTTAAACAACAACAACAACAACAACAACAACAACAACAACAACAACAACAACCCAGTGATGAGATACGGCAGCAACGAGGTGGCTGTGGACCACAGTCACACACAACTGTATGCCTATGACATGTTCAGGCACAAATCATCCAACAGACACTGTAATTATAAACCAAGCTTGTTTTGACAGCAGAATGCTATCTGTACTCTCCCATTTTCATCCGGTGAGACAAGGAGGCTGACACACAACAGATCTCCACATGTTGCACAGAAAAAGCACAGCTTTCATTAAGTACAGGCCAGCTCTATTATTAGTTCAGGTACTGATTGATATGAGGCTCCAGTACTTTGGCCACCTCATGAGAAGAGAAGACTCCCTAGAAAAGACCCTGATGTTGGGAAAGATGGAGGGCACAAGGAGAAGGGGACGACAGAGGATGAGATGGTTGGACAGTGTTCTCGAAGCTACTAACATGAGTTTGGCCAAACTGCGTGAGGCAGTGGAGGATAGGGGTGCCTAGATCCGGTAGAAACGTGATTTAATTTTTGCTTTAAATTGTGAAAACGTAACTGTGGAAAAGAAGAAGTTGCAGCCCACAACCCATTGGCTACCCTGGCTTAGATCAGCCATCACCATTACCTGGGATTGATGGATGTGGGGGAGATGAGTCACCTTCCCAAAGGCCATGGCTTTCACATACCAAGCTCTCCGAAACAATTTTCTGCCTCATCAGGGAATCATCTCTTAATAATTGGCCTCATAAAGAGACATTTCCTGAGCACCCTGTATCATCAATGTTGCACTGCCACCCCCCAAAAGGATGTGGCTGGCACAGCTTGGTCAGCTTTCAGAATAGGGAGGTGAAAATAGGGACGTCCTATATCATCATCATCATCATCATCATCATCATAATTTTGTTGTTTAGTTGTTTAGTCGTGTCCAACTCTTCGTGACCCCATGGACCAGAGCACGCCAGGCACTCCTGTCTTCCACTGCCTCCCACAGTTTGGTCATACTTTGAGAACACTGTCCAACCATCTCGTCCTCTGTCATCCCCTTCTCCTTGTGCCCTCCATCTTTCCCAACATCAGGGTCTTTTCCAGGGAGTCTTCTCTTCTCATGAGGTGGCCAAAGTATTGGAGCCTCAGCTTCAGGATCTGTCCTTCCAGTGAGCACTCAGAATGGATAGGTTTGATCTTCTTGCAGTCCATGGGACTCTCAAGAGTCTCCTCCAGCACCATAATTCAAAAGCATCAATTCTTCAGTAATAATAATAGTAATAAATGTAACTATTTATACCCTGCCCTTCTGTCTGGATTGCCCAGCCACTCTGGGCAGCTTCCAAATTATAAAAAAATATAATAAAACATTAAACATTAAAAAACTTCCCTATATAGCTGTTATGTGTTGAGCTGAATCCTAGAACAATAGGATCCAGAATGCAGCAGTCTGATTGGTCTGCAGGAGCCACCCAATCCAGCTCCAGGTGGAAGTGAATCAGCGACCTGATTGGCCTGCAAGAGCAGCCAATCAGGCTCCTGGAGGAAGTGAATCCGCAACCTGATTGGCCTACAGGAGTAGCCCGGAATTAGCCAATCACGTGGGGCCCATTGTGTAAATAATGTATATATAGCAGACGTTTTGGGGAAAGATTCATTCATTGCTACTATGAGCTGAATAAAGAGCATGAAATTCACACTTGACTCTGAGTATATTTCAATAGAGCTGCCTTCAGATGTCTTCTAAAGGTTGTATAGTTACTTATCTCCTTGGGTTGGGGGTCGCATAACTTCATTTCTCCAGTGAAAATAAGGATGTCCTAAAGAAAATCTGGACATTCTGGGATCTATTCAGAAACATGGACAGGGCCAGCCCCAGCATTAGTCAGAGTGAGGCGACCACTACAGGTAGTTGATTTTGGGTGTTGTGAAACAGTAGCAGTGGCTCGAGTGCTGGGAGGCCAGGGTTCGAATCTCCAGTCAGTCATGAAGCTGTGGGGGGGGGGTGAAATGGGGAGTAGGAGAACCATGTACACTACATGAAACTCCTTGGAAAATGAATGTGGTCTATATGCAATAAATAAAATAAAATCTGGCAGGGTGGGGCAGTATTGTCATCCCCACACTGCAATTGGCAGCTGAGATTGGGAAAATCGTCACTTGCCTTTAGGCATGTAATGAGTTCATGGCAGAAGTACTGCAGTGGACGTGACATTCGGGGTAATTTCCTTCGGCAAGTAAACATAAACTCAGGGGTTTTCCTAGAACAAAAACAGGGGAGCCCTGGTTCTTACTTTTTGAAATATGGCAGCCCTAGAAAGATTCCTGATTGCAGAGCTCAACCTTTTATTGCTATGGCATACCAGATCTTTACAAAAATAAGCCCCCAAATGGAAAACGAGTGAGGTCCCAACTAAAGAAGAAGGGCAACTTAAGTTGACAGAATGTGCACGACTCACAGACTTAACATATAGAATAAGAGAACAAGAAGAACGTATGTTTAGAGAAGATTGGAAAACGTTTATTGAATATATGGGAAATATTTGTGTACAGCTGAAAACACTGGCAGCCTTAAGATAAATTCAACAGTGTAAACAAGTTTTTGATGGAAGCAATAAGGAAATACTGAACGGTGTGGTTTTTGTAAAATATGCAGGGATTTATGATATGTAAAATGAACCATAGAAAGAGAAGAAGGGAAGTCACTGATATCTCAAGGATGTAAAATGAGTATTTTAAATCGAAAAACATAAAATTTAATTATATATACATAAAGGTGAAGGTAAAGGAACCCCTGACCATTAGGTCCAGTCGCAGACGACTCTGGGGTTGCGGTGCTCATCTCACTTTATTGGCTGAGGGAGCCGGTGTACAGCTTCCGGGTCATGTGGCCAGCATGACAAAGCCGCTTCTGGCGAACCAGAGCAGCGCACGGAAACGCCGTTTACCTTCCCGCCGGAGCGGTACCTATTTATCTACTTGCACTTTGACGTGCTTTCGAACTGCTAGGTTGGCAGGAGCTGGGACCGAGCAATGGGTCCCATATGTGTGTGTGTGTGTGTATACACATACGTATACACACACACACACACACACACACACACACACATATATCTACAAAATACTGCCCCCATTCCACATTCCATATACACACACACAATATGTGTCAAAGTAAAACCACTAAATAGATCAATGTAAATAGATAGATGGTAGATAGATGATAGATAGATAGATAGATGATAGATAGATAGATAGATAGATAGATAGATGATAGACTGATAAATAGGTAGGTAGGTAGGTAGGTAGATGATAGATGAGGTAGGTAGGTAGGTAGGTAGGTAGGTAGATGATAGATAGATAGATAGATAGATAGATAGATAGATAGATAGATAGATATAGCCCCGGATCACAGCCTATCCCATTAAGAAATAAAGGCACTGTCTCCTACTACAGCCTTGGCAGAGCAACCCTTGGGATGTTGGTGCATTTCATAACACAGTGACTCCATCTGCTGGTTCACCTGAAACACAGGATGCAGAAATGTATGAGACATGCACCACAGTATTTATTACATCCCACTCTTCTGGCAGAAAGCTCTGTGCGGCTTACTGGGTGTTGCCTTGTACAAACATGCATATTTATATTTACAGCCTTTGAGATCACAAATAATCCAGCGGATAATGGAAGAAATCAATGTCACTGAAGTATTTCGCACATTGTGCTCTCCCTCTCAGTAGCTCAGCAACGACTTGTGTATGGTTCCTAGGCTCTGCTTGGGTTCAGCCCTAGCTCAGAATTTATTATTATCTATTTATATATAAAGCCATCGATATTTATGATGTCTCTTGGGAGAGCTTCATAAGCAAACGGAGCAGAATCCTGTCCCATAGAAGTTAATCTTTGACATCGTAAACGACACCAGAGGAAAGAGAAGGAAAGCCAGCGTGATGTAGTGGTTCACCTCCATTGTTCAGCCTGGCCAGACATTGAGGTCCACCTCCGAGGACCTTCTGGTGGTTCCCTCACTGCGAAAAGCGAGGTTACAGGGAACCAGGCTGAGGGCCTTTTCAGCAGTGGCACCCTCCCTGTGGAAAACCCTCCCGTCAGATGTCAAGGAGATAAACACAACTTTTAGAAGACATCTGAAGGCAGCCCTGTATCGGGAAGTTCTTAATGTTTGATGTTTTATTATGTTTTCATATATGTTGGAAGCTGCCCAGAGGTGCTGAAGCAGCCCAGCTCAGATGGCCTGAATATAATAATAATAATAATAATAATAATAATAATAATAATAATATTATTATTATTAGCACATGGGTGGAGAGAACCTTATCCACACACACTCACACAACCCTCTCTATCCCCAATCCAGACAAGCAAAAGGCATCATCAGAATTTGACACAAAGGGGAAATATTCTTGCTGAAAAGAAAGGATATAATTTGCCATTGCTCACAGCCAACAGCTGGACATGCAATTGCAATCACGATGAATGCAGGTTTGGTAACAACCTGCTGACAATTGTGATTGAGGGCTGCTGTTGACTTTGATGAGACCCTTGAAAGATAAATTCGCAGTGGAATAACCCATGTACGTATAAACACAATAATCAGGTTAACGGTTGTATATCAGTGTTTAATGTCTACATCTTAAAATACCCTATACAACCACAACAATTTTGCACAGGCGCTTGATTCTCAAAAGTATGAAAGATATAATCATTTTTATAATAAATTATTCAAACTGATAATTAAGCTTATTATATAGATTATTATTAAAGATCTCCCTCTCTTCCTTTATGTTCCATTTGAGTTTTGCACAGCTATATTTTACCTGGGATTTCTCTGTCTTCTATCCATATGCAAGATTTTTCTGTGATGACAGAAGAAAGCTCAGTGCTCAAACCACGACCACATCTTACTTGAGACTCAGCTACATTAGTTTAAAAAAAAAAGTGTTTTGAATGTGTTATAAACACACAATACCAGATGGCGCTGGAGAGCAAAAACAATTTATTTGCGATTTTCCATAGCGTTTTCTCCTTTTGTTATAACAATTTAATTTCTGACTTTTTAATAGGCACCCCGCCCCGTGTGTAGATCCACCCTTGGTGTCTTATTATAATGACCCACAACTCTCACACATCTGTTTCTCCAGCTTCTCCTTCTGCATCACTTTGCCAGAAGCCGAGACGAAAGGGGAAGGACTATTTTAGTAGAACATTTAACTTTCACTTCGAGGAAAAACCAGTTTAAATGCCTTTCCTTCGACACAAGAAATTTCAGATGCAATAAGTAATATGCAACTTGGGAAGGCCCCAGGACCAGACGGACTAACAGCAAAATATTATAAGACACTAAAAGACTGGCTATTACAGCCTTTGAAAGAAATTTGCAATAAAATATTGGAAGGAGATAGGGCACCTGAGACGTGGAAAGAAGCCTTTATCACACTGATTCCAAAACCAGAGACAGAAAAAACTCTAATGAAAAATTATCGACCAATCTCCCTTTTGAATGTGGATTATAAAATTTTTGCAAATGTTTTGGCTACAAGATTGAAAAGAGTGTTGAGAGATTATATACACAAAGATCAAGCAGGTTTCTTACCAGGAAGACAGATAAGTAATAATACAAGAATAATTGTGGACATTTTGGAAAAACTGGAAAGAAACATAAATATAGATGCAGCACTTTTGTTTATAGATGCGGAAAAAGCTTTTGATAATATATCTTGGACATTTATGAAAAAGAATTTGGAAGTAATGGGAGTTGGAGAAAGATTTTTGAATGGCATTAATGCCATTTATACTGAACAAAGAGCAAAAATAATAATTAACAGTGTGATATCGGAAGAAATTGAAGTTCAGAAAGGAACAAGACAAGGGTGCCCTATCTCCCCTTTATTATTCATCACGGTCCTGGAGGTCCTTTTAAATATGTTACGAAAGGACAAACAGATAAAAGGAATTAGGGTGGGAGAGAAGGAATACAAATTACGCGCCTTTGCAGATGATTTGATGCTATCCCTACAGGAACCTGAAAATAGTGTTCCCAAAGCCCTGGAAGTAATTGACCAATTTGGGCGAGTTGCCGGCTTCAAATTAAATAAACAGAAAACCAAAGTTTTAAGTAAGAATATGAGGTCTGAACAGATACAGAGATTACAAGAAAGCACTGGACTTAATTTTGTAAAAAATGTAAAATATCTAGGAGTCAATCTCACAGCTAAAAATTTAAACCTGTACAAAGACAATTATGAAAAGTTGTGGACTGAGATCAAGAAAGATCTAGAAATTTGGACAAGATTGAAATTGTCGTTAATGGGAAGAATAGCGGCGATCAAAATGAATGTTCTACCAAGGATGCTGTTTTTATTCCAAGCCATACCAATTTTGGACACAAAATGGATTGTTTCAAGATATGGCAAAAGGACCTATCGAAGTTTATATGGCAGGGCAAGAAACCCAGAATTAAATTTAAGATTTTGACAGACTCTAAAGAAAGAGGGGGATTTGCCCTGCCAGAGTTGAGGATTTATTTTGAAGCAGCGGCCTTTTGCTGGTTAAAAGATTGGTTTAAATTAGAGAATACAGATGTGTTGGACTTGGAAGGACATGACAATGCGTTTGGATGGCATGCATACCTATGGTATGACAAAGTTAAAGTCCATAAAACTTTTAAAAATCATATAGTTAGGAAAGCTTTGTTTCAGGTTTGGACAAGGTATAAAGACTTATTGGAGAGAAAGACTCCTAGATGGATTTCACCAGTGGAGGCCAAGGCTTATAAGAGACCGAATATGTCTACAAGTTGGTTGAGATACATGGACATACTGCAGCAGGAAGGTGACGTAATTAAGTTGAAAAGTTATGAGCAAGTTAAAGATAGAGTCACCGACTGGCTGCAGTATCACCAAGTGAATGAACTATTTAAATTAGATAAAAAGATTGGTTTTCAAATGGAAAAATCTAAACTGGAGACAGAACTGATCGAATCAAACTCTAAAAACCTTTCCAAGATGTATAATTTGTTGCTAGAGTGGCATACAAAAGACGAACTGGTTAAATCGGCAATGATTGATTGGGCGAAAGATGTTGGTCATAATATTATGATGAATGACTGGGAGAGATTGTGGCAGAAAGGTATCAATTTTACTGCTTGTAACAGTTTAAGAGAAAATATAATGAAAATGATATACAGATGGTATCTGACACCAGTTAAGTTAGCAAAGATGAATTCTAAAATTGTCAGATGTGTGTTGGAAATGTAAAGCTGCACAAGGTACCTTTTATCATATGTGGTGGTTGTGCCCAGGGGTAAGTGCCTTCTGGGATAAGATTTATAATGAACTTAAGAAGGTAATGAAAATTACCTATGTTAAGAAACCAGAGGCATTTCTCCTGAGCATGACCAATGAAGAAATTCCCAGTCAGGATAGAGTATTTTTTATGTATGCCACCACAGCAGCGAGAATTTTATTGGCAAGGAACTGGAAAGGTGAAGAGCTACCAACAGTGGAAGAATGGCAAATGAAGTTAATGGAATATATGGAACTCGCAGAACTGACCGCGAGAATCCGAGACCAGAGGGAGGAGAAGGTGACGCAGGACTGGAAGAAATTTAAGGAGTATTTAGTGAAATGTGTTAAATTGAATGTATGAATTATTTGTGCAGAGTAATGTAGAAGCAATGGCTTTAGCAGATTTAAGTTGAAAGTATTAAATAGAAGAAATTTTTTAAATGTGTTTTATCTTAGGATAAATAAGTTCAAGATATGATATTTAAGATGTGATATAAGAAGTAAGAAATATTTTTTAGTTAATTCCTTTTTGATTAAAGAGAATGGGAAAAGAAATACAGCTACCTAAATAATATATATAACTAGAAAGGCAGTGGAGGGAATGGGGGAAGTCCCCAAGGAAGTTAAAAAACAAGAAATAATAGATAAAGATGTCAGAGGTTTGTATTTTGTATGTTATGTTTTATTATGTTTGTATTATGTTTTGCTTTTATGTATTATGTTGTTGATGTTGTTATGTTGTTTTAATGTTTAGTGTTTTTGTTCTGTTTTATTAGAAAATAATAAAATTTTATATATAAAAAAAAATGCCTTTCCTTCTATGAATTTCTCTATACAAGAAATAAAGAAAGGTGCCTTACATTGGAAGGTTGACGTTTTGAATCTCCGTGATGGGGTGAGTTCCCATTGCTCTGTCCCAGCTCCTGCCAACCTAGCAGTTCAAAAGCATACAAGTCCAAGTAGATAACTATGTACTGCTGTGGCGGGAAGGTAAATGGCGTTTTCGTGTACTCTGGCTGGCTTCCGTCACGGTGTTCCATTGCACCAGAAGCAGTTTAGTCATGCTGGCCACATGACCCAGAAAGCTTGTCTGTGGACAAATGCCGGCTCCCTCAGCCTGAAAGCGAGATGAGCAACGCAACCCCATAGTGGCCTTTGACTGGACTTAACCATCCAGGGATCCTTTACCCCCCCCTTTTTTTACCTTAGCTCAGTATTGTCTCCACCAGGCATGTGGAACTTGCAGCCCTCCAGATGTGTTGGGCCTGCAACTCCCCTCAGCACCAGCCAGCCTGACCCACATTGTCAGTGGCCCTGCAGGATTTAGGCAGGTGTCTTTCTGAGCTGTGCCCAGTCGTGCCAGTATACCTTTGGCTTACAAACCCACCTGTTTCCCGACCAAGCAGCAGCCCTCCCACTCTTCTTGAGCAAGACATGTGTGCCTTTCAACATCACCTGCTATCCTACCAATCCCCACTTTTCACCTCAGATCTATATTTGCGGGTCTAGCAATCAACACAACTCGCACAGCATGAATGTCAGCTCCCATGTGGCACCCCCTGTCATCCTTCTGGAGGAAAGCTAAAGAAATACCTTTCTTTTCCATTGCGATTTTCAAAGCTGTGTCTGCTGAAACAAGTTTTCCTCTCTGCTCTCTTCTTTATTGGGTTTTTCTTTTCTTTTGGAGGGGCATTAACTGTTTCGTAACACGGTGCTTTCTAACCAGGTTGTCTTAGCTTCTTGTCTAGGATTGCTTTTCCTTGGGGGCAATTGACTGGGGCTGAATTCTGCTGGTGGGCAGTGCCAGTCTCTCTCCATCGCTTCATTTCTCTCTTTCCCTCTCCCCACCCCACCATTCTCTTCTCACTGTTTTCCTCCTTTCCTTGCCACCCACTTAAAATAATAATAATATATTATTTATACCCCGCCCATACAGCCACTCTGGGTGGCTCCCAACGGAATATTAAAAACACGATAAAACACCAAACATTAAAAACTTCGCTAAACAGGGCTGCCTTCAGATGTCTTCTAAAAGTCAGATAGTTGTTTATTTCCTTGACATCTGATGGGAGGGCGTTCCACAGGGCGGGCGCCACCACTGAGAAGGCCCTCTGCCTGGTTCCCTGTAACCTCACTTCTCGCAGTGAGGGAACCGCCAGAAGGCCCTCAGAGCTGGACCTCAGGATCTGGACTGAATGATGGGGGTGGAGACGCTTCTTTAGGTATACTGGGCCGAGGTCATTTAGGGCTTTAAAAGTCAGCACCAACACTTTGAATTGTGCTCAGAAACCTACTGGGAGCCAATGTAGCTCTCTCAGGACCGGTGTTATGTGGTCTCAGTGGCCACTCCCAGTCTGGCTGCTGCATTCTGGATTAGTTGTAGTTTCCGGGTCATCTTCAAAGGTAGCCTCATGTTCAAAGGTAGCCCCACGTAGAGCGCATTGCAATAACATTCCCTGTTTATGGAAGCTTTTAATGTTTAATAGACAATTGTATTTTAATATTCTGTTGGAAGCCGCCCAGAGTGGCTGGGGGAACCCAGCCAGATGGGCGGGGTATAATTATTATTAATTATTATTATCATCATCATCATCATCATCATCATCTAAGCAGGAGATAACCAGATCACGCACCACTCTGGCGAGATAGTCTGCGGGCAGGTAGGGTCTCAGCCTGCGTACCAGATGGAGCTGGTAGACAGCTGCCCTGGACACAGAATTAACCTGCACCTCCATGGACAGCTGTGAGTCCAAAATGACTCCCAGGCTGCGCACCTGGTCCTTCAGGGGCACAGTTACCCCATTCAGGACCAGGGAGTCCTCCACACCTGCCCACCCCCTTTTGCCAACAACATTACTTCTTTCAGGATTCAACCTCAATTTGTTAGCCACCATCCATCCTCCAACCGCCTCCAGACACTCACAATTAGACCCCAAAAGGCCGGAGAACCGTATGTGGCACCTTGGATGACGTATTACACATTCCTGCCGCCTTATGTGCACTGTTCTGGAAATATTCACAAAATAGTATAAAAACCATACATATATAAAGGACAAGGAGTGTTAAGGCAGGGGTAGTTGACTGGCCAGCAAAACCAGGTGAAGGTAGTCGATGGGTCTCAAACCCTCAGTGTGTAAGGGACTTCCCCTACATGCAATGACAGGCTGTGGTGGATTGGGCAGACGAGACCAAGAGTGTGTCTAGCAATCAAGTAGGTGTTTTCTGCAGTGCTGTAGAGGGAAATGAGAGGCACATGGGGCTTGTCAACCTGGGAAGGTAGCTCATCTAGGAGAAGGAAGACTCTGAATCTAAACCTCCATTGCCTGGCGGGATTATCTTCAGGAGAAGGACCCTACACAAATCCAGAGTGGAGTCCCTAAGACAGTTGGGTGGCACCTTGTACGCCTCCTTCTGCCAACTCCTGCAGCCAAGCTGGTGTCAAATGTATTTCTCTGCTTTCCTTTAGATCACATCAGCAAAGGCTGAGAGGAGAGTCTTCTTCTCTGGGTGGCCCAAGACCTCCATGTGCACTGCCTAGGTTTGTGTCCAAGGGAGATCACCTTGGTGCTGCCAATGCAGCTGTTCGACTTCACCCCCAGAGGCGCACTCCATTGTCTCTCAGGACAGGTGCAAACTATAAAGAACTAGCACACAGCCCGTTCAGTGATATGTTATTTTCGGTTTATATTACTTAAACTATTATTGATTCATTTGTAGTATTTTATAAGCGTCACATGTTCTTCTGACCTGCCCCCTGTACAAAGACCTGAGGAGCGAGATCATTACTCCCCTCCTACTTTCCATCCCAGGTCGCTCATCAGCGGCCGCAATGTTTTATTTGTTAGCGGACCAGAACATCCAGACAACAGAGAAGGTCGCCAGATTTATTGAGAGGGCAATGAGACTAAGGGCCACAATTTGACAGACAACTCGAACGAGGCCACCTTTGAACGGCCTTTTAGCCAGGGGGTTTCATATGATTTATCAGTATTTTTATATATTTGTGTACCTGACTGGTCTTTCTCCAGTATTTTTATCTGTTTTATCTGTATTTTTAGTCGCAATGGCCTGTTGGCTACGTGAATAAAGTTTGATTTGATTTGATAAGTGTATAGAATTGGATACCGGTTAGGAATAACAAAACCAAGCAAATGTAGTAATTGTAATTGTTTTTTATTTTCATTTGCATTTGGAACATTTAATATACACTTTTGCTAAACACTGTATATCTGATAAATAAACGATAATTTCAATTAAAAAAAAAGAACTAGCACACAGCCAGGTAACAGTGCAGGTTTGTGTGTGGGGGGGGGAGCTTTTTCTGACAGTTACAGGGAGCGGAGAGCATGTCTGCTTAGTGTTTGCCATTATATTGTCCATTACATTATATTACTGGCCAGTTATTTATTGATTGGGCCTGTAGAGCGATGGGACAGGGACATACTCTGTGGAATCTGCCCTGATCCGTTGGATGTAGTTTGATATCTATAGAAATGTCGCAAGATAAGGAAGTGTGTGTGTTTATAGAATTCCCTCCCTTTGTGTAGGGAACTTTTTCTAGTCCTGCATATTAGCAGAAGAATGAAATTGAATCAGAGCAGCTTGCAGACAGCCTCAGTCCTAGTCAATTGCACATGGGAGAGTCCTGCAAAGAAGAAGAGAGAGCCTTACACTCCCCTCCACACACACACACACACACACACAACCCACATATGGGTAACTAACCACCAGGGTGCACACCACCCACAAGATTCGATTTGTATCTATATCTGTAGCTTCAGGGAAGCACTCCAATCTGTTTCAGAGCCTCTCTGTGCCTCTGCAATTTGACTCATTATATAGGGCCAAATTAGATCTTTTAAAAGCGACGCTCTGTTTTCTCCCTGTTCGCTCTAAGGAGGAATCTAAAAAGAGCTATCACTTTTATTTCCCTTTTCACTTTCCACAGCTGCGGATAAAATGCGAAGGCACAGAAAGCCTCCGCAGGGCACAACTGCCAAATCCTAGGTAGGTAACGTCCCGGTTTAGCACACCAACAGCCACTGGCGAACGGAGCCGCTTGGCTACCCAGAGCGGCAAACCCGGCGGCACCCCCAGGGGGCGGGGTGTTGCTCTGTAGTGCGCATGCGCCGTGTGTCACGACGCATGCGTCGGGACGCACGGCGCATGCGCGCTACAGGGTGGGCAGAGGCGAAGGGCCGAGCAGGTTTGCGAGCAAGCTGTCGGCACGCGCTTTTTACCGGGCGGCGGGGCTTGGCTTGTGCTTCACAGGGGCAGGCGCCGAGTGTTACCCCCTCCAGGGTGGGACTCGGGGTGGCCCACCCCCAACGCTCTCTTGTTCCACCCCTGCCAACAGCAGTGTTAAGTAGTGGGTGGACACAGCAGACGACAGAGTGATTTCCAAGCAGCTCTTGTTTATTCTCAGGCTGGAACAGAAGTGAGCTGAAGGGCTCAGCAGCCTGCTTATATAGAACTCAGCTACAAAGCAACAGTAACAACTTTCTGTAGTTACCCAATCCCTGAACGTCACTTTTCAATCCCTCATTTGCATGTGCGGACCTGAGTGAAAACTGCAGCAGAATGAACTATATACACACACCCCTAGTGGCCTAGGGTGAGAACTTCAATACATAACAAGCAGAATATATATATAATTACCCCAAGTTGATAGTGAATTATCCCACATGTGTGCTTTGCTCTAGTCAACTCTGTAGACATTGTGTAAGTGGTCAACATGCTAACATTGGACCGAATCTCACTGCTTATTTCAACTCTCCCAACCCCCCCCCCCAACAGAGCATTTCGTATAGTGTTGACATCATCATTCCCTACTCAAGCTTCACCCCTTAGCCTTTAGTGCCCCTGCCAGTCATGGGTTGCAAAGCTTGAATCCTTGAGGGTTTGCTTATGAAACACGTATTCAAATCACAGCTGCCACTACATTGCATACTGTTAGTCTGGATAGCTCAGTGGGTTAGAATGTGGTGCTGATGACGCCAAGGTTGCAGGTTCGAGCCCCGTATGGGACACCTGCAAATTCCTGCATTGCAGGGGGTTGGACTAGATAACTGTTGGGGTCTCTTCCAACTCTACAATTCTATGATTCTATGAAATCAAATCTTGTCTAGATGATACAACCAAACTACATAGGTCCTTGGAGGAAGTTTTACAGCTTCTCCTGTGCTGAGGTGTATTACAGAGTGGAGATATTATCTGGCTACTGTGATCCTATATTAGCTGACATGGGAGAAAGCCCCAGTGCATCAAATGAGGCTTACTTCCAAGTAGAACTGCACTGCAAGCCTCCTTAAAACAACCGGGCTACCTTGAAGTGGATGAAACTGCCTGTCTATCTTCTTTAGTGATTTTGTTCTCTCCCCCCCCCATCTGAGAAGCGAATCTGGCTTCTCTAATACCCCAGAGGTGCGACAAGGTTGGCCAACTCATTAACTAATTGCCTCGCAAGCCGCTTTGATATTCCTGAGTGAGAGGAGCTGACACCGTAGTTCAAAGCATTATAGCCCTCATTTTCAAATAAATTAGCAAGAAGAGCCTTCATTGTGCTTAATCCTCCGGTCCATATCCATCTGGCCACGGAAAGCAATGAAACCACCCCCCCCCAAAAAAATCACCTCAAAATCAAACTGGAACAGCCGGTGCCAGCACTGATGACAAAGGACAGATAGTTGCATGGAAATAATCTTCTTCTTTTTTTACAAGGGGGAATGGCTTTTGAAAATAGAATTTGGGGGTGTATACAGATATTCTCTCCACCCCCCCGTGCGTGCCCCAAGGGGGCTGCATTTAGAGCCTCCTGCCTTCATTGAAAGTCTGTTTCAGACCTCTTTCTTTCTCATTATCCCTGCGCTGCAAAGACAAGATCAGCAGAATCTCTCAGCAGGTCATTAGACAGATGCTGGTTCAGGTCTATACTGGCAGCTGAACTCTGACAAACAGCTACAGAGGCCTGGATCAAATCCCCTCTGCATAATCTCCATTAGCTCGTTAGGCTTCCAGGACAGGGATGCAGCTTTGTTTTGGCTGCTTTGGGGGACTCGGTCTCAGCGGCCGCAAAGACAACCTTGGCAAGTGTCTTCTGTGCGATGCTCCTGGAACGTGCATGCTCCTAGGATGATTATATATGTACACACACACACACACACACACACACACACATCCTATTAGAAACCACACATGCACTAATTAATTTGCAAAAAAGGCCAGAGCGTCCCCCCTTCCCCGCAAAGTGAGAAAAACATTTCTGCTTATCTGGCCAGCAGAGTGCAGTGTTGTTTAAGCAATCCAGAAACCCACCCGTGTCACGTATTTTGACTGTTGGGGTTCATTGAAAAAAGAGCTGCTAGACTAGTATTAAAGGAACTTAGTCCGTGTTGGTGGAGTGTATCATTAAACACCACAGAAACAACCTCAGTTGTGCAAGCCTTAAAATTCCAAACAGGTCCTCTAGGAAGATCAAACTTCATTGGGTTTGGTGCAAAGGACAGCAAAACAGGGTTTGGTGTAGCAAAGTATTATTGTGACGAGAGATGGGGAACTGGTCCAGGTCTTCCCCTGGTATTCTACCACTGATCTTTTAGTTGTGGTTCCTCCATTGCAGGGGGTTGGACTAAATGGCGCTTGGAGGTCCCTTGCAGCTCTACAGTTCCATGATTCTACAAACAGCGTGCCACTCTGCAATTCAACCATTCCTGCTAGTAGCCTGGTGGTGATATTTTCTTCCCAGTTCCCAGAATTCTTGGATGAGTGAACTGTGCAATATTGTGAACAAACACGGCTGATGGAACTTGGAAGTCAGGTCTACAGGTGTGAGGATATGTCAACAGCATCTCGGCACCAGGTCAAAAGGCAGGGTTGGTTCATTTGGTGACCCTGGAAAAGGGGATTCTGACACCAAGGAAACATTAGCGGTATATTTAAGCAAGCATGCAGAGTGTTGGCTGCGAAACTACTGTATCTTCACCAGATCAACCTGGGTTGGGACACTGGGTCTCTTTGGTGATGACTCATAGCTGAGTAAGATTGTCTTCCATGAACACAATCTTAACGGTGTGTCCGTAAGTGACTGTGAAGGCGAATTCTGGATCCACACGTCCTTCCACAGTGGGGACACAGGTTTCATGGTGAGGGTTTGCCTAGCGTGCCTTCCTCTTAGCACGTTTCTCCCTTTCATCCTGAGTTCGAGCATCTTCAAAGCTCATGACACCTTTGGTAAAGGCTGTTCCCCAAATGGAGCGCTCGCAGGCCAGCATTTCCCAGATGTCGGTGTTTATGCTACATTTTTCAAGATTTCCCTTGATAGTGTCTTTAAACCTCTTTTGTTGTCCATTGGTATTTTGCTTTCCATTCTTAAGTTGGGGATACAGTAGTTGCTTTGGAAGACAACAATCAGGCATCCGAACAACATGACCAGTCCAACGAAGCTGATGTTGAAGAATCATTGCTATGACACTGGAAAAAGCAAAGATCTTCGCCAGATATTTACCTTCCGTGTAAGCAAACAACACATTTCTTTGAACAGTAGTTTCAGGTGGAACTGGTACTCTGGCCATTTTGAGTGAGTAGCCTTTCAAAGTGGTTTTACACAGATTGGGGGGGGGAGATTTTACCTTTCCCCCTTGTCTCCCCAGTCTGCATTTGTATCTCCTCTCATAATTAAAGCTCAGGAGAGGACTGTCTCTAGGTACATGTATCTTGTTTCCCTGTGAGAATTAAAAAAGAGTAGTGGAGATTTTGAGCAGAAAAAAATACATCCTTTTCAGGATGATCAAGTGGTGCTCTATCTCCCACCTTTCTTTCTTTCTTTTCTTTTAAAAATAATTTTTAATAGATTTTACATATATAAAATTATAACAATACAACCATACACATCAACAGTTAAAAGATTCCTCCGAATCTCTGGACTTCCCACCTTCCCCTCCATGGGTCCTATTGTTAAACATTTTCTGCTGCATCCTTTTCAATAGTCCATATTTTACATAACTCCTTTGTCTCCATAGTTCTTGCTACGTTATAAGTGTTACTGCAATCCTGCTAGTGTTTTCATCTGCTTACAGTGGTCTCCAAGATAAATTATAAATTTCCCCCATTCTTTGTTCAGGTTTTGGTCTTCTTGGTTTCCTGAGCTTTCCGGTCAGTTTTGCCATTTCAATATAGTCCAACAGATTGATTTGCCATTCTTCTCTGGTAGGGACTTTATTTTCTTTCCATCTCTCTCTCCCCCATCTTTTTCTAGCGCAGGGATGAGGGACCTGTGCACTCTCTTCCCCCATCGAACCTGCAGGAGCTGTTTCCTTATTGCATCCTAAAGAAGCACCAAGTTATTTTTTTATTGGGATAGCAGCAGGAGAAGGCAAGGATGAAACCTTCCCTCCTAGCATACTGTGTGGCTCCAAGTGAAAAATCACATTCCGGTGCCTTTGCCATGACCTGATCATCAGCAATGCATGTCATGTCAGACGTCATTAGACCATGAGGTTGGAAACCCCGAGTTTGTACCGTGTCACTTCCAACAGCAGGGGTGGAGAGGCTCACAACCAAAGGCTCTTCCAAGCACCCAACAGGAGTTTGTGATTATTTATTTTAGCACTTCATTCCGCTAAATTAGCTAGCATTAGGTCAATGTGGTGGAAAGCAGATGTAAAAATCACATGCTGTCAAAAGCAACTCGGAAACAAAATAAATTCAGCAGAGCTAAAGAGCCCACCAACTCTCCCTCAGCCTAACCTACCCCATAGGGTTGCTCTGAGGGCAGAATAGAGGGAAGGGGAGAATCATAGACTCATTGAATTGTAGAGTTGGGAGGGACCCCAAGGGTCATCTAGTCCAACCTCCTGCAATGCAGGAATCTTTTGACCAACATGGGGCTCAAACCCACAACCCTGGAATCATGAGTCTCATCCTCTACCGACTGAGCTATCATATATACTACATCCTGGCTGGAGAAGTGGTAGGAGATTTTATATATATATATATAAATTTATAAATTTATATATATAATCATAAGGACTAGATACTTAGCTTTTACAAAATTACTGGAAACTGAATTCTGTACCAAGTACCACATTCTACCCTTTCCCTGCTTTCCTTCAGAGTCAAAGCAGGTGCCCAATTTATAGGTTTCTGGGTGGGAGTTGATCACGGGGAGGGTTTGCCAAGTGTGCCTTCCTCTTAGCACATTTCTCCCTTTGGTCCTGAGTTCGAGAGTCTTCAAAGCCTGTGACACCTTTGGTAAAGGCTGTTCTCCAATTGGAGCACTCGCAGGCCAGTGTTTCCAAGTTGTTCGTGTTTATACTAAAAAAAGAAGAAAGATTTGCTTTGAGAGAGTCTTTAAACCCCTTTTGGTGACCACCAGTATTACGCTTTCCATTTTTAAATTCAGAACAGAGTAGTTCCTCTGTTAGTAATATATCAGATGCCAATAAAAATGTATATTCACATTCTCTATAAGCGAATGTTTCAAAGGAACCCTTACTGAGTCACTGAACAATTAGGAAAAGAGAGGCGCATAGATCAACAGAGATGCCCAAATGTATTCAGAATCACGTTCAGTGTTAAACTTTGAAAGCAGCTTTGATTAATTCCACCAAGAGGGTCCCGGAGAGAGCCCACTGGGCTGCATGTAGAGAGTCCCTCAAATTCCATATGGCACACATGTTACCCTTTGTTTACAAGACTGCTTTAATCCGCTTGCCAACACTTTTATAAAGTTGACGATGAAAACCTCTCTCACATCCCCACCCCAACCGCTTCCAAATGCCCTCACCCTCACCTCCCTTGAACAGGCTTAAAGAGATGGTGCATTATTAATCGATACACATTTCATTCCCTGTTATGCTTGGCCACAGATGAGCTCTTCAGATAGACCTTGGCAGAGACAGTTTTACTGAAGCATGATATAGCTACAAATGTCTTTGCGGGTCTTGGGCTAACTCCTTCATCAAGCGCCTGACTTAAGAGAGCCTTGGAAGGCTCACAAGAACCCGGAGAGACCACAATATCTTTTCAAATCCAGCAAGGGGCTTAATTTTTGTTATCTTCTCTTAAAAGGTGTGTGGAGGTCCAGCCTCTTCATTGAGACATCTACAGACCTTGTCTGTAGTATCACAGCATGACTTCCCCCAAAGGATTGTGGGAACTGTTGTTTGTTAAAGGTGCTGAGAGTTGTTCGGAGACCCCCTATTCCCCTCGCAGAGCTGCAGTTTCTAGATTATTTATTCAGCCTACAAGAGAAAAAATATAGTTACATGTATCTTGTTTCCCCGTGGGAATTAAAAAAGAGTAGTGGGAATTTTGAGCAGAAAAAAAAAATGTCCCGAAGTTAAAAAGTTAAGTAGCTCTGCGTCCCATCATTCCTCCATTGAAACTTTCTACAAAATTTTCATTAAATTTTCTGTTTTACAATTTAAAAAACTCGTTTTAACGTCCTTAAAATATCAGTGACTTCCCTTCTTCTCTTTCCATGGTCCATGGTTCCAGTCTTCTCTAAATGTATGTTCTTTTTGTTCTCTTATACTAAGTCTGAAAGCTGCGCATATTCTGTCAGCTTATGTTCCCATTCTTCTTGGTTGGGACCTCGCTTGTTTTCCATTTTTGAGCTAACAATTTCCGCCCTCCCTTCCCAAGAGGTGGGCAGGGTTTGTGACATCGAGCGGGCTTATCTGGTGACCTCTTGTCCGGGATCTTAGGCAAGTTGCTCGAAAAATCTAGTTTTGTACACACACACACACCCCAGCAACTTTGGGGTGTTTTTTTTTTAACCTTGAGCCTTCCCTCATATATCCTTCTCAACTCATTTCACCCTTTTGCATCTAGAACTGACGCAGTTCTTCCCAAACAAGGAACAAGCACTGTTCCACCTATTTGGGTAGTTAAACTATGGACTTTTCTCCCAGAAGAAGCAGTGATGATAAGGCTAACCAGCAATGACAGCTGTGTTCTTCCTCCACTGCTGGAGTTCCTCTGAATACCCCAGTTGCTGAAGAACACCTAGTGAGGAGAGTGCTGTCATGCTTGTCATGCTTTTGGACACTGTGAGAACAGGAAGCTGGACTAGATGGGCCTTGGTCTGATTTTGCAAGGCTCTTCTGATTATTCCCTCCAACATTTCTCCAGTGAAAATAGGGACATCCTAAATAAATTTAATAATAATAATAATAATAATAATAATAATAATAATAATACCCTGTCCATCTGACTGGGTTGTCCCAGCCACTCTGTGCGGCTTCCAACACATATAAAACATAATAAAACATTAAACATTTAAAAAACTTCCCTATACAGGGCTGCCTTCAGATGTCTTCTAAAGGTTGTATAGTTACTTATCTCCTTGGCTTGAGGGGGGGGGAGTCACATTACTCCATACCCTCTGACATTTCTCTGATGAAAATAGGGACATCCTATTCCATCATCATCATCATCATCATATTAATATTATTTATACCCTGCCCATCTGACTAGGTTGCCTCAGCCACTCTGGGCAGCTTCCAACATACAGTGGTACCTCGACTTACGACAATAATGTGTTCTGAGGGCACCCTTGTAGGTTGAAATTTTCATAAGTCGAAAGGCGCTATCTCCGGAGGGGAAAAAATTTCGTAAGTTGAGAAAACCGCATTAAAAAACTTGTAAGTCGAGGTATCGCGCCACCGCTTTCCCTTCGTAAGTCGAAAAATTCGGAAGCGGCGCCCATTTTTTTTCTTCTGGAACTCATTCGGAAGTCGAAAACGACATACGTCGAGGAGCTCGTAAGTTGAGGTACCACTGTATATGAAAACACAATAAAGCTTTAAACATTAAAAAAAAACTTCCCTATACTGGGCTGCCTTCAGATGTCTTCTAAAGGTTGGACAGGTTCTTACCTCCTTGGCTTGGGGGTGGCGTAACTCCACACCCTCCAACATTTCTCCGATGGAAATAGGAACATTGTAAGGAAAAGTGGAACATTATGGGATCAAATCAGAAACCGGGGTGGCTTCTGTAAATCCGGGACAGTCCCTGGAAAATAGGGACACTGGGAGGGTCTCTAATATGTTATATTCTTGCATCTGGAAGCTTTATTACTTTTGTCTCCATTTCATACACATAGGAAGCTGCCTGATATTCTATATTTTGTGTGTGTGGGGTGGGGTTTAAATTTATTTATTTGGTTTTTCAAATTACAGTTTTACAATCACATATCCAACATACAACATAAAGACAAAATTCCATAGAATCTCCTGGACTTCCCTCCTCCCCTTTGTGGGTCCTATTGTTAATCATTTCCTCCTGCATCTTTTATAATAATCCAAATCTTTCACATCTCCATTGTGTCCAAAACGACAACCCTACTAACAAATTTTACTGTTTCCAATGGTTTTTTAAGATAAATTATAAATTCCCCCCATTCTTTATTAAAGTTTTGGTCTTCTTGGTTCCTGAGCTTTCAGGTCAATTTTGCCATTTCAATATAGTCCAACAGATTAATTTGCTATTCTTCTCTGGTAGGGACTTCTTTCCATCTCTCTCTGCCATTTTCTTCTAGTGCAGGGATGAGGGACCTGTGCAGTGCAACAAGATCTGGAGGGGGGCAGGTTCCCCCTCCCTGATCCAACAGCTACACAACTTCCTGTCTGCTGCACAGCACTAAGTGCAACAGCAAAAGACCTTGGCTATATGGCAGCCATTGTTCAGCTGTCAGACATGCATGGATGGCTTGAGCGGAGTGTTGCTCAAACTCCCAAGACGCTCTCTGCAACTTTATCTGTCCCTCGTTAGCTGTTGCTGCTGCCGTTTAGCGCTTTAACTCCGGCCTCTGGGAGTTTCCAAACGGTCGGAGATAATAGATTAAGGCATGTTGCCTTAATGAAGATTTATGGAAGCGTCACCGTCCTGACATACCAAGGTTCAAGTAAACTGGTGCCTGAGTGCTTCCAATATTTCCCAAAGGATGGTGCATAAAAACCTCTCCCTTCGATGCTCTGGCTATATGGAGCCCAGCAATTTGCGCTGTGAGACGCCTCATTCGGTAGAATGCTCTTTTCATGCTCTTTCCTTCTGCCATCATGATGGGAAATCGTGCAGAGCCTTGGATGAGGAACTTAATGTGAATGTGGTCAACTTCCTTCCTTTGGCTAAAGAGGACTCCTTGCTGTTTCTTGCCTTTCCCTGACCTTTACCCCAAAGCGAATGGCTAAGGTTAGGGAAAGGGGTGGAAAGAATTAGTATTAGGTTTGCATTTTAAGGCAAACACACATAATTTGCAGTCCACAAACCACTATGCAAAGCAAAATGCAACCATCTTTCTGAAGTAACACTTTCCCATATCTCACAATGTCGTTTGCCAACCAAAAATGACTATATTAGGGTGAGTGTTGTTGTTGTTTAGTCGTTTATGTTGTGTCCATCTTCTCCCCATGGACCAGAGCATGGCCCGCCCCTCTCCATGCCCCAGCTCCATAAGCCAGGGAGTCCAGCGGCGGAGCTCGGCATAGATTTCCTTAAGGGATAGGTTTGATCTTCTTGCAAGGGACTCTCAAGCTCCTCCAGCACCATAATTCAAAAGCATCAATTCTTCGCCAACAGCTCTCAATACATCACTACTGAAAACCATAGCTTTAACTATACGGACCTTTGGTGGCTCTGCTTTTTATCCTAGGTTTGTCTCCTCACTGGCCGCAGTGATCCCTAAAATCTCTCACTGTGGCTCCACCCCGGTAGTGCCCAGGGGGCGGGGCCACCGCCCGAGGTCCTTTCCACTTTTGTCCTTTATGTCTTTGTACCCCCAGCAGGGTGCTGCCCATTATACTATGGGGCCCCCCGCCCTTTTTCTTTTGGTGTGTGTCCCCCTTGCTACGCCCCCACATACAGTATGTTTATCCATGGAGGTGCTTTGCATGCAAAAGGTCCCAGGTTGTAGCTCTCACATCTCCCAGAAAGCTTGGAAAAGACTCCTGTCTAAAACCCTGGAAGCCAAGGCCAATGTTAGAGGAAGTTCCTAAGGGCCTCACTATTTTGTGAGTGCTCCATATAAACCCATTCTACTCCATTTGGTCTATATTTGCACTCTGGACTGTGGTTCCTCAGCCCTGTTCTGGAAGGTCATGAAGCCATTACCAGCCCCTGGCCTCTTCTCATGATCTGAGATTTAGAAGGAAGACTGCTCCTCTGTTGGAAGTCCCCTTTGACCAGGATTGGAAGGGAAGGTAGTCAGCAGGAACAGATGCTGCTACTGAACAGGTTTTCTAACAGCTCAGAGAGCCTTGCGGGGCAAAGGCATGAGGATCTATGATGGGATAATATTGGTGGAAATTGTGTTCCCATACAGTCAGGGGCGTATCTAGCCCCTTGGCTGCCCAGGCCGGGAAACCAAGAGGCACCCCTGGGGGCTGGCTGTGCGTGCGTCACAACAATACCCCTGACTCCTTAACAATCTGGAAATCTCTAACCACCCAGGGACAAGAGGCAAGGGGCGGGCCAACAAAGAGGGGGTATCCCTCCTCACTGGCCGCCCCTGTGGCTCCACCCCGGTAGTGCCCAGGGGGCGGGGCCACCGCCCGAAATGTCACCCCCAGCAGGGTGCTGCCCAGGGCCCCCCGCCCCCCCGCCCCTCACGCCCCCATACAGTTTTTATCTGGAGGGGTTTTCAGTTCCTCCTCAGAGAGATTGAAATAACATTTTCCATCACTCCCTGAGACAAATTGAGAGAGAGAGAGAGAGAGAGAAGGAATGAGGATGGTACACAAAGCAAGCAGAGCCTTCCTTTTCATGGCTGATTACTTGTAATTCCTTTGCTGGGAGTTCATGCCTATCCTTAATTTGGCACAATCGAGTTAAATCCACAACTAGTTGTTACCTGTGATAGCACAGCCCCATTGAGTCGAGGTCACTTGCTTGATACCACCGCTTTTTAAGTAGTTATTTAATACCTGCACCCAAGAGGACAAATGTTCTTGGTTCCTAATAAGCTACCGGTAGGTTAGCAGAGCCCTCAGGGTACAATCAGGATTTGTGTCAGGGCTGGTTCCAGACATTTTGTCACTTGAGGCGATCCACAAAATGGCATTCCCCTCCCCACCATGGAAGAAGGGGTGAGTTTATTCTAGGAGTTTATTTTGTGTCTTTTAGAGATCTGCTCTACAAATATGGAAAATTGCTTTGGACATTTAAAGCAAGGGAGTGGGATTTCCTGTGTGATAAAAACTGCTCTAAAGTGGTTAATATCAAGGCACTGTTGAATAATAGCTTGTGTACTTTAGTATAGGCCAGAGGGTTTATACCAGGGGTCAGCAAACCTTTTCTGCAGGGGGCCGGTCCACTGTCCCTCAGACCTTGTGGGGGGCTGGACTATATTTTGGGGGGGAAAAAATGAATTCCTATGCCCCACAAATAACCCAGAGATGCATTTTAAATAAAAAGCACACATTCTACTCATGTAAAAACACCAGGCAGGCCCCACAAATAACCCAGAGATGCATTTTAAATAAAAGGACACATTCTACTCATGTAAAAACATGCTGATTCCCAGACCGTCCGCGGGCCGCATTTAGAAGGCAATTGGGCTGCATCCAGCCCCCGGGCCTTAGTTTGGGGACCCCTGGTTTATACCCTAATCTGGATAGGCCAAAGGCAGATCTACACTCATGGTTTTTAACGTTAAGGAAGGGTTAAGGAATAGTTTTGATAACCTAGATGGACACTGATGTCATACGTTTTACGTGCATAATGTATTATTGCCTTAGACTATCTTATCGCTAAATGTTTAATCATTTTATGCTGCTACTAGTGGTTTAAGCCCGTTAAAAAAATGGGCGCTAGAATATATGTGGAGGGGGCTGGCGCCCCGCCCGCCTGCTTTAGCCGGTGGTCGGGGGGTGGAGGAGAGGCAAGCAGGGCTTTCTCTGCATTAGCGGAGAAGCCCTGCTTGCCCGTCCCGCCCCCGCCCGCCTGCCAAAGCCTGCTTTAGCCGGTGGTCGGGGGGTGGAGGAGAGGCAAGCAGGGCTTTCTCTGCATTAGCGGAGAAGCCCTGCTTGCCCGTCCCGCCCCCGCCCGCCTGCTTTAGCCGGTGGTCGGGGGGTGGAGGAGAGGCAAGCAGGGCTTTCTCTGCATTAGCGGAGAAGCCCTGCTTGCCCGTCCCGCCCCCGCCCGCCTGCTTTAGCCGGTGGTCGGGGGGTGGAGGAGAGGCAAGCAGGGCTTTCTCTGCATTAGCGGAGAAGCCCTGCTTGCCCGCCCCCCCGCCCCCGCCAAAGCCTGCTTTAGCGGGAGGTGGGGGGGTGGACAAACCCGGAGCCAGCCACCCTCTGCGCGCGCGCCTTGCCCTCCTCCGTCCGGGGTCCCCGGCGCAAGAGGCGCCTCCGCTGCGGGGCTGCTGACTTGCTGCCGGTGCTCCTGCTGCCTGGCCTCGCCTCTCCGCCGGCCATGTCTCCATGACAGTGGGCTCGTGTGGGCGGAGGGAGCAGGAGAGCCCGGGGCTTCCGCGGGCAGAGCAGGCCTCAACTCTTCCCCATCCCCCTCGCTCTCCGCCGGGCTCGCCCCCCCTGCTGCCAACCCCCTCAGAGCCAGCGGCAGCAGCAGCAGCGCCATGCAGGCCAATGGGGCAGGAGTGGGTCAGCAGCAACAGGCTCTCGTCGTTGCAGGAGCAGCAGCGTGGCCTCCTTTCTCGGCCTCCCCTGGCCACTGGAGAGCCAGCGTTCTAAATGAACCGCCCCGCTTCAACTGTCGCCGCTGCTCCCGGCCATGTCTCTCCATCCAATCCCTGTGTCCCTAGGGCACATGCGCAGTAGCGCAAACCCAGAGACACACGGACTGGACGCAGAGACACTTGCATTTTATATATATAGATATCGATGAAACACTCTTCATATGTCCTCATGTAGTGTTTCCCCTTTTTTTCATTTTACTCCATTCAAACTCTACCCCCCCCCAGTATTTGAGGGGTGGTAACAAAGGACACGGAGGGAGGGAGAATTAAAATGTGACACCGGAGGGTGGGGCACAACAACCCACGACCAGCAGTGCAGAAAGAAACAGCATTTTGGAAAATGTGTGGCCAGGTATCAGTCACATTTGATTGGGGGGGGGACAAGGTAAAAAACGTTTTAATTAACAAGTATGCCCTGTGACATTTTAGAACAACGTAACTAATGGGGGAAATACTATGGCGACTATGGGGTTGCGGCGCTCATCTCACTTTCAGGCCGAAGGATCTGGCGTTTGTCCACAGACAGCTTTCTGGGTCATGTGGCCAGCATGACTAAACTTCTTCTGGCACACCGGGACACCGTGATGGAAACCAGAGCACACAGAAATGCCATTTACCTTCCCGCCGCAGCAGTAACATTTTTTGACACTTGGGAATTTCAGTCTGAAATTCCGGGTTATGTGGCCAGCATGACTAAGCCGCTTCTGTGAACCAGAGCAGCGCACGGAAACGCCGTTTACCTTCCCGCCGGAGTGGTACCTATTTATCTACTTGCACTGGTGTGCTTTTGAACTGCTAGGTTGGCAGGAGCTGGGACAGAGCAACGGGAGCTCACCCCGTCGCAGGGATTTGAACTGCTGACCTTCTAACAGGCAAGCCGAAGAGGCTCGGTGGTTTTGACCACAGCGCCACCTGCATCCCATAGGGGGAAATGACGTTAAACAGGTCAGTGTAGATCCGGCCTAAGGTGCAGGCATGAAGCTCACAGGACACCTTTGAGCTGGTCATTCACTCTCAGCCTAGCCCACCTCACAGGGTTGCTGTGTGGATGATGATGATGATGATATATAATAATAATAATACAAAAAGTAAAGGCACAATGCTTTTCCAAGAAAAAGGGAACTGAAAATGGCTTGCCAATCCAAAGATTGTAAGCAGATCAAGTTAAACATCCTCAGGCAAAGTAAACGGTGCGACCAGGAAAGGTCAGGTATATTCTCTCCAAGGGGCCTCCTTGCTATGACACGCTGCTCTGCTGAATTTTGCCAAGCGGTTTTTAGTATTCAGGCTTAACGATCACAATCTGTATTAAGACTGAAACTTTGAAATGCAATTCCCTTAATTGGTGTTGGTTGGTGAATATTAATAGATTCTTATGATATAGCTAGAGGCTAATTTCTAGGGTTGGAGCAATGCAGTCAGGCTCACACGGAAAGCCAGACTGCCTCCATGTGAGCAATCACTGAGCGAAATGTGCCATGCACTCAGAGAGCTCCATCTGCCATAGCTGGCAGTGGGAACAATAGGATCTGGATCCCAGCCACTGTATGTTTACATATTTGTATTTGTACTGATATCTGTGAAATCGATATATAAGGAGGATGTGAACTGGAGTTTTAACCCCCTGGGGTCCATCATCTATTTCCCTTCAGCCTTGTGGTGCCACACCTTGGCTGGATCTACACTGATCTGTAAAAAGGCTATTAAAAGCTATTTTTAAAAACGTTATATAGCTTTCAACGTAATTTCCCATTGCTGATGGATTGCTGCTCTGCAGTGCCCTCTGGTGTTATATTTTTATAATGCATTTTTAATGTTAGAACCGACAAGTGTACATTCAGCTCTTGTTTCATCCTGGCCCCTGTTTAAAACCATGAGCTACAATTAATTTCAGGAGTGAGAGATTTGGGAGGGAGGGAAAGGGAGATGGAGAATGGTGGGCTAGCTTACCCCAGCTTTTTAGGAGGAAAAAAGTCCATGTCTTATGGAGGGAAAAATACTGGTAAACTGCTGACAAATCCCCTTGGTATTCGCTTCAGGTCTTCCTAGCATCCCATGTAGAGATGAGGGAGAAGTTTGATTCAGTTTGCATTTAAAGACAAATCTATCAAATCCATCCTTTCTAAAACAATACAAGAACTGGAGCACCGCCATCCATTGAAATTCAAGCTTCTCTGAATTTTGCATCACAGTTCTCCAAACGATGTTTACAAAGGAAGGCATATATTCGGGGAAAGTCTACATAAAAATGAAAAAAAAATTTTGGGGGGGGGAATAAGAAACAAAAAGTGCACCATATTAGGGGAGGTGGATTGAAAATTGTGTACATTAGTCAAAGCTATGTGGAAAGAAAATAAAACGATGTTTATTAGGAGAAATTTGCACTAAAATGCTGACGAATTTTCAGTGGGTTTCATTTTGTTTTGCAAGTTGTGCTGAATTTAAGACGGGGGAAATGAGGACCAAAACTGACAGATCAATCCATCTCATGTCTCTGCACTCAAGGGAGCAAGTTTGGCTCTGGAGCCTTCGGTTTCTGATCCCGATTTTACCATGAGAAGCACATACCTGGGATGAACCTATGTTGTTGTGTCAGGCTCCATTTACCTTTGAGGATGCTTGGATAAGAGGGATTACAGTGTAAGTGGCTGAGAGACAGATAAAGAGAGAGAGAGAGGAGACTCAACCTGGGAGCCAGCCAATGAGATATGCCTGAGAGGTGCAAATGATACTGTACTTATTTCCATTATGATGCCTCTCATATTGTTTCATCTCTTTTATGGGTTGTTTCATGGCCTATTTTGATGAGTTTGCATTGCCTAATGCTGTTTTTTATTGCTGGAAGGGTCTATGTGCCCTCCTCAGCAGCGCTGTCTTATTTCTCCCCATGCAAACCGGTCATGAATCGCCTTGGCAGGCAACTCAGCAAACCGCTAAGTACTCTCAGAGTGAGGCTTATGGTTCGCTGGGCAGCCCTGCCTCCTGTCAGAGCTGATAACCTTCAGGCAGGGAAAGAAGTACAGCTGCTCAATTGCAGCCACTGACCCCTTACTCTCATTCACACACACACACACACACACACGGGTGGCGCTGTGGGTTAAACCACAGAGCCTAGTGCTTGCCGATCAGAAGGTTGGCAGTTCAAATACCCACGACGGAGTAAACTCCCATTGCTTGGTCCCTGCTCCTGCCAACCTAGCAGTTCAAAAGTACGCCCCAAAGTGCAAGTAAATAAATAGGTACCACTCCGGCGGGAAGGTAAACGGTGTTTCCGTGCGCTGCTCTGGTTCACCAGAAGCGGCTTAGTCATGCTGGCCACATGACCCAGAAGCTGTACGCCGGCTCCCTCGGCCAATAAAGCGAGATGAGCGACGCAACCCCAGAGTCGTCCACGACAGGACCTAATCATCAGGGGTCTCTTTCCCTTTATATATATATAACACATATAGATATATCTCACATATATACCATGATTCATGAAATTTAATGAGGCATTATAGGACAGCCAGTGTAATGTAGTGGTTGGATGGGAGGGGTATAATTAATAAAATTATTATTAGTTATTATTATTATTATTATTATTATTATTATTATTATTATTATTATTATGATTGAGTGATTGGATAGGATCTGAGAGACCAGGGTTCCAATCCTCACTTGGCTGTGAAGCTGCTGACTGGGTGGGCTTGTGCCTGTCATTCTCTTGCAGCTTAACCTACCTCACAGGGTTATTCTGAAGATGAAATAGGTGTGTGCATGTATTCTACTTTTACCTCCTTGGAGGAAATGTGGGAAACTTATATAACCAATAAATTAAAATAAATGTGTACTTTCCCAAACGAAACAAAACCCAGAGTCCTTTCTGTTGAGGATAATTCAGACTGAAATTCCCAAGTGTCAAAAAAAATGTTACTTATGTATGCTGCTACTACGGCCGGTGTTTTGTTAGCTCAAAAATGGAAAACGAGCAAGGTCCCAGCCAAAGAAGAATGGCAACTTAAGCTGACAGAATATGCACAGCTTGCAGACTTAACATATAGTATAAGAGAACAAGAAGAACATACATTTAGAGAAGATTGGAAAACATATGGGAAATAATTGTGTACAGCTGAAAATGTTGGCAGCATTAAGATAAATTCAACAGTGTAAATAAGTTTTGATGGATGTAATAATGGAATACTGAATGGTTTAGTTTATGTAAAATATGCAGGGATTTATGATATGCAAAATGAAACATAGAAAGAGAAGAAGGGAAGTCATTGATATTTTAAGGATGCTTAACTGAGTAGAGTTGTACCTTGGTTGTCAAACAGAATCAATTCTGGAAGTCCGTTCGACTTCCCAAAACATTTGACAACCAAGGCACGGCTTCCAATTGGCTGCAGGAGCTTCCTGCACTCAATCGGAAGCCGCAGAAGCCTCGTCAGACATTGATGCTTTTGAATTATGGTGCTGGAGGAGTCCATGGGGTCACAAAGAGTCGGACACGACTCAACGACTGAACAACAACAACAATTTAGGGGAATTTAGATCTCAACTTGTTCCTTAGTTAACAAACAACAACAACAACAACAAAAAAGCCAAGCCAAATAATTCCTGTTTTCTGGACACAGTTTACTGAGTTTAATAAGGATTTCAATCGGCTCCATTGACCTGAAATGAGAGTTAACAGCACATTAACCCTTTGTTGTGAAGGGCAACCCACAACCTGCCACCATGGCAGGAATTTTATGATGCTGAGACCAAGTTATTTCAGACCTCAGTGATTACATGCTCCCTTTGGAATACTGCAGAGAGTTGCTGCACACTGAACTTTCTGTGTCCCCTGCTGGAAGTGTGTGTGTGTGTGTGTGTGTGTGTGTGTGTGTGTGTGTGTGTGTATTTGCAGATATGAATGCAGCATTAAAGGAGCGAGGCTCCCTCCCCCCTGAACTACTTGGCACTATCTTCTTGGCACATGTGCTTCTGCTGCTCGGGAACATTTGGAGAGAAGGAAGGAGCAGAATGATAGTGAATAGGGAGAAAGTGAATAGAGAGATGACTTTCTTCCTCTCTCATAACACTCAGGGGCATTCAGTGAAGCTGATTGTTGGAAGAAGAAAAAGGAAATACTGCTTGACACACTGAAATCATGGGATGTGCTCCCACAAGATGGAGTGATGGCCACCAATTTGGACATCTTTTTTTAAAAAAGGATCAGAAAAATTCATGGAGGATAAGGCTAGCAATGGCCGCAAACCACTATGGGCAAGTTGAATTCAGTCATTTCCTTCAGGTGGTCTTACTGAGGGGCAGAGGGGCCAACAGGGTTTTCTGGGGCCAGCCATCTTCTTCTTTGGCGATCACTCATAGCCGAGTAAGGTTGTCTTCCATTAACACGGTCTTAACAGTGAGTCCGTAAGGGACTGTAGAGGCCAGTTCTGGATCCACACATCTTTCCACAGTGGGGACATAACTTTCCAGGCGGGAGTTGATCACGGTGAGGGTTTGCCAAATTGTGTTGAGTTGAATAGGATCCAAACTGCAGCAGTCTGATTGGTCTCTAGGATAGCAGCAGTGTTCCCAGAACAATAGGATTGAGATTGCAGCAGTCTGATTGGTCCCAGAACAATTTGAGATTGCCGTCTGATTGGTCTGAGGAGCCACCCAATCCAGCTCCAGGTGAGCGTCTTCAAAGGAGTATCCCGGATGACACGTGGGGCTTTGGTAAAGGTTTTGGGGGAACTACATTCCTCACTACTATGTTCTCCACTGGACTCCGAGTAGTGCTCACAGGCTAGTGTTTCCCAGTTGTCGGTTTTTATACTACATTCTATACTACATTTTAAAAGATTTTCCTGGATAGTGTCTTTAAACCACTTTTGTTGTCCACCAGTATTACGCTTTCCATTTTTAAGTTCGGGGCCAGTACACCGTATGTGGATTGGGCCCTCCGACCCACTCGCAAATAGAGGGCACAGATTTGGCCATCTCACAGACATTTCATAGAAGGGTGCCAGCACATTTTGAACCACAACTTACTTGTGTGTGTGCGCGCGCACGCGTGTGTGTGTGTGATGGGGCAGGGGTGTGAGGTTCTGCCTAGGCTTCCTGCCAAGGAGAAGCTCTTGCAAAGCGTCACCCAGTGGCGTAGGAAGGTGGGGGCATTGAGAGCAGCACGCCCCCGGTTCCAGCCGGTTCCAGCCTGGAGGGGGGGTGACACTTGGCACCACCCCACTGCGACTCCCAAGCTGCACCCCCGGCACCACTTCCGTGCGGCGGCTGCTTGCGCCCGGCAGCCCGGACGGACTGAGCTCCGTAGCGTGCATGCAGCGTGACATCACCACGCATGCAAGCTATGGAGCGGCACCCTGCACCCGCGGGGGAGGGGTGCCCCCGCATTTGCCACTCCGGGCGGCAAAGTGGCTCCGTACACCACTGGCGTCAGCACTCTGCTTGCCTGGGGCAGGGATAGATTTGGCAAAGGCTTCTCCTTAAAGAGAAGCTTCTTCTCCTTCCCTCCTGGCAGGGAGACTTTGCGAGGGTTTCTCTGAAGGAGAAAGCCTTACAAAGCCTCGCCTGGGGGCGGCACAAAATAGGAAGTGCCACTCTTTTCTGCCATGTCTCCCACGCCTCCATCTCCACCACAATCCCTGAGTCACGAGTACTATTCCTTTTCGGCACATCCCCCCTTCTTTGGGAGGCTGTTTCAAGCTAGCAGGCTGTATTGGCAGCCTGGGTTTAAAGCTTAAATGGAAGATTTTTTTTTAATGTCAGCAAGCACTCTTGGATGTTACATAGTCACAGTTTGACTCTCACTCAGCTGCTTATCAGCTGTAACAAACAATTTGTAGTTAAATCCCCCCCCCCATGATTAAATCCACGGGGCGCTTTGAAGCCTTGAGGGGGTGTGTGTGTGGGGGGGGAAACCCTGAGTGAATTGTGAATCATTCCCAGGATCCAGCGGTTGGGCGAGACGCTGCCTCTCTTCCCATCTGCTGGCCTACTGTGGGGCAGTGGGAGGCAAACCACATTCATCTTCACGGGGTCCTTTTATTTATAATATATGATGCACAGAGATGACATATCAAGGAGGCCTGCAATCATGGAGTGGAAAGGGAACTTCTGTCTTGCCTCCCAAGGCGAAACTCCAGGGAGGGCTAATTGCTTCTTCTTCTTCTTCTTCTTCTTCTTCTTCTTCTTCTTCTTCTTCTTCTCAAACTTCCAAACTGTTTGGCAACCAGAAGTCAGGTCCCTGTGTGTGCTAGACACCAGACCATTTGCTGGAGAGCACAATGGGAGAAGAACAGCACAAGGCAGAGAGAACAGGACAATTTAGTGCTGACTGCCCATATTATTATTATTATTATTATTATTATTATTATTATTATTAATTATATAGCGCCCAATACCTGGAGGTCTCAGGTTGGTTCACATAAAAGATCACAAT
The DNA here is from genome assembly GCA_900245905.1 of Lacerta viridis. Taxonomy (NCBI): domain Eukaryota; kingdom Metazoa; phylum Chordata; class Lepidosauria; order Squamata; family Lacertidae; genus Lacerta; species Lacerta viridis. The sequence goes on along the minus strand of OFHU01003661.1, from coordinate 201,799 downwards.
AGATAAAATCAAAGTGAAAACAATAACCCAATAACACCTCCCCCGAAAGCCGCATTTTAAAAGGGCATAGGATGTAGATCAGGTCAACCAAAGGCCTGGTTTAAAAAGGAACGTTTTTGCCTGGCGCCTAAAGGTGTGTAATGAAGGCACCAGGCGATCTTCCCTGGGGAGAGCATTTCACAGACGGGGCGCCACTGCAGGGAAGGCCCATTCTTGTGTTTCCACCCTCCATGGAGGAGGTATATGAAGAAGGGCCTCAGAAGATGATCTCTGGGTCCGGGTAGGTTCACATGGAAAGAGGTGGTCCTTGAGGTATTGCGGTCCTGAGCCGCTTAAGGCTGTATAGGTCAAAACCAGCACTTTGAACTGGGCCCGGAAACTCATTGGTAGCCAGTGCAGTTGGACCAGAACCGGTGTAATTGTAAGCAGCAGCCAGGCACGTATGCGTTCACTCGGTGAAAGGTTGAAGTTTATTAACAGAAAAGGAAAACAAACCAGCCTCAGGTCTGCAGCCCCCTGCTCTCACGACTGCCGGCTACATTGGATGATGACTCATCTGGCTCTACAGCGTTGTTCCTCCTTCCTTTAACACCACATGAGGACCCCACCCTCTGACGTCACTTAAGTAATGTCAACTTCCCCCTCTCTTGTAACCCACCCCTTCAACGCTCCTGCAGGCTGAGGGGTGGGGTATCAGTCTCTGAAGAACTATATTCCGATGTGCCTTCCGTCTCTCTGAGCTGCCCCCCCTCCCTTCGCTTTCTTCTGCAACTCTCTTATCAGTCCACCCTTGCAGATCTGGGCTGGCGTCCAAGTCAGACAGCTGCGAGAGTTCACTGGCGTGCTCTAGCCTGACATTAATATGCCCAAACCGTCTTGCTGTGGTGAGCAACCTGGCTGCTGAATTCTGCACTAGCTGAAGTTTCCGAACCATCTTGAGAGGCAGACCTACGTATAACGCATTGCAGTAATCTAACGCTTAGCCTGTCTCCTGGATCGGTGGACTTTACCAAGATGTGCTTGGATGCACAAGGCCCTTTAAGCAAGCCTTCCTTGCATCTCCTACTCTAGGCCTTTTTGTGTCAGTGTAGACTGTGGGGCAGTGCTGTCAAGTATCCCGTTTTCCCCGGGATTCTCCCTTATTTCAAGCAGTTTCCCGCTGCTCTCCCTTATTTTTTATTTCCCTTAAATTTCCCGTTTTTAATGGAAGCAGCTCCTCCCCTGCTGGCCAGGGACTGGGTGGGAAGACCTCGCCTACTTGGAGAGAAAAGCCTCAGCCCTCAAAGCAAGTGGGAGCCGTTTCCCGTGCTTACAGGGGGGTGTATTCCTCCCCCTGCATCAGCCCCTATCCGTTGCCGCCGAGCCCCTCAGCCGGCCAATAGGGTTAGCTGGCGGGCGGAGCCTGGCTGCCTTTGAGCAGCTGCTGCTTCCTGTCCTGTTTTGATGGGATCAGACAAGAAGACGATGGGGCTCCATTGCGCGGAGCACATGGCTGCCCTCCTCTTTGCTGGCTGCCCTCCTCTTTGCTCCGCTCCGAGCCCGAGCCCGCTTGGAGTTTACATTGCTGCTCCGCCCACTTTTGCTTCTGGCTCCGCCCACCACTGACATGTGACTGTCCCCGGGATAGGTGAGACTGCTGATCCCTTATTTTCAAATCCGAAACTTGACAGCTATGCTGTGGGGATTGCAAGCTTTGAACCAATGTTGTGTTCCTCTTCAAAGAGCACGCTACCAATGGGTAGTAGCCATAATGGTTATGCTCTGTCTTCATAGACAGAGGCCGCAATGCTTCTGAGCACCAGTGTTTTGAATCTCTGGCCCAGCTAGTGGGAAGTCAGTATGTCAAGTCCAAAGCTCAAAGTCTGGGCATCAATCCTTGCAAACAAATCCAAAATCCAAAGTTCAGAAAATGTAACCCAGGCTGAATCCAGATAAGCCATGTCTGAACTCCAGCAGGCATGATACAGTCTAGAGTCAAACCCAAAGCACAGTCCCATAGAGGTCCAGGAGTATCCAAGCCAAGGTCCATCAACACGAGCAGTTGAGCAGACACAGCATATCAGCTCTACTTCCCTTTTGTACTTTTTAAGCTGACTGCAGCATCTGGGCTTGATGAGGCGTATGACCCTCACCTGTCCTGAACCTACTTTAGTTCTGGAATCACACACCTTCTCCCAGAGCAAGTGAGCCCCACCTGGCCAGCAAGGGAGCTGGGCTGTGGGCCCTTGCCTGCCTCAGCCTCCTAGAGTGTCCTTTCCACTGCTCCCTATGCTTCAAAATCAGGGACGTGGGTGATGCTGTGGTGTAAACCACTGAGCCTCTTGGGCTTGCCGATCAGAAGATCTGCAGTTCGAATCCCCACAATGGGGTGAGCTCCCATTGCTTTGCCCCAGCTCCTGCCAACCTAGCAGTTCAAAAGCACGCCAGCATAAGTAGATAAATAGGTACTGCTGTGGCAGGAAGGTAAACAAACGCCAGCTCCCTCAGCCTGAAAGCGAGATGAGTGCCGCAACCCCATAGCCACCTTTGACTGGACTTAACCATCCAGGGGTCCTTTACATTTTTTTATGCCTGAAAGCCTGCCGAGTTCGTGGAGACAGGGGCTACTCTAGCTCTGGTGATGGGTCTTGCTGCTCTGGTTCCTGTGCACTGCCCCTATCCCCTTGCCATCTTCTGTCACCCTGTGAATACTTCCTTCTCCATCCCCTGCTTGCCCCGGTGTGTCCCAGTTCCAGCTACGCCCCTCACCTGCATCCTCTTCCTCCTCTCCATCGTCCTGCCTGTTCATGACAACCAGCTGCTGGAAACCACAAGAGAGTCCTCTTGTGCTCAGCCCCTGTTCATGGATTGCTTGGCCACTGTGAGAACAGGAAGCTGGTTCAGATAGGCCTTCAGCTGGATCTAGCAGGCTCTTCTTATGATAGCGAAATTAAACCTAAGGGACCGCCTCTCCTGGTATGTCCCATGTAGGACCTTAAGGTCCTCAAATAATAATCTTTTGGAGGTCCCGAGCAACAAAGATGCTAGGTTGGCCTCAACTAGGGCCAGGGCTTTCTCAGTATTGGCCCCGACTTGGTGGAACAGTCTATCACAAGAGACCAGGGCCCTGCGGGATTTGGCATCTTTCCGCAGGGCCTGCAAGACGGAGCTGTTCCACCTGGCCTTTGGGTTGGTTTCTGTTTGATATTTATGCTTCATTCTTTTATTGGTGGGTTATTTGAAAATGAGACTGCAGTTTTAATATTGAATTTTTAAATTTGTATTTTAATCTGTTATTTTAAATTGATTTTTGTTTTGTGATTTTAATTAGTGTTAGCTGCCCTGAGCCCGGTTTTTGGCTGGGAAGGGCGGGGTATAAATAAAAACTTATGATTATGATTATGATTATGATTATTATTTTAGGTAGACGACCTCTAAATATCATCCACTGGTGGAGATAAGACATGAGACAAATGCCCTAATCTTGTTTGTGGGCTTCCCTGTGCTTGGACATTGCGGGAAAGAGGAATCGGAGGGTCTAGATGGACCTTTGGCTTGATCCAAGATGGCTGTTCTTACCTGGCCTACTTCTTATGGAGATGCTAAACCTGTACCACTTCATACTGCAGATGGGGGATTGCGCAACTGAATGCTTCTCAATCTCTGTAATTCTCTCTATATAAAAAAGCTAGCTCTTAGGAGAAAGAATCCTGACCTAATTTTCTTCCCAACCTGACAGTTTTTGACCTGCAGCAATCTTGGTGAATTTTCCCCCCTTTTTTTTGGGTGTGGATGAACATTCATTCGAGTGAGATCCTTGGCAGTCTGCAACATTTACATGACGTTCTCCGTTTGCCAAATGTTCACCCAATATTTGATATCTGCATTTGACATCTGATGTTTGAAATCAATATTTGGTAGCATTTAACAGTGCTTGACAGTTGGCAAGCAGCAGCGTTGAGGGCATGTCGCTGTTTACTGACTCGCAATGGGATTTGAAACTTGACAGTACTTGACAGCTGACACTTTATCCGATTACAAATTTGACGCCTACCGAAATCATAACAATCAAGAGGTGCCAATGCATCTTGTGTTTGTGGATTACCTGGGGAGTAAGTCCTATTGAACCTAATGGGGCTTACTTCTGAGTAGACACGTGCACCACATTCACATGCACTGCATCACATTCAGTCTTGAGGTACAATTTAAAATTTGAATGTTGCATTCAATATTTGAATGTCTAAACTAACAATTATTCATTGCATTGCAAGGGGCTGGACTAGATGATCCTTGGGGGTCCCTTCCAAATGCAAAATTCTATGAGTTGGCAAAATTTGGAATATTCAAGAAACATACCAATAGCCAGGTGGGATTCCACTGACGAGTCCCATCAGCACAACAAGTTCTGCTTGAAAAAACAGGACTCCCCTCTCTCCTTCTCCCACATGCAACCACTCCAGAGAGCAATTGCGATGTAATGGTTAGAGTGCTGGACCTGGAAGACCAGTGTTCAAATCCCCACTTGGTGTCAGGCTTCAGGGAATTAGCTTCCTCCCCCCCCCCCCCGTGGCAGTAGATAAGCAGAACAAAGGAAAATGAGTCTTCCTACCAGTTAGAAACTTTAATAACCACTGCAAGAGAACAAAGAACCCATCTCCTAGAAATGGAGGTGTTCCCAATTAAGAATCCCACCCCCTTACTTCCCTATTAATCCACACCACTGCTTTCTTGTAATCTGAGCCTGTCCCCTCTGTGCTTTCTGTGCTTTCTGTTCTGCCACTTTCTCAGCTCTTCTTGACCTTGGGGAGAGCGGGTGAATGCTGTCCAGAGATTGTGAATCTGTTAATCCTCTCTCGCCCAGTGCTTCTTCTCCTAGCTGTTCCCCATCCAGTATTTCCCAGCTTCTGCCTTCTGAACTATGTCCCTCTGCAAACCACTGTTCCAAATCTATGCTGTCCTCCTGCTCCTGGGAAGAGTCAGGATACGGAGCAGGAGCAGGGGGAGGGGGAGGCTCCCACCATTTCTGCCCAGTGCAGCCCTCCTCAGCACGGGCCCTGACCCTTGGCCATGATTATCACTGGGTGACCTTGGGACAGTCGCCACCTCTCAGACTAACCTACCTGAAAACTTTGGGATCAGAGGCACCAACTTTCATAGATGATTGAGGGGCCCCATTGCGATATCCTGATGTTGAGCACATGACATCACAAGGAGCCAGAGGGCAGAGCTGAATGCCCTCTGAACATTGAAGCCCCCCCCAAAAAAAATGGAGGGGGAAAGTGCCTCAGCTCCCAGGAGCTGGTGCCTATGTTTGGGATTAAATGAGGAGGGGGAAGAATCGTGTCCAACACCTTAACCTCCTTGGAGTAAAAGGTGGGTAATATAAATGCCATAAACAAATAAATCTGTTCCAGAAAATTTGAGGAATCCTTAGAACATATTTATGGAGGACAGGGAGAGAATGTTCTGTTGCCCAAGCAGAAATCCTTGCTCTGAAGGAACATTTGCCTTAGCACTCGTATGTTGAGTTCCACCCACGGTCTGGAGACATAATACTCTGATATTATGGCAACAGAGGGACAAACTGAACAGCTGAGAGATTGAACAAAATTGCTAGTTCACATGTGAGAAAGATGGGGGCAGGAAGAAGCTTTCTTTATTAGTCAAACACTTTGCACGCATCCCTCCTAATCTCTTCTCCTAATTGTGGCAAATCCTTCTTATATTAGCTTCCTAATGCATTCGACAATGCCCGAGCACAGCCTCCCTCCTGGGATGTTAGTGCTCCATCAGTGTTTGGAATTACTTATGAAATAACTCTGCTATTTAACAGAGATTAAAGTGAAGCCTGGCAGGGATCATGTGCATGTTCGTATTATAATAAACAGATCCCTTTCTGGAAAGACGGTGGACTTTGCTGAGGAGCATTATGTCAATAGCATGGCAAGAACCGCCAAGGGTCTTTTCATCGCCGTTCTGTGTAGATTGTGGGGGTGGCATTTGGCTCAGCTTCAGCACTTTGTAATTTAAGGACAGGATTATGTGTCCAGAAACGCTCCCAAGCAATTAACGGAACTGCTCTTTAGGGAAGGCTCAGTGTGCTCTGCTAAATATGCTGGAAATTATCCACGATCCCTTAAGGCTTCTGCTGGAACAAAAGCCAGATTTAGATCCCGAACTTAATAACGTAAGGTAGGATAAATCTTACGGCCGCTTGACAGCAAGATCTCTCACCTCTTTGCCTTAAGTTAACATCCATCCAAACTGCATAAGTTTCTATTAGCACATGACTCGAGTTAGGGGGATTGGAGATGAAACATTTAGTTTAATTCTTCTTTGCCCTGCTGGTGAGAAACGCCATGGGGGTCTAGATGGACAAGGCAAGGCTTTGTAATTGGCCTCAGCATATGCCTGGAACATTCAGACAAACTGAACCGGCCTCACCAAGAAACTCAACCAAACAGGGGTGCCATCTCAAGATTGTGGGTGCCTGCCACTGCAACGTGGACGTGCGACCTGCACGTGTTTTGGAGGGGGGGGTCCTCAAAAAATGCAAAGGAAAGCAGAGCAATATGTTTGGCACCAGTTGGGCTGCAGGAGTTGCCAGAAAGAGGCATACAACTGTCTCCACTCTGGATATGTGTAGGGTTTACTCCTTAGCTTTTTCTTCTCCTGAAGACATCCCACAAGGCAGCGGGAGTTTAGGACCAGAGTTTTCCTTCTACTGTATGGGTTAGCTTCCCAGGCTGATGATCCCCATCTGTACCTTGCTGCCACTGTACACATTCTAAATCTGAAAATTTCAGTTTCTCATTTTTCCAAGTTCAGTTCGCCACATTTCCATGCATTTTTAAAGTCCTTAGGAAAATTCATCAGAGTTAATTTCTCCTAACATACCTTTTTTGGGGGTTGGGGTTGGGGCTGCAAAGCAATGTCCCCTAATAAAATGCATCCTTTTCACAGACTGGAGAATGTTTTGGTGCATGCTTTACCCTAACACAAGCCTTTTCGTTCACACGACTTAGTTAAAGAAGTGCATTGCAAAATTCGGAAATGTGCACATTTGGAGCGAATGCATTTTGGCTTGTGTATCATTTCATAAATTGCAGATTAGGTAAATTTGCCTCTGAATGCAAACTCCTAGAACCAAGGCAGCTGAAGACAGGATAATTCAGGCAGTAAGAAGCAAGGCAGATAGAAGTCATCGCCACGAGCAGCACTTGTCGATTCCACATTTCCAGTAATGGGAAAAATATTTGCTCTAAGGCTTACAAATCCTGCCGGACTTTCCGTTTACATCTGTACATGTGTATCTATTACACCGCATGGCTAAGGACAGGAGGACCATGTTCAAAGAACCAGCTACTTCCTGCAGAAGGCTTTGGGTTGCTTTTTTTCATCTACTCCTCAACGAAACCCAAGCCCTCCTCTCCTGGGGTGCTGCTTGTTCACCTCTTACCTGACCCTGCTGAATTTCCTTTGCACGCACCTTTGGGGGGGGGGAATTCCTTAAACAAGATTTGCTGGCTCTCAGATCTCTGCATGCAATTCCGAGAGACATCCTGTGCGTGGGCACATATTTGCATCTCCCGATGTCCAAATATGCTTCTTGGAATGGAAAGATTTGTAGATCTCACGGTGCTGCCTCCGACTCACTGTGCCATTAGCAACATGTTGTCCCAATGCAAAATGAAGATTTAGTCTACAGACATCAAATGCTGCTCCGATGTTTGTTAAATAGAATCGTCAGTTACGTGGATGACAGGCACTATATTAAGAATGCTGATTCTTAATCAGAGAATTAATGAATAATTGGAAAGTGGGGATGGGTGGAAGGCCAAAAACATAAATCCCATAAAGACAGAGAATTATTCCCAGCGCACATAAGAGAAACAGAGGGAGAAAGTTAACAGCTTTCCCATTTGATGTGCCATTTTCAGTGCTGGGTCTGAACCACACTGAGTCAATGATTATCTGATCTTCCACCGGACAGAAAATTAAGACCTTTCTGGTAGACCTTGAAGGATGCAGCATGCTTGTTTTGAGAATACCTACGTACAAGGCAGGCCTTCTTCCATATATTTTATGCCATTGCTGCCTGTATTTTTCTTGATTCATTCAGCTAGGAGACAGATCCCATTGGCTTCCCTTGTTCCGATTGCCATCCCAGACCCTGAAGGTGCCGGACAAGCTGAATTAAGTGGCACTTCTTCTCATGGTCCCCTTGTGATGGAGATTGCTCCACTATAAACTAGGGCAAACTTATCTTGCACTATTTCATGCGGTGACCTTTAGAGCAGACAGCCCCCGAATGATTTTCAGTCAGTGCTCTCCGGGCTTGATTTAGAAGTCCATTCTGAAGGTAAAAAGGCCAGCGCATGGAGCCAAGTCATTATTTTGCACTTCTACCCAAATCGGGTGGATAACAAATGCCAAAGTAGGTCACTTGCTGTGTGAAGTTTGTGCTGAGCGATACAGTCAGCTTTAACTTGCAATAGAGGAATAAAATGCAATACAATGGGGGGGGGACTAGAGGATGAGCAAGAAGAACAAAGGAGGCGGGGAAATAACAGTCCTAACCGTGATTTTATGCAGAGCTTATGCTTGGACATGCCATTTCAAAGGAAGAGCTGGGTTTGTATGTATCCTAGGGTTGCCATATGTCAACAACTTTGCATTGGCCAAAAAGAGCTCAACAACTTTTGTGTTCGGATTTGTTGAAATATGGCCACCCTAATATATCCTGCTGTTCCATGTTAGTGCAAATTATGGTATCACTGGTCACAGTATCCAGTTTTGGAAATAATCTCAGCTTTCATCTTAAAGGCAAAGTTTCTAGCCCTCGTGGAACATTTTTGAAGGCATGTGGGCAAAGCCAGGTGAAAACTGTGAGATCAGAGGGGTAGCTAAGGTAGAGTTTCAGGAGCTTGAAATGAAGCATTAGTGCATTAAGTAGGAGACAGAAAAATGCAGATTTACAGTTTGGGCCTATGGGTGTGTCCTCAGAAATGAGTCCCACTGAATTTAATTTAATTTGTACTTTCTCAAGTTGCAAGAAAGGAGATTCCGATTAAACATCAGGAAAAACTTTATGGCAGCAAGAGCTGTTTTTTTTTTAAAAAATAATATTTATTAGGCTTTTTCCAATTATAACCAAATTACAGTCAAATTACAACACATGATTAAATTTTTCTAACCCCCCTTTCTCTCACCAAGAGGAGCATACCCAATAAACCCCCCTCTCACTGGGGTAAACACTTATACTTTGCCAATTTAATCACTTACAATAACGTATCATCATAGCCTTGTGGACTTCCCCGGCTCCCACCCGTTGACTCCATACAAAAACCTAATTTACAGTTATTACCAATTAAACCCAATATTATTTCCTCTCTTTCTTACATTTACCAATATTTCTTACAAAATACTTTTCCAATTTATAAATCTAATTCATCATTTTTAACTATCCTCCACATTCACTGTATTTCTAAGCTTTCATTGTTATTCCCCAATCTATTATAACAACATATTTAAAATTGAATTTACCTTAAAGTCCTTCCCCCCTTTATCTCATCATTCATTTTAAGACCATACCATTATCCGTTAACATACCATACGTCAAACCATAATAGCAAAGAAGTTTCCACAAAGTTCATAAGTTTTTCAACCCACCCCCTCCCTTTCAAATACCATAATTCCACAGTCCTGGGAAACTGGTTTGTACTCCATTCTTATCTCATATGTCCTTGAGAGTTTTTCAACAACCAGAGTCTGTACCGCCTTCCTCCGGACACTCTTTTTTCCTACAGATTTCCCATTTTTTCTTCTTGTTGTTTTCTGCCTCTTAATTTTCCTACTTTTCCTCGACGGATTGAATCCACCTTTTTTTCCTCGGATTTTCTCCTCTTCATTATAATTGTCCTTGTAGCTCTCACAAAAGGCCTTAAATTCCTTTTCTTGCACAGCTAAGTCCGCAGCTAGTACTGTCCCCGTTAGCTGATTTAGCTGGTTGAATCCTTCTGTTAAATTGCACAAAAGTTCCAAGACTTTTATTTTGAAATCCTTAGACCATTTCCTTTTGGGCATCCTCAAAGTCCATAAAATCAATAAAGTCCATAAGGTCAGTAAAGTCCATAAAGTCCAGCAAGCTTATGCAGTCCAAATAATATCTCAGAGAGAGAACAATTGTATCTTAAAAGCTTCAGAAATTTTCTATTTACAAAATCCATAAAATGCTTCAGAACTCAAAGTTACACTGCTTCCTCCTTCTTCAACGTTTAGGGAACCGACTTCCGTTTTTAGAGTTCCCAAAACTTCCAAATTAAATCAATTTTTTTTTATTTTTTAACAAATTTGGTACTTACAAGGTCCAATTAGCCGAATCCCAGAAGAATTTGGCGCTCTCCCCCGCCGGCTCCGCCGCTTCCCGCTGCGAAGCTAGCGATGAACCCACAGCCCCCACGCCTTCAAACCTCGCTCGTCACGGCTGCCCTTACTAGGGCAAACCGGAGAGCAAGGGAGGCGCCCTGGGGGGCCCGCCGGGTCCCACGGCACCAGGACTCTCCACCTGGTGATTTTGGGGGGTCGAGTAGCAGTCTCGACTCCCCCTCCCCCCGCAGCGACGGAGAAACCTCAGACGCGAGGTTTCTCCCGACCGGCGGGGATGGCGCCAAACCGGAAGTCCTCCAGCAAGAGCTGTTTGACAGTGGAACAGTCTCCCTCGGGAGGTTGTGGACTCTCCTTCCTTGGAGGTTTTTAAGCAGAGGTTGGATGGCCATCTGCCATGAATGCTTTAGCTGAGATTCCCGCATTGCAGGGGGTTGGACTAGATGACCCTTAGGACCCTTTCTTGCTCTAAGATTCTATGTTCCCAAGAAAGAGTGCAAAACTTTGCAGTCTAGATGATATACCGTATTTTTCCGTGTATAAGACTATATTTTTTCCTAAATTTTTGAAGTTTAAAATAAGGGGTCGTCTTATACACGGATAGTGCATAGTGCATTTTCTTAATTTTGGGTTTAAAAAGGGGGTCATCTTATACATGGGGGCGTCTTATACATGAAAAAATATGGTACAATTAAGCAAGCATCCTTCTGCACCATTTGAATATTTACCCCCCAAGATGCAGAATTCAACTTTTCCTGATGTAGAATTTTGAGTGCCTGGGTTCAAGCTGCATTTTTAAAAAAGCATGGAGTACACACAGCCAATGTCTCTTATCATTTGCATATCCAGCCCAAGAGGGGAAAGGCGTATGTCCTTTGGACAGTCCTGGGGCTAGAAAGAACTGGTGTGTGTGTGTGTGTGTGTGTGTGTGTGTGTGTGCATTTGGCCCCTGGGCTTGTTTCCCACCCTTGTTCAAAGAACTAAAATGTTTTTAATATTCTGTTGGGAGCTGCCCAGAGTGGCTGGGGAAACCCAGCCAGATGGGCGGGGTATAAACAAACAAACAAACAAACAAACAATTCTCCTGTGAGAATTGCTGTTTCTTAAATGGTGTCTTTCTCCCTCTTCTAATTTATTTCTGTTCACATACTTTCTGGAGGTAGTCAAACACAGCCATCTTCCACTGTGCTTAATGAGCATTACCTTTCTGCAAGATCCCCATTTCAAATAAGGCATTTCAACAAATGCACCCTGACTCAAGAATTTCTGTTCTCTGGTTCTAGCAGAGTCAAAGCCTCGGAGAGTCGCACGTGTTCTTCTGTGCAATGGCAGACAGGGACGGGGCGCAGCGATCTAGCAATCAGGTTTCCGCTCCAAAATCGAGTCCCGCTCCATTCCCTACCTGAATCTATGCCACTCTCGAAGGATGTTTTCTTCTGCCGACTGTACTTGAAATCTACTTGAAATTGAACCAGTGAGCCCAGCTGTGCAGGCAAGAAATAAGCTCTTAATAATACAAGAAGCAGTGAGGTTGTGTGTTGCTCTCACAGTTAGATAAAGCACCAGGGGAAGTATCATGGAGTTATCACAGCATCGCTGATGCTTATGAGTCAGACTTGAATTTTGGTGCCTTCCTGCATTGTTACTGCTCAGACAAATGCCTATTACTGTTTTCCCTTCTTCTCCATCTCCCTAGCCCTCATTGCATGCTTGTTATTTTAACCAGCAACTTTGCTTCCTCTCCCAGCCGACCTCCTCATAATAACAGACGGGTTCACTGGTGAACATGCCAGCCTTCGATTTTCCTGAGTTGCTGCCTCCCTTTCATACTCCTTCCCCAAATCCCTCTAAAGTACACTCCAAAGCCAAAGTAACCAGAAAGCCAGCAGTCAGAGTGTTAGATTAGGACAAGAGAGACCAGGGTTCAAATCTCCATTGCCCATGAAGCTCACCTTGGACTACTCACCGACTAACAGCCTAATTTAATACCCCCAGCATTCCTCAGATGAAAATAGGGACATTTCTCATTCCCCCACCCCCAACTGACACTCCCCGACCACCTATTTTTGGTGTCCCCCCACCCCCGCAGAACATTTCCTGTCAGAAGACACAGCACTCATGACTTCCACTGTCCTGGAAAAACAACAACCCCTAATCCTGATTTTATTTTATTCTTTGGTAGATTTACAAGAAAGAAAAACACACACCAAGAAAGCAGAGCAGCACTGGCAGGAGAAATAGAGTCATTTCGGGATCAGATCAGAAGCCGGGATGGCTTTTATAATTCCGGGACTGTCCCTAGAAAATTGAGACACTTGGAAGGTATGTGATTTACCTCACAGGGTGGTTCTGAGAGTGATATGAATAAGGGTAGGGGCATGTTCTCCACCTTGAGCTCCTTCGAGGAAAATTGGGATATAAATGCAAGAATAAATACCATATTTTCCAGTGTATAAGACGACTGGGCGTATAAGACGACCCCCAACTTTTCCAGTTAAAATATAGAGTTTGAGATATACTCGACTGCAGATTCTCCACCCGGCGTATAAGATGACCCCCAACTTTTGAGAAAATTTTCTTGGTTTAAAAAGTAGTCTTATACGCCAGAATATACAGTACATTAAATAAATACAACTTGCTAAATGAGGAAGGATATCATGATTAGCCAGTAGGCTTAGATTTCCCTGATGAAAGGCCTTGCAAGCTTGAAACGAGAGATAGGTAAATCTGTGGGTTTTTGTTTGTTTGTTTCTCTTAGTCTCTCCTTCCAATCTTAAATTCAGTTCTCCAGATTGCCACACCAATGAGCAATTTGTCCTCATGAAAATTCACCAGGAATTTAGAGCAAATATCTCCTAATATATACCATCTCATCTATAATTTTGCCCTAGACTTGGGAGGTAAAGGTAAAGGACCCCTGGACGGTTAAGTCCAGTCAAAGGCGACTATAGGGCTGAAGGAGCCAGCGTTTGTCCACACACAGCTTTCTAGGTCATGTGGCCAGCATGACTAAACTGCTTCTGGCGTAACGGGACACCGGGACGGAAACCAGAGCACATGGAAACGCCATTTACCTTCCCATTGCAGCGGTACCTATTTATCTACTTGCGCTGGCATGCTTTCAAACTGCTAGGTTGGCAGGAGATGGGACAGAGCAACGGGAACTCACCACTGTTGTGCGTATTCAAACTGCCAACCTTCTGATCGGCAAACCCAAGAGTCTCAGTGGTTTAGACCACAGCACCAACTCTGACTTGTGGTACCTCGGTTCTCAAACATAATCTGTTCCAAAAAACCATTCAACTTCTGAAATGTTTGAAAACCGAGGCGCAAAGGACTGGCTGCAAATGCAATTGAGAAAATTGAAAAACACACAGTGGAAGATGTTTGAGAACTGAGGTACCACTGTACTTTGAAACTGCAAAATGCCAGAGAACTTTCACCTGTGTTCATAGCACTGGGTCCATAACTCAGCAACAAAATTACAAATTGTAAGGGAGTCTGTTCTCCTCTCACTATCCTCCATCCATGTAAAAGGGGTACAGGTTTCTCTTTGGATTGGGGATCTGAGATACCTGCTCTAGGTAACTGCATCCATTAGCTCATCATGTCCCCCCCCCATTCTCTGGTAGCCATTATGCGCTGGCACCCGCAGTACGTTTATCGAGATATGAACAACAAAATCTCACTTTTTTTTTTAAGAACCCAAGATGCAATATGGTTTCTGAGTCTCCAAAGTGACAGAGAGTTCTGACTTCAAAACTACTTTGTTGTGCAGGATATTTCTCCAGGTAGCTCATTAACAATCCTGTGAGGAAAAGTCGATGCTGGCCAATCTGTTCCCAACTGTTAGCTTGTTTCTTTAGAGAACAGCAGTTCAGGGAAATCACTGCTTATTTGTATGTGACAGCCATTCTGCCAAAAATAAAAAAGCAACGCAGAAGAAGGACGTGTTTGATTATGTAGAATTCCTGCAGGGGAGGTCCCCTTTCCCCGTCCAGAACATCTTCTATCAAAATCAGATGCCAGTCAAAAGCAACACTCATGTTTCCAAGGTCCCATTGGCCGTGATAGATGGATATTTAAACAGCATTAGAGTGTATGGCAAGATGATGGCATGTTTGTTGAGAGCATCTTCAAGGCTCTCTTAATCTGAGTAGATTAAGGCAAACCAAGGCCAAGATTCTTTTCACAATGTATTTAAACAGCATCTACGTGTGGTCTGTTATAATGGCTCCAAAACAAAGGCCAATTTTGCACACCTTGGAGTGAATCAGCCATACATCATGCATATAAAGAGCCAGAAAGGGGAGTAATTAAGGAAAGCTCGGGGGTCAAGGAGACAATCTGAGTCTTGGAAGCCTTGGTTGCCCTTTTGCTATGACAGATTTATTGGCCCTCAGACAATTTTCCAAGATGAAGACCAATCCAATCCAAACAACATTATTGTACTAGCCATTGGCCATGGCAAATCTGGATCAAAAATAAATACAAGAAAAAGGGGTGTCATGCCACAAACAGTGGTCTCTATTTACTGTATTTTTCGCGCCATAGGGAGCACCGGACCATAGGGCGCACCTTGTTTTTAAAGGAGGAAACAAGAGAAAAAACATTTTTCTGGTTTTCCTCTTCTAAAAGCCCTGTTTTTTTGAGGATCAGCTAAAAGTTTTGCAGCTTTTTTGCAAAGGGAAAAGCCCTGTTTTTTTGAGGATCAGCTAAAAGTTTTGCAGCTTTTTTGCAAAGGGAAAAGCCCTGGTTTTTTGAGGATCAGCTAAAAGTTTTGCAGCTTTTTTGCAAAGGGAAAAGCCCTGGTTTTTTTGAGGATCAGCTAAAAGTTTTGCAGCTTTTTTTGCAAAGGGAAAAGCCCTGGTTTTTTGAGGATCAGCTAAAAGTTTTGCAGCTTTTTTTGCAAAGGGGAAAAGCAAAGCTCCTTTTGCAAAGGGGGAAAAGCAAAGAGGAAAAGCCCCATTTTTATGGGGTTCAACTCACATTTCTGCAGCTTCTAAAGGAAAGGGAGCCTTTTCTAGTTTCCAGCAGATCTAATCAGCTAAGAGCACATTCAACAATGGAGGGCGGGGCAAAGGGAGCCGGGACTCTTATCTCTCTCCCGATCTCTTGCTGATCAGCTTGAGCGGGGTCTTTCAACACCCCTTTTCTCTTTGTAAAATAAAAAGCATGATCCTCTTTTGGCCCCTGGGCAATTCAGCTCCAGGGACCACCATTCGCTCCATAAGACGCACAGATATTTCCCCTTACTTTTTAGGAGGAAAAAAGTGCGTCTTATGGAGCGAAAAATACAGTACTCTGTCTCCCTTACAGTTCACTGCGATATTGCCCAGGGTCTTCTTCCTGAACTTTTTGTCCACCAAAGCAAAAAGGGTGACTTTATGAGTCCTTGAAGTGTTTGCATCGCTAAGAAGCCATAGGATCCAGGGTCTTCTTCCAGACATCTTTCCAATACAGACGTTAAGGTGAGAAATTGCCTCCTGGGTCCAATGTATAGTTGGCAATATAGCAAATAGTGCAAGATGTCTTCCACCCACAGTTGCCCACATATTCAGAGTCTGTCTTTGTATGGTACCCGGTTATAATAATTAATAGCAATTTATTACTTATACCCGCCCATCTGGCTGGGTTTCCCCAGCCACTCTGGGCTGCTCTCAACAGAATATTAAAAACACGATAAAACATCAAACATTAAAAACTACCCTAAACAGGGTTGCCTTCAGATGTCTTCTAAAAGTCAGATAGTTGTTTATTTCCTTGACATCTGTTATGTTGTCCGTCAAGGATGGCGGAGGGCATACCTCGAAAACGTAGCTCAAGACGAAGACCAGATATGAACCAAAACAAGCCACCGATTCTTGTGAACATTGCATATATAGTGCCCTCTCTGTCGGTTTTTGGCAACTTGTTATAGAACGGGGAAAGACCCCCTTTTCTATTTGCTGCCAGTCAGTGTGGACAATACTGAACTAGATGGAGCATTCTTCTGTTTTGGTATAAGGCAGCTTCCTATGTTCCAGGCATCTTTTTTTTGAACTCTCTAGAGACCTCCATAAATGATTGTGATAGGTTGGGGGTCCCGTCCCCCCATCCCCCAATTGTAAACTCAGCTGTAATCTGAAAGCACAGGCCTTCAGTATACCCAAGGTGTTGAAACTGGAAATTTGCCACAGTGCTATTTTATCTGTTTGATTTTCTGCAAATGAATTGGCCATATATATTTGATGGCCTTTGATTAGAACATCACTGAAACATGTAGGAAAAAGCCCCCTGTGTATTATGAAAAAGGTATTGAAGAACAGGTTAAGAAAGCATATAAAGCTGGCGGATAGTGCAGTAAAGATCATAAAGAGGTTATAGCTATGTAAGGAGCCTGAGAAAACTGGTTTTTATAGTCATTAGGGAAATGATAACATAACCTCCCCCAAAACGCACATCCTTAATTACTTAATATGCAGCACAAGCTGGGTTACAGCCAGAGACTTTGGTTTATATTCATGTTTGCCAGAATATAGCTCCCTCCCTGCTTTTATCATGAACATTTCGGCAGGATGCACTCTTGTTGAAACCAAGAAAGCTATCGTTTTAAACACAAGTTTCTAGCCCTCATGATATGTAGCATTTTTTAAAAAATGTATTTTTTATTAAAGATTTCTTTGATTTACAAAAGTATGTGCAATGTCTCTCTCTCGTATTTCCCCCCCCCCATGTAACATTTTTACAAATCAGTTTCATTTGTTGAGACATTAGGAAGAAAGGGGAAAGAGGTGGAGGGGGGAAGATGGGGGGGTGGGGTGGTGACGATGTTTCTATTTTACTTAATATATGTAGGGTTTGGTCAGCGTTGCTTGTGCAGGTTCTCTGTGTTCGCTTGTGTTCCTTTGGTGGTGAGAGAGGTTGGGGTTGGCCTAGGGTGTGGTTGTTCATTTGTGGTTGGCTGTGGTGGTCTTTGTTTTCATGTGTGAGTGGGGTGGGTGTGTTTTGGATCAGGTTAGCCATATTGATTTATATGCTGTTGGTGGATTTTTGTCATTGTCTTGTTGGGCTGTGTGTGTGATAAAGGGGAGCCATACCGGGGTGAAGGCGTCTTCTTCTATTTGTCCCCGTGTCAGTTTCAGTTTATTGGTTAATTTTTCTAGTAAGGCTGTTTCCCATACTATTTGGTACCATTGGTCCATGCTTACTCCTGACAGGTCTCTCCAGTGTCTGGTTATGATGTTTCTGGCTGCTGAAAGTAAGTAGGTTATGAGTGGGTATTATGATGTGTAGCATTTAAGCTGCAGTCCTACACCTATGCAGGACATGGGTGGCACCGTGGGTTAAACCACAGAGCCTAGGGCTTGCTGATCAGAAGGTCGGCGGTTTGAATCCCCGTGACGGGGTGAGCTCCCGTTGCTCGGTCCCAGCTCCTGCCCAACCTAGCAGTTCGAAAGCATGTCAAAGTGCAAGTAGATAAATAGGTACCGCTCCGGCGGGAAGGTAAACGGCGTTTCCGTGCGCTGCTCTGGTTTGCCAGAAGCGGCTTGTCATGCTGGCCACATGACCTGGAAACTGTACGCCAACTCCCTTGGCCAATAACGTGGGATGAGCGCCGCAACCCCAGAGTCGGACATGACTGGACCTAATGGTCAGGGGTCCCTTTACCTTTACCTACACCTATGTTCTTGGAAGCAAGCCTCATTGAACTCAGGGGAATTTACTTCTGAGTAGATCTGTATAGAATTTCTACATCAATGTATATGTTATCCTTGGAGAATCAGTGGCCTGCAAAGCTTGTTTAGTAATACTCTGAGGTTGTAATCACAAAATCACTTAATAAGAAGAAAGCCCCATCATCAGAGAGGACTTGCTTTAAAATACAGTGGTACCTTGGTTCCCAAACGCCGAAAACCTGGATGAGGTTGTCGGTTATTGTTTCTGGGGCGCCTGCACCAATCAGAAGCTGCGCCTTGGTTTTCGAACATTTCAGAAGTCAAACGGACTTCTAGAATGGATTATGTTTGACAATTTTGTTTTGGTTATTTATTTTGCATTTTTGTTTTTGAGGCTTTTTTTGGTTAATTTGTTTTTGTGACTGTGTGGAACCCAGTTCAGCTACTGATTGTGTGACTGCGGAAATGGATAAAAGCCCCCCCCCCATCCAAACAATGACTATCATCAGTTTAGGTAAGAAAAAAAAATACTGTCTTATTACTGTCTTATTTATTTTATAGTGCAGCACATTGATTATTGCTTTTATTTTATGGATCAATGGTCTCGCTAGATAGTAAAATTCATGTTAAATTGCTGTTTTAGGGGTTGTTTTTAAAAGTCTGGAACCAATTAATCCATTTTGCATTACTTTCTATGGGAAAGCACGCCTTGGTTTCGGAATGCTTTGGAACTACCGAGGGCCTTCTCAGTAGGTGGCGCCCGCCCTGTGGAATGCCCTCCCATCAGATGTCAAAGAAATAAACAACTATCTGACTTTTAGAAGACATCTGAAGGCAGCCCTGTTTAGGGAAGCTTTTAATATTTGATGAATTATTGTATTTTAATATTTTGCTGGAAGCCACCCAGAGTGGCTGGGGAAACCCAGCCAGATTATTATGGAACGGACTTTCGGAACGGATTAAGTTTGAGAACCAAGTTACTACTGTAAATATGTTAGGAGTGAGCTGACATGCATAGGCTCAAGCCGTTAGCCAGGGTTTTCCCCTCAACTACTTCAGCCTGTTCCTTCTATCTACTTACAGCTAATTCATATTTACATTTGGGAACTGGTTTAGGGACAGGAGCTGTTTAGTTTCTGGTGTTTAATGGAATCAGTACGATTCTGAATATTAGAATATCAGAGAAGGCTTGAAAATGTACCTCCTTTAGAAGCAACAATTTCTGTCATGTTCACAGCGATACAATTTCTAATTCAGTAAATAATTTCAAGGATAGATATGTCCAAAGGCACTTCCTCTCTAGTTACTGAATTCTCTTGGCATCTTTTACACTTTTGCTCCCCCTTCCTCTCAAGCCTTAAGGTGTTGTCAGCTATAAATCTACAATCACTCAGTTAGGTTGTAATATGAAATATGGACTGTCGGCACTCAGGAATCTGTTCCTGCATTTCTGAACATTTGCAAAAACCCACCTGGGATTTTCAACATTCGTACATGATAGTCCTTTAAAAAAAAAAAAAAAACTTTCACTAGGTTGAATGTTCATAATTTGTTCAAAATTTTGTGAACAATGGCATCCATGTTTGAATGATGACATTGCTAGATTAATTTCATGAACACTTGAAAATAGATATATATTTCTCACTTTTCCATAATCACCAGTTGGAGAATTCTGGCAGAAATGGAAACAGGAGCAGAAATTGCTGATGTTTGCTTATTCATCCTATGTCCAGAACAGAAATAAATTTTGAGAATGCAATTGAAATATGTTGTTGTTGTTGTTGTTGTTGTTGTTGTTGTTGTTGTTGTTGTTGTTTTCAGTCCACAAACAACACATAATCAATTATTTGCCCCTTCCCATTTGAATTCTGTTTCCTTTGCATGAATGGTGCGGAATAACACAGTCAATTACACAATTAATTGCATAAAGGTAAAGGTAAAGGATCCCTGGATGGTTAAGTCCAGTCAAAAGCAACTATGGGGTGTGGTGCTCATCTTGCTTTCAGTCCAAGGGAGCCGGCGATTGTCCGCAGACAGCTTTCCGGGTGATTTGGTCAGCATGACTAAATCCTTCTGGCGCAATGGGACACTGTGGTGGAAACCAGAGTGCACAGAAACACTGGTGGTGCTGTGGCCTAAACCACTGAGCCTCTTGGGCTTGCCAATCAGAAAGTTGGCACTTCAAATCTGCGTGACAGGGTAAGCTCCCATTGCTCTGGTCCCCAGCTCCTGCCAACCTAGCAGTCTGAAAGCACGCCAGTGCAAGTAGATAAATAGGAACTGCTGGGGTGGGAAGGTAAACAGCGTTTCCGTGCGCTCTGCCACACTGGACAGTGACATAAATAAAGTGAGATGAAGCAGTTTTTGATGGAAGATGAACTGCAGAGGAATGGAGAATGGCTGCTTGCGATGAGTATGGGTCAGAGTGGAAATTGGTGACAGCCCCATTTAGAAGACAGTCAATGTTCATCGGTTTGCACCTCAGGAAATTCCTCTAGGATTGTTAGCGTTCACATCTGAATGTGGACGTTGATCAGATCTCAGACATTCACTGTGACCTATGTACACATTCTGGATTAGACTTTCTGCTAGTGTGTGTATGTTCATGACAGTTTCATCTCTCATTTCAATGAATGGCTATAAATGAGCTGAGACATTTCATTCTGAGTCTGCTAGACAGAGCCAGACAGAGGATGAAGACTGTTGGGTGTCCTGCCCCCTCCCTTAACATAAATCCTGGCTACGCCCATGCAAACATCCTGTTGAAATTATATTTGAAATTCTGTAAATTATTGTTGTTTTCTTAACAGTGCAGACACAGTGACCCTGATTAAGTAGGATTAACTTACATTCCACACTTCTAAATGCCTCCCATAACAAATCATGGAGCTGGAAAAGACCACTGTTATATTGACCATTGCAAAATGTTGTCTGTTGCTGAACATTCAGGCCATTTCATTTGATTTGTGGCATGAAAATGTTGCTAGGTAAAGGTAAAGGGACCCATCACCATCAGGTTCAGTTGTGTCCGACTCTGGGGTTGCGGCGCTCATCTCACTCTATAGGCCGAGGGAGCCAGCGTTTGTCCGCAGACAGCTTCCGGGTCATGTGGCCAGCATGACAAAGCCGCTTCTGGCGAACCAGAGCAGCACACGGAAACGCCGTTTACCTTCCCGCTGGAGCGGTACCCTATTTATCTACTTGCACTTTGATGTGCTTTCGAACTGCTAGGTGGGCAGGAGCAGGGACCGAGCAACGGGAGCTCACCCCGTGGCAGGGATTCGAACCGCCGACCTTCTGATCAGCAAGCCCTAGACACTGTGGTTTAACCCACAGCGCCAAGGCACCTTTTCAGGCAAAAAGGATCTGAGTCCAAAATACATACAGTCTCCTCCCATTGATTTTAAGCAGTGCTGAAACTCTGATCATGTAGCATGATTCTTAAGTAGATGGCATCACTCACCTGACATCTGGGGAAGAAGCAATAGGCAGGGAAAATAATGGTTCTCTAAATAGGATTTCCAAAAGTACAGATTCTTAAAACCTGGGCTTTGGGGTGGGACAGGGATGGTAGGAAATCTTCACTCCACCAAAAGAGTTTCATGGGGTGGGGACCCCCTACACTCTGTAAAAGGAGAATATTTGATGTGGCTCTTCATCATTGCGTGATGAGATCAAGACACAATAAGCCAAAATCTTATCCAGCATCAAACATCAAACCAGTGGACCACACCAAAATTGCAGAGAAATGTTAGCTTCCCACATCAAAAATGGTCATGAGAATCAGGCATAAACTTGCCAAAGTGGAAGGAAAAGCCGATACTGGAGTATCAGGGTCTGAGGGGAGGCAATATTTTAAGTCATGCTTTTTCTTTGGGATCTGCGCTTTCTACCCTCCTCTAAAGCAATGGAATGTAAAGTTTTCAGGGAAGAGCAGACCTTAAAGATACCTCTTTGCATTGGATTTGTTTGATAACTAAGGACTTTGCCTGAAAGAAGACGGGGAGTAACAACCTTGGGGGACTTTTGAGGGATTTTGACCACCCCCTGGAAATTCATATTGTGAAATAAAAATAGTAAAGAAGAGAAGATTGGTAACAACTGGGTTGATTGTCTGTTAAGCACTCGGAAGCAAATAAACTGTGGAGTTGGATGTAATGGAACTGAGGATCTGTAGGATGGACTGCAGGAAGATTTATTAGTTTAAGGGAAAGGATGGAGAGGAGATATGGAATTTGTTGAGATTACACCAGCCCGTCCTCTTGAAGCTTGAAGTTGGGAATAAGAACAGTGAAAGGGACAGGATGGGCCACAATGTATACCATCTTGATGGTTTCTGAGACTTTCAGACAGAGAAGAAGAGATGTGGATTATATTAATTAATTAATTAATTAATTAATGATTTATTACTTTACTAGCTGTATGTAAAATTGAGGATTAAATTTGGTGAAATGCGAGTGGTGGGTGACACTGGGAGACTGGCTGTGTGTGTGGGGGAAATGTATATTATATGTTTATACAACAAATAAATAAATAATTTCTAGGGGTTTCATTTTCACCCTCTGCACGCAGCACCAATGAGGCTGAGTTGTTTATTACTGGGGCCAGATTACTGGGGCCAGCAATGTTCAAGGCCATGTTAGGGAGGAATGTGTGCATATTGTCTGAGAAGAAGCAAGATCTGTTTTCCTCAGGCAAAGTGTTTCTCGAGAGGTATCAGAAGGAAATGTCTCAAAATTGATGACTGACTATTATAGATAGAGAAAAGAGGATTTACTCTACTCGACTATTTTGAGGATAAAAGCCATAGCAGAAATTGGTAATTGAACAGGGGATGTGTAGGGAGAAGAAATGAACATATTTTGAAATGATAGTTGGAAAAGCTATTTTACCAGGAGCAGCAAAGCAGGGAGGAAAAATGGAAGGGGCATCTGGGCGGGTGGGAAGTCAGCTTTTAAATTTGTATAGAATTTGTGTTAATTTGGTGACGATTTGTTAAAAATCATGGAAAATCCATTGAAAATAACTGGCAGAGGAGTATCAGGGTCTCCCCAGTCAAAAGAGGTGTTCAGCCGTTATATGGAGAGGGCAGGTGGTTTATGCCTTTCTTTCATTTCTTAATGGAGCTAGCATTTCTTGCCAGTTTGTTGGCTTTGAGACTGTAGGGCTATTTTACACCTCATAAAAAATGTTAATAAAACCACAAAAGAGAAACATTCATTGCTGTCCTTCACAGTGACGTTTTGGGTCAGTAAGAACGTTCCTTACTGTGGGGCTTCTTCCTGTAAGAAGGTGATGGGCAAATGTTGGCATGTACAGCTTGAAATGACAAAAGACTACGCAGTGAGACTCGTCCTACTTTAAAAAAAGTTAAATGACCCTTGGATGGTTAAGTCGAGTCAAAGGGGACTATGGGGTGCAGCGCTCATCTCACTTTTCAGGCCGAGGGAGCCGGTGTTTGTCCACAGGCAACTTTCTGGGTCATGTGGCTAGCGTGACTAAACTGCTTCTGGCGCAACAGAACAACATGATGGAAACCAGAGCGCACATAAACGCCCGTTTACCTTCCATCCACAGTGGCACCTATTCATCTACTTGCCCTGGTGTGCTTTCAAACTGCTAGGTTGGCAGGAGCTGGGACAGAGCAATGGGAGCTCACCCCGTCACGCGCATTCAAATCGTTGACCTTCTGATCAGCAAGCCCAAGTAGCTCAGTGGTTTAGACCACAGTGCCACCCACACAGCACCACAAAAGACTACCCAATGTGACTTGCCCTAACTCATGCTCCAGCTTTGCCTTCCTGGAGGTTAATCAATAATCTCAACAATGGTAAGTCACAACCTGCCAGGAAGTGCATCAACAGGTGAAATCTGGACTGCTACAGACCATTGATCCTCCAGCTCAGTGTCTTCAATTCTCAGTCACAGTGGCTCTCCTGGTTTCTGGCTGGAAACCTTACCTGGAGATATCAGGGATTAACCATGGGGCTTTTTGCAAAGCAGATCTTGTTCCATTGAGCTATGGCCCTAAGCTTACAGCTAGGTGACTCTTAGAACATGATGTGGCAAATTTGTAACATGTAGGGAGTTTTTTTAGTTCCTGTTATGTGTGATTTTATTACTGTTGACCCTTACTTTCATTTATCTGTTTGCAGTGCTTTTCTCTGGGGGTACACAGGGGTACGCATATCCCTGTATACATTTTGTGAATCTAAGTTTGGCCTCTTCGAGGGACAGTATTTCAATATGAGTAGGAAAATGAGAGTACCCCTAAACATTTTTTAAAGAAAAAAAGCACTGTCTGTTTGTATGAAATCCTGTGGGTTTATATTTAACTTTTTTAGACCCATAGATCCATTGAGCTTAATGACCATGACTAATTTAGGCCTATTAATTTTGATGTGTCTAATTTGAATAATAGCTAGTTGAATGCAACCCACAAAATTTATGCATTACAGGTGAAACTCGAAAAATTAGAATATCGTGGAAAAGTCCATTTATGTAAGCAATTGTTTTCATTAGCTACTGGAGTTTAATATATGAGATAGACTCATGACATGCAAAGCGAAGAAGAAGAAGAAGAAGAGTTTGGATTTGATATCCCGCTTTTCACTACCCGAAGGAGTCTCAAAGCGGCTAACATTCTCCTTTCCCTTCCTCCCCCACAACAAACACTCTGTGAGGTGAGTGGGGCTGAGAGACTTCAGAGAAGTGTGACTAGCCCAAGGTCACCCAGCAGCTGCATGTGGAGGAGTGGAGACGCGAACCCGGTTGACCCAGATTACGAGTCTACCGCTCTTAACCACTACACCACACTGGCTCTAGCGAGATATGTCAAGCCTTTGTTTGTTATAATTGTGATGATTATGGCGTACAGCTGATGAAAACCCCAAAGTTGAAATTGTTAATTTGGGGTTCTCATCAGCTGTACGCCATAATCATCACAATTATAACAAATAAAGGCTTGACATATCTCGCTTTGCATGTCATGAGTCTATCTCATATATTAGTTTCACCTTTTAAGTTGAATTACTGAAAGAAATGAACCTTTCCACGATATTCTAATTTTTCGAGTTTCACCTGTATACTCAGCAAACACTTTCAACTTCATGAAAAATCCTAAAGAAAAAACCCCACACCATTTTTATTTTTATTTTTTGCTAGAAACACCCTCTTTAGACATGGATCCCCTTCTTATTATCAGTCTGAACAAGGCAACAATCATGATAAATCTGGCATCTGGCGATCTAAAGCAATCTTTTAGTTGACCCAAATCAATAATTTCCAACAACATAGCAATAGCTTGTGTGCTGAGGTTTGTTGTGCTGGAAAAAAGGAACATTTGTCAGGATGCAAGCATTTGGCACAGGAAAGATATCTGAGGAGTCTTTTTGCACCTTTTAAGATTAACAGATTTACTGTGAAATAAGTTTTCCTGGACCACATCTTCAGATACCACAGATGCAGGCCAAAAATGTTTATGCCACATTAATCTGTTGATTTTTAAGGTACCACAAGAGACCTGGCTGCTTTCGCAGCAACAGATCATCTCCAGAAAATATTATCGTTTGTTTTTCCCCGAAATCCCACATTCCTCCACATTGTATCTCCAAGGAAAGTGCTGCCAAGGAGATTAAAAGGAGAGAGGGAATAAAGCAGATGTGGCACTAGCAGGAGTCAAACAATCAATTGTAAAGATTTTTCTATGAGCCCTTGGAAAATAAATCAGGCAGGAGGAAGGATGCTGAAGAAAAGCTTATTACCTTTGGCTTTGAAATGTTCCTCCAATGATCTATCCCCTCTGCATTAGGTAAAATATGTTACACTCCCCAGTGCTCATTCAGTGCTCCTGCTATGTCTTTGAGAAGGTATTGATTGATAAGAGGGCAGTAATCACAGATCTAGGATAAAGACATTGCTTCGTTGGAGCCCTGATTCAGCAAAGCATTTAACTTCCAGAATTGCCCCACTTTGCATTTCATTGACCCAGGGTAGTTCTCTGCCTAGAACTATTCACATGATTGTGTGAATTTTGCTCTAGTAAAGTCAGTAAATATCTCATCATAAAATTGCTGAATTACTGCTACACCCCCTCCCAACTAAATGTTCGATGTCTCTGTCTAGTCTGTTAACTTGGGGATGGACGGACGGTAAGAACATATATTTTCAAACAAATTGTCCTCCTTTGGCAAGACAAGAGTGACAACAAGCTCACACAATGGTTAAATGTATGCTGTGATAAGTTCCCACTTGGTTATTGTTCTCTGTTGTTCTGACATTTCTTTCATGTCCATTGTCTGCTATTTGCCTGAATGTACCATGGACAGCGACTCGTGAAGGTTTGCTGTTCTATCAATAAAACAAGAAAAGGCTATCCCTGTTAAGGGTTGGTATTCTGGAGATACAATCACAAGTGATTCTAAAGCCACTATGCAAATTCTCACATTTGTATTTTAAATTCAGGCTGAAATTGTCTTTATATTGCATGAACAACAGTTAGAGGTGGAAGACTGTAGAATTAAAAAAAGAGCAGAAGTCAAGTCAATACCATATAACATTATTAAAAAGAAAACAATAAAATTATTAAAATAAGTTAAAATTCTGCCGCGCTGTCCCAGCAAAGGAGACAAAACCCAAATCCCCCCACCATCAGGAAAGAGGATAACCAAGGAGGGCGATGAGGTCACTACATCATCCATGAACCCCACTGTGCAAAACAATGGGAGTCAACAAAGCTTTTGTTCTCTTTCTAAATATTTGAAATATCAGGCTGATATTGACATTTCGAGAGACTGTTTCATAACGTAACTGAGGTGCCAAGACTCAAAATGCATGATCTCTGTCCTCACATAATTCCCTTAATACATAATTCCCTTAATACAGTGGTACCTCGGTTTACGAACTTAATCTGTCCCGGAAGTCTGTTCTTAAACCGAAACTGCTCTTAAACTGAGGCGCGCTTTCCCCTAATGAGGCCTCCTGCTGCTGGTGCCCTTCCACAGTTCGGATTATATTCTTAGACTGAGGTAAAGTTCGCAAACCGGGACACTGCTTCCAGTTTTGCGGAGTTCATAAACCAAATGGTTCTTAAACAGGGCTGTTCGTAAACCGAGGTACCGCTGTAGTTGGATGGGATTTAGAGCAGGGTTTTACTTGAAGATCTAAACGCACACACACACACCCTACAAAGTGAAACACACACGAACAGTTTATAAGTGTAATTTTCTCAGAGGAGCAAAACCCCAATTGTGTGATAGACATAAAATCCAGGGCACTCCAATGCATCTTCACAAGCCCTGTATCATTCCCACTAACAGATGCCCCATATTCCAAAAAGTGGCAGAGCTGGCAACTCGGCGCAGTTAGCAAATTTAATTACAGCATCAGATGCAATAATGGAGCAACCTTCTCAAGCTATAATTGGATCGTCGTTTGGCACAAGCAACTTTGCTTGCTGTGCCATATGGGGAACTGCTGAGCAAGGTGTGGTGTGTATTTCTGCTCAATTATACAGGTCAGACCAGGGTCAAAGAAGAAGAAGATGAAAAAAAAAAAGATTCATTTCCTATTAGAAGGAGGCAGAGCCTGTGTAAAATTAAATTGTGGAGCTATTTGTCAGCAGCTGGCTGTCTTTTGCAAACCCCCCAGCCACGCTCTCTTTGAAACCCAAAAGGAACACTTAAAAACATTGTTTTAATTAGGGGAAGAGAACTCCCAATGTATCCGGTGTATCAGAATGTTCTGGGCAAGAAATCAGGAGAGATGGGGATTTGCCCCACTGTGAGGCTGTCTGGGGAGGAAATGGCAGAGAGGAAGGCTGTGGGAGGGGAAGGATAGGGAATTGATTTACATTTAATGCTGCTTTCCTAGTCAGCAGATCTTCCTTTCACTCTAGGGCTAACATTTAATTACATCAACAAAGCTTTTGGATAGGACAATGGATGCATCTTCAAGCTTTTGTTACGCTACCGGTGGTGATGCTGTTGTTGTTGTTGCTACAACGAGGCTTTGAAAGGGGAATGTGAAAAAGAAATACATATACAGATTGGTAACATTAATTTGAATAAAGGGGGAGATGTTATTGGGCAAGGGAAGCCAAATCCATTTCAAGGAAAGACGCTTATTGGCACAGCTTGAGAGGAATCATAGCTATTATGAAATAGTACGGTAACTGCTGCACCCTTTGAATCTCCTCCTCCTCCTCCTCCTCCTCCATTCCAGAAGTTGGCAACTTCATTCCTGGTGTAGTGGTTAGAGTGTTGCCCTAGGACCTAGGAGACTGGGGTTCAAATCCCCATAAGCCAGGAAGCTCACCTCCATTTTGTTGGCAGTGGAGGGCGTGGCTGCAGGTGGATGGGTGAGCTAGTGGGACGGAGGGTGAGAGAGGAGAGAGATGGTGGTGTTAGCAGGAGGGTGTGTTAGTAATTTTGTTCTCTCATTGCTGTTGGATCTCGTGATCCACTGTTTACATTCCATAGTGATAGGATAGGAACTCAGACACCGTACTTCCATTCTATGTGCTTCTGTATTTTCTCTCTTTGTTCTCTGCTTTTGGACAGAGGAGACGTCTGTGAAGCTGCTGCTCACACTCAGCCATGTTTGTTGTTTTGATCTGCTGTAAATAAAGAAGCTTTCGTGATGCCAAATACCTACAGCCTCGCTTCTTGCTGATACTCTGCTAATGCTAAAAACGTGCCCATAGCTCCACTGGTTGTGGGTCGCTGGACACCTGCGTACGAGGAAGGGATGTATGCATAGGCTGCACAAGGCATAGGAGCAAGCAGGGGCAGCAATGGTGATTAGCTGGCTGGTCTAACCAACGGGCCAATCATTTCTGGGTGGCCCTGTGAGTAGTGAATGAGGGGGTAGGGGGCCACAATCTGCCACCATTCCCAATCCACCACCTGAGTCATGTGACTCATAGTAGGCCCAGCACTGGGATTACTTCTGAACTGGGTCCAACTAGCCGTATCTGTGGGCTAAATTTGGCTTGGGAGCCCATCTCGCAAGAATAAGCCATGGGAAATCATTAAGACTAAAACAATAGCCAACATTTCAAAATATCTTTCTAAATGAGAAAACTAGTGGAAGACACATCTTTTAATACCAGTAGAGCTTTTTGTTTGTTTTCATTAAATTTCTCTCCCCAGAGCCTTCAACAAAATAACAATTATGTATATAAAATCTTCCTGGATTCATACCAGAAAAATTAGATAATGTGTTGAACAGAAATCTGCTTTAACCTAAAACTGTGCAAAAAATTTTTTTGGGGGGGAGGGAACCATAGAAATTGATCTATAGGGAAATAAACTTTACTGTAATGCCACTCTTGAAGTGTCATGTTCAGAATATCTAAAATTCAGCATGTAATTATAAGAAAGCAACACAGCATTAGAGACATTCTCTTCAGGAAGAAATGGGCATGAAGTATTGAAGTAATCCAGTCAACCTCCAGGCAAATTCACTTGGGAAAACTGAAGATGCAGTTGCATGTTACGGGTTGTGTAATGCATAGTTTGGCTCTAGTATTCCAACCGTATTGCAGAAGTTACTGTTGTGGTCACAGACCAAGACGATCGTTTCCCAGACGAGACCTTGAGCACCAAACTGAAATTGAAAACAGTGGCTGTGCATTTAGTTCTCCATCCATGCATCATTACATGGTGGCATTCTATGTTTCACTGCCCCCATCATTGGCTAGTTGAACAAGTGCAGCACACAAACACCAGTGATTTTTACTAGCATTGCAAGAGGCAGAGTGTGGGTGTGTGTCAGGGACCGTGCTGAGGAGGGCTGCACCAAGGAGGAATGGTGGGAGACTCCCTCTCCCTGCTCTTAATCCGGATCCTGAATCTTCCCAGGAGCAGGAGGGCAGTATAGATTTGGAACAGTGGTTTGAAGAGGGGCATAGTTCATAAGGCAGAAGCTGGGAAATACTGGATGGGGAACAGCTAGGACAGTGTTCCTCAACCTTGGGTCCCCAGATGTTTTTGGCCTACAACTCCCATCATCCATGACCACTGGTCCTGCTAGCTATGGATGATGGGAGTTGTAGGCCAAAAACATCTGGAGACCCAAGGTTGAGGAACACTGAGTTAGGAGAAGAAA
Source organism: Lacerta viridis (assembly GCA_900245905.1). NCBI lineage: Eukaryota > Metazoa > Chordata > Lepidosauria > Squamata > Lacertidae > Lacerta > Lacerta viridis. The sequence goes on along the minus strand of OFHU01003661.1, from coordinate 171,668 downwards.
CACTGGAAGAGATTCTGGAAAGCATTCATCCGCTCTCCCCAAGGTCAAGAAGCGCTGAGAAAATGGCAGAACAGAAAGCACAGAAAGCACAGAGGGGACAGGCTCAGATCACAAGATGTAGAAGTGACATGGATTAATAAGGACGTAAAGGGGTGGGATGGGATTCTTAATTGGGAGCACCACCATTTCTAGATGTGTTCTTTGTTCTCTCGCTGTGATTATTAAAGTTTATAACTGGTAAGAAGACTCCCTTCCCTTTGTTCTGCTTATCTATTGCCACAGAGGGGTGGGGTGGGGGGGGTGGGAAAGAAAGAAGATGACTCCCTGAAGCCTGATCAGGTGGTCTTAAATGCCTGATCATCATTTTCAGTGGCAGCTGAGCATCTAGTGCAAGTGTAGTGAGACTACCTAAAGGGAACATATATAATCTCACCTTTGCCTTATTCTGTATCATTACATATCATTATATGCTTATAATTTGTATTCTGTGTAACCATTCATGCATTAGGATTGTACTTTGTAAGAAATCATTTCTGTGGATTACAGCTGAGTTAGCAGAACAAATATATCTAACTAAGCAAATTGATGTCATGTAGTCCCATTGTCTCATAGTCACAAGATAGTCATAAGGCTTAGATCATAGGAACGCCTAATATGGTAAATGTAACTAAAAATTAAGAAAAGAGAAGTAATCTTTAAAAGGACAAAAGGAAGGGTGATGTCAATGCTTATTGGTTTAATTCTGCTCCAATGTATGAATATGTAATATCTATAAAACCTTTGGACACCTGGGATTCGATGTCCAGATTTTTGGAGGTGACTCACTGGACCTTATTGCTCAGCAATAAAACTCTTACTCTCAATTTCTCCTAAATCCTGTGTTTGGCAATTATTTTAAGAACTAAGGTTCCCGTTCACAAGGATAGAGTACCTGTGAGCCTCCAGAGGTTGTCAAATTCCCATTAGCTCCAACCAGTATGGCCAATAGTAAGGGATGATGGGAGCTGTACAACGTTTGGAGACCCACTGGTACCCCATCTCTAGTTTAGCATAATGTGTAACTGGCTTCCCCCCCCCCCTCCCTCAAATAGCCTTGAGTATACCAAAATAGGCTTCCCCCACTTTGGAGATTCACTTTTTAACACAAAGTTTAAGTGCCTCTGTTGCAGTCGAAGCTACATAGTTCAAAATAGGTAATCTTAGACATCCCCACTTCTATTCACATGTGTAAGTTGCAGCTAGTTTGAAGGCTATATATTTCTACTGGAATAATATGTGTCTCTTGCATGTGCAGGTTCACAGACCCCCAATGGTTCAATTAAGTTTGTGGAGAGGATATATTTTAGTAGATAAGGATAAAGTGATTTTTCGATGCCTTGGATTGTGATTGTAAAAGATGACTCACATGAATTAATGCAGGTTATTATCTTTCCTTATATCCATTCTTGTCTTCCTCCTTTCTCCCCCTTTTGTACCAGTATGGTTGATGTTGTTTGTATTTTGTCATTATTTTAAAAATTAATAAAGTTTCTTTACATGCGCAGGTTCCTTTGATCAAATGCGCTGTGCCCCCAAGCTGATTCTGATCCAAGGTTGCTGCACTAAGCACTTTTATTCTCATTTAAATAAAATAATAGTCCCATAAAAATCTCGTGGGCATGGGAATTCCCCAGTCGGGTGGTCTTTGAGGGCAGCTATGTATTAATGCCTTGGGGGTTAAAATATTTGAGCTGGATTCTCCAGCTAAAGGAATTTGAAGATAAGTAGCCTCTATTTGTGCTGATATCAGCTCATTGAGACTCATATCCTATACAGTTAAGAGAGAACTAACTTCTTATTCATTGAAGACAAAATTCACATCTCTGGGCCTTCCTCAGAGTATAGCATAAACAGATATATTCATTTCACACAATCTGTACTATGGTTATATAAACCGGCCAATATTATAGTCACGAGCCAGTCCAAGTTTATCTTTATGGTATGATAAACTGTTAATTAAATGTTTAGAAGAACTCTATTGTAACTCTGAAAAGAAATCTCACCCTCCATATTTTCCTCTGCAAATGCTGACACTGAATATTCACTAGCTGTTTGGTGAATACTTGCCAAATATTGGATCTCAGAATTTGGTACTCGGCTATGTCTGCTTTCATATCAGACATTTTACATTGATGTTTGATTTCATCATTTGATATTTGAATTTGACATTTGCCAGTTGGCATGCATGTCTCACACAGAGCAACATTAAGAAGAATTTTAAAACTTGCTCATGGAAGAATGGATTTGGCAGTATTTGATTCCAGCTATTAAATACCACTATGCTTTAGACATTATTTCACAGCTGACATGCAATGGTAGTAGTATAGGAGAAGCTACATGCAATGTCAGTTAGTATTTGACAGATGAAACCTTGTTGCATTTACCCAAAATCATCAGGAAATGCTAACATCTCTGAAAGGAGGGTGAGATCTGCAAAATAACATGTCCCATGGTGCACCCCCCCAATGAACCGTAGGATTGTGTCCTAATAAAGAATCTGAATTTTGAAGCAAGATTTCACATTCAAAATTCAATTGCTGATTTTAGATTTAAAATGCGAATGGCAACACCAATATTTTCTCTGCTTGCTGAAGAGGAGGAAAAATATGGCTTGCTGTGTTGATTACAGCTAAATATGATGGATGGGTTTATTCACCACTGTTTAGAGTCTTGTAAAAGAACGCTGTAATTTCCAATGCGGTAATATGATTCAGCCAGGCCAAATGCCCCTGGCAGGCCTCTTGACCTTGGCACAACACTTGTTTAATAAAAGCCACTTTGCTATGAGCATCTGCCCTGGAATCTTTGAGCTGTTTACTTTGAATTTGCTTTCTGCTATATTCCGCTACAACTCCCCTCATACAGGTAAACTTGCACAGCTGCTGGGTCTGCTCCAATCTAATGATCCATAACCTTGTATCATGAAATTATTTTGATTTAATATAGAGGGGGAGCAACAACTTATTGCCTTTCACACAGAATCTGGGAGTAACTGGCTACACACACACACACACACACACACACCTCAGCACATATTGTCCAATCAGCTATCTGCATTCACATATGATGCAATCAAATTCAGGCTCTGCTCTTCGGTTCTTTTAACAGAACACCATCAATACATTGGTACATCATACCTGAAGGCGGGGAGCATTCTGTTGGAAAAACTTTGTGAAACATACTCAGGGGATATTTTAAAGGCTGCACCTGTTTCATTCCCCCCAAATCATCAGGAGACATCCCCTTTGTGGGTCCTATTGTTAATCATTTCCTCCTGCATCTTTTATGATAATCCTAATCTTTTACATCTCCATTGTGTCCAAAATTCACCATTAAACGACAAGTGTTATTCCAATCCTTGTGTCTGTGTTGTTTTCACGAACGCATATTACATTGTTTTAGCTGTGCCCCCGCGGGAAGTTACAATGGTTTTTAAGATAAATTAAAAATTTCTGATTTTAGATTTAAAATGCCCCATTCTTTAAGAGGAGGAAAAATTGGCTTGCTGTGTTGAAAGTTTTGGTTTTCCTGATTTCTGATTCTTCAGCCAGGCCAAATGGTCATTTTTGCCCTTTCGGCATAATCCATAACTTCATCTACAACTCCCCTCATACAGCTGTTCTACTCTGGTTATTTTGATTTAATATAGAGGGGGAGCAACAACTTATTGGGACTTACACACACACACACACACACACACACCTATCTTCTTTCCTCTGCTCTTCGGTTCTTTTAACAGAACACCATCTCTTGGTCAATAACAGGTGGCAGGATCCACAAGGGCAGCATTGTTAATCGGGACTCCGATTCCAATCCTACGGAATGCATTGCCAATGGTTTTTAAGATAAATTAAAAATTTCCCCCATTCTTTATTAAAGCTGATGCTGCTGCGGTAATCCATAACTTCATCTGGCAGGAACAGCTGTGGCATGATCCTTGGAGGCTGGATTTCCCACTTCCTCGAGAGCCCCCGTAACACTGCCTCTATAGAAGAAGAGTTTGGATTTGATATCCCGCTTTATCGCTACCCGAAGGAATCTCAAAGCGGCTAACATTCTCCTTTCCCTTCCTCCCCTACAACAAACACTCTGTGAGGTGAGTGGGCTGAGAGACTTCAAAGAAGTGTGACTAGCCCAAGGTCACCCAGCAGCTGCATGTGGAGGAGCGGAGACACGAACCCGGTTCACCAGATTACGAGTCTACAACTCTTAACCACTACATCACATTGGCTCTGTATAGCAGCCTCTTGGCAAACAGGAGGCTCTGCAGGTCTCCCCCCACACTTGTTCTCGATGCAAATATTTATTCCCTGCGTAGATCTTCACTCACATACCCTCCAACGTTTCTCCAATGAAAATAGGGATGTCATATTCCATCATCATTATTTTATTATTTATACCCCACCCATCTGACTGGGTTACCCCAGCCACTCTGGGCAGCTTACAACATATATCAAAAACATAATGAAACATTAAACATTCTTAAAAAAAACCCACTTTCCTATACTGTACAGGACTGCCTTCAGATGGCTTGGGGGTCAGATAACTCCATACCTTCCAACATTTCTCTGATCAAAATAGGGTCATCCGAAGGAAAACAAGGGCATTCTGGGATCAGATCAGAAACTGGGGTGGCTTCTGTAAATCTGGGACTGTCCCTGGGAAACAGGGATACATGGAGGGTCTGCACTTACCGCTACTTTCCTCCTGGGGGGAGGCATTTTGTGTCAAAATTTATTGGGCCAGCCCTGGTGAGGAAACCTCAGCTATATTGGCCAATTTTTCTTACTGAAACTAATGAACATGATTGATTTAGGCCCATTGATTTTAATGGGTGTACTCAGTGCTCCCCCCCAAAAAATGTTTAGGGGTACTCTCATCTTGACTCAAGAAAATCACCATTTTATATTTCAAATTGGAAAACATAAATACAGCAAAAGGACGAAAATACAAAGATTCACAAAATGTTTAGGGGTATGCGTCCCCCCAGAAAAAAAGCACTCAGTGTACTCAAAAAGAGCCAGTGTGGTGTAGTGGTTAAGAGTGGTAGTCGTAATCTGGTGAACCGGGTTCGCGTCTCCGCTCCTCCACATGCAGCTGCTGGGTGACCTTGGGCTAGTCACACTTCTCTGAAGTCTCTCAGCCCCACTCACCTCACAGAGTGTTTGTTGTGGGGGAGGAAGGGAAAGGAGAATGTTAGCCGCTTTGAGACTCCTTCGGGTAGTGATAAAGCGGGATATCAAATCCAAACTCTTCTTCTTCTTCTTCTTCTTCTTCTTCTTCTTCTTCTTCTTCTTCTTCTTCTTCTTTGTTGAATGCCATCCAATGAAAATTTAACAACACCATGACAATATCTCAGTGGTTTTGTGTCCAGAAGGTTCAATCTTGTAGCCTCCAGGTAGAACCGTGAAAGACCTCTGAAATCTTAGAGAACTGCTGCCAGTCAGTGTAGACCAGGGTCAGCAAACTTTTTCAGCAGGGGGCCATTCCACTGTCCCTCAGACCTTGCGGGGGGCCGGACAAATAATGCAGAGATGCATTTTAAATAAAAGGGCACATTCTACTCATGTAAAAACATGCTGATTCCCGGACCGTCCGCAGGCCGGATGAGAAGGCGATTGGGCCGGATCCATCCCCCGGGCCTTAGTTTGCCTACCCGTGGTGTAGACAATGCTGTGCTAGATGGGCTGTAGAGCCATCAGTAGACTAGCTAGAAACAGTGCGCTGGGGAGCATAGCTGTCAACCTTTCCCCCTTTTTTTGCGGCAAATTCTCTTATTATAGCGTTGGGAAACAGCAGAGAGGGTTGACAGCTATCCTGGGGAGCCAGGCATTTGTCCTCTTAAACAACCACCACCTGCCTGTGTTTAAAGTTTCTGTTTAAGTCTCATATTCAGACAAGGCGCATATGCAAATCTTGAATGCAGTCTCCACTCTGCCAGATTTATTTTGCCACAATATATGCCACCATGGCCCAATTAGTTCTTATGTCTGATGTATTCAGAATGCAAACTGGCGTGCTTAAAAAAGGAAGAAAAAAAGAATCAATTCCTGGGGAACCGATTGCAAAAAAACAATAACAAAACAAAAACAAAACCTACTACTGAAAGAGAGAGTGAGGCTGAGCTCTCATTTTCCGGCCTGAAAAGGAAGCCCTGCGCAAAACAACGATGCCGATTAGTTGTTTTTTTAAAAAAACACAAAGCATACTTAAGGAGACCCATAAAAAGAGTGCACAATACCGAAACCTCTAACCAAGATAAAAATACAGATTATCCCTTATGAATTCTTAAAGAGATCTCCAAAGTAATAAACTGCTGAGATGATCAGAAAGCGGAATTTCAAGCTTTGAATGTGCATCTGTAGAATAGTCGCTGGATGCAAGCCACTATCTATTTCGTGTGGGATATCGAGTCCCGAGATTAGTGTGCATTTTGTTTTTCAGTAAACCTTTTCCTTGGTCCATGGCTCCATAACAGTAGGAACACAGGGGGGACCAGGATGCAACAGAGAAAGGCTTCAGATCAGGCTTCTGCCAGAGGTGCTAGATTTCCATCTGCAGGGTAGGTTTTTCCATATATATATATATATTTTTAAAACTTCAGTTACATTAACAAAGACAAAAATAACCATGCATCTTAACTTACATTACATCAAGTTAATTTACTGGGTATTTAAAGAATGAGGTTGTTGCAATTCACATTGTTAGTGCTCCGTTTGTTAAATGACAACCAAGCCCTCCTTTCCAGCTTCCTGACAGTTTGTTCTTTAAAAAAAGAAAAGAAATTATTTATACCTTTCAGACTTATACATTTCACTGATTTTACAATCATTTTGACATTTTAAAACTTGACTTCCTTCCCCCTCTTTCTGCGGTTCCTTAAATTTATTTTTAATATCTTCTGCATATCCAAATTAACTTAATTTGCTCATTTATTCATCTTCTTTAAATATATACTCTTATGAAAATACACTCTTACAATAATCCTGCCAATGTTTTTATCTGTTTACAATTTATCTGTAAATATTCAATAAACCATTTCCATTCTTTTATAAAAAGTTTGTTATCTTGATTTCTTATTCTTCCGGTAAGTTTCGCCATTTCTGCATATTCCGTAAGTTATTGTATCCATTCTTCCTTTGCTGGGACTTCTGCTTCTTCCCATTTTTTGCCTGGGCAATTTGTCCTTTGGTTTCCATACAGAATGGTCTTTATACCAACAATCCAAGAAGTCTTCTTGTTTTCTTCCCTCTTCCTCTTTGGCAGATCCTTCCCACTGTTTCTTACAACACTGCTTTACGCACCAGCCATCTATTCCCCTTTCTCATGTACTGTTGGGAGTTGCTTCTTTTAGGGGCGATGAACCTGTGGACTCCCAGATGTTACTGAACTACATCCCTGACCATGGTCTATACTGGCTGAGACTGATGGGAGCAGGAGTCCAACACCTGCTCCATAGGTTTTTCAATATAAAAATCACCCACACCCACACACCAAAGTAAAACACTTCCAAACAAGGCCCCAGCTGAATGCTATGGTCTAAAACACAGTTGTCCTGCGTCATCTCTCTCCCCAAAGTGTGTAACATGCCATTTTTCCTCTGGTGTGTAGGTTCTCTAAGTAACCAACCCCCTTCCTTCCTTCCTTCCTTCCTTCCTTCCTTCCTTCCTTCCTTCCTTCCTTCCTTTCTCTCTCTCTCTCTCTCTTTTCTCATTCTTTCTCCCCTCTCTTCCTTCACTAAGGATACAAGAAGTCATTGTTTTCTGCTCTGCATCAGTTACATGCAGCGATGCTTCCATTCTGCTGATGTTCATCTCCCCCCCAACCCCCCCCCCACAAACAAATCATTATTTGCCTTGCTGTAAACTGTGGTGAAATTACATAACTTACCCAATTAATTGCATAAATTACATTGTCATGACCTTATTTCACCCCATGCAAAGGAAACACAATGCAAATGGGGGGGGGGGAATGTAATCCATTGCACATCATTTGCAGACTGAAAGCGCCGAGACCATATAACACCGTCCCTGAAAGACCTACATTGGCTCCCAGTACGTTTCCAGGTTCAATTCGAAGAAGAAGAAGAAGAAGAAGAAGAAGAAGAAGAAGAGAAGAAGAAGTTTGGATTTGATATCCTGCTTTATCACTACCCGAAGGAGTCTCAAAGTGGCTAACATTCTCCTTTCCCTTCCTCCCCCACAACAAACACTCTGTGAGGTGAGTGGGCTGAGAGACTTCAAAGAAGTGTGACTAGCCCAAGGTCACCCAGCAGCTGCATATGGAGAAGCGGAGACGCTAACCTGGTTCACCAGATTACAGATCTACCACTCTTAACCACTATGCCACACTGGCTCTCACACCAGAGTGTTGGTGCTGACGTTTAAAGCCCTAAACGGCCTTGGCCCAGTATACCTGAAGGAGCATCTCCACCTCCATCGTTCTATCCAGACACTGAGATCCAACGCCGAGGGCCTCCTGGCAGTTCCCTCACTGCGAGAAGCCAAGTTATGGGGAACCAGGCAGAGGGCCTTCTTGGTAGTGGTGCCCACCCTGTGGAACACCCTCCCATCAGATGTCAAAGAGATAAACAACTACCTGACGTTTAGAAGACATCTGAAGGCAGCCCAGATTAGGGAAGTTTTTAAGGACTGATGTTTTATTATTTTTAATCACTGTTGGAAGCCTCCCAGAGTGGCTGGGGAAACCCAGCCAGATGGGTGGGGTACAAATAATAAATTATTATTATTATTATTATTATTATTATTATTATTATTATTACCATGAATACTAATTGTCCTCGCTGGACATGATTCTGGACATTAGGCAAATAAGTGAACATCAGAAAATTTCTGACTTTTGCCATTTCCATTTTTGTCAGAATGCCCTGCCTGCCTTTACCTGCCCCTGGATTCAAGGACTGCTGTGCTCTTTCCAAAGATGCCCCTCTGTTCCCTGTACCATGATCTGATAAGCCTGCCCACTGAGTCTGCTTTTGTTATTGGCGCCAGGTATTATTTAGTTTATTTTATAATGAAACTTTTGTTGTGCTTTCCATACTCTTAATTGTTGATCTGTCAACATTATTGTGTACTGGCGTACTGAATTTTACTACGTAAATTGACTACTGTGCTGTTCTCCATTCACGTTGTCTTTTTTCTGTGAACTACAGTGGTACCTCGGTCATCGAACGCAATCCGTTCTGGAAGACCGTTCGGCTCCCGAAACGTTCGACAACTGAGGCGCAATGGGCGGTCGGCAAATTCCATTGAGAAAATGGAGAAACACGCCTCTGAAGCCATTCAACACCCCGAGGCGCGTTTGAAAATGGAGGCATTCACTTCCGGGTTTTCGGCGTTTGAAAACCGAAACGTTCGGCTTCCGAAGTGTTCGACAACTGAGGTACCACTGCGCTTTGAGAACAAAGTGTCTGTGGGAAAATGTGCTATATGACTAGTCTGACAGTGACTATGCACAATACTTTGACCATGTTCTCAATGCTCCCACCTACACTGTTGAAATGCCTTGCCTAAATTGGTGGTGAAAGTAGGAGAGAATATTGGCTCTGCACTCTCTCTCTCTGTGTATATGTTTGTGTGTGTGTGTGTGTGTGTGTTACATTTTTTTTTTTTTGCGAACACATCTGAATTGATTTGTTCTAATTTTCCCTAATGCACCAGTCTGGTTTTTCATGATCTTCTGAGCTGTCTTCAGCAGGAATGAAAGTTGCCTTCCCAGCCTCCTTTTGCTGTTATCCTAGCATCCCATGTGGAACAACTGGTCAGGGTGGATACACCAAGAAGGTATTTGATTCCACACTTCTTCTTCTTTTTATTTGAAATCTGGTATAGTTACCCTTCCATATGACCTTAATAGCATTGAAAGGAGGAAATTTATGGGAGAGATCTGAGGAATTTGCCAACAGTTTTATTGCTATGTGAGTAAAGGATGTAAATCTGCTTCCAAATCAAATCCATCCACACCTTTAAGGAGGCACTAAATGGATTCAGTCAGCCTTGACAAATTAGTCTATCTGAAACAGTGCAAATCACATAATTCAGGATTAGCACATTTTACTGGAAATTGCACAAGCCCAAATTGTTGGTAATTTCACATGCATAATTTACAAGGCCAATGATTTAATTCTATGGACAGGGAGAGATTAAAACTAAATTTGTCCTTTCCTCTGCTAATGAAATAGGGCTTGCAGGAGTAATAAAAAAGAAAGTTTGGTCAGCGTCGTATTATAGCTCATTTTTGTAAATTAAATACACTTTGTCTTTTAAACTGTGCACGGAAGTGGTAGCGACTTGAAGATGGGAGAGACCGTTTCTGTGGCCATGAATTTGCAAGCTTAAATGATCCTTGTGGAATCCCCCCAACTCACCCATTTCAATGCAACAGCCTCCCCATCTTAAATACTCTCTATCTATGCTGTATTACTAGAAGGTGTATGACCAAAGGACTTGGTCAGCTAGTTTAAAGCAATGTATGAAATTCAGTTTCCTTGGAGGGAACAGCAGAGGCCACAACTAGCAGGACTACCTGGTCAGGGTCTCTAGGCTAGGGTGGGGAACATTTTTCAGCACACAGATCACATTCTTATGTACTTTTATGTTGTGAAGCACCCTGAGATCTTTGCAGTGCTATTTTTCTAGAAAAAGAGGTGCTGGAACTCACCATTAATGCCTCCCTTGTTCTCTTAATAATGATGCCCACCTGAGAGATGCTGGAAATTAGTTTTGGTGAGCTCCAGTTGAAAAAAGGTGCCAGGCAAACCCCCCTGGGGAGACCTTTCCAGAAATGGGGAGCCACTGCAGAGAAGGCCACCCTTCGAACCTCTTGAGGAGGGGGCACACAAAGAAGGCCCTTAGAAGGTGATCTCAGGGTCCAGATAGGTTCATATGGGAGGAGGAGGTCCTTGAGGTATTGCAGTCCTCAGCCGTTTAAGACTTTATAGGTCAAAACCAGCATTTTGAATTAAGCCCTGAAACTAAACCCTAAGATGCACAGCAGAACTTCCTTCTGCATATACATGCATCAGGTTGCATTGTTAATCACCGTAGTGCCTAGGATTTAAGACTTAATGTGTTATATATACAGTACAGTGCTTCGTTCCTCTCCTATTATGCCCTTCCATCACTCTGCATAGTTCACACACTGCCATAAAAATATTTATATTTAGTTGCAGATTGGCATGTTCTTTTGTGAATTCATATCTTCAGAATGAGAAAGGAGAGCACTTGGATGTGCATTATCCTATTACAGGCCAATCTGAAATGTTGTTGTAATACTTGGGCATAATCCAGCTCAGTCACACTGACTTCAGCAGGTCTACAGCTGGCGAAATCGAAGTGTTCAGCTTTGTGGATGAAGCTGTTAATTGGCTACAGCATTTTACAAACAAACAAACAAACAAAAAACACCCCACCACCCACTCCTCTCCAGCAAGATTGCGTTGCCATGTCTGAAGGCAGAATTTGTTCTTCTGGATATGGTTGCTGACAGCCATTGCCCATGAAGGTGAAATTCAGTTAGCTACAGCTGCTAAAATAACAGAGTACAGCCTGTCAGATGCAGTCCAATTTGCTGGATACATTTTGTTGGAGACACTAGGGAAATATTGCATTCCCCAGTTCAGCAAGTTTCATCTACAGTCTATATTTCTCCTTTAAAGAGGCTGCTAAGATGGTGAAGGAGAGAGAGAGAGAGGGAAGGTTGAGCTTTTTTTCCTGGAGAAACTAAGTATTTCCCCTAGCAACTGCTGTTGAGTCTGGCTAAATATATTAAAAAATAACAATAATCTAGGAAATGGATGAAGTGAGCAGAGAAACAAATTCCCAAGCACATTTTTTAATTTAAAACTGCTTACCAAAAATACAAATTCTAGTTCAGCTTTGCTTCCCTCCTCACACTTTCCAGTAGTGAACTCAGGTGGTGCGTGCCAATAGGACTGTGGCCAAACTAGGGTGACTGAGAAGTATCAGCTTGCTTAGGTTTAAAAAGCTGCAAAGCAACTTTTAAAAAGCCATAGGAGCCCCCCCCCCCCAGACAAAGGTAAAGGTAAATAATCCCTGTAGAGATAAATACAGTTGAATTCAACTATGGGGTGCAACACTCATCTCGCTTTCAGGCTGCGGGAGCTGATGTTTGTCCACAGACAGCTTTCCGTGTCATGTGGCCAGCATGACTAAACCACTTCTGGCACAATGGAGCACTGTGACGGAAACCAGAGCGCACGGAAACACCATTTACCTTCCTGCCGCAAAGGTACCTATTTATCTACTTGCACTGGTGTGCTTTGGAACTGCTAGGTTGGCAGGAGCTGGGACAGAGCAATGGGAGATCACTCCATTGTGGGGATTTGAACCGCCGACCTCCTGATCAGCAAGCCCAAGTGGTTCAGTGGTTTAGACCACAGCGCCACCCGTTAAGAAAACCACTCCATGAGGACTAAGAATTCTACTAGCTATGGAATGCGAAGTGACAGAAAACAAATACGGAGTTTGCAGTGACAGGTGATAGAGAATGTCAAACCAGGAGGGAATGACTGGCTCCAACCTGAACTGGATCACCTCTTTTAGGAGGCAGACACATTGCAACATTTTGTTTTAGGTCCCAAATACATTTTCAATTATACATCTTTATGAAGGGTGTTTTCCCGCCTTTAAATTATGTGGTACAAAACTACTGCTACAGGTATTATTATTTGTACCCTGCCTATCTGACTCGGTTGCCCCAGCCGCTCTGGGTGTCTTCCAGCATATATGGAAACATAATAAAACATCAAACATTGAAAACTTCCCTATACAGGGCTGCCTTCAGATGTCTTCTAAACGTCAGATAGTTGTTTATCTTCTTGACATCTGATTAGAAGGCGTTCCACAGGGTGGGTGCCACTACCGAGAAGGCCCTCTACCTGGTTCTCTGTAACCTCACTTCTTGCAGTGAGGGAACTGCCAGAAGGCCCTCGGAGCTGGACCTCAGTGTCCGGGCTGAACGATGGGGGTGGAGACGCTCCTTCAGGTATACTGGGCCGAGGCTGTTTAGGGCTTTAAAGGTCAGCACCAACACTTTGAATTGTGTTCAAAAATGTACTGGGAGCCAATGTAGGTCTTTGAATTTGGCATGTTGCTAGTGTGCTCCGTTGTTTTTAAAAACCCATTGTTAAGATTTAAGATTTTAGTATTATAGAAGCACCTATCAAAGCTGAGGTTGTAACGTGAGATTCAAAGAGGCACGAAGATGCTTCTGGGGTTTGCTTGGAAGCAGGAGCTGGACTACAGAGACCCAGACTTGGGCCCTGAAGTCTGGAAGTAACAGCGCCACTGTGTGAGTGGGAGAGAAAAATAATTCAAATTCATATTCCGAAAGCTATGAAATGTCAGCTTAACCTCTTATCCGAGTGTGCACTACCTTCTTATAAAGAAAGAGGTCTGATGAGAATGAACACTTTATTAATGATGGAATCAAAGCTGGGTTTAGTTTTCTGTGGATAATTTTTGGCTTGTAGAAGGGAGAACTTGTAGAGGGGATGTGGGTTTGGAGGGGCAAAACATCCTCTCAGCTCACTGGATTGGGCAGATCTTATCCAACTGATTTATCTCTTTCCTGGTGGCTGTGGTTAGCACAGCAATGCCCCCACACGCTCAGGGGACGGGCTAATATTTGGCCACCTCTCCAGCTCAAAAGGATGCCTAGGGTCATGTGCGTGAGTGTCATATATCACCCGATTGGAACCAGGCAATCCCCAAGCTCATTGTCACCATGCCAGTAATATTTAGGTTCAGCTTTCTGAACTTCCAGCCAAACATCTGCTCACCCATCTCTAACACAAGGAATATTTGAGGAGCAGGCTATCAGTGGGTACCAACCATGATGGGTATTCATGGTTTGAGGCAGTAATGCTACTGAATACCAGTTGCTAGAAACTACGGGGGGGGGGGGAGAGAATGCTCCAGTGGTTGGATCCTGCTTGTGGGCTTCTCATAGGCATCTGGTTGGCCACTATGAAAACAGTGTACCGGACTAGATGGGCCATTGGCCTGTTCAGGCAGGGACACCCCATGTTTCTTTTGGGGTGTTTTGAACTGCTTGGGATTCCTGATGACTGAGTGTTGGGAAATTTGGAGGTAGGAGTGTAGCTCAGTTTCTTATGCATTCCACCCCATCAGCCCAGAATCCTGCCTTCAGATTTTCACTGAAGAATGATAGGGTAGCACATAGCAGTGTGGTGTTTTTTTTGGGGGGGGGGAAGGGGGTGTAGGAGGAGATGCAAAATTTGTATTTATTAAGGCCAAGGTGCCCCTGAAATTGCAATCTGTTGTTTTCTCGGAAGCTTTGCACCTGGGGGAATACAGTTTTCAAGCCTCCTCACAAAGGGCACGTGGCAGAATGTTTGAAATATTCTTGAGGACTATATAAAGTAGCACATGCAAAATAAAAATTAGAGGGAAGACCACTGAGATATTAAGGGGAAGCCCCGTACAGCAGGAGCTCTGTATCATAACAGAAGTGAGGGGAAGGGATGTTTACTGTATTCCACTGATTAAAGTGAACAGTAACATATTGCAGATGTACTGGAATAATTATACCATTTCATCAGTTAGTGATTTCTAATTTAAAGAAATTCTATGATTCTATGCAGTGCACATGTGAGATAGAAATGAGCTGTTATTTGGACAATTTTCTCATAGGACACCAACACATGCATCACTGAAATGGTTCCTGGTCAAGAAATTGTTAAGCAGCTGCTGCCAGAGAATCTTATTACTTAGTTGTCAAGTGTCAGAGGATCCAACCCCCTTGGTATGGATAAGACAAGGAAAGTTACCTTATCAATGCTTTTTATTCCATATTCACAGAGAGAGGCTTAGAAATGCAGCCTCTTTGAGTAATGGTGTTGCCCCGAGTGAGTCTCCACCCCCTGTCTCTCTCCATTTATGCATCATCACTACGGGTGCTGAGTTGTGCCCTCTGCCTCTGAGCTCTCTGGTCTCCTACTTTCAATGCCCGCCGGGAGAGAGGGGGTGGTCTTGAATGCCTTCTAAAGACACTGTGTCCATCAGTTGTCCCCCCTCTGGTGCTTCTTTCTCCTCCTCTCCCATTATTTCCCAGCTTTCCCCCTCATCTGCCTCTGAACTGTGAACTCCCTCAAACCCTTGTTATAATTCTGGACTGTTTTCTCCTCCTCCTCCTCTGGAAGGGTCAGGCTGGGGAGGCGGTCTCTGCCATTCCTCCTCTGCCCAATCCCTGACATTAGTACCTGTTGCACAATTCCTCCATAGCAATTAACCAAATAAAGAAGAGAAAGTGTTGTGGGGCAATCCAGACATTGCAATGCACATGTAGGAGAAGGTTGCTGCAGGATGGCCTATAGCTGTACTATTCACATTTCCCTTTCAGGGACAAAGGTGAGGAGACTGCAGCTAGATGTATGGTGGCATGTGTTTAATTCTATGCCCAACATGCTGTGGCAGTCTCTCTCTCTCTCTCTCTCTCTCTCTCTTCTCTCTCTCTTCTCTCTCTCTCTCTCTCTGTGTGTGTGTGTGTTTGGTGCAAAGCAGGGCACCCTGCTCTATACACACAAGCTACCACATGAGTTAATTCAGTGGGTAGCCTTCTAAGCCTCAAAATAATTCTAAATTAAAAGTTGAAATTATCAAAGAAAGCTGTGGGTTAATGCAAACATGCAGAAATTGCAAGTATTCCCTGTTGTGCTACAGGGAGCCCTGATGGCAAGGTTACCCAATCTGGACGCATCAGCTTTCTTCTGATTTCTATTTGATGCATGATGCGTGGTACAACTTGCACAAGTGCTTCATGACATTGCTTTCAAAAGATGGTCACAAATAAAGAAAAAAACCCTCCAAAGACTCATAAAACCTGTCAAGCTCACAATGATGAAAATGTATCTAATGCAGAAATGGAATATTTCTTGTACTCCTCCCTTTAAAAAAAACAACAACTACCACCACAACAAAAATGCTGCTAGACATAATTATAAAATGACATACAATGATGATCCTGCGATGGCAGATAGACCTTGAGGTGCCCAGATGTCTAGCCACTCATATATTATGTTGCTGGAATGGAGTCTAAGTGATCTACACTCAGTCTTCTGCCCATCCACCAAGGTCAAATGCAGATTGCCATGCAAACTGTAAAAAAAGTCTCAGCACTGCATTTATTAATGCAACTAACAAAAGGCTTGTTATTTTGACAGCTGGGGAAGGTGCAGTGCACAGCAAGGTCCCTGTCAGTTAGGGCTAAGCTACACAACACTGGACTGTGTAGCAAAAAAAAGCTTTTCATTTACGTATAAAATTGAATAGCAACCATTCACCAAAGTAAAAAGGACACTGCTCCTGGTTTTCATGATCCACAGTGATCTCTCTCAGGAGGAAGATGCAATGGCCCAAACAATATGATGAGAGGCATGACCAGAACTGTCTCAGCCTCCTTTGTGGTGGAGTGAGATCAGGACCTTGGACAGGAACTAAAGTACAAAGGCAAAGGGGTTCAGGACCATGGACAGCAACCCACCGTGCTCCTGCTTTCCCAAGTTCTGAGTTAGATTTTCAGCCCCCAACTCTAGCTCTCTACAAAGTCCAGGCACTGGTCCAAGACTTGCATGGTCTCTCCTGATTCAGATGCTACAAAGAAATAGAGAAGGGTTCCATCAATGTACTAATGACACCTCTCTGAATGACCACTCCCAACAGCTTCATGTAGATGCTAAATAGTATTAGGGACAAAATGGTGTCCCCAAGACCATGCTGCACCTTACAGCACAATGACCAGGGAGCCAAAATATAATCACCAAATGCTAATACCAGAAACTGATCCCAGAGATTGGACCAGAACCACTGTAAAGCTGTGCCTCCAATAGTCACCTCACTGTTTGTTGAGGAGGATACCATGGTTAGTGGTATAAAAAAACCCCACAGAGAAATCAAGAAAGAACAACAACAACAACAACAACAACAACAACAACAACAACGCCCTTCCCAAATAAGGATAATCCATCAGGGCAGCCAACTCAGGGCAAGGCCAATGCAGTCCCATAACCAGGCTTGAACCTGGACCAAAATGGGACATGATTGTTCATCCAAGAGTGCTTGTAACTGTCTCACCACAATCTTCTCCACCACCTCCCCCCAAAAAAGGGTTTATTTGTGATTGGATGTCACAATTCAATGGGTCCAGGGTAGGCTTATATATATATACATAGAAGTGGTTGAATGACTGCATCTTTGAAGATGGCCAGGACAAATCCCTCCCGCAAGGATGTGCCTTCCCAACCTAGAATCATAGAATTGGAAGAGACCACAAGGGCCATCCAGTCCAACCCCCTGCCAAGCAGGAAACACCATCAAAGCATTCCTGACAGATGGCTGTCAAGCCTCTGCTTAAAGACCTCCAAAGAAGGAGACTCCACTACACTCCTTGGCAGCAAATTCCACTTTCCCGCTGTTGCCAATATATTTGTATCTGTAGTCTTCAGGAATGCACACTTTTGCTACTCTGTGGATCTGTATATTCCCGAGTAGCCGTGCTTCTAGTAGTCTGACCTGAGGCTTTCAAAGAGAGCCAGGTAGCAAATAAACATAAAATATGCCCCATCCAAAATACAGGTCTCTAACGGCAAGACATTATTAGCCTTCAGGCTTAATGCGTACTTGGCCTCTCTTTACTGCCAGGCAATAACATTATACATTCCTAATAAGAATCCCAATGTGTGAATCCTCACCTCCACCCCCACCCCAAACTGCTGGTGGTACTTGAAGAAATCATAAAACACTGGAGCAAAACAATAAAGTGGGTTATAGTGGGATCAACATCAAGCTACCTTAGCAACAGCCAAGTTCAGAAAACTTGCTTTTCCCCTTTCTTTAGGTTATGAAACATTGGCTTGGTAATGCTGGACATGCATATTTGATACTTTAGCTTCAGGTTTTGTTCTCAGGCTCTCCAAAGCTAAATTACCTGGGCTAAGGAGAATAAGATGGCAAATTGGCCTTTCTCCTGAAGCAGAGTTTGTTAGCGGCAAAGCTACCCTATGTTACCACCTGTATAGCTAGTTCTGTATAGAGAAACTGGGGCCCTCATATAAAAGACAGCTGCATCGATCTTAACTTCCACTCCACGCTAGAGGAAAGGAGAGAGGAAGAGGCAATTTTTTTTTCGCTGTCTATCCCTGTACTCCCCATGCCCTTAAAAAAAATCAGCTTCATACACAACAGAGTTGGGGGACTTTCTGGAGTAGAATAGAAGGTGATGCTGGACACTACAGGGGGAAGGGTTTGGAAAGCAGGTGGTGCTGTGCTCTAAACCGCTGAGCCTCTTGGGCTTACCGATCAGAAAGTTGGCGGTTCAAATCCCCGCAACGGGGTGAGCTCCTGTTGCTCTGTCCCAGCTCCTGCCAACCTAGCAGTTTGAAAGCATACCAGTGCAAGTAGATAAACAGGTACCACTGCAGCAGGAAGGTAAACAGTGTTTCTGTGTGCTTTGGTTTCCGTTGTGCCAGAAGCGGTTTAGTCATGCTAGCTACATGACCTGGAAAGCTGTCTGTGGACAAACGCCGGATCCTTTGACCGGAAAGCAAAATGAGCGCTGCACCCCATAGTCATGTGTATGTATATATATATATATATATATATATATATATATATTATTAACTTTTTCAAAACATCAACAAAATACATACAACAAACAAATACAAATACAACTATTACAAACAAACTATAAAAATAAAAATAAAAACTATTACAAACAAACTACAAAAATGAAAAACAAAAAATCATTCATTAAAAACTGATTCTTTCCTTAACATTGTAAATTAACTTCCTCACGTCTGCCCTTCCTGCGTTCATTGTCATTCATCTTTAGTAATTTCTTTACATTGTACAAACCTTATTTTTCAAAAGATCCTATCCATTTCTTTAACTATAATCTTAATTCATTATTTCCCATTTCTTTAACACTTAACATAATTCTAAATCTGCAGTCTAACTTTTCTTCCAAGTTCCTTCTAAATTTCAATCTTACTATACTTTTTAAAATACAATTTAAATTTCTTCCATTCTTCTCCCACCGCGTCGTCCCTCTGGTCACGGAGCTTCCCGGTCATCTCAGCAAGTTCCATATAGTCCATCATTTTCATCTCCCATAGTCACCTTTGACTGGACTTAACCATCCAGGGATCTTTTACCTTTAAAAAAAACAACAACCCCTTTTTATATTGGTCCTCCTGGCCTGCCATACTAGGAAGTCCTTTGAGTTAGATTTCAGGTGCTTTCATTTTTCACTTTTGTACTGCCAACAGTGGTCTGCCTCTGGGCCTTTTCTCTGCAAGCCTCTGAGTGATTATGCACCATTTTTTACAACCACCTCTTTAGGAATACATCCTAGTGGTGATAAGGGTCAGAGACCAACACATGTGTGCAGATCACAGCAGGTTATTAAGTTGTGCTGCTGCTAGAAGGCCTTAGACTGAGTCCAAAGTGCCTGCTCTACAGATCGCGGTGTAACACAGCACACTTCTTCCCTAAAACTGTAATGCCATTTTCTGCCAAGTAAAGCCCCAGTCTGGCTGCATGACTTTCCCACATGCTGGGGGCAAACTCAGCAAACTAGGCAATATGAACCCTTCCATGAACTAAAGCACAGAAAAGCTAAAGCACAGAATGAACTCAGGCTTGCTAGAGAGGTTAAAAGCAATAAAAAGGGCTTTTATGGGTATGTCCGTAGCAAAAGGAAGAACAATGAAACAGTGGGGTCACTTAGAGGAGAAGATGGTGAAATGCGAACAGGAGACAGAGAAAGGGCAGAACTCCTCAATGCCTTCTTTGCCTCAGTCTTCTCAAAAAAAGAAAACAATGCCCAACCTGAAGAATATGGGGCAGATGATTCAGCAGGGGAAACACAGCCCAGAATAAGTAAGGAGGTAATACAAGAATACTTGGCTAGTTTAGATGTATTCAAGTCTCCAGGGCCAGATGAACTACATCCAAGAGTATTAAAAGAACTAGCAGAGGTGATTTCAGAACCACTGGCAGTAATCTTTGAGAATTCCTGGAGAACTGGGGAAGTACCGGCAGACTGGAGGAGGGCAAATGTTGTCCCTATTTTCAAAAAGGGGGAAAGAGAAGACCCAAACAATTACCGCCCAGTCAGCCTGACATCAATACCAGGAAAGATTCTAGAGCAGATCATTAAGCAAACGGTCTGTGAGCACCTAGAAAGGAACGCTGTGATCACTAAAAGTCAGCATGGGTTTCTGAAAAATAAGTCATGTCAGACCAATCTGATCTCATTTTTTGACAGAATTACAAGCCTGGTAGATGAAGGGAATGCTGTGGATGTAGCCTATCTTGATTTCAGCAAGGCCTTTGACAAGGTGCCCCATGATATTCTCGTAAAGAAGCTGGTAAAATGCGGACTAGACAATGCTACCATTCAGTGGATTTGTAACTGGCTGACTGACCGAACCCAAAGGGTACTCATTAATGGCTCCTCTTCATCCTGGAGAGAAGTGACTAGTGGGGTGCCACAGGGTTCTGTCTTGGGCCCAGTCTTATTCAACATCTTCATCAATGACTTGGATGATGGGCTTGAGGGCATCCTGATCAAGTTTGCAGATGACACCAAATTAGGAGGGGTGGCTAATACCCCAGAGGACAGGATCACACTTCAAAATGACCTTAACAGATTAGAGAACTGGGCCAAAGCAAACAAGATGAATTTTAACAGGGAGAAATGTAAAGTACTACACTTGGGCAAAAAAAATGAAAGGCACAAATACAGGATGGGTGACACCTGGCTTGAGAGCAGTACATGTGAAAAGGATCTAGGAGTCTTGGTAGACCATAAACTTGACATGAGTCAACAGTGTGATGCAGCAGCTAAAAAAGCCAATGCAATTCTGGGCTGCATCAATAGGAGTATAGCATCTAGATCAAGGGAAGTAATAGTACCACTATATTCTGCTCTGGTCAGACCTCACCTGGAATACTGTGTCCAGTTCTGGGCACCACAGTTCAAGAAGGATACTGACAAGCTGGAACGTGTCCAGAGGAGGGCAACCAAAATGGTCAAAGGCCTGGAAACGATGCCTTATGAGGAACGGCTTAGGGAGCTGGGTATGTTTAGCCTGGAGAAGAGAAGGTTAAGGGGTGATATGATAGCCATGTTCAAATATATAAAAGGATGTCATATAGAGGAGGGAGAAAGGTTGTTTTCTGCTGCTCCAGAGAAGCGGACACGGGGCAATGGATTCAAACTACAAGAAAGAAGATTCCACCTAAACATTAGGAAGAACTTCCTGACAGTAAGAGCTGTTCGACAGTGGAATTTGCTGCCAAGGAGTGTGGTGGAGTCTCCTTCTTTGGAGGTCTTTAAGCAGAGGCTTGACAGCCATCTGTCAGGAATGCTTTGATGGTGTTTCCTGCTTGGCAGGGGGTTGGACTGGATGGCCCTTGTGGTCTCTTCCAACTCTATGATTCGATGATTCGATGATTCGAACTCTGCCCCAACTGAAGGAGGGTGGTCACATAAGAACGGGCATTTTCATTGGTGGGTCTCTCAACTGTGGAATACTTCCCCCAGGGTAAAGTGACTTTGAGGAAGAACAGCTCTTTGGGAAGTCTGGCTGATGCAGAGGCGGAGCTAACTGCTCTGGCAGCCAGAGCAGTGTGCACCCAGGGGGCGGGGCTAGCCCCCGCGGGGGTAGGGCAAGCATCCCAGGGGGTGGGGTGAGCATCCCAGGGGTGCGCAGCCACCTGCCCCAAGCCTCCTGGGGGGTGCGCAGCTGCCCGTCACAAGCCTCCCAGGGGGTGTGCGTGCGGTGATGTCACCCCCCTCAGGGATAGCATCTGGAGTGGGTCACACCCACCGCCCCCACCTTTCTCTGCCTCTGGGCTGGTGTCCTCCATATGAGATGTTCATTTAACTTCCTGTGGTGGACTGTGGTCTAGTTCTTTCCACTATAATCTGACCTTGTTCGCATGTAACACTAAACCAAACCATGGTTCAGAATGGACAAGCAAACATGCAAGCTCCTGGAATGGAGATCATGGTTGTTTTGCCTCCTGCTGTGGCAGTTCTGCTACTGAACTAAACTACAATTTGCCTTAGTGTGTCATCCAAACTCAGGGCTGTGGTTTATCTCTCACTAGCAAACCATGAGCTGCAAACTATAGGACAAAACTGGGTTAAAGCTCGTGATTTTTCTGGAGATAGCTAAGCCAAACGTCCAGATTCAGATTACACATTACATCAAATTTGTGGTTTAATGCAATGTGGATGCAGAAGAGGGGCAGTGACCTATTCTCTGCTCATTCATAGTAAGTCATGGTTTGGCTTAGTATTGCGTGTGAACTGGACCTCTGGGCCTGAAGCTGATTATAATCAGTGCATTCTGAGAGTCTTATCTACTTGTGTTGACTTCCATATATTTAGACCAGAGGGATTTTGAGCCGGCATCTCTCCTCCCACCCTCGTCGGGGGCTCTTCCCTGAAGCAAATACATGTTGCTACATTAAAAAAAACAACCTGTCTCATAATGCTGTTTCTCTGGTGCTGTGGGAGATGGAGGGCAAGAGATGCTTGTTTTTGAGGTTAAAGATCTTCCATGAGAGCTCTAGAGTGAGAGTGAAAAACCTTCGGAGAAAAATGAGTATCCCCAACCCTCAGCTAATACATTTGTAAAAATTGACAAGTACTGGATGTGCTGCAAGGCACAATAAATATCCTTCCAGTTCACTGCCAAATGATGCTGCAGGATAGTAAATAACTAAGTCATATCAGCACACCGCCTATTCTGTCTCCCCTTTATGGATGGAAATTGAGCTGGAGATTGTCGATTTGCTCCACCTGGGGACAGAGTTTTAAATGCTGACACTTTCAAATTCCCCTTGTCCCCGCATCAGATATCAGCAACGGCAAAGCGCACCCAAACTGGCAACTGGATGGATGTATTAAAACTGGGTGAAAGAACCATATGAAACACCTCACACAACACAGCAGGCACACTAGTGACTGATTGAGTATACAGTGGTACCTCAGGTTACAGACGCTTGAGGTTACAGACTCCGCTAACCCAGAAATAACTCTTCAGGTTAAGAACTTTGCTTCAGGATAAGAACAGAAATTGTGCTCTGGTGGCACAGCGGCAGCGGGAGGCCCCATTAGCTAAAGTGGTGCTTCAGGTTAAGAACAGTTTCAGGTTAAGAACGGACCTCCAGAACGAATTAAGTTCTTAACCCGAGGTGCCGCTGTACTGTGATTGTTAAAATGGGAATGGGAAGTGTGTGTGCCCAAAGATATTGTGGTCTCATGCAACCAGTGACTATGATCGATTCTCTTTAATCCCGTGAGTTTAACTCAACATTGTGCTCTTGAAATTGTTCTGCCTCTGCAAGCAGCTTGCATGTCTGTGGCTCCTGGCTGGTTACCCAGGAAAGTACAAAGACAAGGAAAAGTTTCTTACCATCCTTTTTTATTTCAGTCTTTACAGAGAGAGGCTATAGAACCCAGCCTCTTGGATAATGGCATTGTCCTGAGTGAATCTCCACCCCCCGTCTCTCCCACTTCCTCATTTGTCACTTCTACGGGTGCTGCTACATGCCCTCTGTCTTTGAGCTCTTTGCTCTCCTACTTTTAAGGCTCGTCAGGTTCTGAGAGATGGAGACAACATGTCAGCTGGCCGTTGTTCTGGCTCTCCCATGATTCCCCAGCTTCCCCCCTCATCTGCCTCTGAGCTGCGACCTCCCGCAAACTCCTGTTGTAAATCTATACTGTCTTCCTCTTTCTCCTCCCTGGGGTGGTGGTCTCCACCATTCCTCCTCTGCCCAGTCCCTGACATTGTGAGACAGAATGATTCCTCCTATTGCATGAGAGCCAGTGTGGTGTAGTGGTTAAGAGTGGTAGATTTGTAATCTGGGGAACCGGGTTCGCGTCTCCACTCCTCCACATGCAGCTGCTGGGTGACCTTGGGCTAGTCACACTTCTTTGAAGTCTCTCAGCCCCACTCACCTCACAGAGTGTTTGTTGTGGGGGAGGAAGGGAAAGGAGAATGTTAGCCGCTTTGAGACTCCTTTGGGTAGTGATAAAGCAGGATATCAAATCCAAACTCTTCTTCTTCTTCTTCTTCTTCTTCTTCTTCTTCTTCTTCTTCTTCTTCTTCTTCTTCTTTTCCAGGGGTTCTCTTGATACACACACCCCAAGCCAATTTTTTGGGTGGATGCAGGAAAGCCCCATGGTGCAAGTGGATGTTTTTGTGCAGGGCTTCTGCTGACATGGTTGGATATGTGGATTCCATCACAGGTGCTTATGGATGCATGACTCTTCTTTGCCCCCTTGTGCATTTCAATCCCTTCGTTGGCCAATCACCCTTCAGATGATGCTGGATTCCAAATCCCACCAGCCCCAACTAGCATGGCTAATGGTTCAAGGATGATGTGAGTTGTAGATAGGCAACAAACTGGAGGTCCGCTGGCATCATATCCCTGCTGTGTGTTATAGGGAGAAATACTGCTAGGAAACACTGAAAGCCTGGGGAGTTTATGGTGGCATAGACCAAGCACAGTTTTAGGTTGATGCATAAAGAGCATCTACAATATGATGTCCTCGCTTCCAAGAAAATAAAGTTCTGAGGTGAAAACGCTTTAGACTAGCTGAGTTGAAAGCTAAGGCGCTACTCAAACTAGGAAGAAAAATAATAAAAAACTGAATAAGAGGACAGAGGAACTTCACACCCCCAAAGCAACAATTGCTTACTAGTCACAATGGCCATACCCTACCACCAGTGTCCTTGACTACTAGTCGCTGGGACTCACAAGTGGGAGGACTGCAGTTGCACTCAGGTTCTGCTTGTGGGGTTCCCATTGCCATCTGGTTGGCCTTCTCCAAGGAGGCTCTTCTTATTTCCTTGCGGAATTTAAATGGGTGATGGAAAGAGGAGGAAAAGGAGTGGGCAGTATGTTGGAGCATAATTGTTGTGACTTCTAAAGAAAATTAATCAGCTAGCAAGCTGACAGCTGTTCTGCTGCCTTCATTTACATCTCATTTGTAGTGTTTACCTAATATTTGAAGTGCACTTCCAGGATAATTAACCAGGAGTCTGCATTTTAATTTTAGAAAGGGGGGGAGTAACACAGGGGAGTGTGTGCGTATGTTGTGTCTGTCTATCTATCTATCTATCTATCTATCTATCTATCTATCTATCTATCATCTCATCATCATCTATCATCATCTATCTATCATCTATCTATCTATCTATCTATCTATCTATCTATCTATCTATCTATCTATCTATATCTATCTATCTATCATCTATCTATCTATCATCTCTCTCTATCTCTCTCTCTCTCTCTCTCTCTCTCTCTATCTATCTATCTATCTATCTATCTATCTATCTATATCTATCTATCTATCTATCTATCTATCTATCTATCTATCTATCATCTATCTATCTATCATCATCATCATCTATAATCATCTCTCTCTCTCTCTCTCTCTCTCTCTCTCATCTATCTGTCTATATCTATCTGTCTGTCTGTCTGTCTGTCTGTCTGTATAATCTATCTATCTATCTATCTATCTATCTATCTATCTATCCATCCATCCATCCATCTATCGTATCCAACTAAGTCAAACTCAACAGTAGGGTAGTGTTCTTCAACCTTAGGTCCCCAGATGTTGCTGGACGGCAACTCCCATTATCGCTACCCATTTACTCAGCTGACTGGGGATGATGGGATCTGTAGTGCCAGCAACATCTAGGAACCCCAAACTGAAGAACACTGGAGTCCATTGGAAGCAATCAACTTAATTTAATCAAACCTCTTGATTTCAATGGGTCTTCTTTGAGTATGTCACAGTTAAATATTACAAATGTTAGGGCCTATATGAGAGGCAGGTCAGAGTAGCTTTTCTTATGGTGGGAGACTGAGGAAGGGGAAGCTCTCCCAGGTGGAAGGAAAGAGGATTCAGCTTTCTGTATGTGTGGAATTAAGATATAATGGTGACCAAATACATAGATATATTTATACTTTTGTGTTTTATGAGGATCATATGAGGATTATTATTAATGTATCTTACTTAATTTATCTCTTTTCTTTTTTCTGTTTGATATATTGTTTTTTATTATTCTCTTTAGTTTAGTTTGATTTTTATGGTATATTAGGTTGAAAACCTTTAATAAAATTGATGTGTTTTTTTTTTAAAAAATGAACATATATGAATGGGATCATGCTATTTGTTAATTTCTGTCCCACTTTCCTGCAAGAGTGTATTATACAGCACACAACTGTTTGAAAAGATACTGAACTTAGTGCAAAAAATTCAGCAATAGGAAATAGAAAAATACCGAAAAACCGTTAAAACTGTAGCATA
Source organism: Lacerta viridis (assembly GCA_900245905.1). NCBI lineage: Eukaryota > Metazoa > Chordata > Lepidosauria > Squamata > Lacertidae > Lacerta > Lacerta viridis. Next base: position 145,232 of record OFHU01003661.1, on the reverse strand, counting down.
TGCCAATTCTCATGGATCACATATTCTGTAGAGGTGTTTTAGGAGAAACTCAGCAGCACCTTAAGGTGATGCAGACCTTCCCAAGAAATGTTGCCTGCCCTACTGACATTCTTTTGGAACCTTTAAAAACCTCCTCTATCTTTTTTCCTGTTTTGCTTTGGTTATAGCAGTTGTATTATGCCTGACTGCATATTAAATGGCACACTTTACAGTTGAATCAGTTGGGCTCTTTGAGGAATGTGTATTGCAATCCTAAAATACATTAAGCGGTATTCATTCAAGGAGTTGTGCTAACATAACAACTTTTAGCTGCACCGTGTAACTTCGATGTTTGCCCCTTGCTCACCCTCTACATCTCCTCTGTGAGTTCCCACAACCCTCTGGGGTAGATTTAGGGGTGCATAGTGGGCACATGTGCAAAGGAGAGGCTGGGTAAATTGCATAGTGCAGCTAAAAGTTGTTGTGCTAGCACAACTCCATAGTTGAATACCATCCATTGTTTCCTTGACAACAGGTTTTCTATTAAAAGCACACTGCTAATAAGACTATTGGATGTCAAGTTGCCATAAAAATTTCTAAAGTGTTGCAGGTTGCAGACCTGGAGAATGAGACTTGAATGCGTAAGCATAGCTATACTTAGCTGATGATGGACGTCATTTTTAAAACAGTATACAAATCTGGTAAACAGAACTTTTGAGACATTATCTGTTGATTAACTCTTAGGATCATATAGAGAACAAATCATTAAATTATGCTTTTAAAGAACAACATCTAAAGCAAAATATATTATTGGGATCCCCCTCACCCTTTTCTGCTTCTGAAAGCATCAGATGACCTCAGATGGGATAAAGGTAAAGGGGCCCCTGACCATTAGGCCCAGTCACGGACGGCTCTGGGGTTGTGGCACTCATCTCGCTTTACGGGCAGAGGGAGCTGGCGTGCAGCTTCCGGGTCATGTGGCTAGCATGACTTAGCCGCTTCTGGCGAACCAGAGCAGCGCACGAAAATGCCGTTTACCTTCCTGCCGGAGCGGTACCTATTTATCTACTTGCACTTTGACGTGCTTTCGGACTGCTAGGTTGGCAGGAGCAGGGACCGAACAACGAGAGCTCACCCTGTCATGGGGATTCGAACCGCCGAACTTCTGATCGCCAAGCCCTAGGCTCTGTGGTTTAACCCACAGCGCCGCCCGCGTGTTATGCTCTGGATAATAATGCATTTAATATACAGAACATGCTGAAGGCTGGATCTGGAATTGTCAGCCTCATGGGGCCTCTGCATCATTGCATGACCCAAGGCAATAAATTGTGTTTTCAGCATTAACACACACTATTGCGTTGTCAAGCACTTCAAGCTGCAGGTGGCGAATCGTTAGACATCAAATATTAAAATTTGCCATAAAGGGAGATAGTGGAGCTCAGCCTTATAAATGCACCTCAAGTAATTTTAGCTTGTGTATGTATCGTCAGTAGATGATAGGCTTCTGTAACCTGAACCCACACGCTGCAGGCTTGGAAGAGTCTTCCACAGTGTGTAAAAGGGAGGAGGAAACCTCCAGCTATGATCCTTAGAATGGGGTGGAATAAGGGTTTTGCAAGCATGCCCTTATTTCCATTTGTGAAGTTTCAAGGGTGTGTGTATTTGTGCTTTTCTCAAGGGGACAAAATAATAATAATTCAGGAACACCACTGCTGTTACAGCAGCGGTGGACCTTGGGGTCTCAAATTTCAATGACACCCGGTGTGATGTCAAAATCCAGCATCACTCACCAGTCGCCTTCTATTCTACATTGTAGTTGCAGTGCCCCCTGATGTGTCCACAAGGCTACTGTGCCCAGCACAACTGAACTGGTCACAGTCCCCTAATTCTGCATCTGGTTAAAGCTCATCACTAGCAAAGGGGGTGCAATCTACTTACCCTTAAAGTGCCTTTTTAAAGTCTCCCCAATTTTGCATGGGAGAGAGGTAAGTGCATGCCTAAGTCTCTGACTGAAATCAAGGGGACCTAATGCGCTCGGCTTGGACTGGATCATGCCCTCGGTTTGTTTACCTAGGCTGCTGAGCAGGGTTTCCCAACACCCTGTATTTCCTGCAGCTTTCGCCCATTCCACCAGCGGGTCAATTAGCAAAGGATCTATTGATCCACTGTCTTTTGAAATGCCCTCTTGAACAAGGGATCTTCCTATGCAGGCAGCCTTGAGAAAGGAGCACTGCCGCCCGTCACACTCGCAAGCACGGTCGCCTCTCCAATTGCTGGAGCTTTGATTGACTTCAAGAGTAATTTTGGCTGATAGAAAGTACAGAAGGAGCTAAAAGCCCAGAACAAAGACCCCCCAACTCAATTATTTCAGCGAAAAGGAGAGGAAAGGCTCAAATGAAAGCCCAGTAAAGCCTAGTTCAGATGAATGGGAAATAATTGAGCATCCTCTTGCTGCTATGTCTTTTTCTCAGTGGAGCAGGAGGGACTTTGCCTTCCTTCCTGTCACCCAGGAACTTTGGCTATAAGAACATAAGAATGGTCTGCTGGATCAGGCCAAATGGCTCATCTAGTCCAGCATCCTGTACTCACAGTGGCCAACCTGATGCCCATGGGGAATCCTGCAAGCAGGACCTAACACAAGAGCCCTCTCACCTCCTGTGGTTTCCAGCAGCTGGTATTCAGAAGCATTACTGCCTCCAGCTACAGAGTAGACACTAGCCACTAGGGCTAGTAGCTTTCAATAGCCCTTTCCTCCATGAATTTGCCCAATCCACTTTTAAACACTGTCTAATTTGGTAGCCAACACTATTTCCTGTGGGAGCAAGTTTCATAGTTTGCACAGTGTGAAGAGGTACAGTGGTACCTCGGGTTACATACGCTTCAGGTTACATACACTTCAGGTTACATACTCCGCTAACCCAGAAATAATGCTTCAGGTTAAGAACTTTGCTTCAGGATAAGAACAGAAATTGTGCTCTTGCGGCTCACCGAGATCTCTGGGCATTGTACCCCCACTTCAAGTATCAGCCTATCTATCAACTAGTCACCGTTTCGCTTTTATTAAAGCACGGTTTAATGTCTTCCCTTCAAACGTTCTTTTTCACAGATTTTCTGGGGGCCAAGTTTCAGTCTTATGTGCCTGTGATAACCGCTCGATTGAATCCTTGCACCATATAGTGGTTGTCTGCCCCTTGTATTCTGATGCCCGAAAGACTTTACTACTTCCATTAATTCAAAAATTACCGGGGTATTTGGAAGAGACTTACCTTGCTCTTCTGTTGCAAGATACAGACCCGATTGTAACTTTACATATGGCAAAATTTCTGACCTCAGTCCTGACACTTAAGAAACGCAATGGTTTGCTATATACAGTTTGAAATTTTAATTTAACTTTTATCATATTCTACGCAGCTGAGTATTTTTTAAAGCTATTTTATTGTTAGTAATTTTAAACCAGACTGTGATGTTCTGTTTCTGTTTTTGGTTGTTGTGTTTATGGGCTTAAAGCCGAAATAAAATGAGTTGAGTTGAGGGTACCACTGTACTTCCTTTTACTTGTCCCAAATCTTCTAATATTCAGCTCCTTTGGATGTCCATGGGTACTAGCATTATGAGAGAGGGAGAATAACTTCTCACTATCCACTTATGCCTTGTATAATTTTATTAACTTCCATCCTGTTACCTCTATCCTGCCTGATTGCAGAGTTCTTGTTTGGTTAGTACTGGATCTGACCATTCCTGCTCAGGTTGGGCCTTACATGGGAGATGCCTGCCTGCCTGCCTGCCTGTCTTGGTTGTCAGACTTCAGAGAATCAGACCCCTTCCCTGGTGGCAGTAAATAAGCAGATCAAACGAAAGGAGCGTTCTTACCAGTTAGTTTCTTTAACAATCACAGCGAGAGACAAAGGAATGCATATCTCTCTAGAAATGGCATTGCCCCCAGTACAAGTTCACCCCCCGCCCCCATTAATCTACAACACTCCTACACCAGGTAATCTGAGCTTGTTGCCACTGCACTTTCTGTTATATAACTCTCAGAGCCTACCTAGTCTAGGAAAAGGGGGGGGGCAGGAATGCTTTTCAAAGACAGTGAATCTGCCAGCTGTCTCTCTCCTGGTGTTTCCTCTTCAAGCTGCTCCTCACCCAGTATTTCCCAGCTTTCCCCCTCTGGACTATGCCCCTTTGCAAACCACTGTTCTAAATCAATACTGCCCTCCTGCCCTTGGGAAGGTTCAGGAGAAGGGGGGGAGGGCTCCCACCATTCCTCCTCAGTCCAGCCCCTGACATCTAGGATATACCTGACTTTTTCAGACTTAGACATTCTCAGACAATTAGTGACTAAGAAAGGGGCCTGGATGTTGTTATGCAAATAGCATTCTCAGTTTAAAAAATCCTAGTCAACCAACCAGATTGGTGGGTTTTTTTGTTTTTGTTTTTTGCTTTGTAAATGTATATTGCAACAGGTCATTGATACAATAATAATGGCATATGGGTGGCTCTATACTGGATTGCACAGAAATCATTCTGCTTTATCAGTTGTTCTGTGATGTTTCCCCATTGTTGCCACATTATTGCCATCAGGAGGGGCACGACAACATCTCCCACTCCCCAAAACACTTTGGAAGTGCTCCAAGATCAAGGATAGGGCCTAGTAAAGATGAGTTATGCCTGCCTCAATTATGTGAGGAATGCTTACATATCTGAGGGCACCCCACTTGGAAATCTCATCCCACCCCTTTCTTAATACACAGTTAGGGCTGGGACATGGGTGGTGCTGTGGTATAAACCACTGAGCCTCTTGGGCTTGCCAGTCAGAAGGTCGGCAGTTCAAATTACCGTGATGGAGTGAGCTCCCATTGCTTTGTCCCAGCTCTTGCCAACCTAGCAGTTTGAAAGCATGCCAGTGCAAGTAGATAAATAGGTACCGTTGCGGCGGGAAGGTAAACGGTGTTTCTGTGCACTCTGGCTTCCGTCACGGTGTCCCGTTGTGCCAGAAGCAGTTTAGTCATGCTGGCCACATGACCTAGAAAGCTGTCTGTGGACAAATGCCAGCTCCCTCGGCCTGAAGTGAGATGAGCACCGCAACCCCATAGTAGACTTTGAGTGGACTTAACTATCCAGGGGTCCTTTACCTTTTACACGGTTAGGCCACATCTTCCTCTCACTGGCTCTTACAACAAACTAGAGCTATTTTTCTAGAAAAAGAGTTGCCAGAACTCACCATGAACTTCTGCCTTGTTCTCTTAGAATGGAAATGGCTCCTACCTGAGAGGTGTTGGAGCTGAGCTCTGGCTGGAAAAAAAGCTATATGTAACATTTTTATATTCTACATCTGGGCAATTAAAACATACTGATAATTAACAGAGGGAATAGCTGTTTAAGACATAATTTCCTAAACACATCAATGTTGTTTTCTACCAAATTAAGTAATTCCATGCACCATTTCATTAGCATTTGATTCCTTAGCAGAGTTTGCTGTTAGCTCACCCCAGCTCCAAATGGTGTCAATTGGAGAACTGTTTCAAAATGGACTTACTATTTTCGACCATTTTTTCGTGTTTGTTTGTTTTTGTTAGCAAATTGAGGGAGTTGCAAAGGCAGCAGAGAACTGGGAGATAATCAATCAGAGAAGGGAAAGTGTATCTAAGAAAGAAAAGAGAGGAAGTCAAAGGAAGGGATTTTATCGCCATATATTTATATATTAGGGAGGTTGCAGACCCAAGTGCACCCTGAATTTGGCTAATTCTCTATCCTTGTTAGCTTTTTGTGTGGGTGCTCATGAAGAAAAGACAATCAAAGCAATGGATGAGAATCAGGCTTGGAGTTAGCACTTGACACAATGCAGTAAATGCTGGGCCCTCTGAGGGCTCAGATGAGCTGTCACCATCATTTCTTTAAAAATAAGTAAGGGATTGGGGTTGGCTTTGTTTCCACCTGCAAAATGCTGAGTGAAGTGGCTGCACCAGCCACTAAAATCTTTATTACTCTACAATGCCCTTGACCAACACAATTTAATAATACAAGATGGCGGCACTGTGAATAACTGATTTACCAAACTCTTCCCTCGTGAGCAACACTGCCTGTCCTTCCATTGCACTGGTAAGCTTGCGGGGGTGGATATGAGTGCCAAAAAAAAACATCCCAGGGCTCACCAAAGAAACACAAAGTGAAGCAGCTCCAGCAGCTACCACTGTCTTCATTTTTCCCTTGTAGTGACCCCAATGGGGTGGTCCCAGGGAGAGGGCAGAGGGCAGCTTGCCCTGGGTCTCTGCTAACCTGGCACCAGCCTTGATGGGGTTTGGTAGAAAGCCTAGATGCTAGTTTCTGATGCAGGAGGGGGTACCTTCTTGGTCAACTGGCTTTGTGTTGGCAGGTTGTGGACCCTAAAGCCATTTTATTCGGCCCCTGATGGTTCTAACAAAACTGTTCTGAAGTGGTGAAAAAAATTCAGCATAGACACCAGAGAGCCAAGGACCTTCGGGAAGTTAGCTAGGATAGAATGGCATTCCAATGGAACCTGTCGGTACCTGATACCGGGACACAAGGGTGAAACAATCACACGACCAACTTAAGTGTGTGCTTGGTTGAGAAAATCAATCTCCATTCACTCAGCCCACATTTTGCCACTTCAGAATGGATGGATGTTTGGCTATTTTTGGTTGGGAGATACCAGCTTTGTTGGACTGGTCATGTTGTACAGATTATCGTCTTCCAAAGCAACTACTCTATTCCGAACTTAAAAATGGAAAGTGTAATGCTGGTGGTCAACAAAAGAGGTTTAAAGACTCTCTCAAGGCAAATCTAAAAAAATGTAGTATAAACACCGACAATTGGGAAACACTGGCCTGCGAGCACTCCAATTGGAGAACAGCCTTTACCAAAGGTGTCATGGGCTTTGAAGATGCTCGAACTCAGGACAAAAGGGAGAAACATGCTAAGAGGAAGACACGCTTGGCAAACTCCTGCCCGGAAACCTATGTCCCCACTGTGAAAGGACGTGTGGATCCAGAACTGGCCTCCACAGTCACTTACGGACTCACTGTTAAAACCGTGTTCATGGAAGACAATCTTACTTGGCTATGGGTGGTAGCTGAAGAAGAAGAAGATGTTTGGCTATTATTGGTTGGGAGATAGTGGCTACTGGTTTTTTCTCAGTATTGGACACATTGTCCAGCTTGTGCCGTTGAAGTACAACAGATTAAAAGCAAATCAAAGCAAACAGCACAGGAGTTGACTTTGTTTTGTTTTGTTTAGGTTGCCCGATTGTTCCTGTTCTTTCACTTTTAAGCCTCTCATTAGCTTTCAAAGAAGATGAAAGAGCATTGTTTTTCTCTCATCCTACCCCAAGTCATCGTTGTTGTAACTGGAACCGTTCATTTCAGATCAGCGATGGCTTAAACTGCTTTAACATGCCCAATATTGGAACAATAGCAACTATTAACTCCGCAAGACAGTGATATTCTTACGGACAATTTGAGTATTTAATTTTTTGAGAAGCACTTCATTTTGGGGAAGCCAAGCGACGCAAGGGGCATAATGTCACACCACATTTCAGTCTTTCCCCGCGATCTGCATTTCTAATAAATGGGTTTCAATCTGCAGGAGGTAATGAATGCAAGGACAAGGGAGTTGCCAGAGAGGTGCAGACAATTCCACAACTGACAGGCAATTTACACAACGAGGCATATCCAGAAAACAAGGCAAGAACTGAGATGAACTCCTAAATCAGATCCCCCCCTTTTTTGTCACAGGGATGGGGAAACAGATCAAAGAAATGATAAAGTAAGGGGAGAAAATCAGAGATGATTATGATAATTTGTTTCTTTATTCTGAGATAATTGATGCACACTGAAGAAATAATTATGGTGCATTAAAGAAATGAAGGAGAAGACAAAAGGAAAGCTGCCGAGTGAAGACAAGGTTGCGTTGAGATACTGTAATTATGACATTTGGAAAGCCATAATATTTTGATGTCGGCCTTTCAACTTAGAGGATGCAGCAGGAGTAGCAGAGCAGCTGCTTCAGAACAACTGGTATACATCAATCCTCAGCTTCCTGCCATCTCCTCATACCTGTCTCTTTCAGTCTGCAGCAAGAGCTCTTTGCTGCTTGACATAAGGAAGTTAAAATGGCATGACAGTCCATTCAGTCACTGAAGGAAAGCATCACGCCTTTGGTCAGCTCAGTAAGACTGCCAGTTGCGCCTCTGGGTAGATGACTAATCTACTGACCAGACTTCTCAGCTGCTTGCTTCTTGCATTTAAGCTACTGTCTTGTTTTAGAATCAGGACAGCGGGGGAAAGATCCACAAGAAACAACAACAACCCTCAAAAAGGATTCACCAAGAGGAGTAAGATATTTATGCATGTAATGGCAGAAGCTAGCATTTTCTGTGCACAAAAATGGAAGGAAGGAAGAAGTTGCCACCAAAGAAAAATGGATAAGTAAACCTAATGATTATTGTTTTGTAGAAGATTCTAGGCCTTTTTCAGACTATTTTTTTTTAAAAAAAATATTATAGTGTAGTGAATTCGTGAGCAGGATTTGAACTATGAGCAATGGAAGGAATTAAAAATTACTGCATTGTTGTTATAAGAGAGAGAAGATTAGGTGCAGCAAAGGGGAGAAATTTAAAAAACAACAACAAAAAACCACCATGGAAAACAGGGTGGGAAGCCAATAAAACAAAATAAAAAATTGGAGTGTATATGTTAATTTTTTGAAATTTAATAAAATATAAATAATAGTGATAAAACCTCTCAAAAAGGATTCATAAGAACCCAAGGCCTATCTTGCTGAGCAATCTGTTCTCATGGGAGGCAGCTAGATGCCTATGGGAATCCTGAACAAGTTCATGGAGGAAAAGGCTATCAATGATTACTAGTCATGATTGCTATGCTCTGCCTCCATAGATGGTGGTGGTAGTAATGCTTCTGAACGCCAGTTGCTGGAAACTACAAAAAGGGAAACCTAGACAGCATCTTAAAAAACAGAGACACCACCTTGCCGACAAATGTCCGTATAGTTAAAGCTATGGTAGTGATTTATGGAAGTGAGAGCTGATTGCCGAAGAATTGATGCTTTTGAATTATGGTGCTGGAGGAGACTCTTGAGAGTCCCATGGACTGCAAGAAGATCAAACCTATCCATTCTTAAGGAAATCAGCCCTGAGTGCTCACTGGAAGGACAGATCCTGAAGCTGAGGCTCCAATACTTTGGCCACCTCATGAGAAGAGAAGACTCCCTGGAAAAGACCCTGATGTTGGGAAAGATGGAGGGCACAAGGAGAAGGGGACGACAGAGGACGAGATGGTTGGACAGTGTTCTCAAAGCTACCAACATGAGTCTGACCAAACTGCGGGAGGCAGTGGAAGACAGGAGTGCCTGGCGTGCTCTGGTCCATGGGGTCACGAAGAGTCGGACACGACTAAATGACTAAACAACAACAACAAGGGAGAGGGCTCTTGTGTTTGGGTCTTGCTTGCAGGTTTCCTATGAGCATCTGGCTGGCCACTGTGAGACCAGGATGCTGGACTAGAGAGGTCATTGGCTTGATTTTTGTGTTCATAACCTTTTCTCACAGGAGAGATGCTCGAGCCGCTTGATCACTATGATCTCTGGGGTTCACCTCCAGCTGGATCTTGGAGACCAGAATGTTCCCCAAGAATTTGTGTTCTGGTGCATTGTTTTCTTGAAGGTTCTGGAGGCATCTCATAGCTGATAGCACCCCAAAGGTTGCTTTTTTATTGTGCAACGGCCAGAGCTTTGCTAAAGAGGCCACAATATGTGTGTGTGTGTTTGCGTGCGTGCAAATGAAATAGAATTGTCTGTCATTCAGCCGGGGCTTCATATTATCTGATGGTAATTCACAATGCAGTGATATTTTTTGCTTTCCTCACCAGCAATGACATGCCACCGATCAAATACAGGAAAGCGTTGTCACATTAATTCCTGTCATTGGCTTTAATACACACCCCTCTGTGAATGTCTTCGATCCATAAAACCTAAATTCATATGCCGAGTGCTACTCAGCAGTTTTGAGAGAGGCAAGCAAAATGGTTTCTTTGGATGATGGAACAGGTGCAGAATACATAACAAATGATGGGTCCTAGTCTGAGAAAGTCCCTGTGCACGTTAGTGCATGCAAGTTAATAGCACATCATTGCAGGCCTCATGCTACATCTGATTTCCTGCTACCCTTCCTCTGAGTACTTGGACAACAGCAATCTCATTCAGGTTGCTGAATTTTGGATTTGGCATCCCAATGTGACATGAAGCAGGTGACGTGGTAAGGGTCGTGGCTCAGTGCTAGAGCATGTCAGGGACCATGTTGAGGAGGGCTGCACTGAGGAGGAATGGTGGGAGCCTCCCCCTGCTCCTGATCCAGATCCTGAATCCTTCCAAGAGCAGGAGGACAGTATAGATTTGGAACAATGGTTTGCAGAGGGACATAGTTCAGATGGCAGAAGCTGGGAAATACTGGGCGGGAAACAGCTAGGAGAAGAAACACTGGGAGAGAGAGGGTTAACAGATTCACTGTCTCTGGAAAGCGTTCATGTGCTCAGACCAAGGTCAAAAACAGCAGATAAGGTGGCAGCACAGAAAGCACAGTGGTTATGAGCTCAGGTTACAAGACACAGTAGTGACCTGGGTGACTAGGGAGGAAGTGGGTGGAACCCTTAATTGGTAGCACCGTCATTCCTAGGAAATGGATTCTATGTTCTCTCGCTGTGATCATTAAAGTTTCTAACTGGTAAGAAGACTCCTTTTCCGTTGTTCTGCTTATCTCCTGCCAAAGGGGAGAGGAAGTTGATTCCCTGAAGCCTGACAGAGCATCTGTCTTGTATGCGGAAGGTCCCAGGTTCAGCATCTGCATACTGAGCTAGATGGACCAGTGGTCTGACTCTGAACAAGGCAGCTGCCCATGGGTGGTATTCTAGTAATGAGCCCCGTCCATGCAAGGATGTCTGTTTATAGAATTAGGATTTCCCTTCTCTCCTTCCCCCTGTGCACACAACGAACCTTTCCCAAATATGCTCCAGAGGGTTGGGGGACTCCTAGAACATATCTAACAACAATTATAATAATAATAATTTTATTATTTGTAACCCACCCGTATGATTAAGTTGTCCCAGCCACTCTAACCGGCTCCCAACAAAATATTAAAAACACAAGAAAACATCAACCATTAAAAACTTCTCTGAATAGGACTCCCTTCAGGTGTCTTCTAAAGGTTGTATAGTTACTTATCTCATTGACACCTGACGGGGGGCATTCCACAGGGAGGGTGCCACTACCGAGAAGGCCCTTTAGCTGGTTCCCTGCAGCTTCATGTCTCTCAGTGAGAGAACCACCAGTGGGCCCTCAGAGCTGGACCTCAGTGTCTGGCCTGGATGGTGGGGGGTGGTCATGCTCCTTCAGGAATACAGGGCTGAGAATGTTTAGGCTTTTAAAGGTCAGCACCAACACTTTGAATTGTGCTTGGGAACATACTGGGAGTCAGTGGAGGGGGAGAATGTTTGGTTGCACAAGCAGATATCCTAGTGCTGATGGGACAATTACCATAGTGATACATTGAATCCCACCCTATGCTCCTAAGTGCAAGACTAGGCAAAGTATGTGAGTCAGGCTAGGTAATTCTCCCTAGCTTAACATCTTCTGGAGAGGCGGAGAAAGCAAGAAAGCTGAAAGGGGACAAAACATAATGGGGAAACACTTATCTAGGGTTGCCATATTTCAAAACACCCCATTGGTTTTTTTTAGACAAACCCCAAAGTTGCTGAGGTCCCCCCCCCCCAAAAAAATGCAAAAATCCCAGTGATTTTTCAATTGACTTGGCTAAGGACAAAGCACCATGTTTTGGAAATTCACCCAGATGGCAATTTCGCCTTTGAAACCCCAGATGTAAGGCAGCCCATTAGTCTCCTTTTCTTCGAAGATGGTCCAGTTATTGGGGGGGGGGAGACACTGAGAAGAAAATATTGTCTGAACTGAAGGCCCATGGTATAGTTCCACAGCTAAAACCAAACAATTACAGACAATGTGGTGCAGTGGTTACAGTGTTTCTCCAAAAAAGGTAAAGTACCCCTGGATGGTTAAGTCCAGTCAAAGGCGACTATCACTTTAGGCTGAGGGAGCCGGCATTTGACCGCAGAAGCTTTCCAGGTCATGTGGCCAGCATGACTAAACAGCTTCTGGTGCAACGGGACACCGTGACGGAAGCCAGAGTGCATGGAAACGCCATTTACCTTCCCGCCACAGTGGTACCTATTTATCGACTTGCACTTGCATGCTTTCAAACTGCTAGGTTGGCAGGAGCTGGGACAGAGCAACGGGAGCTCACCCTGTCATGGGGATTCGAACAGCCGACCTTCTGATCAGCAAGCCCAAGAGGCTCAGTGGTTTAGACCACAGCACCACCTGCATCCCTATTTTATGGTACGCCCAGCTAGCAATAGTAGTTATCTCTGTGGTGGAGGAGAAGGAGGCAATCTCCCTTCTCTATCATGGGAATTAACTGGTGATTCCCAGGAAATGTATCAACCAGGGACTTGTGGAAAGCAGACGATGTTCAAGGACCTCTGTGTGGGTCATTGGTTTAGCTAAGGATGAGTTTTCAAGCTCAAACGAGCCTTACATTGGACTTATCTTTCTCCCTGTTCAGTTAAGTGAGGCTACAGTTTTTAATGTAGTATAATGCAAAATTACCATTCATACCTTCAAAGCAACAACTCAAAAGACATGCTTTACCAGCTATTGAAACAGCTCATTGGATGACGAACCTGGGATATATCTGCATAATTCTCCTGCACATTTGAGCAAATGGTCCTCTTAGTAATTTAATGCTTCACCTCCTGCGTTATGGTCCCTTTCCTCACCTTTGAATGAAGGGTGAGCAAAAGGGAAGGGAAGGGAAGGGAGGGGAAGGGGAAAGGGGGAAGGGGGAAGGGGGAAGGGGGAAGAAATCTAGAGCTGTCATTTCTTTACCCTTACAAAACTAGCTTATGATTTCACCGAACTACTCTTGGGGAGGAAGGTGGTGAGATTTTTCTCTGTTGGTCTAAATCCCCCCACTCTGTTTTTGATAGCTTCAGACACAAAGCAGCTAATTTGCTATGGAAATTGTCTTCTTCCCCTTACCTGATTGTCATCACGGATCAGATGCTTATAAATTGGAAAATTAAATCAAGACTGAACATACCCTTTTGTGTTTAGGAGGGACATAAGGGACTCCCAAGAAAAAACAAAAAATGCTTCTAGCAGATTGTCAGAACAGACACCGTATTTTTCTGTGTATAACACACACACCCCCCATGTATAAGACACCCCCTATTTCTGGGGACTAAAAATTAAGAAAATGGGGGGAGATTGCCCCCGTGTATAAGACTACCCCCTTTTAACATTATTTTTTAGTAAAAAAAACCCAAAAAACTAGTCTTATGCACAGAAAAGTAAGGTATTTCATGTGCATTAATTCAAATACAGTTATACCTTGAGTTGTGTACGCTCCATGTTGTGTACATTCGACTTACGGACCTCTGCGACCCAGAGGTCCTCCCAGGAGCATGCGTGATGCATGGGTGCGCAGAAGCATTCTGCGCACTTTGCGCATGCGCAGAAGTGCAAAAATGAGCGAACCTCTGGGTTCCCCCCCCCAGGGCGTTCGTGTTAAGCACGCCCATGTTACGTAGCGCAATCCAGAACGGATCGCGTGCATAACACGGGGTACCACTGTACATACATTTCTTTTTTAGAACCTTGCTCAGAAGGAAGCAGGGGCAGGAATGATAAGAAGCAAACAAGAATACAAAGCCATTTGACAACACAGGGAAGAAGACCGCACAGTGATAGTCCTTTGCGATGCAAGTAGGGTGATGTGATTTAGCGATATCACTGATCTCCTTGGGTAGCTGACTTGTCTGAGCCCCTCTGAATATTCCGAAATAGACTTGAGACTCAGACAGAACTGGTGCACAGTCCTACCACATTCTGCCCCCGAGCTTGAGGTTCCCCATGTTAAAGATATAAATTTAATATGTATAGAATGCTATGTTTGAATGCATTGTATTTAAAATGTTATGCAGACAGATTTGTGTTGGGCAAGAGAGGTTTGTTTCTAGCTAATGTGGCAGAAAAGGATGTATGTTTCCTTTTGAGTGTTTAAGGCTAATTCATGACTCATCCCTGGAAATCCAAGCAGAGATTGCTCTCAGCATGAGATGAAACCTGAGAACTCAGTGTCTCAATCAATCTCCGGAGCTAGCGCCAGGAGAAGCTCAGTTCAGTGCTCCTGAACAAGCAAGATGCTTGCATAGGCTCTCTCTCTGGGTCCAGAGAAAGGAAAATTTATTGAACTGGATTAAAGGCTAAAAAGAAGACTGAATTGCATTGCTTTCTGTTTAAGAGCAATATGTTATTTTGTATTTTGTAACATTTATTTGTAACTATTTTAAAACTGTTTTCCATTAAAGCTTTCACATTCATTCTTGTGGTGGAGAGCAAATTAATTTCTACTTCGTACAAGATCCTGATCAGGGATTCTGTTTGCAAAAACTATGACACCCCACCCATGAATTAGACGGGTTTCAGATACTTTTGAAACCTATCTGCATAAAGCACCAATGGAAAGCTAAAATTTGTCTATAGAAAGAAACCACAACAAAGACTTTTAAGAGAAGACATGGCATGGGGTTATGATGCTAGCAAACATGTTTTGGTTCTAAACTGCTGCACACAGCTCCGGTGGCTCCTTTAACCTGCTTTTTGCTTCTTTTGCCTGTTCCTCATCCCTGTCGTTTCTCATCCCTGATGGCGGTGAGAAAATATATTTTACAAAAGACATTTAAAAGCCCTTTGTGGTATATTCTCGAACATGTAGCTATTTTATTCTTGCCTGTTTCCTTCTTCTGTTCATGGGGTGGGGGTGGAAGTGGGGATTAGCGTATTTCCCTCGCCACACGTACCCACACCCAAGAGAGGAAGCAACACAGCAGAAAGCAAAGACAATAATCTTTTGACCAGGCTATCCTGAAAGAGAAAAGGACAATGAGCCTGAGATCAATTTCCTATAATAGTCTAGTTCAATGAGCTGGAGAAAGTTCAATTAACACATCATTTACCCTTCAGGAAGCTTATGGAACTAGTTTAGATGTTTCTGTTCTGTGGCCTCTTTCACTGGTCTTAGGACATTTCCTGCCCCTGCCCAGAAGAACAAAGCTGGCTCATCATTATTGAGTTTCTGGCCATTCATTCTGGATCACTGATGTTCCACATGAGGGCTACCGTTAGGCTTTGTGCTTTGGATCCAGGCTGTGCACACAGATGATAACTTTTCGGAGATGTGTGTGGCGTGGGTATTGAAAAGCTGTCTTCCTATCTTTGTCTGTGAGACACAGGATCATTTTGTGTGTGCCTCCCTGGACAAAACAGGGATGCAGGTTCTTGTAGCATCCCCATAGAAAAGGCAAAGGTAGTCCCAGGAAGCATGTGCCTGTTCTGGTTTGACTATGACACTGTTGGCTGAGTGCCTATTGCACAGCGCCCATGCCGAGCAGCACTCTCTCTCTCATTCCCATTGCTCAACAATGTTTGGAGCAATTCTGGAATTGATTTTGAATATTATTATTATTATTATTATTATTATTATTATTATTATTATTATTTTAAAAACACCTCTTTATTACCTGAAAGGATGGACATACACCCTCATAGGTAACTCTTCCAAAAGGGGGGGGAGTACCCCTTCCTCAGAAGTTAAATAATTAAAACAAGCCAGTGCACATGCATGGTCCTGACCCTGCTGCCACCCCACCCTGTACCCATCCAGGTTAGTTGCAGTGAGGTCAGTGTTGGGAGAGTGGCTCTATGTGCCTCTACTGCTTTAGGTTGGAGTGTTCAACCTGACCAGAACAGGTTGAAGCTCATGTCTCAGATCAGACATACCATTCACCATTAACATCTTTGTCTTGTCTAGGGTACACTTCAGATAACTGACCTCCTGTTCATTGCCAATTCCAGACACTGATTCAGCTTTTGCCCAGATCCACCTGACTCTGATGAAAAGGAGAAAAAGAAGCAGTGATTATAAGCATGGCTATTCATGGCATGCCTGAGTTTTTAATTAAAATGCACCTCATCCCACCAGCCAGCCCATGCCTCTTGTGGTAGCAAACATTAAGCACATTTTAAAATACAAAAAAGCGACACACACTTTAGATTGCCTGCCTTTTGCCACCTAATTTCTATGTCGAATAAATGCACTATAAATGGTCAGGGTGAATGGGCAGGGGAGCTATTGACATTTTTTGAAAAGGCAAACCTTAAAAAAGAAAAAAGAAAAACCCAACTTGGACAAGCATTATCTCCAAGACAGCTCTTGGCTTGTAGTGAAGTGGAAAGAAATTCAGAGTTCTGTCTGGATTCTGCCGAAGTCAATGACTAAACTCCTATTGACTTCAATTGGATTACATTTGCCCCCTAAACGTCTAGTAGGCTTTTCGAACTGTTGCTGCACTGGCAAGTCTAATACCCTGTGATTCTCTCTGTGAAATCAAAGAAGGATTATCTCTCCTTGTACTTGGAGAATGATCCCTGTAGAGTGCACTGTGATACTTTCGAAACAGGGCCAATTGAAAAGTGTCTTTCCCCAAGTAGCTAGCGGAATGCTGCGTGCATCCACAAGCATGCCGTTAATTAAGGACTCCTTTAAAACACAGTCTTAAGGCTGGTTACACATCATTCCACCCTTCAAAAATAAATGCAATTTGTATAGTCAAAGGCAATGTTCGCATTTAGCGTCTCTGCTAGGTCTATCTGCAGTAATTAACATAGTAATTAAAATACTGCCCATTATGTTTCAAAATAATAAGAAAATGATTTTCTTGATCATTAGGAGATGAGGTCAGTGAATGTAAGCATTGTGGGGATTTTCGGGAAATAACCTGTGCAAAAATAAAAAATTTAAAAAGAGTTTAAACACACAGGGTACTTCCAGAGGAGGGTTTCTTGTGCAATGAGTGCTACTTACAAGGAACGCTAGAATTCTCAAAAGCATTGACACATGGAACACTATAAGATTGATAAAAGCATTCCACATCATGGTTATTGCTGATATAAGAACTGAATAGACTGTATCTCCTGATCAATCCGCTGGACTTTAATCTCTCAGAATATGTTCCGCTCATATGATAAGTTGGTCTATGGAATTGCATATTGTGATATGATATGTTGAATTGTTTTTTGAATTAGAAGTTATACTGTTACATACAGCCTGTTATGTCATGTGTGTCGTTATGAGTGCCTCTCATGCATGAGATTTTTGTGTTTCGTGTGTTCGTGCAGAATCCACATGATGACATCAGAATGCTGATCTGTATCCCTTCTCCCCAATTTAACCCAGATTTGCCCTATCAGGAGGAAATCTGATATGTTAGGGGAAAAGAACTGTTCCCAACGACCCATTTGCAATATTTCAGTAGCTTGCAGACAATATTAAACCCCCAACTGGAAGTGTTCAGGGTCACAGATAACAGAGCCAGAGAAAAAAAGGTAAATCATGCTCATTGAAGCTGTGTGTCCCAGATGTGGAGAGAGAGAGAGAAAAGAAAGCAACTCAGATCATACCTTGATATGCACGTGGGTATCCTTTGGCTCAGGGATAGGGATGCCTAACATACATCTCCTGAGTGTTTTTGTCCCCCCCCCCGCCCGGGACTGCAGCACTTCCTGGAGCCGTCAAGCACTTTTCAAGGGGATTGTGAGGTTTGGAGCTTTCAGGGTTAAATAAGCTCAACAGTACGCCCCTCCCACAGTGACACACTGTTTTTGTCAGTCCTACTTTTGCTTTTGACTGGAGCGGAGATGTCGTCCGTATTTCCGGAGTGTCCGTGATTTATATGCCTGTAAATTAAAGCTTGCTTACTTTAAACAAGCTAGACTCTGTGGAATTTATTGCTGGCACAAAAGGCACACATACCGTTGCGCAAGAAGAAGTTTGAACAACTCTGCAAAAGCACTGGAGAAGCAGGGAAACGCGGAAGGAAGTGTAGCTGGACACCACTCCAAGTGCTAAACTGGTTTTGAGGCTTTTCCAGTTAAAACCAACAGGGATACAAAACATGGTTAGGGGGTTCCTTTGCATCTCAAATCCATCAAGCGTAAGTTGTGCAGATATTACAAATGTCTTTTGGGAGGATTTTTTCTATAATTTTTATTAAATTTTCTGTTTTACATTTTAGAATATTCATTTAAACAACCTTGAAATTTCAATGACTACCCTTCTTCTCTTTCCATGGTTCATTTTGCACAACATAAATCCCTGCATATGTTATATAAACTAAACCATTCGGTATTCCGTTATTACATCCATCAAAACTTATTTAGCTGAATTTATCTTAATGCTGCCCACGTTCTCAAATGTACACAATTTCCCCCCATATATTCAATAAACTTTTTCCAATCTTTTTTAAACGCAAGTTCTTCTTGTTCTCTTATTCTATATGTTAGGTCTTGCAGACCAGACATTACAACTATCACCCATCGGTGACAGATGCAGGCAGAGTGTTGGCTCTCAGACAGGAAATACATACTCTCCAACATTTTTCTGATGAAAATAGGGGTGTCCTATTCCATCATGATGATGATGATTTTATTTATACCCCACCCATCTGACTTGGGTTGCTTTCAACAAATAAAAACATAATAAAACATTAAACATTGAAAATCACTTCCCTATACAGGCTGGTTTCAGATGTCTTCTAAAGGTTGTATATCTCCTATCTCCTTGGCTTGGGGGTCTCATGGGTCCATATCCCCCCACAAGAAGAGGGAAGTCCTAAGGAAAAGCGGGAATTCCAGGATCAATTTTGAAACTGGGACGGCTTCTGTGAATCCAGGTCTATCCCTGGAAAATAGGGACACTTGGAGGGTCTGGCAAGGGTTTCTTTTTCAGGATCTGATTGCTTATATTCCGTTTCATCGTCCTGCAGGGTCAGACACTGGTGACGAGTGCCCAACAGATTATTCAAATGGAATAAAAATATTGGAATCCTGAACGGGAATCACTCCAAACTACAACATTTTTGTTGTGGGTCCTACTTGTCTACTGTATCCTGAGCCTTTAATATGACATCAGAGGTACAGACATATAAAAGAAACCCTACTGCATATGACTAATATCTTAATGCTTCAGTACCATGAGCACTTGGTTAAAATGTACGTATTGGTTCTTAGGTATAATCTCTTTTCCGTGAAAGGATAAGTGTTAATCTGGTGTAGGATTTACAACTGGATCAATGCCATACAGTGCTAAAGAGAGCTGAAAATTCCCACATTAATGTTGTCATGAAGAATGGAGCTGAACCATGTGTTCTTTTGCCTACGTGGGTAGGTTCTCTTTCTATTTATTCATTCATTCATTTTCATTGGCAGTGAACGGTTGGGGGACCCAGGGCCTAGCTGGCTGTCTTCAGTTGACTGCAGTGAGTTTACTTTGTGTTTTGGAGGCAGTAGGGGGTGGGTTGTTGGGTCAAGTTAGCCATATCGATTTGTATGCTGTTGGTGGGTTCCTGTTGGTGTCTTGTTGGGCTGTGTGTGTAATAAAGGGGAGCCATACTGGTTTCAGTTTGTTGCTTAACTTTTCTAATTGGTCTGTTTCCCAATACAGTTTGGTACCAGTGGTCACTCCTGACAAATCCCTCCAGTGTCTTGCCATGACGCTTCTGGCTTTGATGTGTATCTATTGATGATGTCCTTGTGCCTCTGACTTTCAAAACTGGTGTGTGTGTGTGTGTTTTCCTGTTCTGTGCAAGGAAGATCACGATATAGCACCCAAAATAATTTTGGTTCTATCTTCTAATGGGGGCCACAGTATCACTGTCATTATCATGACTGGTTCTCCCTGGAGCACTGCTTGAAAAGCAGGCTACAAGGCTGAACATATTGTGCAAGGATGTACAACCATGTACGTACCACACACACAGAAATCAGTTCTGTAAAAGCATCTGTGCACTGGGAAAAGGAGATAGCGAGAGAAAATTAATTACACTTGCATACCTACAGTGCTTAGAAAAACTTACTTAAAGGAATGAGATACTTATATTAGTATAGATTTTCATTCCGTGTCACATTGTGATGGCCCTGCAGCCTTCTAGGCAAACTCAATCATTGGTGTCTCACCATGTATTGACAATGCCTGTGATGTTGGATGAAGTTTAGGATGAAGGATGCTTGAGGAATCCCATCTCTGGAAGGGATGGGAGTTCTTCCTTCTCCTAGCTTCTTGCAGTCATCATCATCATCATCATCATTTATTGTTTATACCCTGCCCATCTGGCTGGGTTTCCCCAGCCACTCTGAGTGGCTTTCGGAAAAATATTAAAATACAAATAATTCATCAAATATTAAAAGCTTCCCTAAACATGGCTGCTTTCAGATGTCTTCTAAAAGTCAAATAGTTGTGTTTATTTCTTTGAAATCTGGTGGGAGGGCATTCCACAGGGTGGGCGCCACTACCGAGAAGGCCCTCTGCCTGTTTCCCTGTAACTTCGCTTCTTGCAGTGAGGGAATCGCCAGAAGGCCCTCAGTGCTGGACCTCAGCATCTGGGCAGAATGATGGGGGGTGGGGTGGGGGCGGAGATGCTCTTTCAGGTATATTGGGCCGAGGCCATTCAGGGCTTTAAAGGTCAGCACCAACACTTTGAATTGTACCCGGAAACGTACTGGGAGCCAATGTAGGTTTTCAGGACTGGTGTTGTGTGGTCTCGGCGGCCACTCCCAGTCACCAGTCTGGCTGCCGCATTCTGGATTAGTTGTAGTTTCCAGGTCACCTTCAAAGGTAGCCCCACGTAGAGCGCATTGCAGTAGTCCAAGCAGGAGATAACCAGAGCATGGACCACTCTGGCGAGACGGTCTGCGGGCAGGCAGGGTCTCAGCCTGCGTGCCAATTCTAGCCATTGGCGGTTGTCCCAAGGCAATGACGAATGAACAAAGAAGCAAACAAGGACAAATCAATTTATTTCTTTACTTACAAATTTATGATTTGTAGAATCATAGAATCTTAGTGTTGGAAGGGACTACACGGGTCATCGATGGCAGGCATATGAGGGTAGGTTGGGCTTGGTGGGGGCAGTGCCCCATTTGTGGTAGTGGACCCAACTCCAGCAGCCACATCTTCCTTTCCTCTCATGCACTGGCAGAAATTTGGATCCAAGACTTACATTTATTTATTTTTTGTGTTCGGAAGCTGTTCCTCCCCACCCTGACAGGCTTATCTGAAAAAACGAGATCTAGCATTTGCAGTGGGGGAGAGAACCTGGGCTCATGAAAATTTAAAGTCACGTTTCAAGACGACGTTTTATGTCCGGATGCCTTTAAATTCCTTCAGTAATGTTAAATGAGGTGCTTTGAAGGTGGCTAACTCTTCCTCTGACAAAAAAGGAGGCAAACTCTTTGAAGGGGCACCTGCAGCAAAGTGAGGTGTGTTAAAAGCGAGTGCACCTGATGTAAACTCTTTGAAAGGAGCTCCCCTCAGCAATGGGGAGAGCGTACGAGAGCAACAATTTCTCCCCAGAGATGCTGAGTCCTTGATGGGAGAGGCTAATTTACTGATGAGATCTTGTTAAAGAGAAGAGGAGATCTCAGCTGTTAAAAGTCGGGAGAAGTTTAGCCCCTTTTAAGTTTGGAATTTTGATGTGCGCGTATATATTTTGCCACAGAGAGTGTTTTTATAATCACAGGAAGCATTTGTTTACTTAACATGCTATATCTGTATCAGAAGAGGCTTGCCAATGCGGCAGAGCTGCTGCAATAGCTTCCTTCCAGGTGCGTTGCTACTGGTTGTCAAGAATGTCAGAGGATGGGGAAGTTTGTGTGGTGCAAACACATAACAGGGGCTAATGGATTCAGGACTTTGGGGTTCACAGAAAAGGTGTGTAAGTGGTGACATGATCACAGAAAAATAGAATTGTAGAGTTGGAAGGGAACAGAAGGGTCCAATCCCCTGCAATGTAGGAAACTTTTGACCAAAGTGGGGCTTATACCCATGACCCTGAGATGAAGGGTCTTGTGCTCTACCGACTGAGCTACCAAGGCATGCACAAAATAGGAGATTTTAATAAACGTATGCAAGGCATGCAGAAACATTTATAAGACTGGACCGCCCTAATGATTTCAGATCCCAAGTTTAAAACCACCCTTTGGGAAGATGACCTGCTATTACTTGCAGGTGGCTAGCCTAAGTGTGCACAAGTATGTGTGTCATCAAATTAGTTCCCACTGAGTGTGTCCGACTCTGAAAAAACTTGCGACCATGAGGAGCTAGCAGAATATTCCACGGGTGAAATCTCCTCCATTCACATAACTGTTGGCTGCAAAACAGGTCACCTTGCCCTAGGTGGTCATGATTTGAAACTGAAGGACATCTTAAGGAGCACTTCCACTCTTTGTCTAGTTAATAGTTTTGCAGATCTGTGTCAATAACTGTGTCATGTTGCCAGCTGACATTGTAATTCCAACACTGTAACTTAGGATGTTAGCGTATGGCAATTCTTTTATGCTTTCTGTAGTTTCAGATTTGAGCTTTCCAGAAACAATTTAGATCACAACTTCCATTGTAGATTTAGGAACTTATGCTGAAGGCAAGCCCCATTTAATTGAACAGGATTTACTTCTGAATAGATGTGGTTAGGATTAAACATAGAAGAATGTAAGGATGAACACATCTGTCAGTTATGGTTTCTTTCTGTCTTTCATTCCCCCAATCTTTAACAACAAGAACAACAACAACAACAACAACAACAACAACAACAACAACAAATTATTTATGCCCCACCCATCTGGCTGGGTTTCCCCAGCCACTCTGGGCGGCTCCCAACAGAATATTAAAAACACGATAAAACATCAAACATTAAAAACTTCCCTGTCTGATTTCCCTGTAACCAGATTTCCCTGTAACCAGATTTCTCTGTAACTCCTTTCACCAGAGTTTGTTGATGGTACCAAGACTGAATCTATGCCTAGTGTGACCCCTGAATTATGAGCTCAGGACTTGTCATATGCTCAAGTCCAGATGAATCTAAAGAAGATATTTGTAAGAAGTATTAAATCTGTCAGTTTCCACTAACTTTAAAATATGAAGTCAAAATGAGGGGGTCTTCAGATTTAAATTTGCAAATTGAGTTTCACTGTTTCCTTAAAGCAGAGAAGGACACAGGATTGGTTGGTATTTGAATTCTTTCTCTTTGAATAATAATAAAAAAACCTGAAGTACCAAAGCAATTGTATTTTAAACTGAAATTCAGATATTGAGAAGCAAGCAAATGTTGGATTTCTAAATGTTCGGTAACTCCTGGGTAAAATACTAACTGTTTCCAGAAGTGGTCAGATTGCATCTAGTAGCGATGAACATATCTGGTTGTTAGCTAATTTCTTGAATCTTTCTTCTTGATTTAAATTAGCACATCAAACACAAAAGAGGATCACAGCTCTCCTGCAAAAAAAAAAAAAAAAAAAAAAAAAAAACCATCCAGGACATGAGAACTCTCCCCTAAGGTGGCATATTGTTATTCATGTTATTGCTTTTTTTGGGGGGTGGATGGGGGATATAAAACCAACTTTGCTCAGCTTTGCCCTGCTTTACACAAGGCACCATATTATGGGGACTATCAAAGACCCAAAGCAAGTGTCAATCATACAGCTTCATCCATGAAGAAGAAGGAAACATTCAACAATGTGCCCTGTACCTACCTACCTACCTACCTACCTGTTAGACAAAACAAGACATTTGGTTGGCCTGTGTCTCGCATGCTCCTGCTGTCATAAAATGCATGGCTTTACGGCACAGCACATTCAAAAAGAAGGAGAAATTATCCCTGGAGTTTAATTGTGCAATTCTTTTTTTCTTTCTTTTTAATGAGAAGACTAATACTTAGGATTGCTCAGAGTTCAAAATTAAGCAGATGTCCACTGTTAAGGTTGTGAGCAGAAATCTATTTGAAAAGCAATGAATATTTTTTTCTTGCTATCCTAAATAAACAGATGTCCCTCCTAATCTCCATTCATTTTGCTTGCTGTCTTATCTATGACCTTTCTTTTGAAGGTATTCATGGGAGAGAATGGCTGTATTTATCTACCTGCTGTGCTTCCATCTGTCTAGGCTGCAGACGAAGATGCACAAATTATATTTCCTTTGTGAAACATTGAGTGACAGCCACATTTGCTAAGGCTTTTTATGCACAGAATGATCAGACATTATCTCTTTGGTATTGGAACAAAGTATGAAGCTCCCCCCACCACTCACACATCTGGACAGTTTATCCAGCAACAGCTGCTAGCGGAATATGTATTTCAAAACTCTGGAATTCTGCTTATATACTCACACTGTGGGAGGTCTCTATCTGGGATGTTGTTCTAACCTCATTAGCACACACCTTTCAATTGTCAGATGAAGCACTGGGTGTCTGCTCACCAAGGTCCTAATTTTGTGCCTTCATGCAGGTGGTAGAGAGCAAGCAGAATCCTTACTGGAGTGCAACCATCAGCTTACTGAACAATTTTGCCATCTCTCTGTGTTGTAGTGCAGGTCCTGCCTGGGAGTCTACCCTATTGCATTCAACTGTCCCGATTAAAGTGGGACACCCCAAAAATACAGAAGCCGTTTCTGGCTTCTTATTGGGTCCTGGAACATCCCATTTTTTGGTCTGGCATAAGTCAGCTGGCTTGCGCCAAAGCGCCGGACCAAAGGCGCTTGGTTGTTATTGTTTTTTGTCTCACGCCACTTGGCTTGCACCACAGCATCAAACCAAAAGGCACTCATTTTTGGGTTTTGAGCTTTGGCACTAGTCAGCTAGTGTCATGGTTCCGTCAAGGCTTTGTGAAAGCTATTCCACCCCTGGTTGCAGCAAGAGCAGAGAAAACGAAGAGAGTCCTTTTTAATAAGTTTTATTCAATCCTAATAACGAGTGACAAAGGAATGCAACGAACTGTAATAATGGCGTTTCTCCAAACTGGGCTCCTCTTCCCCCCTTCCTAGCAACCTCAGCTTCCCTTACAGTGGCCACTAGTGGTCAAATGTCTCTGATTCTGCTGTTCCTGCACTCTCAATGAACTTTGCGTTCTGGGAGAAGGGGGATCAGAAATACTCTCCAGTGAAGTCCATTCTGAAACCGAAACTGCTCTTAAACCAAGGCATGCTTTCCCTAATGAGGCCTCCCGCCGCCTGTGCCCTCCCACCGTTCGGATTCCATTCTTAGACCGAGGTAAAGTTCGCAAACCGGGACACTACTTCCAGTTTTGTGGAGTTCGTAAACCAAATCGTTTGTAAACAGGGCTGTTCTTAAACCGAGGTACCACTGTATAATCATTTTGCCACTTAATGGTCTATGGAGTCTTCTGTAAGTGTGTGCTCTGGAAATGTATAGTTCTTCTTTGACATATTTGTCAAAGTAGCCGAAGAAGCCATATCTAGGATTTTCTATTCCGTCCTCAGAAAAAACTTGTGGCCCAGGTCACCTACGCTGCAATCCCGACTTAGTCTCCTGGGAGTAAGTCCTTGAAGTTATTTGGTATACATATTCATACACACACACACACACACACACACACACACCGTGTTTTCCCGAAAATAAGACACTGTCAGTCTTATATTTTTTTCCCCTCAAGAAAACACACTATGGCCTATTTTCGGGGGATGTCTTATTTTAACTGCTCCACGTCGGTATGCTGCATAGCCACGCCTATCCAGGCCATCTTAAGGGAGGCGCCGCATCACTATGGCTTATTTTCGGGGTATGGCTTATATTGCGCAAATGCACAGAAATCCTGCTACGGCTTATTTTATGGGTATGTCTTATTTTCGGGAAAACACGGTGTGTGTGTGTGTGCGTGTAGAATTGTGCTGTTAACCTGCTTGCCCAAGTAACTCTGACTCCAGTACAACTCAAGTGCTCTAAACCAAGCTGCCTCTTGCGCTTACAGAAGCAATCTCAAACCCATGTATGTCATGTAAGAAGAGCATTGACGCTATGGGAATTTAATTCTGTTGCTGTGGGGGGGGGGGCTGACTACTCAGATTTAAATGCAGGTCACATTTCCAGATAATGCAGCTGATGGAGAAAATATACAAAAGCACTTGAAGGGGGAAGAAGTCAGCATTCAGGGGGAAAGTCTCTACCAATTATATCTCCACTGATGAGAATAGAGGAGGAAATACCAAAGCGCTGTATAGCGCAAGTTATTCCTCTGATATTCCTACAAAGACGTCGACATGCATAAGTGCAAATTCAATGGATAATCTTCACCAGCTCCAAGAACTAAAATATACAAAACAAGTCATTCAGAATCACACAAGTTCAAGACCTGAAAGGCTGCATAGCAGGAATCCAAGTTATACAGTGGTACCTCGGGTTAAGAACTTAATTCGTTCCGGAAGTCCGTTCTTAACCTGAAAATGTTCTTAACCTGAGGTACCACTTTAGCTAATGGGACCTCTCGCTGCCGCCGTGCCACTGGTGCGTGATTTCTGTTCTCATCCTGAAGCAAAGTACTTAACCTGAGGTACTATTTCTGGGTTAGCGGAGTCTGTAACTTGAAGCGTCTGTAACCCGAGGTACCACTGTAGTATGTTATTAAATCAATCGGTGGAATTCAACATGATGTTATGTTGAACAGTCCATCTGTGCAAGCATATCAGCTTGCCAGATGGGACTCTCCCCATCCCCCAACATGCTGTTCTTGGGGTTCTACCACCCCATGAACCAATTTGGGGCTATGCAGTGGTCATGCAGGGGAAGCAGAGCGGGGAAAGCCCTGATCCTCAAGCAGAAGCCCTTGTGTAGGGCTTCAACCAGCAGGGGGAATATGTTAGCTGAATACTACCCAGTGAATCACTGTCACAAACATACATCATTGGCTTAGCCTCTCCATACCTGTGGTTATGTATGAATGGCAGCTGTTCATATTCTGTTGTTGTTCAGTCGTTCAGTCGTGTCCGACTCTTCATGACCCCATGGACCAGAGCACGCCAGGCACCCCTATCTTCCACTGCCTCCCGCAGTTTGGCCAAACTCATGCCAGTCGCTTCGAGAACACTGTCCAACCATCTCATCCTCTGTCGTCCCCTTCTCCTTTCCCCAACATCAGGGTCTTTTCCAGGGAGTCTTCTCTTCTCATGAGGTGGCCAAAGTACTGGAGCCTCAACTTCAGGATCTGTCCTTCCAGTGAGCACTCAGGGCTGATTTCTTTAAGGATGGATAAGTTTGATCTTTTTGCAGTCCATGGGACTCTCAAGAGTCTCCTCCAGCACCATAATTCAAAAGCATCAATTCTTCGGCGATCAGTCTTCTTTATGGTCCAGCTCTCACTTCCATACATTACTACTGGGAAAACCATAGCTTTAACTATACGGACCTTTGTCGGCAAGGTGATGTCTCTGCTTTTTAAGATGCTGTCTAGGTTTGTCATTGCTTTCCTCCCAAGAAGCAGAAGTTCATATTCTACCCAGCTTCTTTCTTCCAAAGAGGGTCCCACCAGGGAAGAAAGATTATCAGCTGGAATTTGAGTGTGATCCATTTGCTCTGATCAAAGCACTGGTTGTGGTTGTTGTTGTTTATATAGATAGACTTCTTTCTGGGATTGAGAGAGGGATTACTGACAATATAACAACCTCTTTGGTTTTTCAGTCTCAGTTCTTATCAGAAGAGATCTAATTGATAAAGACTTCTCCCTGAATGCTGATTTCCTTTCCCCTAAATTGTGTGTATGTTTTCTTTATCAGCTGAGTTACTTGGAAATGTGAGAGGTTTTTAAAGTTGGAGCTTTTCCAGTAGATGTGAAGCTGTTGTGGTTGGGGGAAGAAAGTTTGCCTGAGATCAGAGCTGAAGCAAGTATTATCTACAAATATTCAAAAATAGTCCAAATCTGCTGTTTTTGGCATTCAGATCTCAAATATGATATTTAGGCATTTTCTTAATGTGACAGTGTACCTCAACATTTAAATCCAATTGTTTCACACAACCAGCACCTATCCTGTCTGTATCAGTTTTGGCAGGCATCAGATACAAAATTTCACAAAATACCATCACCTGAACCATAAAAATACATAAACATGCTTTAAAAAACAATGCTGCATGCCAGCTATTGAAAATGACGTATTTTAAGCTATCTGACACAAATACCAGATGATGCAATGTGTAGATTATCAAATAATATCAATTATCAGTCATAAAATATTAGGGAAATGTCTGAAAATTCATGATCAGAGTTTTAGCTGTTTGGGGTGAAAGTTAGAGAGCCAACTCTTTCCTCTATCCTCCTTCCCAATTCCTTAGTCCTTCCCCAGTTTCCTCCTCTCTTAAAATCCTGGCTGCTGCTTAAAAAAAACAAACCAGACCTAAGTTTACATGATCTCCCCTGAAGAGTCTCTGGTTGAGTTCTTCCACTTCTCCAATGTCCATCGCTTCCTCCCTCCATGGTGTCCTCCTTCACTTCTTGTCTCCCTTCCCCACTTGACATCTTCACTGCTGTTTTGGCCCCTATGTTCTTTTGCTGACGTTGAGAGAAGCAGGCATAGAGATGTAACCCAAGGAAGAACATAGAAGAGCCCCGCTGGATCAAGCCAATGGCCCATCTGTTTTGGGTCATTGCTTGCACAGTGGCCAGCCAGATACTCATGGGAAGCCCTCAGCCAGGACCGGAGTACATTGCCCAACTGCTGTTCCCAGCAAGTGATACTCAGAGTCATACTACATCTGATAGTAGAGAGAAAACATAGGCATTGTGGCAAGCAGTCAACAACAACAACAACAACAACAACATTTTATTTATACCCCGCCCATCTAGCTGAGTTTACCCAGCCACTCTGGGAGGCTCCCAATCGAGTGTTAAAAACAATATAGCATTAAATATTAAAAACTTCCCTAAACAGGGCTGCCTTCAGATGTCTTTTAAAAATAGGATAGCTGCTTATTTCCTTGACATCTGATGGGAGGGCATTCCACAGGGCGGGCGCCACTACCAAGAAGGCCCTCTGTCTGGTTCCCTGTAACCTCACTTCTCACAAAGAGGGAACCGCCAGAAGGTCCTCGGTGCTGGATCTCAGTGTCTGGGCTGAATGATAGGGATGGAGAAGCTCCTTCAGGTATATGGGACTGAGGCCGTTTAGGGCTTTAAAGGTCAGCACTAACACTTTGAATTGTGCTCGGAAACGTACTGGGAGCCAATGTAGGTCTTTCAGGACTGGTGTTATGTGGTCTCGGCAGCCACTCCCAGTCACCAGTCTAGCTGCTGCATTCTGGATTAGTTGCAGTTTCCAGGTCACCTTCAAAGGTAGCCCCACGTAGAGTGCATTGCAGTAGTCCAAGCAGGAGATAACTCTGGCGAGACAGTCCGCGGGCAGGTAGGGTCCCAGCCTGCATATCAGATGGAGCTGGTAGACAGCTGCCCTGGAAACAGAATTAACCTGCGCCTCCATGTACAGTTGTGAGTCCAAAATGACTCCCAGGCTGCACACCTGGTCCTTCAGGGGCACAGTTACTTCATTCAGGACCAGGAAGTCCCCCACATCCACCTGCCCCCTGTCCTCCAAAACAGTACTTCTGTCTTATCAGGATTCAATCTCAATCTGTTAGCCGCTATCCATCCTCCAACTGCCTCCAGGCACTCATACAGGACATTCACCACCTTCACTGGTTCTGATTTAAAAGAGAGGTAGAGCTGGGTGTCATCTGCATACTGATGAACACCCAGCCCAAACCCCCTGATGATCTCTCCCAGTGGCTTCATATAGATATTAAAAAGCATGGGGGAGAGGACGGAACCCTGAGGCACCCCACAAGTGAGAGCCCAGGGGTCTGAACACTCATCCCCCACCACCACTTTCTGGACATGGCCCAGGAGAAAGGAGCGGAACCACTGTATAACAGTGCCCCCAGCTCCCAGCCCTCTAGATGGTCCAGAAGGATGTTATGGTCAATGGTGTCAAAGGCCGCTGAGAGATCCAGCAGAACTAGGAAACAGCTGTCACCTTTGTCCCTAGCCTGCCGGAGATCATCGACCAGCACGACCAAAGCAGTTTCAGTCCCATGGTGAGGCCTGAATCCTGTGAATTTGTCCAATCCTCCTTTAAAGCAAGGACATAAATATTGGCAGCAGTGAGGTATCGAGGAGACATAACAGGGGTGGAGAAAAGTAGAGGTAAGCAGGGAATGACCACTCCATCCCTCAGCTTTGGGGGTGTGCAGGGAGTAAATCAAAATAATCTCCTCCACTCTCAAATGTACTTCCCAGCTCACAGAAGCAGAGGGATTTTCAAAAAATGCTTCTGCCCCAACCCCAACTAGGAACTAGCATCAAAAAGAAGGTAGGAAGCAATATCCTGTCCACTGACCCTAGTTGCAGCTGTAGCTGAAGCATCCAGTACCAGAATCAATGAAGTGCTATGGGATCAGATTCAGCTTATACAGTCAAATGATGTGAAGAGAGTGCTTGTGGCTGGTTGGGTTCAGAGTGTGGCTAACACTTCACTTGTTAGCTATTTGTGATAAAAAATAGATGATTTGCATAAGACTTGAAGCCGATGGAAGGCACTCCAGGTCACTGAGGCCACCTGAGCCTCAAGTGACAGCAAAAGATCCAGGAGGAACCCCAAGCTATAAATCTGCTCCTTCAGAGGAAGTGTAACCCCATCAAGAGCAGGTGATTTCCTACCCACCTGGTCTAGGGAACCACCCACTAACAGTGCCTCAGTCTTATCTGGATTAAGTTTAAGGTTGTTGGCTCTCATCCAGTCCATTACCGAGGCAAGACACTGGTCCAGCACTTCCACTGCCTCACCTGCAGACGCAAAGGAGAAATAGAGCTGAGTGTCACCAGCATACTGCAGATAACATACTCCAAACCTCCAGATAACCCTACCCAGCAGTTTCATGTAGATGTTAAACAATGTAGGGGATAGGATTGAGCCCTGCAGAACCCCACATTGAAGGCTCCATGGGGCTGAAAAGCCTTCCCCAAGCAACACCCTCTGGGAACAACCATCCAAGTAAGACTGGAAATATCACAAAGTGGTGCTGCCCACTCCTAGTTCGGACAGTCATTCCAGAAGGATACCATGGTTGATGGTATCAAAAGCCACTGAGAGGTTGAGAAGAATTAACAGGGATATGTTTCCCTTGTCTCTCTCTCAACAGAGGTCATCATACAGGGCGACCAAAGCAGTTTCTGTGCCAAAACTGGGCTGAAACCCTGGTTGAAATGGATCCAGAAAATACAGTTTCTTCCAAAAGAGTTGAGGAGTTGGGGGGCAAATTGCCATCAGTATGCCAATAATATTCAGCTGTTTCTCTACATTCAGCTATTTCAGTTGACGTGTGTCAATCTATTTTTTTTAGCTCAATTTTAATTTTTAAAAATGTTTTAAAAAGGTGTGTGTGTTTATAACGGATAATTTTATTGCTTTATTCTTTTTGTAAACCGCATTGAGGATTCATTATACTCAAGAAGTATATAAATCTTATGAAATAAACAAAGCAGGAATTCATAGCAGAGATGAAATTAATGGGATTCTCTCCACTCAATAACAACATACATTCTTAAAATGGGAGTTATGCAATTGTTAAAACTGATCGGCAATGACAAGGCCCCTGAACCAAGCATTCATAACAATCAGCTTGTTAATAAAAGTCTCCATTATTGAGCTCATGTCCCATTTACTTGTTACAGAGGAAAATTAAGGACTCAATTAACATTAAATCCAAAATATGGTTAAGCATTTGTTTCAAAAACACATTTAAATCACAGATGGATATATGTCTCGGTTGTGCTCTTGCACAGTTCTTATTAATCTTGAGGGAGCTGGAGTAAGATAACTTTTGAGGGGTTTCTTGTGAACTGGGTTCAAGGCGGTGGGACAGATGCACACTCAAACTTTATATAAGATTCTTAAACAGTGCCTTTCTACCATCTAGCACTCTTTGGATGGGTAAGAACACTTCTTATGAAAGAATTGCCTGACTTAATAGGAGTTCAGATCTCTTATAAAAGAACACCCCAATGATTGCGGAGCAATTATTGGTGGTGCATTGAGCAAGCAGGTCAAGTAATGTTCAGCCTCTTTCACCTGCACAGAATTACAATTAGCCAGAAATAAAGTAGTTCGACAAATCAAAATTTATGTGGCATTTAAAAAGTTGAAAGCAAAATAAATATCAGTCTATAGGCTATATATAAAAATGTTCCCATTGAGTGTGCATCGGAGACTACCGTGCTCCGTAACCGCTGGACCAAATCACATCAAATTAGGACAAAGCGTAACATGACCATCAGGGAAGGATCTGGCATCATAAAAAATAAAAAAAACCCACACCTGATATACCTAAAATAAAGAATAAACGCCAAAAAAATTGTCGCACACATTAGACATCCACCAGCAAAACAGCGCCCTCTAGCGACAGCTACACTGGTACTGCAGCTACAAAAGCTAAACATTGGCACCACTATTAGATGTCACAAGCAAAACAGCCCTCTAGCAACGGTTATACTGGTACTGCAGCTAATACAGCTTCCCCCTGGCAGAGCTCCGTTGGCCATTTCCAATATTGCAAACCGGTAATTGAAAAGCCCCCCCCCCCAAAAAAAATAGGGTAATTGAAAACGGGGGGGGGGGGAGAGAAGGGGCAGATGGAAGTTGAACAGGGGAACTTCTTCAATTTCGCTAGTTTCTTATAAAATCCACCTTATGATGTTTGGTCGAGTTTAGTCAGGCCCACACATCCTGCCTTCTTCAGTTTCTTAACGGTGTGTGCATTGGCTAGCTGAAAAAGAAGGTATTTGGAGGCCACAATATTTTGGTTTGAAAAAGCAGCCCAAATGTGTGGGGGAAGGCCTTGCAAGCAAAGGGGCAAAGATACTGTCAATTCCCGCCTGCCCCCCTTGGCAGTGGAGATAATCAGAGAATTATAACTAATTACACTGAATTGGTTGCTCTTAATCATTTCATAATAAGGGCTTTCAGAAAGCTCATTTATTAAGCTCAGCTGCACTGAATAGGATGCTGTGCACATTTACTGCTAAGGTTCATGGGGAAGTAAGGAATGGCAGCCAACTCGTATGCCCTTAACTGCCCCATTGAAAAACTAGAAGGACTTAAATGTGCTTAGCTTGGGCTACGTCTTGTTCAAAGTAATGTGTCTCCTAAAAAAATAAAACACCCCAAAGCAATCTCAGAATCCTGGTTCAGGTAGAGCAGAGATTACCCAGAACCAAATTTGGCCAATATGATCACCCAGGAAAACAACAAGGGAACTATTTTAAACTTTTGTGTGATGAATGATTCAGAAAGGAAGAACATATTATGGAGAGGCATACAAAAACAAAACAAAACGGAGCCTGTTTTATTTATTTTAAGGTGCTGTAAGGCTCTTTTAAAGGCTTTGATGGTACACCCCGGAATCATGAGACATGTCACAAGGATCAGGTGGTCTAAGGCCACAACCTCCTAATTTAACTCATAACAGGATCAGCAGATGATAAGAACATAAGGAAAGCCAGCTGGATGACGCCATGTCTAGCATCCTGTTCCCACACTGGCCAACCTGATGCTAGTGGAAAACTGGCAAGCAGGAACCAAACACAAGAGCACTCACCCCTCTTCCATTTCCAGCAACTGATATCCAAAAGCATTACTGCCTTTGAATGCTCACCAAATCCCAACCTACTGAACTCCTTCCCTTTCCCACTGAGAACAGCCCTAATCCTACAGGTTGTCTTGGCATTGTTTGCCTTTAACAGGCTTCTTCCTGTTTAGTCCAACCTTCGGCAATGTAAGAATCCCAACTAGATCATACATGACAGATGGCCATCCAACCTCTGCTTAAAAACCTCAAAGGAAGGAGACTCCACCACCTCTTGTGGGAGTCTGTTCCACTGTCAAATAGCTCTTACTATCAGAAAGTTCTTCCTGATGTTTAGTCAGAATCTCCTGGTAACTTGGATCCATTGGTTTGGGTCCTAGCACCTACAGTAGGAGAAAAGAATTATAGGGGATGAAACCCCCCAAATGGACAATACTTTCTTTTTGTATGCCACGACAGCTGCAAGAATATTAATTGCAAAGAACTGTAACAATCAAGAGATACCAACAGTAGAAGAATGGCAAATGAAGATGATAGACTTTATGGAACTTGCCGAACTGACAGCGAGACTATGCGACCAAGGAGAGGAGACGGTCCAGGAAGACTGGAAGAAATTTAAAATTTATTTGAAAAAATATTGTAATGTTTAAATTTTAGAGTCCCTAGGGAAGTAGTTATAGGTTATCGGTAGCAAGTAGGGTATTAGTGATATACAATTTAAAATATATTAGGTAAATTATAATTGATATGAGTTAATAAGTGAATAAAAAATAATGGATTTTTTGGTTAATGTATGTATCTGCCAATGAAGAACAGAAATGAAATTCAGAAAGGAGAGATCGGGGGAAGTCGCCCCAAGATGATAGTGGAAAAATGTGAAGATTGTATAAGATTTATTTGTGTTGTGTTTGTTTTTGTATGTGTTTTGTTTGTTTTTCTTATAAAATGAATAACAATATTTTTTAAAAAAATAGAGCAGGAGAAAAGAAGCTTGCTCCATCTGACAGCCCTTTAGATATTTGAAGATGACTATTGTATCTCTTCTCAGTCTCCTCTTTACTAGGCTAAACACATCCAATTTACTCAACCATTCCTCCAGTTGGCTTAAAGTTGCAATTATTAATCATTTTTCCGTCGAGGAACATGGCACAAGTATAACACTATTCACACAGAAGAAACCAACAGTATGATCTTTTTCATCTTTCATAGATGATGAAGGTTTAGATCTTCCACTGGGGCAAGCGAGGTGAAGTTTTGTTTTATACATCCAGGATATTGCTCTTTGATGTATCCAGACACACCACATTCTCTGAGGCCCTCTGTTTTATATCAAAAGACATTGTTCTTGAAGTCAGTTTGCCTTTTGCCAGTTTACAGGTGAGTTTACACATGCAATGCAATATTAGGGCTTCCCAGGTTTCTAAAGAAGAACTAGGGAATGCTGAGGGGGGAACTCTATAGACACACAAACGCA
This sequence comes from Lacerta viridis, assembly GCA_900245905.1. Taxonomy (NCBI): domain Eukaryota; kingdom Metazoa; phylum Chordata; class Lepidosauria; order Squamata; family Lacertidae; genus Lacerta; species Lacerta viridis. The sequence continues at coordinate 110,156 of OFHU01003661.1, read as the reverse complement.
CACACACACACACACACTCAAACTTCCGGTGTATACTGATTTTCTGGATCAAACCGAGAATCATCCCTTTACATCCTGAATATATCAAAGACTAAAACATGAAGACTAAAGTTGTTTGTGAGATCATTCTGACTGAGACTTGGAAGAGAGAGAGAGAGGATGGGGTGGAATCAAAGAGAATATGTTAAGTCTCTTTGCAGATTAAATCATTACAAGAGAAACAACATGAAAGGCCTGATTTCTGAGGAAAGTTGCGAACTGTGCAGGAAATTAGTCATGGCCTCTGCAAATGAGGTGTTTTATCTCATTTTATATCAAATTATGAGTGCTAAACCTCAGCAAGCTACCGGAGCAAATGGACTGAGCCAAAGCAACACAGACACAATGGTGGCCCAAGTCTACTCAGTCAAGCCAGGTGAGCTACATAGGCACTTCTTCATTTGTCTGCTGTTGAGGTTAATATTGGGTTTTAAAACTGGCTTGATGGGAAGAGGTCTTGAGATTTAAAAGCAGTGGAAATGTGTCTGAGAAAATGGGTGGAAAGAAATATTCCCAAGTTCAAAACCAGATCAGAGGGAAGTAGAGGATGGGGAAACCAGGTAGGTAAGCAGTAGCAACTTAGAAGGAGATGTAGGAGTTACAACATATTAAAATGGCATCACTGGTGTCAGGAAATGGCCTCTACTCACAAGTAGAACCCTGGCAGAGACACATGCCCAACTGGCATGTTCCCTTCTTCCTGGGCGATTGTTCGGGAGCTTCTCAGCCTCTTCAGCCCCCAGACATCATAGTGATTGATGGGGGAGTACATCAACACACTCTTAGGCATCCGCAGAGGTTTGTGCAGTTGCGTAACAGACCACAGCAACTCAGCATGTTGGCTAACCTACTTTATTACATATATACACAGTCGGAGCACTTCAACATGGCTCCCTCTCTCTCTAGCATCAGACAGCAAAGAGAAAGAACAAAGGACAATAGTCCTACTTCAGGGAAACACAGTAAGACAAACATCCTGTCTACGTCACTTCCCACTTCCCACTCTGTGGAATGAAAACACATACCCAGTCACGAGATAAACAATAAACCCATGACTGCACACAGGGGAATGAATCTTCCAACAGATCCAGCGCCGAGGGCCTTCTGTCGGTTCCCTCACTGCGAGAAGCAAAACTACAGGGAACCAGGCAGAGGGCCTTCTCGGTAGTGGCGCCCGCCCTGTGGAACGCCCTCCCATCACAGGTCAGGGAAATAAACAACTACCTGACATTCAGAAAAAACCTGAAGGCAGCCCTTTTTAGGGAAGTTTTTAATGTTTGATATTTTTGTATTTGATTTCTGTTGGAAGCCGCCCAGAGTGGCTGGGGAAATCCAGCCAGATGGGCGGGGTACAAATAATAAATATTATTATTATATTATTATTGTGACTCAAAAGACCAGTCAAGTTTCAGCCTGTTGGATAAAGAACTACACAACTTTTAGAAGACATCTGAAGGTAGCCCTGTATTTTAATGCTTGATGTTTTATTATGTTTTAATATGTGCTGGAAGCCACCCAGAGTGGCTGGGAAAACCCAGCCAGATGGGCGGGATATAGATAATAAATATTATTATTGTTGTTATTATTCAACTGAGGAGCTGGGATCTGTAAGTGGGGTTATGTTTTGACAGTGCAGAATCATCACCATTGCCATTTTACTTTTATTTCTTCAGAATTTTTTGTTTAACCATGGAAAAGAGAAGAAAAAAGAGAGGGGGGATTATAAGAGAAAAAGAGGGGGCAGAGTGAGATAAACATATGACAAAAAATTAAAATAGACTTCTTTGTTGCAGTTTGGGGATAAAGATGGGTCTTAGATAGGGGTGTAAGAGGGCAGCATTTTCTGATCCACACTGCATTCACCACACACAACTCTATTTCTGTCCTGCTGCAGTTCATCCCCTGCCAAAATCTTTGCTACTCACCCCACTGTCTGCTGTAGCAAAAGGTAACTTAACTCATTATGCAAATTACATTGTCAGTCTGTTGTCACACCCCATTCATTTCAATGCAAAGCAAATTCAAAGCAAATGGGTAAATTCAGCATCTTGCAAAATACGAAATAATCCAAACAGATTAATCTCCACAACTTGCATTCCATCTTCCAGGCTGTTTACTCTCCCTTCCGGAGAGCTTCATTTTACATCCACACTCCATGAAGTTTGGGAGACAAAGACTCAAAGGCAACTCACTTCAAAATGGAGATTTTCAACCTAATCCCTCTCACATGATCTAAAGTTACAACACTCCCAGGTTTGCTACCAGAGAAACAGCATAATTGTTAATTTAGCAAGAGCTCAAAGTGTTCTCCTTGGAATTAAAATAGCCCCATGAGGGGGAAAAATGCCACGTTAAACCTTCTGTAATTTACCTTTAGCCATTTTTCATTTCCATTATATTTCAAACGTGCACACAAACAAAATATAGTACTACCACTCCAAATTAGTTCATGCATGCGTTTTCAAATAACTGGAGAGAGCAAATCTTCCAGGCTTTCTGTTTGGGATGCCTTCTGAGCGATTCTTAATTCTTTCCCAGCTGAACCTGCTTGCTTTTATTCTCCCCTGACTGTGGGCGACATGTAAAGGAAAGCTCATGTGGATGGTGTGTGTGCTACATTAGCTCAGGGAGAATGTGCTCCTTTTTAGCCTGGTAGTAGACAAGGTTCATAAACAGAATCAGCCTAAGTGGGGGAAGTGAACCTAGCTGCAGTATTCTGAATTTGACAGACAAGAAAAGAATAGATATTTTGCTCATCTTCTGCCCCCACTCTCTCCTGATTCAGAACTAGTTTCTGCATCTGCTGTCGAAACTCCCCAGAGTCCCTGCAGCAACCGTCAAAGAACGAAGGATTTTCACTGAGCTGAGTCCATCTTTCTGAAGCGATTACACTAGCTGCTGGTTAAGTCTTCTCAAAGGATAAATTTCAAAACCAAAATGGGGCAGACTGTGTGTGTCTCTCTCTCACACACACCTCCCTCCCTGGAAGATATAGAAGTCTTCCATGTAAATAGAGCATGCCAAGGGGAAATATAAGCCACTGTCTTCCTTGGGAGGATTTAATTAGTGCATGAGTTGTTGGAGTTGAAAACGTCAGGAAGTGAATTGGGTGAGCTGAATCCCAAGGTCCAGGGAATGTCTATTATGCAATCTCCCTGCAGAATGCACCAGGTATGCTGAAGAATCCCTGATGAGGGCAGCAATTCCCATTGTGGCTCCAGAAACTGTAGGAGATAATATGTTCTGAAAGTTCTGGGTGGAATCCAACACCCTGGAGCAGATTTTGAAGGTGCACAGAGGGCTTCAGGGAGGAGGGCAGAAGAGAGGATGGTGAGATGCCATTGCTCCAGCAGAAAGTCCATTTCACTCATGCCCAGGCAACACTGTGTCAAGGAAGTGGCTAGTTCCACCCACCCAATTTGTTCCCAAGTAGGGCGTTTCTTGAATAAAAATGCAGCCAAGGAAGGCAGACCAAAATAGACACCCTTCTTTATTTCTGCAGCACAGCACCTCAGGTGAAAACCCAAAGGTACTGCCTAGAACAAGGAAACTATCAAGATTTTTTTACACTATAACTAGCAAATAATTAACCAAAATGCACCAAATCCTGGCACATCTGCACCAGGGATGCCAGCTCCTAGAGGCCCAGTTATTTTGCCCCACCCCCAGTAGCACAGGTTTAGAACCCTGCCTGAAATTATCTTGTGCTGTTGCCAGTCAGTGCAAGCAACGCTGAGCTAAATGGACTAGTGGCCTGGCTCAGTTTAAGCCTATTGCCTGGTCAAGGCATCAACTTTTGGAAAGATTATGCTAATCCTTGTGGAAAGAGAATTTCTAATGCCAAAGGGAGACACACAGTATAGCAACACCGAGTCTAAACAATGTGAATGGAAGGCAAGACTTGGCGTAAATCCCCTCAGAATGAAGTCCTTTGAGTCAATTTTTCATCTTAACCCTCCTCACTGGAGACATCTCCTATAAATAAACATGTGTAAGTTATTGCCGGCATGCTCTGCTTTATTAATTTTGTGTAGAGCAAGTTGGCTTTTGCAGAGGTTAATTTTCTGAACGGGGAAGAAAATGGCACTTCACCAATCTGAAAATAAATAATTGTGCTGAGGTCTCAGTTCATTATATTTAATTCTGCCAAGTCTTGCAGGCTCCAGAGACATGGTGACAGCTCAGAGAAACAATTATTTTCACTAGCCAGCCCTGCTCTTTCTATGATGTGTTTTTGCAGTAGGCTATGTGAGAATCTGTGCCCATTAATGATTGCAGTTTGGTGTAGCTTAGTGAATATAGCACCAAGCCCTTCTCATCAAATTGCACAGTATCAATTTTTGCAGCAAGAGAACCAAGCAAAATAGACCTGTGTGACATGACATTCTTTGGTCGTACATGTTTACTTGCGCTTGCATTGCAACATGGACAATGGTCAGGGATGATGGGAGTTGTAATCCGAAATCAGAAGAAATGCTCTCCTAACCTCACATCATAACTATTTTTAGTTCTGCTCCCAGTGACTTTTCATGTACCAGACATGAGAGAGAGAATAGAAATTGTGGGAAAATTGTGTTTCACATTTTAATGTGAACCTTTGTAATCTGCACTTCCTTAAAAATTCATACTTCTCCAAATGTTGCGATGCAGTTCTCCAACCAAAAAAATGTGTAGCAAAAATATATTTGTAGGGGAGAGTGTACATGAAATACACATAGGAGTGAAAACAGCAGTATATTATTATAACAAATGCATTATATTAAGGGAAATTGCTTGCAAAAGTGAGTATATGAGGAAAACTGTGTACAAAGTGTTTATCAGGAGAAATGTGGTAGTAATTTTTCATAAGGACTTAAAAAAAATCACAAGCTGATGTCAAAATATGGCAAGCTCAACTTAAAACTGGAAAAGTTAGAAACTTATATTGATATAGGCATCCATTTCTGAGAGGGAGAAATGGAAGACTCCAGAAAGCTCAAAGAACCAGACATTCCCATTGAATGCACCAAGTGTTTTCTGGTCCAGAAAACAGATCTGGCATGCTCAATGTACAAACTGACTGCAGCAGCTGGATCTGCTCAGATCATTATTATTCCAAGTAATAAGCAGCACATGCTAATATAATGCACCCATTTTGCTAAATTGAGTAGCATGGATTGTGTGTGTGGGGGGGGGGAGTCAATATTATCTTACCAGTCTATTACTGTTGGGATTTTTATTTATCCTCTGCTGCTTCAGCGAGACTGTTATGTTTAGTGTAAATCACATGAGTGTCCGAGAGAAAGTGTGGGAACGGAAGTCTGCCTTATCTCTTCCGCCTAAGTGTTGTTATTGTAATTTAGTTTCCCTTCTGCCGTGTTGCAGTTTTGTACTCTTGATCGGAGTACACAGACGTGATTATGGAGTCTCTGTATATCGACTTAAATAAAGTAGTTTAGAGCTACAGATGAGTCTTTCTTCTTGCTGCGTGATGCTAGAAGACCTGTGTGCTCTTTTCATATGGAAAGGGTCGCAGATTACTGTCACTCTGGACTGAAGGGACATGCTCAGCCAGAAAGGGCCACCAGGAGGATGCTCCAGGGTCTTGGGAGTTTGCCGTCTGCCCCAGAGCATTTTTCCAACAATTACATCAGTGCCATTCTTCTTGTCGTTTGTACTGCAGATGGCTTTTTACCTTCCATACTGTGTGAAATATGTCCCATCCTTGATATTTAATTTGTCTTTTTTACACCCCCCAAAAATTACATCTCATGCAGATGATGTTTTCATTTTAGGCTCACAGCATCAAACTTTCCTGTTCTTATTGGTTAAGCTTTAATCCAATATGTGGGGCTTAGCTGTATGATGTTAAGAATAAAACCTTGCAAAAAAAAATGTTTCTTGGGTGGAAATTAAATATATGGTAAAGATGTTCCCCGGACTCCGTTTCTACAGAGATATGGCTTATTAGAAAAATGCATTGGATGTTATAGCACTGAAGCATAAAGTGAAGTCAAAAGACTCAAACTCTGTGGTGGCATTTAGCACTGGCACTGCATAAATAAGATTTATACTCCCCCCCCCAATTCATTATTTCCCTTAATTTTGTTCCTAGAATGCATTCCTGAAACTTCTGGCCTTGGTATTTAATGTTATCCTGAAATAAGGTAGAATTCAAGAGTACCCAGAGAAGAAAAATCCACTTCAAGACCTCACCAAATGAAAGACATATACAGTATGCTAGCTTTATTAACAGTTCATGCAGCAGTACATAGATGAACTATGGAATTTCTTCCCGCAGAGGGTACTGAACGCCACCAACTTGAATGGCTTCAAAAGAGGATAAGATACAGTAAATCCATGATGAGGGTATCAATGACTATGAGCCACTACCCTCCAACATTTCTCCAATAAAAATAGGGACGTCCTATTTGGTGGAGCTATGGGTTAAACCACAGAGCCTAGCGGCGACGCCATTGCGGAGCGGTCGTGGGTTGCCTCGGCTGCGAGGCGACCCAGTCCGTCCCGGGGGTTGGAGCCCCGCTACCGCAAAGCGGGGCTCCGGTGGGGTGCGGGAAGAGCGTCCCGCACCCCGGGCTCCCCGGCTGTGCCCACTATGGCTCTGAACCCTTCCCTCGCTCCCCCTGTAAAGGGGGAGTGGGGGTGAAGGGACAACGGAGCCGGGCTATAGGGGACATGCCCCAACCGGGACGCGGAGCGGCGGTCACCCCCGCGACGAGCGTTAAAGTTCTACCTGTCATGTTTGGATCTAAAGAAACCCGGTGGTCGTGAGTATCTGATTGGACTAGTTTTTGTGCCTTTTTAACGATCCGGGAGACATTTGGAAAAGGAAGCCTGCCTCCCTCCCTTCGGGGGAAAGAAAATAACTGGTTTAAGAGACTGCTGTTACAGAGATGGTTACAAAGTATTTGAATTTTGATAAGTGAGACTGTCTCGTTCTCCCTTTGGGGAGTAAGTCTGTGGAAAATATCTCCTTTTAAAGTTTTGGTCTTTGCGCCCTGGTTTCAGGGAAAATGGCTACGAAAAGTTTGAGCTGAAGTGGAAAACTACTGGTACAAAAGGGAGAACATAGAAATAGAAACTGAAATTTGATACCTATCCCCTTCTCAACATGTTGGACTTTGTTTTTGAACTTGTTTTGAACTCTGGATTAACGGATGAACAAAGGCTTGTTATCTTGGAGCTGGAACTGCTTGACCGGAAAGTGAAGGTTTTGAGTGGGGACATGAAAAAAAATTTACTTCCCACAGAGGAGACCTTTCAAGTTTTCGATACCATGGAAGAGAGCCTTGGCAAAGAGCTGAAGGGGATGATTGAAGAATGGAGAGAGATGGCTTGGCGACTCCGGGAAAAAGAAACGTCCTTTGGGGGTGGCAGCCCCGGGACGGTGAGAATTGTTATATCCAGCCCCCGAGGTGAGAGCTCGGGAGTGAGGGACAAAGAATTAAGATATCTACAAATAGAAGAAGAATGCAACATTGAATCGGAGAAGCTGAAAGAAGATGAACTGCGTACCCTGATGCTCGATGCAAGGTCTGTTGGGAACTGTGTCTGGATCTGTGGATCTACAAGAAAAGAGGACAATTGGAGGATTGGTTCCAGTGATAGATGGAAATGGGCAATGGACAGAGGGGGAATAGGGTGAAGTATTAAGTGAAAAATTTAAATGGTCTGTTATGGTAATCTGAAATCGGAGGGTTAAGACATTAAGTTTTATTTTATTGTTTAACAAGAAAAGGGATATTTTGAATTTTATGTTATTAGCAGCAGTATAAGGGATAGAAGAAGTTCGTATAGATTTGATATAAGAATAATCTGTTAAGATTTAAAGATTTGTTATTAACTATTATGGACTAAGATGATTGTTTAGATTTGAATTTTCTTTAAATGAATTTAATTTTTTAGAGAGATGATGTTATTAAAGTAGAATTTGGATTTAAAACCGAAGGAGAGAAGGCAGGGGAAGTCAACCGTCAAGATTCGGAACTAGAAATTTTTTTATGCATGTAAACAAGAAGAAGAATCCTGGCTATGTTTGTATTTGTTTTATATATGTAGGTGTGGGTGTGGGTTTATGTTTTGTTATGAAAATGCCAATAAATTCTTCTAAAAAAAAAAAAAAAACCACAGAGCCTAGGGCTTGCCAATCAGAAGGTTGGCGGTTCGAATCCCTGCGATGTGGTGAGCTCCCGTTGCTCGGTCCCAGCTCCTGCCAACCTAGCAGTTCGAAAGCACAAAGTGCAAGTAGATATATAGGTACCACTCTGGCGGGAAGGTAAATGGTGTTTCCATGCACTGCTCTGGTTCACCAGAAGTGGCATAGTCATGCTGGCCACATGACCCAGAAGCTGTACGCTGGCTCCCTCGGCCAATAAAGTGAGATGAGTGCCATAACCCCAGAGTCGTCTGCGACTGGACCTAATGGTCAGGAGTCCCTTTACCTTTACCTTTTTATTCAACAGCTACAACACAGGCAGCCCTGTATTATTGTTTAATGTTTTGTTATGTTTTTATATATGTTGGAAGCTGCCCAGAGTGGCCGGGGTAACCCAGTCAGATGGGTGGGGTATAAACACATCATCATCATCATCATGGAATAAGAACATTACTAAAGGTAAAATGTAAAAAGGTAAAGGACCCCTGGACAGTTTAGTCCAGTCAAAGGCTACTATAGGGTTGTGGCGCTCATCTCACTTTCAGGCCGAGGGAGCCAGCGTTTGTCTGCAGACAGCTTTCCGGGTCATGTGACCAGCATGACTAAACTGCTTCTGGCACAATGGGACACCGTGATGGAAACCAGAGCACACAGAAACCCTGTTTACCTTCCCGCCGCAGTGGTACCTGTTTATCTACTTGTACTGGGGTGCTTTCGAACTGCTAGGTGGGCAGGAGCTGGGACAAAGCAACAGGAGCTCACCCCGTTGCAGGGATTCGAACCACCGACCTTCTGAACGGCCAACCCAAGAGGCTCCGGGGTTTAGACCACAGTGCCACCAGCGTCCCCTTGAATATTAGTATCATTCTCCTGGGAACAGATTCTATGACGCTTCTGCAGTTTTCACATTTGAATGTTGTGTTTTGATTGTTGCATTAAAAAAAAATGTTTTTGCACCCCCCCCTTTTAATATGTTGGCTACTGTAAGAGTTTTTACAATACAAATATTCAGAACAAAATTTTATATATAAACTTTTGTTCTTAATGTTTCTATTCAGAATATATCTCTCTCTCAACAAGGACAGATTTGCCCTTCTTTTACAGCTGGGGCAGGCAGCAGGGTTCCCTCCAGATGTTGTTGAATTACACTGGCCCTACTTGCTGGATCTAATGGGAGTCAGAGTCCTGCAACATCTGGAACCACTGCATTGGTTATCCCTGTACTTTCCTCTGAATATATTTGCAGTGCTCCAGGCTGACGGTAACTGAAGTACAAACGAGAGATGATGCAAAGAGATTGAAATTTGACAGATGCCTATAATTATAAATCAGGGGGGTCAGGAGGGGAATCGATTTAGAGTACATTGAGTAGGAAGAAAGGTGATGGTGCCTATGAACCATTTCATTCCCCAAGCATTTCCTTTTTTAAAAAACAACAACAACCGCCACCGCCCTTTTTCATGGTGGATTTTCTTCTTGTCGTGGAGCCTTACTGGGAGAAGATATTAAGGTGGGGTGGGAGGAAGAAAATGCATGCGGAAACTGTTTAGGGTCTCCTTCTTCATCATCATATCTAATGGCCTACAAAAGCATCCCTACATCATCACCAACATCACCATTATTATTATTTGAATACCACCCTTCATCCATAGATCTCAAAGCAGTTCACAGCACAAAAATAAAAAAGACAAAATATGTAATAAAAACAAGAATAAACCAAACTAATAACCCCCTCCCCCATAGGGCTGTTAGCATTTCACCCCTCCCTTTGTGAGAATCGTATGACTTGGTGATCAGAGAGAAGGGGGAGGGAACTGAGTCTTTGAACTCCTCTTTAGCTTCTCTGAGCCTCGTGAAATGTGTGTGCTATTCTATCTCTGCTGTAGATAAGATGTGCGGAAGGAACTTAGCCACACAGTCTGTACAATCTGTAAATATATTGTAGCTTGTAGAAATAAAGAAGAACTGCTTCAAGTTAATGCAGCCACAGCGTTTATTGAACCTCTGGAGTTAGTGCAGGTGCTCATAATGCACAGTTGTGAGTCCAGGTATCAGGATTGAGCTGAAGGTCGTTCCAGTCTTCTTGCCTTGCCCAGTCAGGGCACAAAGAGGGGCACAAGACGTGGATAGATCCTGGCTTAAATCCACAAGGGCTATATCAGACTAAGTTCAGAGTAGACACATTGAGATGGATTCAGCTCATGAATCACACTAGCAGAAGCCAGAGCGAGGACTTTCATTAGTACAACAGGGCTTGGATGGAATGATCTCCTTAGCGCCACATTGAATTTCTCACATTGAAACGAATGGATGTCTATTAATTTAAATAAAACTAATATTGGATTCAGCTCATAGCAATGCACCAGCAGACCTAGTTCTGACACACAGATCTGCTGGCAGCACATCTCGTTTGGCCCTGAGAGCATTTGATACATACCATGCAACGATGCTTAGTGTTTATAATCGCTGGCAGCTTGCAACGTCTCATCTCTGACGCCTGCCAAAATGGAAGCTATCAACGGGTGCTGGCAAAAGCTGCAATCCTAGATACCCTTGTGTTGGAGTAAGTCCCACTCAACTCAACGGGACGTACTTCTGATTAGTTATGAAGAGAATTGTGATGTAAAACATCCACGTTTTGGGTGGGTGTGTAAAAACTAAAGCTGAAAATTTCACATTCAAAATTCACACAGGAAAACTACAAATTTCAAACGATTATGAATATTTGCTTCTGCTTTGAAATCCACATGCTTGCCCTTCTCTGTGCCCCTCCATTTATGAAGAAAAGTTTGCCTTACAGCATCTCTTTTTGCAAGTGTGATTTGTCTTTATTTATTATAGATCCTTTGCCTTTGGCTCATCATTTACTCATTTATATAGCTGTGTGTAGCCAGTGGCCGCTAGAGACTATTGCAGTTTGCAATAAATGTGTTTTTAGTGTGACCATAACAATATACATTACATTACTCTCCTGAAAAAAAACATTAGCTGACTACCTGGTTTCCTGCTACCACTTCCACTGAATGTTAAAAAACAAACCCATGGACTTAAGATGGCAGAAGGGTCATGTTTGCAGGGCATTTCATTAATATACTAGAGCTTTTTTGCTAGTTTTCCGCTTTGTGCCATCACTACGAAGACTTGAGCACGGCTGCCAAATATTATATAATTCTGCTCCTTGTAAAAGCACTCTCTTTTTCTACTCAGTGCTGAGGGAATAACCATTAACTCACACACCTGCCTCTGAAGATGTGACTAGGTGCATATGGCCCCAAAGTCTTAAATTTCAGCTGCTGTGTAAGCCAGTCTTCAAATAAAGCAAGGCAGCACAGCAGTAGAATAATGAAACAATGACCGTTCCCCACATCAAATGGGGTGCACATTTTGCGTGGTCGCGCGCAGCCCCCTTAGATCCCACAGCAGCACCTGGCAGTTCGGACTGGCACCACCTTCCCGGGCAAGATACCTGTGGTCTCCGCCTACCCCAGTCAGCCGCCAATCCCGCCTGGGGAGGTGTTGCCAAGGGGATTGGACAGGTGGGAGGAGGGATCACACAGAACACAATAAAGGGTGTAGCTTACATGAGAAGCCTTCCCCAGTATATTTAATGCTTCAGTAGGTGTGAGGTATTAACTCATTAGTGCTGCGATGGATTGGAGAATCTTGTAGTCTCTTCAGCAATCTTTTGTAAGAAGGAAATGAGTGTGTAGTAGGGAGTGTTTTGAGTTGTAGTGCTATTGAATGTGAGTGGATTGGGTATGTGTGATTGGTTGGGAGAGATATGGCTAACATTGATGCCGAAATCCAGCATCGCCTGAGCTCTGTGAGTGCAGCTTTCTCCCGATTGAAGTGCAGAGTGTTTGAGGACCGGGACATTCGCAGGGAAACCAAAATGCTTGTTTACAAAGCTATTGTACTACCAACCTTACTGTATGCTTGTGAAACATGGACCACTTATAAACGCCATCTCCAACTCCTCGAAAGATTCCATCAACGGTGTCTCCAAAAATTTTACACATCACTTGGGAAAACAGGCAAACTAATGCCAGTGTATTGGAAGAAACAAAGATCATCAGTGTCAAAGTGATGATTGTTCAACATCAACTTCGTTGGACTGGGCATGTTGTGTGGATGCCTGATTATGGTCTTCCAAAGCAACTACTCTATTCTGAGCTTAATTGGCCTCCACAGTCACTTACGGACTCACTGTTAAAAACGTTTTCATGGAAGACAATCTTACTCGGCTATGAGTGATCGCCAAAGAAGAGTAAGAATTAATAGTTAGACTAGAACTATTTAACAAATAAACATATGACACACCCCTCTTGACATGGTACCATTGCAGAATAGAAGTATGTAGTTGCAAGTCTGATGCCTCACTTACAGAACAAAAGGTCTCTGCTCAGAGTCAAAAAATTGTGGAGTTGGAAGGGACCTCAAGGGTCATGCAATGCAGGAATAAATGAGAAAATGAGTTGGTAAGGAGTAATTCCTATACGAAGGAGAAGGAGAAGGAGAAGGAGAAGGAGAAGAAGGAGGGTTAAAACTAGCTGACTTTTCAAGACAAGGCAAAGCAAAGCAGTTGCATCCAAACTTGCAATATGTGTTCTCCATCCAAGGGACCCTTGGGTCAGTTTCTGGAGCCTGAGCAGGGTGCGGTACAAAGCCAGCTTTCTTATATTTAAAACTCAACCAGAGAGACTTTACACCACCTGCTATCAGGGGTGCTGTCAGGGCAAAAGGGATGCGGGTGGCACTGTGGTCTAAACCACTGAGCTTCTCAGGCTTGTTGATCAGAAGGTTGGCGGTTTGAATCCCCATGATGGGGTGAGCACCCGTTGCTCTGTCCCAGCTCCTGCCAACCTAGCAGTTCGATAGCACGTCAGTGCAAGTAGATAAATAGGTACTGCTGCAGATGAAAGGTAAATGGCATTTCCATGCGCTCTCACTTCTGTCACGGTGTTCCGTTGTGCCAGAAACGGTTTAGTCATGCTGGCCACATGACCCATGTCTGTGGACAAATGAGAGCTCTCTTGGCCTGAAAGCAAGATGAGTGCTGCAACCCCATAGTTGCCTTTGACTGGACTTAATCGTCCTGGGGTCCTTTACCTTTTTACCTTTTGTCTGGGCAGGACTCTGGGGCTCTGGGATAGATAATAGCAGAAGGGGGAAGATGTACCAATGTGTATAGATGCTAGAACAGAATATATTTATTAAATATTATCCTTCCTCCCTCACATGAGTTCAGCAGAGTGCAACCCTTTGCAGCTGAAAAGGAAGCTTAGATAGGCTAGTTTTAGGCATTTAGTTTAAGTAATCCAGGATGCTTTAGGCAGACTGGATTCTCCTGGTATCTCCCCCTTTTCTCCCCCTTAAAATAATAATCACACAGTCTTGTAAAAGGTAAAAATAACATTTACTCTCTCAGAGCTTCTGTTGCAGAATATCAGATACAGCAGCTTTGTTCAGGAGGGGTTAAAATGATAATGCAGTTACATAGTCACGCTTAAGTCCAGCTTCAAATGATGTCTGAGCAATGGAGCTCAGGAATGCAGATTGCTCTCAAATTTCTGGCTTGGGGATGGGATGAAGAGGTAAGAGTGAAGAGAGGCAAGAGAACAAACAGGAAAGAGAAAGTGCCCAGCCAGGTGAGGAGATGATATGGAGGCAGAACATTGTGGATTGCAGTGTAAGCATAAGACCTGCTATCCTTGACTGCCCCTCTTCTAGTCAACAGTGGTCTGCGTTTTCTAATTATTTAGAGATCATGGGGAGAAACTTCTGTAGTTAGCAGCATTTATCTCCCCAAACAGCATTCAGTCCTTTTAATCTCCAGTTTGTTGACTCAACTGAATTACAGTGGCTGAATTACAACTAATCACCAAACTTAAAACCACGGAGAAACCTGGTCTGAACAAAGACATTGGATTCTTATCTCATTATACATAACAAAGCTATCTTTAGCCATCTCACCCCTTGCCTTTCCCTGCAAGACTAATTACAGCCGTTAAGAGTCGTCAACAGGTTTTCCACACCTATCAGCTGATCACCCATTCCCACCACCCTTCTGAGCAATACCCCTCCCCACTCCCTCACTATATTTAAGGATCTGGTGACTTCTGTTTCAGTGTATCTGAAGAAGTGTGCATGCACACGAAAGCTCATACCAAGAACAAACTCAGTTGGTCTCTAAGGTGCTACTGGAAAGAATTTTTGATTTTGTTTTGACTATGGCAGACCAACACGGCTACCCACCTGTAACTCAACTTTACAAGTCACTGTTAGACTGTAACATCTACTTCTGAAGTCATTTTGGTAAGTACATCGCAAATATGTGCTTACGAGGTCGTAGTCAATGAATTACATTGCTGCAAAGAGAGATTGCAAGGACTTCTGAAGAAACCAAAGAGATGGAGGGATGAAAATACGCTTGGTGAAGCTGATGCCGTCATTGAATTTTGCTTCCCATGGCTGGAGATTAGGGTTCACTGTAGATGTGAAGTCTTGGGTAGTCAATATACTCACAATTGCATACATTCCCTTAAAGGCTGGCATAATCACTTGAACACACAAAGGCACACTGTAAATGGGCCATTAGGGCCTGCTAGAGCTTTCCCAGTGCCTTTAAGTAGGCAAGGATCTGCATCACCAGGCAATGGTTCCCAAAGAGACTACATTTGAACACTGCCTGGAAGCTCTATCTGCACTCCTAGCTATCGGCCTGATGGATGGAAGGAAAGGAACCCAGCTGCTATGTCCCAGGCATAATAAAGGGTGGAGAGACTGGGGAGATAGAAAAAAATGTTAGAAAGAGGGAAGAAGGAAGAGAAGCCCAGTAGGTTTAGACCTATAAAGCCTTAAACGGTTCAGGACCGCAATACCTCAAGGACCGTCTCTGTCCATATGAACCTACCCAGACACTGAGGTCATCTTCTGAGGCCTTCCTTCGTGCACCTCCTCCTCGAGAGGTCCAGAGGGTGGCAACACAAAAACAGGCCTTCTCTGCAGTGGCTCCCCGTCTGTGGAATGCTCTCCCCTGGGAAGTTTGCCTGGTGCCTTCATTACACACCTTTAGGCACCAGGCAAAAATGTTCCTTTTTAACCAGGTCTTTAGTTGATCTGTTTGACATCCTATACCCTTTTTAAAATGTGGCTCTTTTCTGGTATGTGTGTGTGTGTGCACGCTATTGGGTTGTTGTTTTTATTCTGATGATATGTGTTGTGATCTTTTCTGTGAAACGCCCTGAGACCTCCGGGTATAGAGCGGTATATAAACTCAATAAATAATAATAATAATAATAATAATAATAATAATAATAATAATAATAATGTGGGGATCAGTTTGAAATAGCCTAGGTACCCAAGGAATCATCTTCTCCACCAGGGACCATCTTCAGACTCTCTCCCTAAGCCCCTCTGGGTAGGGCTAGAGAGGGAATACTATACCTTAGGTTTACCCAGCTTTTATCCCATCCCACACATTTTTCATAGAGCCGTTTCATCTAACACAATGCATTTTAATGTTATATTTGTCAATACTTGTAATTATATGGGGGCCCCCATGTGTAGACTTTCCTGCATTGCAGGGAGTTGGACTGGATGACCCTCGGGGTCCTTTCCAACTACAACTCTGTGATTCTATGGTACTCTACTATATGCATTTTGTACATATTACTTGGCTGGAGAACTGCATTGCATCATTCAGGCATGTGGATTTTGAAGGATGACTGTTTTGGTTTGCATGGTGGAAACAAGGTAGGCTCACCTTTAAATGTATTGAATTTCTCTCCAATCCCTCGTCTGGTTCCAGCCTTTTCTGTATTACACACTGAAAGTGTGCCTCCAGTATTAATCCAGAAATAAAAGTTATCCAGGTATCAAAAGTTTGGAAGACTCTGCTATAGAGCCAATTTCTGGTTATACCATTGATGACACCCACTTTGTTGAGTTCCGACTTAAGAAATGGTCTGAGATTTTTCTTTTTTAAAGGAGTAAAACTGATAGCATATATGAGGAAGCTGAAAAAGACAAGTCAAGATGGAGAGAAGGAGAGGAGAGGAGAGAGAGAGAGAGAGGAACTTAATTGAAAAGAAATTATATAAATGAGGCTTATTCTGGAGCATTAACAAGAAATCGTAGAAAGACAAGCAGCACTAATTTTTGTACAGGTCATCCATTATTAAAAGAAACACGAGGCCAAGCTTGTGATCTTCTCTTTGAAGCTTTTAAATGTGTGCCACGGGTGACCGCAAAGAACATCAGCTAGCCAGTCAACACAGACAAAAGGACACATGGTAATTTCTGGTCCATTTGATGCTGTGAATTGACAGTCTCCTAGTGGACTGTGTGAAAACCTGGGAACTGAAAGCCCCCCAATGCCAGTTTCTGAGCAAAATGCACTCTCCTCTTTGAAGGGTACCCTTAATTGAATGGCATGCCTAGAATTTTTCAACTTGTAACAATCCGGACAAGAGACTTTCTGTTACTGTGGCAGAGAAGACACTTCCCCCCATAATACTGTAGTATGTGTAGAATTGTCACTTGGAGATATGACATTGGTTTTATTTGTTTTTTTAAGAGTTGTTTCTAGCAAGTTCATTTTAGTAAGTGCACTGAGGGCTCCGGCCAAACATTTATTTATGCAACTTCTCTCTTTTGTTATGGTTAGTTCATTAAAGCCAAGAGTCTAAACTCACTTGGTTTGAACTAATAAGTTGTATTGCTTCTAAGTAGATGCCCTGAGGACTGGTGTATAAAAAAAGATTGATTGTGAAAGCACATATCCAGTTCAGAACACACACACAACACAACACAACACAACACAACACAACACAACACAACACACATAATGGCGTAGTGTTGGGGGGAGCACAGGGGCTGTTGCCTTGGGTGCAAAATTGTTAGGAGTGCAAAATTTCGACACCCGGTGCTGCCTCAATACAGTTGCATGCTTCCATTTCTGGGCTCCATTGAAAACGGCTTCTCAATGCAAGCCAGGAAGTGAAATCTCAAGAAAATGGAACTAGCTCCTCCTCCTCCACTACCACCACTACCACCACCACCACCTCCTCCTCCTCCTCCTCCTCCTCCTCCTCCTCCTCCTCTTCTTTTCTCAAGAAAATGGAAGTAGCTCCTCCTCCTCCACTACCACCACTACCACCACCACCTCCTCCTCCTCCTCCTCCTCCTCCTCCTCCACTTCTTTGATGCATTCTGACAGGGTTGTTAATGTATTCTGGTTAACATATGTGTTGTTGTTGTTGTTGTTGTTGTTATATTTATACCCCACCCATCTGGCTGGATTTCCCCAGATGTAGGAATGAAGTCAAATTGATTAATAGTTTGTGGGAAGGTGCCTTTGCTTCTTATATTATAAGTTTCATAACAAAGAGCATCTTTTATGTGACTGCAGCCGGAGGGTGCTATTCCGTAGAGCCCCCCTTCCCCCCGTGTTCCAGAGCAGTTTTTTGTGGAGGCACAGAGGGGGATTGGGGAGTTGAGATCCAGGAGCATGCCACTCTGTAAGCAGATGTTCAAATCCAAACCTCTCTGCTACTTTTGTGAATTAGCTTTATTAAATGTGTCTATTAAAAAGGGGGGAACTCAATGTAACCCATAGACGTATTTTAGGATGAAAAAGCAGAATGAAGCAATGTAGTGCTGGTGGACTTCTTGCAAGTTCCACAGGGTTTGCAAACGTGGCTTTGCTTATATCTGTCAACTTGTCCTGTCTTGGTTTTGTTAGGCAGCACTGAAATACTCAGTTTTTGCAGGGGCAGTTTGCCCTGACAGCTCAGTTTCCGCAAGCCCTGTCTTTTAAATTACCAGTTCACAGCATTGCTTCGGTGAGGAAATAAACACTTATATGACATCTGAAATCAAAAGCAAACCTGGGCAACTCAAAGGGCAAAGTAGTCAGAGATACAGTTTTGTTAAGAGAGCAGACAAGTCTGTAAAATAATTCCTTCAATTAAATAATAAACAGAATCTGGGCTTGCACTAGGAAATACTGCATCTCTCTCTCTCTCAAACACAGCACTTTTACTGGATAATAATTTATAGGCTTGTATGGCAATTCTCCTAGCCTGTAGTTCTCCCTGTGCTTTCCGTAAGTCTCAGATATCCTATAATCATTCAGCTAGCTAATGATCCCTTTACATCAGGTATAATGAGTTTTCCCACTCCAACCTAGCTTTTGTCAAGACTTTAATGCAGGTAGTTAATGAGTACTATTGCTCTGAGTTTTCTGCATGTGAAAGAAGGATACATCTTGTAATATAATGACAAGTGGTAGCTAATGTTGTTCTGTTGAGCTGTAGCACAGAGCACAGAGGGGATGAGAGGAGCTTTAAGAAAGATGAATCCCTCAAGCAAGGTGTGGCGGGTGTGTGTGTGTGTGTCTAAGGACATGTTAAGTGCAACTGTTCTGACAGCCTAATTCCATTACTTCCCGCACAAACTTGGATCTACTCAAGCATGGTCAAGATACCTTAGAGGCTGGATACTGGACCTACCTCCTGAATGTCCTAGGTATTTTTTTTTAAGTCATCAGCAGACCTGATAGACTGTAGCAGCTTATCTGAAGCTTTGAGATAGGGCAAGGATGCTGCCATTTATCATGCTAAATGTCATCTTTATTTTGCGAGTGGAAGGCTCACTTATCTCTCTATTAGCAAAACAAATTTACAAATGATTTACAAAAGTGCATACCTTCCTCTTCTCACACTCTTTCTAATGGATTATAACAGCTCAGTAGTTTTCAGATGCTTGACTTTCATGAAACACTGCTTCAGAACCCACCCCGCTAAATGTCTATCATGGGAACCTTTACTGAAATTTGGGGGTGAAATCTATGCCTTTCCACATGCAATGGACAGATCTGAAGAAGTGTGCATGCACATGAAAGCTCATACCAAGAACAAACTCAGTTGGTCTCTAAGGTGCTACTGGAAAGAATTTTCTATTTTGTTTCGACTATGGCAGACCAACACGGCTACCCACCTGTAACCAGATCTCCATTGTATCCCACAAAGAGAAGTCCACCCCTCAGCAATGACCTTTGAGATAACAGGGTCCTTGCTGTGGGGGGGGGTGAATTTTTTCCCACCCGATGAGGATTTTCCCTTCTCCTAGGGGACGGGGGTGGCGCTGTGATCTAAACCACAGAGCCTAGGGCTTGCCGATCAGAAGGTTGGTGGTTGGAATCCCCATGGTTGGGTGAGCTCCCATTGCTCAGTCCCTGCTCCTGCCCACCTAGCAGCTTTCAAAAGCACATCAAAGTGCAAGTAGATAAATAGGTACTGCTCCGGCGGGAAGGTAAACGGCGTTTCCGTGCGCTGCTCTGGTTTCTCCAGAAGCGGCTTAATCATGCTGGCCACATGACCCAGAAGCTGCCTGTGGACAAACGCCGGCTCCTTTGGCCTGTAGAATGAGATGAGCACACAACCCCAGAGTCGTCTGCGACTGGATCTAATGGTCAGGGATACCTTTACCTTTACCCTTCTCCTATGCAAGTCAACAGAAAGATCTCCCTCCCATGGTGAAGAGGTTGTATCTCCCAAAATCCGTGAGGCAGGTGCCCATACTCCAGCAACAACTCTTGGTGTAACAGGAGCTTTTCTGGAAGGGTAGTGTTTGCCCCACTCCAGTCTTTCCTGGGATCTATGTGTGTGACATCAGGAGGAGCTCGTGCCTCTTTCCCTGGCAGTCGCAGGAGAAGCCAGACATGGAAGTTGCAGCCCTGCGGTTGACATTCTCCACCCCCTGAATTTTTTGGGGTAGCTCTGCCCTAGCCTAACTATTCAGGCATGCAAAGAGCTCAGCCTCCTGAGGTGGCACCCCTGACTTCCATGCATTAGGGAATAAGATAAGCAATGGAAATGTTTGTTTTTTCCCCCAGGAAAGCTACCTGAATGCCCTGCTGCTACCATCACCTCCCACCTTGCACCATCAAGCCCTGACAAATGAGTAAACAATGATTATTTATTACATTACATTACATTATATAGACAGAGAATCTGCAAAGGCGCCTAGAGTATTTAAGTATCTGGCTGTATGGTATGCTTCACTGTTCCTTTGTAACTGACAGCTGGGTACGAAGAATGTGCTGCTGTCAATAGATGTCACACTTGGACTTCTGCTGATGCCTCTAAATATACATTATATAGCAGCTCTCCAACACAACACAAATTATTTATCTGAAAGCTGCAGGCTTTATATAATAAAATCAAATCTGAGAGACATTTGATCTTGTGCAGCTTTTATGATGTTCATCTGCTGCGAAGTATTAAATTCAGAAAGGGAAGGAAAGTGATGCTAAAGAAATAACAGACTGAAACTCAAGTTATCCCTTATTTTAAAAATGACGCTAATTGAGGAGTTAAGTATACCTCCACACATCTTTAATAAAACCGCTAAATGGAGGTTCTGCATCTTTTGGCTAAAAATATTCTCGCAGCAAAGAGAAAGCCAAGAAGTAGTGGCCTTTGGACTAGCAACAAATCACAGGGGAAAGATGCAAAGCAGTTTGGACTATAAATAGCACGATAAAAGACTTACAGAACTGGGCCTGGCCAGTTGGAAAAGGGGAATCCACAAACGAGAGCACCCTTAATTGAGTTAGTATGAGTAGAACGGAGGAGAGAGCCGGCATTGACTCCACTCACCAGGAACAGCTCGTGTGATGGCAGCAGAGCTATGAAACTGCCCTTCCATTAGTTAGGCTGTTCCAGTCTGGATGGGGGGCACAGCTGGGCCACCAGTCAAATGGTAGAATCCAATAACTGGCACTGCTCCAACTTGCTTGGATGGAACTGGGGTGGGACAGGGTGGCACCAAGGCCAAGGCTATGCAGGAACAGCAGCAAAATCCCTGGGCTGATTCTATACTAGTGCAGAGCTGTCAACTTTACCTTTTTTTGCAATGGGAAACGGTGCTGGAATAAGGGAATTTCCCGTAAAAAAGGCAATGTTGACAGCTATGCTAGTGGCCAAAATTGTGCAAACCTTTTAGAAAAAGTGTATTTCCGAAGTTGGATGGCTCATAACACCACTTTATTATTATTAATACGATAAAGTTATATATCAATGGAAAGGTAATTTAATGAAGTATGTAATGCAATGATTATCTGTATTCTATCAAAGGTTATAGCCAAATAACCAGAAAAAGGAACAAAATAAAATAAAAAATTCCTTCCAGTAGCACCTTAGAGACCAACTAAGTTTGTTCTTGGTATGAGCTTTCGTGTGCATGCACACTTCTTCAGATACACTGAAACAGAAGTCACCAGACCCTTATATATAGTGAGAGGGTGGGGAGGGGTATTACTCAGAAGGGTGGTGGGAATGGGTGATTGGCTGATAGGTGTGGAAAACCTGTTGACGACTGTTAACGACTGCAATTGGTCTTACAGGAAAAAGCAAGGGGTGAGATGGCTAAAAATAGCTTGCTTAGGTTGATATGCAGTAGCTTTCCTTCATTTGAATGTAGTCAATGAGCAAGTGTGTTTAGAGAGCCAATCGGGTGTCATCTTGTTTTGGCAATGATTTAATCAGATCACAGTAGGATTCAGCTATTGATGTTATGTACTGGAGCTGAGAGGAGGACATTTGTCAGTGTGCTATGTGATTGCTATCAAGTTGTTTGAGGTCCCCCCCCCCCAATTTTGGCCACTAGTGTACTAGTACATCCACAAATCCCTGGCCCCCCTGCCCCATCCCTGTCTTCCCTGCCCCATCTTCTGCATTAGCTAAGCTGCAGTGACACTAGTGTCAGAAGGTGGTTCCACCCCATCTGCATTGGCCACCACTACCAGTCAGGTTATGCTCCTGACTGGAGCACTTGGGCATGAAAACAGTTCCCAAATGAGGGGTCCCAAATGAGGGGTCTGAGCAGGTTCCCCTTGTGCCCGTGGAAAGGGAAAAAAGTCAGACACCAAACTTCATCCAGTGGCTTCATTTACTGACAGGATTGAGGACACAGCTACACATATTTACACTGTCTCCTGCTAGAGCCCTAGCAGGGCTACTCCTTTAGGTAGAGACTTGCCACCTTCCTGGCCTGCACAGCAAAGTCCAGATCCAGGCTGCAGGTTCAAACATAGCTCCAAGCACAGCAGCAACTGGCAGGTAGGAGTCAACAGCAGCAGATATTGAGCAGTAGCAGATAGAAGTTGCTGGTCTAGCTCTCCTTTATACTGTATAGGCAGGACAATCACATCCTGGTCAGATGCCAGTTGCTAACTCAGCATTCGCCATGAAGATCTGGCCAGGTGTAAAGCAATCAGCAATCTTGCACTTACGACATGTCCCGGTGCTAGCATTCAGCAATTACATTTTTCCTGGGCAAGAATAAACCTTCTTCGGTAGTCGCTGGTCCTCCATCACCTGCTTCCCCCACTTCTTAAATATCCCCTGTGACCTCCCCCTTGCTGGCACTATGCAGTGGGGGAAATGGGCTGGCAGAGGGGTCAGGACTGAGGAAGGGAGCAGGGTCTGAGAGGAGAGGCTCCTGGTTCAGATCAGGAGACCCATCAGACTGTATCTGGTCCGTGGACCAGCCGTTCCCTATTCCTAATTTGGAGCCCTCAAAAACCAGGCATGATATTATCTTCTAAACTTTTGCACATCCCACACACACACACACACACACACACACACACACACACACATATATGCAGCATGAATCTGCTGTGCACTTTCCAGGAGCCATTTATACAACGCCATGCATATCATTTTGGTTGCCAAAGTTTTGCATACTACTCTTTGTGTTCCTGGGAGGTGGTGGTGGAGATATGATGGAAACATACATCCCATCAGCAGTCTTTCAGGGACAGCACTGAACAATTTTGGAGGGGAGCTGATGAAAAAGAGCATATGATAAATCGGAATATCCTCACCCTGACAGTCTGAGAGATGAAATAGAGTAATTTTACTTCTTATATGCAAAGTGTCCTCTGAAGGAAATGGCACAGCAGCATAATTTTCTGAAAATGGGGGGTGGCGGCATTGCGGGAGGGGAATAGCTATTTAGTCCAGGGGAAGAGAGAGAAAGAGAGAGAGAGAGAGAGAGAGAGAGAGAGAGAGGTGACGAAAGCAGCAAGCACTTTGAAATTCAGAAGGGGGCTCAATATTGCTGAGCTTAATGGATTTTGCAAAGGAGAGACAAAATAACAATGAAAAACAAAAACCAAGCTCTCCTATTTGGGACGATGGAGTATTAGCATGTCCCTCTCAGAGCTGCTTTTTCTTAAAAAGAAAAAAAAGAAAAAAGAGAGAGATAAATCTTTGTCCCTGAAATAGCATCTTTTATGTTTAATTTATTTTCTTTAGCCCTGAGAAGGCCATCCTATTTATTTTCTTTGGCCCTGAGGGCTAATAATTTATTTTCTTCATCTTCAAGAAGGTCTTCATTTATTTTAACATCCCTGAGAGCCAAACTTTCCCCGCACCTCTTGAAAATAAATAAATATTTTTTTTTTAATAAATAAATAAATAAATAAATAAATAAAAAGTACAAAGTATACAAAAGATGCAGCACTGACTGAAAAATGGAAAGATGAATCAATGCCTACTACAGCCTGCCGTTTGTTCCTTATCACTACCCCTCCTGGTCCACTTCTCTAATAGGCTCTATCAGCTGGGCAGATGAAATAAAAGACTTGACACAGTGGTGAGCTGGTAAAAACATTTTTCAGGAAGGAATTAAAAAAAAAACAACTCAGAAGAAAAAAAAATATTTTAAAAAAATTCCAGGAAGTGGCCATGGGCTTCACCACATCAGTTTTTTCTTTGAATGTTGAAAAATATAACCACTAATTGATTATTACTCTGCAATTCTGGCATAGAACAGAGGCTCTTGAGATCTGGGCCACTCCTGTTCTTCTTCTTCCTCCTCCTCCTCCTCCTCCTCCTCTTCTTCTTCTTGTTAAAATTCTGTTTTATATTTTAGAATATTCTCTTAAACAACCTTAAAATATCAACGACTTCCCTTCTTCTCTTTCCGTGGTTCATTTTGCACAACAAAAATCCCTGTATATTTTATATAAACTAAACCATTCGGTATTCCATTATTACGTCCATCAAAACTTATTTACACTGTTGAACTTATCTTAATGCTGCCCATGTTTTCAAATAAACACAATTTTCCTCCATATATTCAATAAACATTTTCCAGTCTTCTTTAAATGTATGTTCCTCTTGTTCTCTTATTCTATATGTTAGGCCCGCAAGCTGCGCATATTCCGTCAATTTAAGTCGCCAAAGATCTGGGCCACTCCTGTAGCCCTCAGAAAGTAGTAGAGCACAAGGGAATTGTTAGTAGGGAATGGGAAATCGGCCAGTTTTGGTTTTTCTCCACTTCTCTTTTTCCCCAGCACCTTAAGTTCATCCCTCCACATTTCCACATCAAGAGTGGAGTCATCAGCACTGCCTGGCTGGTTGATTTTCAAAGAAAGTCTCTGCACACTGTTGAAATACTGTACAAGCTCCGCTTACTAAATGGAGAAAGCTTCCAGGCAGCTGGTGACCTGTCCAAGGTGCTGATCACCTCTACCTAACCTAGTTGCAGTCTGATTCTGCTCTGCTGGCTGAGTGTCTACAGTACCATGCTTTGCACCTTATAACTCAGGGCAGCATGGCTTTCCTATCCTCTATGGTCCCCCCATGGCTTCTTATGGCTTGGTGCCTTCCAAACAATGTCAGATTACAACTCTCATCACCCTTGACCACTGGTTATGGTGGCTGGGCTGATGAGAATTGTAGTTCAACAACATCAGGAGGGCACCATGTTGGCTACTCATGACCTAACACTTTGGAACTCCCTGCCTATTGATGTTAAGCAGGTACATTCATTGTACTATTTGGGGGGGTTTGCTCATAACATAAGCACACGTGCCTATCCAGACGTGTGGAAGCTGAGATTAAAACACATGTCTTCCCCTCCTATTGTTAATATTAATTACCTTGTGAATATTTTTAATACCTGCTTTTTAACAGTTTTTATTGGTAAGATTAATGATATATATTTATTTTTTTGTAAGAGAATTTTATTACAATCAAGTGGTACAGGCATTTTATTACAGCCAAGTGGTACACACACACAGTTATGTACCATGATAGTAGGGATGTGGGTGGCGCTATGGCATAAACCACTGAGCCTCTCGGGCTTGCCAATCAGAAAGTCGGCAGTTTGAATCCCCATGGCAGGGTGAGCTCCCATTGCTCTGTCCCAGCTCCTGCCAACCTAGCAGTTTGAAAGCACACCAGTGCAAATAGATAAATAGGTACCACTGTGGATGGAAGGTAAATGGCGTTTACGTGCTCTTTGGTTTCCATCACAGTGTTCTGTTGCACCAGAAGTTGTTTAGTCATGCTGGCCACATGGCCTGGAAAGCTGTCTGTAGACAAACGCCGGCTCCCTCGGCCTGAAAGAGAGATGAGCGCTGCAACCCCATAGTCGACTTTCACTAGACTGAACCATCCAGGGGTCCTTTATCTAATTAACCTTACTATGCTAGTGACACCTGATCTGTTAAAAGGCTATTACCATTTATTTATTACCATTCCAATAAACCGGTGAACCCTCCCAAGCCTTGATGGTAGAAGATGACTTATTAAGAATTAGCATGAGGAAAGCAAACATGGAGAAGGCAGTACCAATGGGGGGAACACACTCCAAGTAATATATATAAGGTACACTTATGAAACATTGATTCTTTCCACTTATGATATGGCATAAACCACACCTAGCAGATAATGGGTTTTAAGTAATAAATACTACTGCTAAGAGGAAAATATATGTGGCATACAATATCTTCAGCTGCACCATGCTACAAGGAGGCCATTGAATAAAATTAGAGTTCTGAAAGGGTACTAGACTTTTATAACTTTTTATGCACTTTTGCCAAACTTTGATTAGTCAAGTGGCAGGCAGAAGTGACGTGCAAATAAAGCAAAAGGCATCTGCCTGGGGATAGCTGGCTAAATTAAGCTGCGAGATCTTCGTGCTTTGGCAAAGTCTCTCTCTCTTCAGTAATTTATCCATTCACGTACTTCATAGCATCCTGCAACACAAGGACATTAGTGAATGGATTTACTTTATCCTATTCATCAGGCTTGTGTAATGCTATGTTGATGTAGCAGAGTTAGCTGTAAACAGGTGAATGTGAAGCCAAGAAGCAGAGCAGGCTCCCTGGGTGGGGTGGAGTCCCTAGACTAGCTTCCAAGGGGGTAGTTTGATGTTAGTTACTGGGAAGGGCGAGGCAGCAGGGAGGTCAGTGCAGTGCAAACACAGCAGTTGGAGCTACAGTGGTTCTTCAGGTTACAGACATTTCAGGTTACAGACTCCGCTAACCCAGAAATAGTACCTTGAGTTAAGAACTTTACTTCAGGATGAGAACAGAAATCGTGCGGCGGCAGTGGGAGACCCCATTAGCTAAAGTGGTACCTCAGGTTAAGAACAGTTTCAGGTTAAGAATGGACCTCCAAAACGAATTAAGTTCTTAACCCAAGGTACCACTGTAATCAGACACTTCTGCTGCTGGTGTTTGCACTGTGCTGACCACATCGCTCCCTCACTCATCTGCAGCCCTTGCTTAGTGCCAAGCTGTAAATGATCAGATCTCATTTGTTATTTTCAAAAGGTATCTGTGGGGAATGAGATGAGAATCAGTTCAAAAACATGGCTCTGGTATGTGTGCAGTAACCCGTAACCCCTGCATTGTTTTGCTTTCCCAATCCGAATTGCCCTGTCTTCTAGTTTTGCCACAGGACAAAAGTTCCATGTACCATGCCAGCTTAACCATCCTCTCCTTGGACCAGAGCCCCAACCAGAGCTCTTGCTCTCTTTTTCAGGGTGGGAAGACAAATAGGAATAGTTATGGAGATTTCCCAGTGGCACTATTTTGACACATGGGTTATGACCCCAATAGCAACATAGATAGAGATGACTTGGATTACCTTACATTGTCAACTACAGTGATACCTCAGGTTACAGACGCTTCAGGTTACAGACGCTTCAGGTTACAGACTCCACTAACCCAGAAATAGTACCTCGGGTTAAGAACTTTGCTTCAGGATGAGAACAGAAATCGCGTGGCGGTGGCAGCGGGAGGCCCCATTAGCTAAAGTGGTACCTCAGGTTAAGAACAGTTTCAGGTTAAGAATGGACCTCCAGAACAAATTAAGTTCTTAACAAGAGGTACCACTGTAGTTGGAGCACACTTTTCAGGAAGAGAATAAAGAAATGGGTAGGGCAGGAAAATAACTTGCACACAAATAAATAGTCCTTACAGCTAATATCCTCATCTCATAGGGGCCGCCAATAAATATTATTTGTTAAATAATATTTGTTAAATTTGAAAACCACATGGAGCTTCTAGGTGTTTAAATGTAGTGTGTAAGTTTTGATGATACAGCACTGTGCCATCTATAAGGGGAAAATGGGAGATGCATCCTGTCCTTTAAATAAGATTTCTAGCCTTCAGTCTTCTGGAAAATAACAAGATTACTGGACCCACAAAGCTCAGTCGGGTGGATGGATGGAACAGAATTTATTTTTTTATTTTATTTATTTATATATATATATATCGGCAAGGCTAAGACTTGTTGAAAGGGTTTTCAGTTTTCACATTTTCTACGCAAAAACTGAAAAGAGAAGGTCCAGGAGAAAAGTACAATTGGGCCAGATTCACTTTGCAGACTTCAGCACAGGAATCCAAGTGGAGTCAAGTTACTTTACACAAACATTCATTTGGTTTCAAAACGGTTGTGCATTTGAAAGGATGGTTGAATATAAATATTGAATACAAGTTTAAATCAATATTTAATGGTATAATTATTTAAGGCTGTACATGTACCTAAGATTGTGTATGAATCTAAATAATAACAATAACAATAACAATAACAACAATAATAATAATAAAAATATAAATATTGAAATGTTTTTAGCAATTATGGTGTTGTTGTTTTTACATTGCAGAAACTGCTCAAATGGGAGCTGCTTTGTGCAGAGTCAGACTAAAGGTTTCATCCAATCTAGTATTCTCTGTTGCGACCGGAGGCAGCATTTCCTTCTCTATTTACTTCTCCAAGGTCACTTATGAGAATACTAAACTAGCACACAGCACCAGAATTGCTCAGGAAGAATCTCCATCCGAACCCACTTACTTTCTCCAGCCAAAACATTTCCCTCTTATGGGAAATTTGAAGGTTGGTTTTCTTCTTCCCCACCTATTATTTACCAGTCCTGCAATTTGCATATATTGATGCTTTATTGTCAAATGTTATGCGCTGGGTCCAGACTTGAACATTGCAAACTCAAGATCTGCCTGGACCAGTGGAGTTTGGAACTGGTGGGTCTGTGGCTGAGCTTGGGCTCAGCTGGGACTACACTCGTTGATGTCCATAATCTCAGCATATGTCAGAGATACTTTGGCATAAGTCCTCCATCCTGGCTCATCCGAGGCTCATCTGACTGAGCCAAGACTGGGGTAAATCCTGAAAAAGGAGAATTCTGTGGGAATGGCAATATTTGTGGAATAGGTGGCAAGTGGCAGGGTAGTCTTACACCTATTCCAAACTCTGTTCAGTTTGGTCACATGACCTAGTGACCCAACAAATGTTACACTGACGAAAAGGGTGTTATAAGCTTAAACTTTATTTAAAAGGCTTGTTTTCTTTCTGCCAGACTTGGGACATCTAATATCTAATATCTCCAGGTAATAGTTTAAATCATGAGATGCGGGTGGTGCTGTGATCTAAACCACTGAGCCTAGGGCTTGCCGATCAGAAGGTTGGCGGTTCGAATCCCCGCCATGGGGTGAGCTCCTGTTGTTCAGTCCCAGCTCCTGCCCACCTAGCAGTTCGAAAGCACGTCAAAGTGCAAGTAGATAAATAGGTACCGCACCAGTGGGAAAGTAAACAGTGTTTCCGTACGCTGCTCTGGTTCGCCAGAAGCAGATTAGTCATGCTGGCCACATGACCAGGAAGCTGTATGCAGACAAATGCCAGCTCCCTCGGCCTATAGAGTGAGATGAGCGCCGCAACCTCAGAGTCATCCGCAACTGGACCTAACGGTCAGGGGTACCTTTACCTTTACCTTTAGGCAAACTAATGCCCAGGGGCTGGATGTGGCCCAATCGCCTTCTAAATCCAGCCCACAGACAGTCCGGGAATCAGTGTGTTTTTACATGAGTAGAATGTGTCCTTTTATTTAAAATGCATCTCTGGGTTATTTGTGGGGCATAGGAATTCGTTCATTTTTTTTTTCAAAATATAGTCCAGCCCCCCACAAGGTCTGCGGGACAGTGGAGTGGCCCCCTGCTGAAACAGTTTGCTAACCCCTGGTTTAAATGAACCATAATTTAAATGAAACTATGGCTCATTTAAAGATTGTATGAGTTTTAGACTATTGATCTCAGCAGTTAATCAGTCATGTGGTCCTTTAGGTCAGATAAACGAAACATAAATAAAACTAGAATCATCTGGGAATTGCTGTTGGGCCAGTTGGAAAGCAGATATGTCCATTCAAAATACCAATAGATGAATGATATTGCATGTAGAGGAATCTTCCCTGTCTTCCCTTAAAGAAATTTTTTTCATAAGTTTTTGACATGATAGTTTCTGATTCTTGCTAGACTGAATAAAATATACCCAAGGGCCAGTGACCAACACTGGAGATAGGAGACTCCTAATGCACACATATTTTACATTATATGGGTATGTCCAATGATAAGGAGTCTTTGGGGAATCTGTGCTGACAGAAATAAGTATTTGGGGGTCATGATCTCCCAATATAATTATTTGGATATCTTACAGGCATTATACCAGAAGAGAATTGGGAAATGGCAGCTCATCTATTAATGGCAGCTCCAATTGTGCTCTGTCAAAAATGAGAGGGGGGAATCCTATGCCACTATCTCTTGATTCCTGGTTAACATTTTGGAAATAACTAACTTTATTGGAGTTAATGGAGAGAAAGATAAGGTCCAATGAAAAAAAAGTTCATTTCTGTTCTATTAGAAAATAAAGTACAAGTTAATCTGCACTCTTTAATACATTCAGATGATTCAACTACTATAAAACATACTGTAAAAGGATAATATAGTCATCTCTGTTATTCTATGTTTTCTATACATTTTAGGTATTAGAAATATATATATTTTCCTTGAGTCTCTTTCTACTCATAGAGAGCAGAACATTCACAATAGTGCATATGAATTAGACTGTTTTCATAAATTTGTATATGATTTTGTGAATATATATATGACTGTATCTATGAATCCATTCTATATTTATGTTGTGATCATTTAATAATATTTCTAATTTGTCCATTAAATTAAGTAATTAAAAGACAAAGAAAAACTACTCTATCCATCTTGATATGTTCAGAATTGAGAAACAGTGTATCAGCATCTCCTTATGCCCAGATCAGACTAATGTCTCAAGAACCATTGAGTTTAGTGCCTACGGAATCTGTTAAAAGTCAACACCTAATGTTCCATTTCAGAGTAACAGCATTTACTGTTTACCAAGGAAGAGAACCCAGGAATGGGCTGTTCAAATGAAGAGGTGGGGTTGCATGGAGAAGAGAAGGCTTGTATCTAAGTGTTTGGAGGCAGTGAGCAGCTAAAGCCCCAATTCACTGTATGTCCCCAATTTCCCCTTTTACTTTCACCCACAAAGCACTGCACTTGAAGCCATTATTGCAGTGAGAGAAAAGTCTACCCTTCACTCTTGTCAGGAATGGCTGGATCCATACCTCATGTGGCAAACCACAGATTTGCTGGTCTCAGCTTCTCAGTGAATTATCTTCAGGCCTTATAATGACTCCACCCATCCAGATGGGCCATTGAATCTTTCTATTCAGGAAGGCGTATGAAAGAGCTTCCTGTTCCACTTGAGCCTTGCTTGAGCAACAAGAGGCATGTCTAGGTATTTGCCTGAATACCTGAGTTCAGGCCCCTCTGTCAGGCGGCAGAGGAACCAACCCCCACGGCAGGTTGCCAGGAACGGATAAGACAGGGAAAGTTCTTACCAACTGTGTTTTATTCAATGTTCACAGAGAGGAGCTTGGAAATAATGGCATCGCCCCAAGTGAGTCTCCACCCCTTCTCTCTCTCCCTTCCTGCATCATCACTACGGGTGCTGAGAAGTGCCCTCTGCCTCTGAGCTATCTACTCTCCTACTTTCAATGCCCGCCGGGTTCTGGGAGAGGGGGGGCCTGGAATGCTTCCTAAAGACACTGTGTCCGTCAGCTCCCCCCCCCCAGTGCTTCTTCTTCCTCCTCTCCCATTATTTCTCAGCTTTCCCCCTCATCTGCTTCTGACCTGTGATCTCCCTCAACCCCCTGTTGTAATTCTGAACTGTCTTCTCTGGAAGAGTCAGGCTGGGGAGGTGGTCTCCACCATTCCTCCTCCGTCCAGTCCCCGACACCCACCCAGAATGCCACTGTGCAGGTTGCCCCATCCACTGTATCCACATTGTATTGTATTTTAATATTTGATGGAAGCCGCCCAGAGTGGCTGGAGAGACCCAGCCAGATGGGCGGGGTACAAATAATAAATTATTATTATTATTAGGAGGGTGGGTGGGGAAAACGTGTCAGCTGGGAGCAGGAAGCAAGAGGCTGAGCCCTGGCCGCGTGCTTGTTTAAATGCAGCAAGCCACGCCTGTTGGCCACACCGGTTGGTTGGCCAGCCAGGCACCACGCCCAGGGCTCAGCCATTGGCATCAGGGGATGGAGTCATCCCCTGTGCACGTGAAGGGCTTGTGATGCCTGCAACCCCCCTCCTTTCTATGGGCGGAAGGGGCATTCTAGTTTTGCCTCAATCTTCCTCTCTGCTGAGTTCTACCAGGCTAACAGTGAAGTGGAGGAAGCCAACAGAAAGTCCCAACCTCTAGACTGATTGTAAGTTAGAAGGCAGGCAAGTCGGCGCTGGCTGAGGGCAGACTGAGGTTGGGGTGCTCTAAAGGATCGTCCTCCAGTGACAGCATTCCTCTCCCATCCTAGGCTCCTTGAACATAAGCTCTCCCTCCACACATACCCCACCTTGTCATAATGATGGCTAGGGTAGTTGGCTAGCCCCCTTTCATACAAAGAGAATGTGTATGTGAGGAGAAGTTATTAGCTGTCATTGAAATGTTGCTCTCCATTGTCCCAAACCCAGCTGCTTGTTTCCCGATTCTTACAGGCATCCGTTTTGTCCCACCTTTTCTCTGAGCAGACTGCGTGCATGTTTCTAGGTGTTGGTTCCCTAGGAAACCACAGAAAATTGTATTCCACAGCAATGTCATGTTCTGGGATGGGTTTCAGCATCCAGAGCAGACAGGTGATATGACAGGAGGGAATAACAAAGACTCAGGCAATCCTTGGGTTGCAAAATGCAAGCTGAGACACGGAGCCAAATCTACCTGCCAACACTCTTTAAGACAGCAGAAAATGAAAAGGCCCCTTTGATGAGCAGCACATATTTGTGTTGTGTTTTGGCTTTCAGGAAAGTGCGGCCTCTTGCCAGGCTCTTGAAGTAGATTTTCCATAGCTGTGTGATTGTTGCAGAAAGTCCTGTGCAGTCTCTGCACCACTTTCTGAGTGTCGCAATACCCCAAACACCTTGAAACCAAAGGAGGAAGTACATACTTTTAAAAGCTATAGTCATAGAATCATAGATTCTTAGACTTGGAAGGGACCGCAAGGGTCCTCTAGTCGAACCCCCTGCGATGCAGGAATCTCAGCTAAAGCATCCATGACAGATGGCCATCCAACCTCTGCTTAAATACCTCCAAGGAAGGTGAGTCCACCACCTCTCTTGGAAGTCTGTCCCACTGCTGAACAGCTCTTACTGTCAGAAAGTTTTTCTGAATGTTTTGTCGGAATCTCATTTCTTGAGCCATTGCTTCAAGCTGGTTTCAAGTTGCTTCAGTTTGAAGCCAAATTAAATACTATCCCGCATCCCATCAAATATTCCCTGTAACTGATTTCCGTCAGCTCACTGCACACTTCATGTGTGTCCATGAATAGAAAATTCAATTATCCACCTGGAGGAGTGTTTTCCAAAACTTCTGCCTTGCTGGAGTGAATTATTTCTACATTGACTTGCTTGCCATGGAACCCTGTGCATTGCAGAAGGTGCTGGAGCATGTTCTAGAGCACTGGTCTTCAACCTTGGGCCCCAGATGTTGTTCGACTACAACTCCCATCATTCCCAGACAGATTAGCCAATGGTCAGGGATGATCGGAGTTGTAGTCAACAACCAGGGGGCACAAGGTTGAAGACCAGTGTTCTAAAGCACTTGCCAACCTTGCTTGATCTAAAGGTCACCTTGCATGAACTGACAGCAGTGCTCAGTTTATGTGGGGAAAGGTGTGGTGGAGACCTTGAGGAAATTCACTACCTCCTCCCTCAATGCCTCCCAGTCATGCACAGCCACCCACCCCATTCAGTCTTCTAAAAACAGTAGCTTAGAGGGTCACTACAAAAGAAAGCTAAACAGGACCTCTCTCCTCCCCTTATAAATCAAACATTGTGCAAGGATGGCCACTTATGCATCTCTAAAAAGGGAAGGAAAATACACCACGCAAAAAACTGGACAAAAGAGAATACTGATTTGCACAAAATTGGCACCAGTTAATTTATATGTATAGATTCACATTTAGATATAAGTAAGGGTGGCACTGTGGGTTAAACCACAGAGCCTAGGGCTTGCTGATCAGAAGGTTGGCGAGGTTCGAATCCCCGCGACGGGGTGAGCTCCCATTGCTTGGTCCCAGCTCCTGCCCACCTAGCAGTTTGAAAGCATGTCAAAGTGCAAGTAGATAAATAGGTACCGCTCTGGGGGAAGGTAAATGGCGTTTCTGTGCGCTGCTCTGGTTCGCCAGAAGCAGCTTATTCATGCTGCCACATGACCCGGAAGCTGTACTCCAGCTCCCTCGGCCAATAAAGCGAGATGAGCACCGCAACCCCACAGTCGGACACGACTGGACCTAACGGTCAGGGGTCCCTTTACCTTTACCTTTACTATAAATTAAATAGAAATTCAAAGCCAGACCTGTGCCTAGAAATGTGGAGCAAAGGTAAGTGCAGATGTGCCTGTAGTCAGTCTGCTCTTCAGTTTGTGAACTCTTCTGGTGTGAACTGTTGACCGGCAGCTTCAAGGTCCCTGCTGCTGCTTCTCCTTAGGTCTCTTTCTTTGTCTTTTACAAAGCAGGACACATGGCCACTCTAGAGTTTGTCCTAGAATACAACTAGTATGCCCATGTGTCTATACAGGACAGGGGAAAATTAAAAGTGGAAGTCAGGCAGCCTTTCAGATAAGTATCCTTGCCATTACTGGGAACTCACGAGGGCACACTGAGAAACCAGTGAGGAATGATACATTTGTTTAAAAGTCCACTCTATGTTTTTCCAGCGGTTCTAACACAATGGGATCTGGAGTAATTCCAAGCCATGTTTTACCCTGTGTTCTCATTCTCTCTCTCTCTCTCTCTCTCTCTCTCTCTCTCTCTCTCTCTCTCTCTCTCTCTCTCTCTCTCCTCATTCTGCAAGCTAGACTTGCTTAGAGAGCAATGAAAGATTCTGTTTGGCCTCCATCTAAATCAGTGTTTTTCAAACAAACTGGCAGCTCACTGTTATGCTTCCCAAGTTATGAAGCTTTGTCTTCAACCAAGGGCTGTTTTTCAGCCGGAACGCACCCAAATTCAGTTCCAGCAGATCTCAGGTGGGTGCCATTGCTGTTCTAAGGAAACAAGGGAGGTGTTCATGGTGAGTTCCAGCACCTCTTTTTCTAGAAAAATAGCACTGTCTTCAACTATAACAACTATTAAATGAATTACTTAGTGCCAGTTAAAAAAACCTCGTGGGAGGCAGGGAAGAGCAATTGGGGTTCCACATATTACAGCAGTTTCTCAACCCCCAAAATTGAAGACCACTGCTCTAAAATGCTTGTTTATATTAGTCATTCCAAGTCATTTTGAACACATCTTTGCATTTTCCTCTGTCCTGGATTATTTTAAAATAGGGTTCCCAAGAATACAATTAGGAAATCACAGACACAAACAATATTCTGCAAAATAAGGGCATTGTGCACCTTTGCTTTATATGTATGCAGTCCTGGCAAGAGAAAGCACATAATTTTCTTGTGGGGCTTTCAAACCTTTAGTGCAGAGTGGCTGGTACTGAGGCAGATTATGCACAGGGAAATGGAAACAAAGCAGTCTGTGGCAATAGATAAAATTGTATGATATCCTACCTTTCCTCAAAGAAGTCCAGGAGAGCATACAATCAGCTTTTGCCACACATGTCAAAAAATAGTCTGCAATTCCCTCTTGGAAGCAACAGGACTTGATGATGATGCATCACTCTTGGAGATTATATGGGGGAAAGCATGGCTGCCTCTGGATGCAGCATGTTGTCAACACAGGCATCAAGAACTGCAGACCCTCCAAGCGTCCCTATTTTCCAGGGACAGTCCTAGATTTACAGAAGCCGTCCCAGTTTCTGATTTGGCCCTGGAATGTCCCGCTTTTCCTTAGGATGTCCCTAATTTCATTGGAGAAAAGTTGGAGGGTATGGAATAGGACATCTCTATTTTATCAGAGGGTGAAGAGAGTCAACTCTTGGAGAACATTCTAAGTACATGGAAATGCTTTTGTACAGGTTTTGTAAATTTCTTTCCCCTTTAAAAATACTGGTTTTGAGCGCATGCAGAAACAGGATGGAATGGACTTCAGCTGGCCTGCCCATCACACGTTTTCTCAGCTTTTTGCTCCACTCCCCTTGAATTCTGTTCAATTAGGAGGATGTCTCCAATTAATTCTGCATCTGCAGCATGCGCATCTTGCTGGAGTTCATTTGCATCTTCCTCTGCTCCGCATCGCTGATGTTATGCATAGGCACAAATATGAAACACTACTTTTATTACCAAAGAAGAGAGAGAAAAATCTGCACTAATACCTTTAGCCGTGTTGCTGAATAATAAAGTGTGAAATTTGGACAACTCATCTTCCCTTTACTATGTAGTTTATGTAAGGATGTTAACAATGCCCGAAGCTTTCTTATTGTTCCAT
Source organism: Lacerta viridis (assembly GCA_900245905.1). Lineage (NCBI taxonomy): Eukaryota > Metazoa > Chordata > Lepidosauria > Squamata > Lacertidae > Lacerta > Lacerta viridis. The sequence continues at coordinate 73,900 of OFHU01003661.1, read as the reverse complement.
AAAAAGAAAAAAAGTAGATTATGCCATTTCTTCATGAGCCTTGTAGATATTGGAATCATTGCTTAAAAAAACCCCCCAATAAGAATCTAGCTCATTTGTATTAATCTTAAACACTACTAGGACTGTTGTGACACTATTTTTTAGCTGCTTATTAAAGCCTTCTTTAACAGAATCTAAAATGGTTCTAAAATGTACTGATTTATTTACTTCTATCCCACCTTTCATCCAAAGGAACTGAAGGCAGTGTTCATGGTCCCCTCCTCCATTTTATATTTTGCAACAATTGAGAGACTGTGACAACCTCGCAAGTCACCCAGTTAAAGTCTGACACTACACAATACTTTGGCATACTCGAAATAACTGTTTTACCTGTGTGTCAGGAGTCCAGGTGCCCAGCTTGATAACACAATAAGCATAGTTAATTAAAAAGGACAATTTATTGTCAAAACAAACAGATAGCTCTGGATGGCTCTAACACAGCCCCCGACATCATCAGTCAAGATGACCCTTCTGAAGACCTCTTCCGGTTTCTACAGAAGATAGAGAACTTTCACGTCTTACGTCTCTTGCTTTGTTTCTGGTCTAATTACCCTCCCTTTAGCCAACTTTGAGGAGGGATTGGATCAGCTCCCCCCTCCCTTTCTAACAAACTACTTCTGACTCTTTTCGCTCCTGTTTGAACTTTCCAAGAGCTTTGGCTGGGTTCCAGCCCACTCTAACCTGTTCCTTTATCCCCTGGCATTCCAAGGGGTAGGGGAGTTGGCACTAGCTGCTGTTCATCCTGCATGAAAGTTAACTCTCTCTGTTCCTGGCAGCTTTCTTCCATTGGCTGCAAACCTTCACTGGGAGCTGGCTCATTCCTGACACTGTGTGACTGCATTATGGTGCTTTCTGCTCATTTATTGATGCACACAGGTACTCATGTGTGTTAGCAATATATATAAATAAAGGAAACCCATAAGCTTGCTACAACCATATGAGCAGACACACCCATTTTGCATTTTTAAAAAAAATAAATTAATTGATTATTATAATTTAACACAGGGGAAAACATCTTAGTCCAACTGTTATTGTATGACATTACAAAATAAAATTTTACATACAACGTTATCTTGTCTGTATTTTGTCTTTTGTATCTTAATTAATCCCCTTTCAACAAAGGAAGGAAGAGGAAAAAAAGAGGAAAAAAAAGAAGGGGAAAAAGAGGGGGGGAAAACCCCTCTACATATATATAAATTTGCATACCTTCATATACACAAAAAAATAGTTCCAGGAGTCTGACTTCCTGTTAAATCCCTTTGCATCTACCTCGCTTAATACAGAATGTGATCCAAACAATAAACCTTCATATATAAATTTTCCAATACATTCTTGAACATTTTGCATTGTTTATGTTGTGTTTTATCAAAGCACACCAGCAGCTAGCAGGGAAGGGGGTTCAAATGAACTGAAGGAACTGAACATTGCAAAAAAAAAAAAAACCCTACACATGCGCTGTGCGCCGTACAGCATTTGGAAACAAAGAATGGAACAAAGCAGCATTCCTAATGCATCAGTTCCACTTTGGAAACAAGACTAAGTAAACTGGAAAGTCCATAATTTGGGAAGAAATTAGCCCAGAGATGGAGGGAAGATACAGTCCCGGTCAAGGAAGATTGGCAGATAAAATTAATGGACTATGCTGAAATGGCAAAACTTACAGGAAGAATTAGAAAACAGGAAGAATAATTTTTTAATAAAGAATACGGGAAGTAAGCATTGTATCTGAAAAATTCTTGTAAGCAATTAAAATCATTAGTAGGATTGACATAAAACTTGTAGTTTAAAAAATTGAATAAAGGAATATTTAAGTTTTTACTAAAAATTGGAGTTATAAAGTAGATGTGGGATGGGGGTGGGGAATCATAACATGAGGATCCACAAAAGGGGTAGAGGGTATTGTTTTTTGTTTTTGTTTTTTGTAAAATGGGGAAAATGGAAAATAAGATTTATCAACAGAATTTGGGAAGAAATGCAGATGAGAAACATATTAGAAGTATTCCTAGGCAAAAGGATGCATTTTTCTGAACGTAATCTTATGAATAATGGGAGGAATTCAAGATAGCATTAAGTACCAGTTGTTATGCTAGGCGAAGAAGCATCTCCACCCCCATCGTTGAGCCCGGACACTGAGGTCCAGCTCTGAGGGCCTTCTGGTGGTTCCCTCTCTGTGAGAAGTGAGGTTACAGGGAACCAGGCAGAGGGCCTTCTCGGTAGTGGCGCCCGCCCTGTGGAATGCCCTCCCATCAGATGTCAAGGAAATAAACAGCTACCTGACTTTTAGAAGACATCTGAAAGCAGCCCTGTTTATGGAAATTTTTAATGTTTGATGTTTTATTTTGTTTTTAATATTCTGTTGGGAGCCGTCCAGAGTGTTGTTGTTGTTGTTGTTGTTGTTGTTGTTGTTGAATGGCAAGCACAAGAAAAGGCACAAGAAGCCAACATGGTTCTTGTGGCTGGTTGTGCAACAGATTGCTGTAGCCCTGATAGATCCTATTATGCACCCAGTTGTGCAACAAGCTACCGCTAGTGCCAGAAGCAGAGCTGCTATGCTGCTTTTCATATCACACAACCATTATTCCCACTCTTACATTGGTGAAACAGTGGTGATCAGAGAATGCCGATCTAGGCCAGTATCTCTGTTTTCACTTCTTCAGAAAGATCGAGGTCCATCCCAACCACTTTGCTAAACGGGAATGGTGTGTTTGCTACTAATAATGGCATTAATCCCTCCCTCTTATGTACACCAATTAACAATATCATCGGATGTCTCTGCTTTTCAAATCATTCCCGTTGAAACTCTTCCCCACAGTTGTCCCAAGTGCGTATTATTTTAATAGCAAAGCCCCACCTCCCACCTATTTGAAGCACAATTAGAGAGAACAATCGTTTCCAAATAATAACCAGCATTTTACCATCTAATCTTAAAAGTAAACCTAAAATTACAGCATTTCCCACATGACTTGCTTACATTAGATAAGGGCACAGAGGCTTTGTGGATGCAAGAAACATCTGCCTCTTTGTGAGCATTATGGGTCTTATGAATCCCTCCCTGCCTATAAAATGTAATCATCCCCTTTATTTCTAGAGGTACCAGAGACAGTTTCCAAATAAATGACAACTGGAAACAAAAGGTGGGTAACAAACCATTTTATAGCATAATATATCTGTGCCCCCCCACAGTGTAATGCCTTCTCCCAGTCCCACTGAATAAAGAGGAGGAATGAGAGGGGAATGCTCTTATGCCTCTTGTTTAACATCTCCATAACGAATATTGTATACATATGTCAGGGACGTGTTTCATGTAGGTCATTCTAGGTTTCATTCCAGGACCTCTGCCTCCCACCTTCCATTGTTCATCACTGTGCCAGCGCCCCCTGCGGCACCCTCTTGGCTCAGTGTGCTGTGCATGTGAACCAGCCGTGCTCCCCTAAATCTGCCTCCGGTTACAGAAGTCTCCTTTGAAGATGATTGGTGAGAAGCCCATTTGAAGTTTCTGCAGAGGGGGGAACACCACTGTTTCAAATGGCACATTTCCCCCTTTGTATGTCGGGTTCCCATAAACCAATGCTCAGGAAGCGAGGAAGGATGAATTTATCCCAGTCCTTGACTTTGGGACCCCAGAATGCCACTGTAAACACACACAGGGGATTGGAGGGATGATTCGCTTACATATATTAATTCAAACCCACAAGCTCATACTTTGGTAAATTGCTTTTGCAGACCATTTCACCATACCTGTGTCTCGAGTCTTCTTCATGGGAGTATTGGCAATAGCCCACCTTATATCTCCAGCCCAGGGCACATTTGTGACTTTTCTCATCGGTGAAGCTCCCAGGAAATTAAAAATCCCACTGGATCTTCTGGTATGCACAAAGCAGTAACTAAACAAAGGTACGTGAATAAATAAACAAGAAACAGAAGGAAACTTTTCATTGCAGTTAATATTTATAGCTTACAATTTTCAGGAAGTTGGAGCAAATTTCTTAAACTAGATGCTGTTTCAAATCAAAGGAGGCAGTCCATTGTTATTCCACCCTCAGCTCCCACCATCGCCAAGGTTGTACGATGCCTGAGCTAAAGCTTAACTAAATAAAAAGACTTTTTGTTTATCTGCAAAATGTCAAAAGATAACTGGCTCTTTCTGGTGTCAGGTTGATGGGAAAGAAGATCTCTCCCCTCCCCCCACCCCGCCTCTTTCCCTGCTTCCTATTACAACCTATCTCAAGAAGAGAATATATTTGGAAAGCAAAACTGCGTTGCAGCTTGATATGTTTTCTTTAAAACCACTTTAAAAGAGCTGTGAAGGGTTAGGACTAGTTCCTGGCTTTGCACCCTTAATGAATGGTATATAATGGAAACACCTCCCATCAGCACTTATGCTTTAGAATAATTTTGCTTATGGGGGTTATTGAGTGGTATAAATTGGGAGGGGACAGAGAATCTCTTCTGGATGCTGTAAGTCATGCGACCACCCTTTCTTTAACCACACCCATTTAGTATCAGTCCTTGGCCATGCCCCATTATGATTTTTCATTGAGTTTTAATAATACATTTCCTCCTTACAGATAACAAAATGAGTAACACCAACATAATGAACCTTCTTTTAAAGTACAGATTTCACTGAATCATAGAATTGTAGAGTTGGAAAAGACCTTGAGGGTTATCTAGTCCAACCCCGTGCAATGCAGAAATCTCAGCTAAAGCATCCATGACAGATGGCCATCCACTCTCTGCTTAAAAACCTCCAAGGCAGGAGAGTCCACCACTTCCCGAGGGAGACTGTTCCACTGTTGGATAGCTCTTGCTGTCAGAAGGTTTTTCCCGATGTTCAGTTGGAATCTCCTTTCTTGTAACTTGAAGACATTGCTTTGAGTGCTACCCTCTGGAGCTGGAGAAAACATGCTTGTCCCATCTTCCATATGCGACAGTCCTTGAGATATTTGAAGATGGCTATCAAATCTCTTCTCAGTCTTCCCTTTTTCCAGGCTAAACATACCCAGCTCCTTCAACCGTTCCTCATCAGACTTGGTTTCCAGTACTATCAAGTCATGTAAGAAAAGAAAGTATTTCTGAACATATTTGTTGTTGTTCAGTCGTTCAGTCGTGTCCGACTCCTCGTGACCCCATGGACCAGAGCACGCCAGGCACGCCTATCCTTCACTGCCTCTCGCAGTTTGGCCAAACTCATGCTAGTAGCTTCGAGAACACTGTCCAACCATCTCATCCTCTGTCATCCCCTTCTCCTTGTGCTCTCCATCTTTCCCAACATCAGGGTCTATATACAAAATGCCTTCTGCTCAGCACACAGCAGTTGTAGCCTTCCTGGGGGAGGTGGGATTTATGTGTGTCTTTCTTAGAAGTCATAATGAACCAGGACCAAACAATGTAGGTAATATTTAAATTTGAGGGATGGGGCTCCAAACTCTCCACCAGCTTAACCCCCAGCCAAATGCTACATCCCTCATGCATGTGTATAACTCAAGGATTTTCAGTCTGAGGACCACCCTGACCCGTGGGCAACCATTTGGCAACCACATGCCAGTACTGGGAAGGGCATGAGGTGAAATTGAATAGGGCAATAAATGTGAATTTTACCTTTGCACAGTAGGCTAGTGTTCTCAAAGTTGCACATTTCCACCTATTCCTCCATCCAGGCAAGCAAGAAGCACTATCGGAGTTCAAGGACACAATCTAAGCAGGCATAAACTAATCTAGAATGTGGCAGCTAGACTGGTGACTGGGAGTGGCCATATAACACCGGTCCTGAAAGACCCACATTGGCTCCCAGTACATATCTGAGCACAATTCAAAGTGTTGGTGCTGAGCTTTAAAGCTCTAAACAGCCTTGGCCCAGTATACCTGAAGGAGCATCTCCACCCCAATTGTTCAGACCAGACACCGAGGTTCAGCTCTGAGGGCCTTCTGGCAGGTCCCTCACTGCGAGAAGTGAGGCTACAGGGAACCAGGCAGAGGGCCTTCTTGGTAGTGGCACCTGCTCTGTGGAATGCCCTCTCACCAGATGTCAAGGAAATAAACAACTATCTGACATTTAGAAGAAATCAGAAGGCAGCCCTGTTTAGGGAAGTTTTTAATGTTTGCTGTTTTATTGTGTTTTTAATATTCTGTTGGGAGCCTCCAGAGTGGCTGGGGAAACCTGGCCAGATGGGCAGGGTATATAATAATAATAATAATAATAAATAATAATAATAAATATTATAATTATTATTATTATTATTATTATTATTATTGTGAAGCAGGGTTGGGGGGAGGGGTATGACTCAGGAGGCTGTGTGGCCAAGAACCAGTTAGAAAGACACTTGAAGGACCTGGGGATCTACATCCCTGGTCTAAACCCACCAATAAACCTGCCACACAGCAGCACAATAAGGCAATGGCTTACCCCAGGAACTGCACACTTTTGGCTTTTCAATTCTCCCACAGGGAAAACCTGACTAAATTCAGAAGCAAAGAATGACATATCAGGAAGTTTCCTGTTCAAAACTTTCCTAGTCTATGGGACAACCAGGAAGGGCCCAGAGATACATGAAGCTGGTATTCATTATGGAATCACAGGTCATCCATAGTGCCAGTCTTAATGGAAATTTTCTGATGCGTCCATGAGCTCAATGGGTAGGTAAATCAGGAAGTGGGGAAAAGTGGATTTTGAGGACTTGGAATAGAAATCCAATGGGAGATCAACACATCCCTCAACAGAATGTCTTGGAAAGAGACACATTTGAGCAATCTTGGCTGAGGGATGGGGATGAGCAAGTTCTGAAGTACCATCCCTTTTCTTCTGAGAACCGTCTCTTGGCACCGAACCCATGAGCACATGTTTCAAAAAGATTCCAGCACAAAGCAGCAGGTGAACATTACTAACTCATGTCAGCTCCTCTTCCCTATTTATGCAAAATGCAGAACAGAGGAAGGAGGAAAGGTTGAAGATGTCACCTGACCAGAATTTCAAGTAGGCTGCCTGCTGCTATCTTTCAAACCTTTAAATACGAAATTATGGCTGCCAGCTGAATGGGAAACAAAAAACACACAGCCTCGCTCCTTCTTTAGGCCTAGGACTTGTCAGTTACAGAGCATTTTCAGCTGTGTGTCCCTTTTCACTTGAACCAGGAAAACTGTTAGGTAGGAATTGGCAATGAACACCGTTCTGTTTACAGCACCATCGAGAGAGTTGGTAGCCAGCCTCCTTGGCTTCTTGCACTTCAATTAAAGCTCAGGGGAAGATGTCATGATCTGACTTATCCCATGGAGTCAAATAATAATAATAATAATAATAATAATAATAATAATAATAATAATAATAATAATTTATTTATACCCTGCCCATCTGGCTGGGTTTCCCCAGCCACTCTGGGCAGCTTCCAACAGAACATTAAAATGCAATAATCTATTAAACATTAAAAGCCTTCCCTAAACAGGGCTGCCTTCAGATGTCTTCTAAAAGTCAGATAGTTGTTTTTCTTTGACATCTGGTGGGAGGGCGTTCCACAGGGGGTGCCACTACTGAGAAGGCCCTCTGCCTGGTTCCCTGTAACTTGGCTTCTCATAGTGAGGGAACTGCCAGAAGGCCCTCGGCACTGGATCTCAGTGTGTGGGCGGAATGATGGGGGTGGAGACGCTCCCTCAGGTATACTGGACTGAGGCCGTTTAGGGCTTTAAGGTCAGCACCAACACTTTGAATTGTGCTCACTTTGAATTGTGCACAGTTACCCCTTTCAGGGGTGAGTTCAGGATGATCAAGCAGCTGAAGACAGCGACATTGAGTACTGGAGACATATTTACTGGAAGGAAAAGCACACATGCCAAAGCAAAACAATCGAGGAAGCGCAACCCCACACCCAGTGAAATTATGAAGACATTTCAAAGTGCCCTGAGACAGTGGCAGAGGGTATGCCCATGCTGCCCAGGGCGCGCACGCTCCCGAGGGGAGTGGAGCACGGAAGGTGCCCTCCCAGGAGTGGGATAGCCGCTTGGGAGCACGGAGCGGCATATGTGCCCTGTAACCGGGGGCAGAGCGAGCCTCCCACAGGGGCGAAGTGAGCTGCCGATGGCGGACATTCGGCACACCGCCCGCCTGCGACTCCCAAGCCTCCCCTAAGCTGTCAAAACGATTTGTGTGCCACCCTCTGGACCTCTTGTGGAGGAGGCACACAAATAAGGGCCTCAGATGATGATCACAGGGTCTGGGACAGTTCATATGAGGAAAGGTGTTCCTTGAGGTATTGTAGTCCCGAGCCTTTAGATGTCAGCAGGGCTGCACGTAGGCACACCAAGACAGAAGGGTTGGTAATCTCCATGCTGGTTTTGGGAAGGCATCGTCATCTATCCTTCCTTCCTTCCTTCCTCCCTTCCTTCCTTTTGTTACATCCCTGGTCCAGGAAGTTTCTTTCAGCCACCCACGCTTTATTGAAGGCCTTGAATGATTGAAACACAGAAAGAGTGAAGTCAATGAGACAAATGATGATCCTCAAAGCAATACAATACAACACAATAGCAGCTGGTAATGAAAACGACAGTGAGATGTAAGAGGACACAGAAAAGACAAAGAAAGCTGTGGGTGGCACATGAAAAGACAAACTGATATGTATTGTTGCGGCAGGATCTGTCATGTGAAGAAGCTGGAGAACCCTGGAAAGCTCCAGATTTTTGTCAGACTGGGAAGATCTTCCCCATGCAGATTCTTTTCAGAGCAGACGAGTGTGGTAGGAGTCTGGATCTATTTAGAAATGATCCTGGATCAGGCCCCTAGCACCAACAGCCCTGCTTCTAGAAACCAAGATGTAGTAACTACCTCTTGCTTAAGTTGTAAAGGCTGTCTTGGGATGTTTGTGTCAAGAGGCGACCCTCATCAAGAACAGGGATGGAGAATGGATCTAGATTCAACCAAAGACCATGGGGTGGTGGTAAAATGAACCACAAAGCTCCCATAAGATGAAAGCCACCATGCTAATGGCTAACCCAGGAAATGAATTCAGAAAGCCTTACATCCCAGATTGTGATCCATCATTCTCGCCACAATATTTTCCAATGCCGGAAGCTTTTGTTGAGTTCAGATCTCAACAGCTATTAAGCATAGCACTTCCAGCAGGGCCAACGTCAGCTGCATCCGCACCAAGCATCCCGTGCTTTACCTGAGTTAACCAGCATCCAGTTCACATCCAGTTATTTTGGCAGAAGTATTAAATATGCTGGCAGCAAATGAATCAGGAATGTGTAGGGAACAGCTGCTTACCAGCTCGCTGCCTGCCAAGATAGGTTCATGGTATTTTGTTGTTCCAAAAACCTTTCAAGTATAATGAGTTGATAAGTCTTGGCACCACTGTTTTCCTTCTCCAATTTACTCTGTGATAAGTTTTCTTACTGAAGCAAGGTCATAGGAGAACAGCGGATATATCCATAACCAGCCCCAACATCTGTTTGCGGTGCCTTGGTTTCGCACTGGCTTGCACACAAAAATATCAGAGAGACAGCTATGTAATTGTCATCACCTTGGGGCAAGATTTTAGGGGGGTGGGGGAGGTTATTTATGTATGCTACAACTGCAGCCCGTGTTTTGTTAGCCCCCAAATGGAAAACGAGCGAGGTCCCAACTAAAGAAGAATGGCAACTTAAGTTGACAGAATATGCACAACTCGCAGACTTAACATATAGAATAAGAGAACAAGAAGAACATACGTTTAAAGAAGATTGGAAAACATTTATTGAATATATGGGAAATAATTGTGTACAGCTGAAAACGCTGGCAGCATTAAGATAAATTCAACAGTGTAAACAAGTTTTGATGGATGCAATAATGAATAATGACTGAAGTGCTTTTTTCTTAAGGCTTTTTTCTTAAAAATAAGGGGTACTCTCATTTTCCTACTCATATTTAAAGGGGTACTCTCATTTTCCTACTCATATTGAAATACTGCCCCTCAATGAGATCAAACTTGGATTCACAAAATGTTTAGGGTACCCCTGCGTACCCCCAGGAAAAAAAGCACTGATGAGTGGTATAGTTTTTGTAAAATATGCAGGGATTTATGATATGTAAAATGAACCAAGGAAAGAAAAGAAGGGAAGTCGTTGATAAATTAAGGATGTAAAATGAGTACTTTAAATTGTAAAACAGAAAGTTCAAATGTGTGTGTGTGTGTGTTTTGCTTTTCCTTTTGGAGCCTGGCTGGTCAGATAACAGAATCCTCAACCAAACTTTTGTCATCTTACCCTGGAAGTGGGGAACCTCAGGTCTGGAGGCCAAATGTGGTCCACCAGGCCTCTCTCCTGATGCTCTGAACTCTCCAGGCCACACTGCTCATTGGCCCTGCTTTGAACCTCTCCCCCAATGTTTTTTGAATAACTGTAATGCATCCTTGAACACTGGTTGCCTCTTCCTCTTTCAGTCATACAGATACAGAGCAGACATCAGTATAACAGTGAATAATATCCCAGTTGGATCACACAGAGAGAGGGGGGGGAAGGTGTCTGCTGTGGTATATCTTCATGCTGCCCCCAAGAGAGACACCTGAGGGCTAACCGAATAACAGCAGGCAGCTGCAGCAATTAATTTCTGAGATGATTTGCTGCAACCCGCATTAAGTGGCAAATGGATATAAATATAAGACCTGTGCTGTTCTTATTCCAAACCTATGTAGATGGGTGATTTGCTGTGTAATTGCTTTTCTGGGCAATGTACCTTCCTAAAACAGTCATTCATCTTGTGGAAAGTGCTGGGATTGTCTTTTTACATTTGCAGTCAATGTTTCATCTTGCTTAGAACTCCTTGAACAAAGGGAGAGGTGGACCTCACAGGCTGCCCCTCTTTCATATTAAGAGTTCAGAACTCAGTACAACTCGCAACACCTTTGGGGGAAGCATCCTAATCATCATATCATCAGCACCATCCTTAGTTCCAATGGGATAGAAAGCCAAACGTCCCATTGCACAGTCTGAAGGAGCATGCAGCAACCTTGCCGGAAATAAACAGGTCTGGGGGTGGTTAGCAACTGCATAGAATATTGCCTATATTTGTTGCCTTGGATTCCAAAACGGAAGAAAGGTTTGATATAAGAACATAAGAAAAGTCTTCAGGATCAGACCAGTGGCCCATCTAGTCCAGCATCCTGTTCTCACAATGGCTGACCAAATGTCTATGAGGAACGAACAAGCAGGACCTGAGTTCAAGAGCCCTCATCGCTCCTGTGTTTCCCAGCAACTGGTATCCAGAAGCATTGTGAAGGTGGAACATTTTCATCAGGAATTAGTCTAATCCTCTTTTAAAAGCATGCAACTTCTTATAATTATTGTGTTATCCAAAACTGGTTTAACTGAATGGCACGTTCTTCATTCCAAAGCACATCCCCATGAAGCCTTATTTTGTTTTAATCTGAATGTTGTATCAGTTTTGTATCAGTAGGTTTGTGGCAATGCATAAAACAGCCCTGTTCCATTCACACCATGGAAGGGACTTGGAAGGGAAATGTTTGCCAGGGTTGTCTAGCTTGTACCTCTTCCATAAGAAGCATAGCACTGAGAGAGAGATTGGATTCTGGGATGGGGGGTCCTTTCCTTTTCTTCAAAGACCGCAATCTGGTAGCATTCAACACTTGAGAACATATATACAAGATCTTCTATACAAGATCTCAAAGTAGCTGTCTTACTACAAAGGAAATCCTAAAAATAGACTGGAAAGAGAAGTTGATTGTAATTGACAACTTTACCAAACTTAATTGGACCATGGACAAAGAGATCCTTTACTGAACAAAGACCATTGGATCTGAAGATTCCCTTTGCATCTGTTACTCATTTTATTAGAAGATGACAAAAAGCTATCTGGATTCTAGCCATCCATAATATACACAACTAGTCATTGAAAAATAAGCCATTCACCCCTTGCCTTTTCCAACCTATGTCAACCAATCACATGCAGTCGTTAACAGTTGGTCCAATCACCTTCATTCCCACTTTTCCACCTCACCCATTTCTCACACCACTATATAGGGTCCACCACCCTCTTAATACCCCTCTCTCTCACTATATATAAGGGTCTGGTGACTTCTGTTTCAGTGTATCTGAAGAAGTGTGCATGCACACGAAAGCTCATACCAAGAACAAACTTAGTTGGTCTCTAAGGTGCTACTGGAAGGATTTTTTATTTTATTTTTTATTTTGTTTTGAGAACATAGGGATTATGGTGTGTTCGAAATGTGTTCGCATAAGAATTGGGGTTGGGGATGGGGAAGAAATTCAATTCAGTGTGCCTCTAAAGGTTAACCTACCTAACCTGCATTTCCCCAAACAATATGTCCCCAACAAAAAAATTAACAAAAAAATGTCTCTATCCTTTGAAATTCATACATCTCTGAATTTCACAGGGTAGCTCCCTAGCCAAATAATGCGTACAACAATAAGGATACTGAGGTAATGTGTGCACAAAATGTCTATCTTAGTAAAATAAAACACAAAAATGCATTATATTAGGGGAAATTGTTTTGCAAAAAAAATGTGTATATTAGCAAAATTGCATTAGAAATGTGTATAACAAGAGAAATTCACACTGGTGAATTTTCATGTGGATCTTTAAAGAAAGAAGATCTCAGACTGACATGGAAATGTGGAGAACTGAGTTTAGGACAAAAAGGATAAACTGAGAGAAATCAAAATTGACAGCTTATCCTTAACTAGACCACATTTATCCATTTTCACATTTGCAACAGGCTTCCACCATCCATTCCTTTTACCAGCAAACATAGCTAACCAGAGAGATAAAGGTACACAATCAGATCCCAGGATGTCTCATTTGAAGACTTCGGATGTAGCAGTATTGCTGGAGATCAGCAGGTCTGGGTGAGATGTTGAATGGGAACTTGTTTGGTAACCCCATATCTACCACCAGAGGGTCCTCATGGAAAAAAAGAAGGGATAGAAATGAAATGAAACAAGAGAAGTTAGAAAAGGATATGTTAGACATCCTCATGGTTATGGCTTGTGGCACTTAATAATTAGGAAGATCACTTAATAATTAGGAAGATGACTCTATTTAGACATATATTGCTTTGGAGTTGAATACAGACATAAAGATAAGTATAAACTTAAGTATAAGCTTATACTTACTCAAACTAGACTGTGTTAAAGGAATCTCCATTATTCTACTTTAAGCATTGCCTTGTTGTTGCACTGTCCATTTAACACTCTGTATAATCCATCTTCTGTCATGTCCCTTTCAGAAGCCCTTTCACCACCTCTGTTAAGCTAATGAAGATTCATATTGTTTGTCTATTCTTGGTGCCTGGCTGCCAGGATCAATGCCTGGGATATGATAGGGGGATAATCAACATAAATGGACCGAAAATACATCTTCTACCACAAAGTTTTAAAAGTGCCTCCTCTTCGTTTTCACTTTGTTTGTCGAGACATAACCGTCCCATTGTGTTCGAATCAGACCTAGATGGTAAATTTGGTACAAAAACTGCAAATACCATTTACAGGTAGGTAGTCGTGTTGGTCTGCCATAGTCAAAACAAAATAAAATAAAAAAATTCCTTCCAGTTGCATAGTCAAAACAAAATAAAATAAAAAAATTCCTTCCAGAGACCAACACCAATTAGTTTGTTCCATGTACTAAGTTTGTTCATGGCGTGTTGACTTTTGTCTTTGGGAGATGTAGGTGCAAATTTCATCTGAAAGCATAGATGAGGACCTCCAGATGTGGTTGGATCATATCATTTGCCACCATTGCCATTCTAAGAGGACAAGGCAGAAGTTCATGGTGAGCTCCAGCACCTCTTTTTCTAGAATAATAGCACTGGCTCCTTGTACAGCCATCTATGTCTCTGCATTGTTGCAAGGTTACCTGAGATAAGGACAGTACAATTATTCTTTCTAATGTTCCTAAACTTATATGCAGTTTTCTGAATGATTTTTTTTTTTACACCATGGAGTCAAAATTAAGCAAACAAATTAATTACCCGTCTGGTCTGCAGCACCATATATTTTTATGCTGTGACATATCTTTCCAAACATTCACTGCTTCTTACCAAAGTAGCCAAGGAATTAGCCATGAGAAACACTCACAGCAGACTTTCAAGTTAAAATCCAAGCGAAAATGTTCCACTTCAACCAGGCTTTTGGCTGATCAATATTCTGCAGCATTTTTAATGTGTCTGTGGGAAGGGGGGGGGGGTTATTGTTTTGTTTTTGGTTTATTTATTGTGTTTTGTCTTGAATCCTATTCTGAGATCTTTTGGCATATAAATTTAATGAAATAAATAAATAAATCTCTCCCCTCTCTCTTCCTGTTGTGACTGTAGATTATTAACAACTGTGAACTCAATCCTGTAAACAGAAAGGGGGGGGGAGAATTCAGAAAAAAAGAAACAGTTCCAAACGTTTGCAAAAAACAGTTATTCAGTTGTAATGATACATGACCAGGCCAAACAATATACTTGTTAGGAGTCCAGTTTCCCGGCTTGATAACGCAGTAAGCATATGTAATGAAAAAGGGAGGTTTATTGTAAAAACAAACAAGCAAGCAATTATCTCCTGACGGCTCTAGCAAGCCTCTGGCCCCCATCATTCAGTTGACCCTTCTGAGGAGTTCTTCCTGTGTCGACAGAAGAGCTTGAACCTTCGACCTTTATGTTTCTTATTTTGTGGGGTTTTTTTTGAGAGGGGTTATTAGCTTGTTGTTTTTATTTTCATTATATATTTTGTGGTTTTATATTCTGATTTTGTTCTGTAAACCCTCCTGAGACCTCCAGGTATAGGGCAGTATATTAATAATAATAATAATAATAATAATAATAATAATAATAATATAATATGGCTTTCAGGCTTTCTCCCCCACATCCATAAAACCTAGAACACATTTGGGACACATCTGTCGGTATCTCAAAAGCCAGGAATCAACTCACCATTTTTGTTGGGATGCTTCCCATACTACCTATGGAAAAGGTTTCTAATGGATAATGATTTGCCTGCTTTACATCAGCGAGGATTCATTAAGGTGAGGCTCCTTTGCAAAATGCTTTATCTGAACTTTCAGTAATTACTAGAACACATTGGCTGGCTCTCGGTTATCTTGTTGGCTAACAGATCCATTGATGATGAAACAGTCAAGCTTCCTAATGAACACAATCAATCACAATGCACACACACTTCACAGCAGAGGCCTAGAAACTGCTCCCCAGTATTGCTTGGAAGAAACTTCTGTTCTAACAGCATGCAAAACTATACAGGTGTGGCTTACTGAGAGAATGCTGGCTTGGCTTAATTCAGAAAGGAAGAGTAGGGGGTCTTTCATTCTACACCAGGGGTTGGTAGCAGCCCACGAGGCTTGTCTAACTGGCCCATGTTGACCCCTACCGCTCCCCCCCACCGCCGCCCTTTCTTACCGGGTTGATGGCGCCTGTGCGCATGCACCCGACCCGGGTGTGCGCCAGAAATAGCGTGTGAGCACACACTCCAGCCCATGCTCCGATGGACAGAGCGCCGACCGGCCCATCTTCCGATTAAGGTTGCCAGTTTCTGTTCTACACATACACTCCAACATTTCTCCCATGCAAACAGGGATGTCCTAAATAATAATAATAATAATAATAATAATAATAATAATAATAATATATACCCTAACCATTTGACTGGGTTGCCCCAGCCACTCTGACCAGCTTTCAACATATATAAACCCATAATAAAACATTAAACTTTTTTTTTTAAATAACTGCTCTATATAGGGCTGCCTTCAGGTGTCTTCTAATGGTTTTATAGTTACTTATCTCCTGGGCTCTGTGGTCGCATACCCTCCATTTCTCCAATAAAAATAGGGACGTCCTAAGGGAAAGCGGGACATTCTGGGATCAAATCAGAAACCAGGACAGCTTCTGTATATCTGGGACTGCCCCTGGAAAATAGAGACACTTGGAGGGTCTGTCTACAGCAGGGGTGGCTAATGTTGCTGAAATACAACTCCCATCATCCCCCCGACTCTTGGCCAAGCTGACTGGGGCTCATGGAAGTTGGAGTCCAGCAAACATATGGGCAACCATAGATTAGCCACCTCTGTTCTATAGGAATGGACAGACAGACTGGGGGGGGAACTGGGAGCACCCAGACTAAAAAGGCAAGGCTCTAACTTTAGTTGCCAAGATGGGAGTGGAAATTCAGAGTATAACATCATTCCCCTTCCATAATTTCTCATGGACCAGGGATCTGTTCAGAAACCCAGTATTCCTCTTTAACCTGCACAGCAAATGAATCAGGGAGCTCTCTGCTAAATTAAATTTTATACCAGCTGAAACCTGTTCTCCTGTTTCTCAAAATCTTTCTTCAGCTGTGAAAGACACTTTCATTTTTCTGCCTCTTTCCCAGGGCATTTTAGGATTTTCTTTAGTCTTGGTGGGCATGGGATTGATCTTAATTTATCATGGCAAAGCTGCTGGAGGCGGTGCACATGTGTGTGTGTATATATATATATATATATATATATATATATATATATATATATCCCAGTAAATATTTATCCAGCAATTGTCAGCCTCCCCAGCTGCCTGTGCTCCCTGATTTTAAAAAACCCCCAGTTCATTTCTATGCTACTTACAAATGTTTTTTTTTCCCCCCTCCCTTCCTGGAAGCAAGTAACACAGAAATGAGTGCTATATTGTACTATATTTCTGGAAGTTGCTTTTATGTCATGTGAAAGCTCAAAGCTAATGTGGAACTAAACCCTCAGGGAAACATCATGTAAACAGGATAAACTGCCATGTGAATGTAGCCTTTGTCTTATACAAAAGTAGGGAGCAGGTGGCGCTGTAGTCTGAACGTCTTGGACTTGCTAATCGAAAGGTCGGCAGGTGGAATCCCCGTGACGGGGTGAGCTCCCGTTGTTCTGTCCCAGCTCCTGCCAACCTAGCAGTTCGAAAGCACGCCAGTGCAATTAGATAAATAGGTACCACTGTGGTAGGAAGGTAAACAGAGTTTCCATGCGCTGTGGCTTCCATCATGGTTTTCTGTTGCGCCAGAAGCAATTTAGTCATGCTGGCCACATGACTTGGAAAGCTGTCTGTGGACAAATGCCAGCTCCCTTGGTGTGAAAGCAAGATGTGCTCCACACCCCATAGTCACCTTTGATTGGACTTAACCATCCTGGAGTCCTTTACCTTTACCTTTTTTACCCTATACAAAAGTATTTCTAATTTGTTTTACAAGTGAGATGTAAAAGTAAAAGTGAAAAGTGAAATGACAATGAACAGCAGTCAGGCACATAGTACACCCTCATCCCCACCATGTGCATTTCCAGTTTAGCTGGACTGAGGATGTCACATGTTTTATAGGAAGTGCAGACACCCAGGAAGGCTGCAGAGTGCAGGCTATCTGAGAGGTGATTTATAGAAAGACAGGACACCACAAACACCTCTTGACCACCTTGAAAGCAAGCTAACATTTTCTCACATCCTGGCAAGCTGGTTCTATTATCTGTCTCTAGCCTAATGATTTGTGCATACCTTGCTTCTCAAGCTCTTAGTTTTGAAAATGTACTAGATTCCGAACTTTTCCAAAGTTCTGTTTAAAACTGCACGAACTATCAGAAATGATAGGAGGCGCTTCTCATCCTTTGCCCATCTCTTGCTCTGTAATATATACCAGATAAGCTTACACTTTCTAGATGCATGCAGTCAAATAGTTATCTGGTTAGTTCAGGGGTGGTCAACCTTTTTATACCTACCGCCCACTAATGCATCTCTCTTGATGGTAAAGTTTCCTTACCGCCCACCAGTGCTCGATGGAGGGAGGATTAAGCTTGTGCCGTAGAACCCCCTACTGCCCACCTTGAATCCTGAAACGCCCACTAGTGGGCGATAGGGACCTGGTTGACAACCCCTGGGTTAGTTCTAGTTCTAGTTCAAATCAACCTTTGAAATTTCAGCTTCCCCCCTACCACACATCCCTTTTCAGCCTTTGTCTTCTTAGAGTTGCCAGTTCAATGTGATGCAGTAACAATAGATTTCACAACTGGTAGAATTCTGATGATTGTGGGTTTAATTGTAGTGGTTAAGAGCGGTAGTCTCGTAATCTGGGGAACCGGGTTCGTGTCTCCACTCCTCCACATGCAGCTGCTGGGTGACCTTGGGCTAGTCACACTTCTCTGAAGTCTCTCAGCCCCACTCACCTCACAGAGTGTTTGTTGTGGGGGAGGAAGGGAAAGGAGAATGTTAGCCGCTTTGAGACTCCTTCGGGTAGTGAAAAGCGGGATATCAAATCCAAACTCTTCTTTCTTCTTCTTCTTCTTCTTCTTCTTCTTCTTCTTCTTCTTGCCTCTTGGCTTTAGCCCCTGCTTATATAGCCCTGGCTTTGCCCCCCTCCCCAGTTATGCCTTATCCTTGACCACTCCTTTCTTGAACTTAATCTCTTCGTTGTCTATTGTCCAGACCCGTTTTATCAAGCCACTGCCATCTCTGCTTAGCCACTCTCTTCTTGATCAGCTTCTCTAAAACTTCTCTTTTTCTCTCTCATTATTTCCTCTGCCTCCCAGGCTTTCTATCCATCCCCCGGTGAGACTTTAATTCCAGCCAAAATGACGACTTCCCCTTCTCTCGCAGAACGTGAACTGCAAACTGCTTAGTTCGCTGCACAGTTGAACATTCCAAACTACACCATCAGCTCAAATGCTCAGTGTCAGAGGCTGTATAGCTTCAAGCACAATACTTTAAAGATGGGCCACAGAGGTGCAAAATCCCCAGACAACAGAAGGCTCTTCAAATGTGTATGCTGTCAGAGGAAAAGGTACTCAACTGGTCAGTTTGGAACTTCAGGTTGGAAATGGATTGCAAGTGTCTTGAAATGCTCCTGGAAGCTGGTAGGAGAATTATGAAGCTGCAGTGGACACTTTCATACCCATGACATATGTGACACTCCTCTCTGTGCTCCTCATCCCTACAGATGGCATCTGAGAACATTAATGCTTTCAGAAAGCTAACAAGATTTCAGTCTTTAAAAGGTCTCACCTGAAAAATGCTCACAAAGTCAGATTCATTTATTGGGCTAATGCGCTTTGAAGATAAAAGGAGCTCTCTAAGTGTTGAGTTACTACATTCATCCTGTGCATAATATGAAACTTTTGGCATTGACAGTGTGTGTTGCCTGCCTCGGTAAAATATTAATGTTTTGCAGAGGGCAGAAAGAAAAGATGAATGCGGATTGCATATTAAGGCTAAAAGTACTGGCACATAGGCTAAAGCTTAGGGCATTATGACATTCCTTCATACACTCAGACACGATTCCTCAAATCAGATAACATCACTGAGCCATCAAGGCATGCCATGCCCATTTAATTTAGGCAGCAATGAAACATTAAATATCACCCAACAATTAAAAATACATTAAAGGGCTGAGTCTCTTGTCTGGAAACTCAAAGCAGAGGCTAAGGTTTTCAACTGATGCTTCACGCTTTAGCCCAAGCTATTCTGCGGTGGAAATAAAAATCTGATATTTTAAATTAAGGCAGGAGAGTAACTCTATATCTTCTTTTTATTCCGTTTTGAACAGCTTTTGTGGGTTTTCACAGAGGGCACAACCTTCTCTAAACAAAGCCTTCGGATTCTCACTTTTACACACTTATAAGTAGTATACTTGTGAAGGTTTGCAGTACTGACCATTTTTACCTAAGCGCATGAGAAGTAGTGAGGTATGAAAAAATGGTTCGAGTATTTGTCATTTATTTCCCTGTTGATGTAACATGTTGCTTTGTGAGCAGATAAATATTTGGGTACAATCATGCTTCACTCTTTCAGCCCAAAGTCAAGAGCCCCACGCATTCACACTTCACAGTTGTGGTCCGCAGACAAGAGCTCTACACATATGGCGATACAAAAATGGCAGAACTAATGGAGAAACACCTTTCCCCAATGCAGCACAAGAGGAGAGAGAGCTCTGTACTTCCCATGCAAGCATGCCGACACCGTTTGTCACTGAGAAAGCTCTTGAAGGAAAAGGAGTGTATTAGACCTACCACGCCTGCAAAGATTCACTGGATCAAGGCAACAGTGACCCATTTTGGGGATTATGCTTAGTGTTATGTGAAGAAGAAGTCATGACCCTTAGGATCATGTGCTCATCCCTCTTTCTTTGGCACGGTTTTGGTGGTGAGGAGATTGGAGCTTCCATTTCCTGTTTTAAATAAACCAATTTGCCATGGTGACAAACTCTAGTTAGTTTAAATCAGGGATCAGCAACCTAAGGCCCATGGGCCAGAAGCGGCCCACGGAGGTCCTTTGACCGGCCCACAAGCCGCCCCCAAATCGAGCTGCCCGCTGGTGTGTTGCGCTAAACTGGTGCAGGGACTCATTTCTGCAGCTGCGAAAATCACGGGCACTTCCTGCGAGCTTTGGCTGTGTTCCAGCCTGCTTTCAGCCACTACCGTCAAGGTCAGGAAGAGATGGAATCTGCAGCTGCCGGCTCTCCTCTGCCTGACTAACATCAAAGCCTCTCTGTTCCTGGCTGCTTTCTGCAGTTGGCTGCAAACCTTTGCTTGGAGCTGGCTCATTCCTGACATCCTATGATTTAGAAACAACAGTAAATAGCTTTAGCTACTGTGTGTCGCCCCATGCAATGCCCATGCAGGGACACATCCAGACAGCTCTGATTTTGGCCTTCATGGGGGCTTACTTCCCAGGACTCTATGTGGTGGGCCCAGAAGTTCCTCAAATAAATCTATGTAGAAAGTTCTGGAAGACTGATGAGAAATAAGTCACCCCACAGAGCAGAATATGTTGTAATAACTATTTCTGCACAGCGGCTTGATGGAACTGTTTTTGCCTTGAGTAAAACTGATGGACTTGCAATAAATAGCTTTTGCAGTTATCTGGCGTCCCAGCTCCGCTTTGGTGCCTAATTGCCCACAGAAGCTGTTTATTGCCTTGTAGCTCTCCTCCATAATAAATATCATTCCTTAATTGTTGAAGCTTTGATTAAAAATAAAAAAGAAGCCAGCAGCGTCCCAGTGATGGAATACCTGCTCTCCCTGTAGCCTTGTGATTTTGAAAAGATGCCTCTCTTGCTGTTGCTATATTTCAAATGTTTGCCAAGCTGCTTACTTCCCTTTAACTAACAAACTTATGGAAAATGTGCCAGATCTTTTTGTTTCTCTTGGAAATAAACTTAAGAACCCAACCCGGCTCACATTTATATACAGCTACCATGTCACCAGTAACAATAAGCAAGAATGCAAGTCTGACGGTTTGTGGCCACAATAAATTTCCTGCAGGTGCAGCTCGCTTTGAAAAGGGTGTTAATACCAAGAATTAGTGCCCCCCCTTTTATAAACA
The DNA here is from genome assembly GCA_900245905.1 of Lacerta viridis. Taxonomy (NCBI): domain Eukaryota; kingdom Metazoa; phylum Chordata; class Lepidosauria; order Squamata; family Lacertidae; genus Lacerta; species Lacerta viridis. The sequence continues at coordinate 52,544 of OFHU01003661.1, read as the reverse complement.
TGTATTTTTTATTTTATTTTTTAAAAATGATAATACAGTGGTACCTTGGTTTACAACCATAATCCATTCCAGAGGTCCATTTCTAAACCAAAACAGGTTGCAACCCAAGGTGTGCTTTTGCCAATGGGGCCTCCCCCCAATGGGTTGTAATCCAAAAAAAGGTTGCAAACTGGGACACACACTTCCGGGTTTGACGTGTTTGTGATCCAAAGCGTATGCAACCAAGACGTATGCAAACCAAGGTACCACTGTAGATATAAACCATGTATGATGTGGACGAGGAACTTTGTGCCTTAACCGAGGAATGAAATTGTAGTAGCACAGGAAATAAAATAAAATAAAAATACATAATATTTTAGTGGGAGTAGAGGATAAGCTGCCAAACTTTTGCCAAAGGAGATCTGGGTTGAAATCCTACCCAGCCATGAAGCAAATCCCCAGTAAGTCATTGTCTCTCACTCAATTCCTTTATACATTCCAGAGCTCCTTAGAAAAAGATCGTAATACCAATGTTAATAGTAATTAAAGGGCAATGTGATTATGAAGGAATCGATATAGTTTTCATTGGATTTGCCATACATCCTTCGCCCTAAGATCCCAGACTCATGTCTGTGGGGAGGAAGTTCCACAACTTAGGGGCTGCCACACTAAATGCATTCTCCTGGGAAAGCTCCCTTCCCTAAACTCCTGAGAGTGATGCAACTACCAAGAGGGCTGATCTTAACACACGAGAGGGTGTGTAAGGAAGGAGGCTGTCTCTCAGATATTTAAGGATGTCCCATTGTTTCAGAATAAAATCTGTGCCATATCAGATGCTCTTAGAAATCGTGTGTGTGTGTGTGTGTGTGTGTGTGCCCAATCATTTCAATGGCGGAAGCAAATCTGAAGGCACAAAGGATGATAGCAGATGCTCAACTTGTGACCCACAGCTTGAAACCTTATCTGACAACACTCCATGTGCCACTATTGTTTTCTGGGCAGGGCTGCAACAGCCTCATGTATATTGATAGGCCAAGGACAGGCCAAGTGTCATTCTGTCCCTTATGAGAGCTTCTAGTCAGGAGGACCACTTCTTTGGTTCGAGCACGAGTAACTGATCCATTAGGCTTTCCTGCCCTTTCCTGCCACCAACTCACTTTCACTATGCTTGCCTTTCCACACCATGCTTGCTGACTCCGCAAGAGCCAGACCTGGAAATGCATAGACTGTTACTGTTCTCTGTGGGTGACCTCCAATAGGATCACTTCCCTTTGGTCCCATTAAACATGATATTTCATAAACCTAGGAAGTAAATGGGCTAATACTTGGGATTTCCGCCCCACAGCGTGCGTGCCTATATGTCAGAAGGTTACTCATATCTCTATAAAGTTGTATTGTACAGGCCCCATATCGCATGCTCTGCTTTTCCAAATGCTACGTAAGATGATGTTGCAGACATGTGCCTCAACTCTATCCACATTATCAGTTTAGCCTTCTTTGAAAGCTTTAGTAAGCACCAAATATGTGCTATGTAGATAATATGACAATGCTTGGAATGGGGAATGAGGTCTCCATCCTTCCCTAATCTATCTGTAACAACCTGCTGATAGCTAATGAAAAAAGACCAGGTAGCAATCATTCCTCTTCTTTTCAAGCTGTTGTCTGCAACTTGGCTGTGGCTGTACAGAAATTTCAAGCGTTAACTTGTTCAAATGAACACAAACACAGAATGACTGGATCTATCTTCAGATAAAAATGGAAGGAAAACTTTTGAGCAAAATAGCTGGGACTACCAAATTTGTATCACATTTCTTTCCTTCTCCTCTTCCTGTATTTGGGTACAGCCCTTGTCAGGGACTGGGCAGAGGAGGAATGATGGAGACTTTCTCCCCATCCTGATCCTTCCAGGGAGGAGGAAGAGGAAGACAATATAGATTTACAACAGGGGTTTGTGGGAGCTCACAGCTCAGAGGCAGATGAGGGGAAAGTTGGAAAATAATGGGAGAGAAGGAGTAGCAGCTGGCTGACACGTTGTTGTTAGAAAGCATTCCAGACCATCTCCCAGGACCTGGCGAGCCTTAAAAGTAGGAGAGCAAAGAGCTCAAAGACATAGGGCACTTAGCACCTGTAGAGGAGATGATGAGAATGACTAGTGAGGAAATGGGAGAGACAAGGGGTGGAGATTCACTTGGGACAATGCCATTATCCAAGAGGTTGGGTGCTATAGCCTCTCTCTGTAACATTTGAAATAAAAAAGGACTGTAAGAAACTCTTCCTTGTCTTTTTACTTTCCTGGGCAACCAGCCGGGAGTCCCTGACAGCACTCTGACAGTCCTGCTCTTTGCCTATAGGGAAGCCCTGTGCTCCATCACAGACCAAGGACCAAAACAGTGGGCAAGGAAAGCTTCCTTTATTGACTGAAAGACTGCAAGGTGATTTAAAAGAGTAGGGAGTCAGGTTTACATTGTCAATCTAGCCTGGAATTATTGATGTTATGAATAAAAGAGGGTGAGGTTGAATGCTGCACCAGAGGATGCAGTGGGATTTCCTCCCTCCTTCCTGGCAGCTTCATTCACACACCATTCAACCTTCCAGACTAGATGCTGGGGGGAGGGACGAGGAGGAAATCTCATTTGTGCAAGTAAAAGTCCAATTTTGCAAATGGAACACCCACAGTTTGATCTCACCTGTACCTTTTCTTCCAGTGTGAGAGCCAGTGTGGTGTTGAGAGCCAGTGTGGTGTAGTGGTTGAGAGTGGTAGACTCGTAATCTGGTGAACCGGGTTCGCCTCTCCACTCCTCCACATGCAGCTGCTGGGTGACCTTGGGCTAGTCACACTTCTTTGAAGTCTCTCAGCCCCACTCACCTCACAGAGTGTTTGTTGTGGGGGAGGAAGGGAAAGGAGAATGTTAGCCACTTTGAGACTCCTTCAGGTAGTGATAAAGCGGGATATCAAATCCAAACTCCTCCTCCTCCTCTCCTCCTCCTCCTCCTCCTCCTCCTCTCCTCCTCTTCTTCTTCTTCTTCTTCTTCTTCTTCTTCTTCTTCTTCTTCTTCTTCCATTCAGCACCTGTGTTTTCAGTATTGGGAAAAATGGAAATCCTATTATGTAAATCATAGGCCCTAGGCTAGGCTGTTGTGAAGGTCTCCTTTAACTTGTAGGGTTTTTTTGGTGGTGGGGGTGAGGTGTTGAATAAAATCATGGGCCTTAGGCCAGGGCTTTGTTAACCCATTTGATAATGTGGTCATAGTCAAAACAGCCTCTATCTCTGTTGGGGGGGGAAGGAATCCAAACAAATCAAGGACAGATATTCATGACTGTTCTAAAACCTTTCTGTGGGAGATGTGAACAGAGCTTGTGAAACCCTAGTAGAGCATGGATTCAGAATCCTTGCCATAGATTAATATCTGAAAATATTTTTTCACTGGAATGGAATGAAAGGCGCAGGCACAAACATGCAGTGGAGGACCAATATATTTTGCCACCTGAAGCGAAATCCAAATCCACAACTTCCTCAGTTAGGGCCAACACTTCAAAAGGATTCGCTGTGCCATCCATGTGCCAGTTTTTGACTTCTTCTATGGTCCCACTTGGAGGAGGAGGTTGCTTCATCAGATGGCAGAGCCTTGCGCACATGATATCTCAAGACCTAGATACCAAGGTGGATGGATTTCACCCAGTTCTGTTTGTACCTCGCTTGAGACAGAAATTGAAACCACCATCACAGAGAAGCACTGAGTACTGATTATTTATTTTTCTCCCCTCTCTCCTCCCCCCCCTTGCTTACAGCACCATGGCATTAAGAGCAACCATCTCTGATGGAGTTATCAAGGTCTTCAACGACATATACACCCCAGAAGAGGTGAAGAAATGCTAGAAAGACAAGAGAAACACCATACTGGAGGAGGAGAATAAGATCCTGGCATCGGAGTACACCATGGATGATCCCAGCCTTCAAAATGCTGGTGGACTGTGACTGCCTCTAAGCCCTCTATGAGACCAAGGAAACACACAAAAAAATGGCTTATCTAAAATTATGAAGGGCATCTTTGTGAAAATGGACCCAGCATCTTGAGAGCTGCATCTCCATTACTATTAAGAGAAGGCTAGGTTTCATTAGAAATCATCCTTCAAGCTTTTATTAAAGACTATCCATGGATGGCATCCTAATAAACTGGAAGGTCCTGAAGTTGACAGCTCATATGTCAATCCAGGGTTTTCTTGCTGATTTTATTTTTCGGAGGTGGTGGTGAAGAGGGGAACGGAGACAGTGGTGGCTGCACCTTGTTTTTCCTGGCACTTTCATAACTTCTCTCCTGCTTAGGTTTTCTTCTCCTAACCCTTTATGAGTCTGAGCATTACAGCCCACCTTGGTGACAAGAAAGCCAAGCTTGTTTCCTTTTCTCATTTCATACATCATTTAGAGTTTGCTGCAATGATCCTGCACAGGCAGTGGAGGCTTTTAAAAGTTAATGAGTGCGATATAAGAGAGATGTTGTGTGTGTTGTTTTCCAGAGTACTGCGGCGTCTAGGGTTATATACAACTGGCTGTCGGTGTGTCACTTCTATACTGTTTTGTTTTTAGTGCACTTCCCGGGCAAGCAACTGGATTTCTTTTTCTCCGTGTGCTTAAATCACCACGTCTGGGCCTTCACTTTTTGGTATATAGGCAAAACTCTGAGGGGCCGACACAGCAGAAATGTAGCAACCAACTTCAGACAAAGAGAAAAAAAGAAGAAGAAGAAGAAGAAGAAAGAAGAAGAAGAAGAGGAGGAGGAGGAGGAGGAGGAGGAGGAGAGGAGAAGGAGGAGAGGAGTTTGGATTTGATATCCCACTTTATCACTACCCAAGGAGTCTCAAAGCAGCTAACATTCTCCTTTCCCTTCCTCCCCCACAACAAACACTCTGTGAGGTGAGTGGGGCTGAGAGACTTCAGAGAAGTGTGACTAGCCCAAGGTCACCCAGCAGCTGCATGTGGAGGAGTGGAGACACGAACCCGGTTCCCCAGATTACGAGTCCACCACTCTTAACCACTACACCACACTGGCTTCAAGCTTCAAGCACTACAGTGAAATCTGGAGAGGAGGAAAGGACATGGGACTGAAATTAACTCCCCCCACCCCGCTTGCTTTCCAGGCACTTCTGGATCTCTCCACCACCCCCTTGCAGCTTAGGAGAGAGGCAGTTTTGAGGGGGGAAATGACCATAAGGGAAAGAGTTAAGCAGCTTTCCTCCTCCTCCCCTCACTCTGTTTCTTCACTTGAGATTGCACTACCCTCTAGTTGCTTCTGTTCCATGGGAAAAAATAGATAAATACAGTCATCCCTTTGTTCCCGAATGCTGTTAACTACCCTAGAGAAAATATTTGGATGGGCAGCACGAGTAATCAATAAATGAATGCCTTCCTACATTACTTCCCACCAGCAGTAGCGACACCGCTAATAGAGGTAGAAGCAACTAGCACTGGTGGTGAACTAGGGTTGCCATATGTCCTCTTTTTCCAGGACATATCCTCTTTTTCATGGGTATGTAAAATGAGAGTTGTCATAGTGATCCATAGTTAAAAGTAAAAGTCGGCAAATGTGCCTTCTTTTTTTGCTCTTCAAAATATGGCAAGCCTAGGTGAACCTAGATTGTAAAGCCAACAGCTTCCTTTGCAATGAAGAATAATTCCTTTATGGGAATTTTCAGACCCAGGGTTCCTACCTCCATTTAATTTAAAAAGAAGAGGTATGCTAGTAGAGGAATGTAAATATGTAATTATGGAATACCTTTTCTCTTATGCCAGCCCTGGTAAATAGGAGAGCAGGAAGTGGATGCAGATATATGCCTTTTATAATAAAATAAGGAAGAGAGCAAAAGCAACAGAAAGAAAGAGAAATATACTGGGTGTATTTGAAGGGGAATGTTCCAGCATATCTATCCAATTTGTTATGTGTGTTTAATACTTTGTCATACAGTGAAAAGGGGTTGCCATAACAACCATCATATTCTTACGGTAGCTGAAGATGCCCGAGATACAGCTCATCCTCATAAAGCACACTGCGTTGTGTGAATTCTGGAAAAGAAAAACTATGCTTGGCACAGAAAGCCTTGGCCCCTGATTGTGCCCTCAAGTTATGACTGGAAACGGGAATCTTTGCTTATGAAGCACTGTCCAACCTAGGCAGCAATGTGCCATTTTATACCCGCATAGTCCAGAGGGAAAAAAAATGTAGTATTTGCCAACTCATTACGTACATGCAAAGAATGTCATGGTAAACTAAACTATCCCTTTGTAATAGGTCACTTGTATTATTCAGACTTTTGCCCTACCCTATAGTCCCTCTGCAAAGTATATCTATATCCAGTGCTTTTCCCCCCTGGGGGTACACAAAGTGTCAGGGACTGGGCAGAGGAGGGATTGTGGAGACCGCCTCCCAAACTGACCCTTCCAGGAAGAGGAAGATAGTACAGATTTACAACAGGGGTTTGAGGGAGGTTGCAGCTCAGAGGCAGATGAGGGGACAAGTTGGGAAATCATGAAAATCATGGTAGCAGCACTCGTAGAGGAGACAATGAGAATGACTAATGAGGAAGTGGAAGAGATGGGGGGGTGGAGATTCACAAGGGACAACGCCATTATCCAAGAGGCTGGGTTCTATAGCCTCTCTCTGTAAAGATTGAAATAAAAAAAGCATGGAAAGAAACTTTTCCTTGTCTTTATACTTTCCTGGGCAACCAGCTGGGACCCACTGACAGCATCCTGACACCAAGGTACGCAGTACTGGCACCTTTCTTTCCTAAAAGAAAGGTAAGGTAAGGTAAAGGTAAAGGACCCCTGGATGATTAAGTCCAGTTGAATTTGACTATGGGGTGTGGCATTCATCTCCTCTTTCAGGCTGAGAGAGTCAGCATTTGTCCACAGACAGCTTTTCGGGTCATGTGGCCAGCATGACTAAGCCACGGGACACCATGATGGAAGCCAGAGCGCACAGAAACACCGTTTACCTTCCCGCCACAGCGGTACCTAATTATCTACTGCCGCTGGTATGCTTTTGAACTGCTAGGTTGGCAGAAGCTGGAACAGAGAAATCAGAGCTCACCCCGCCGTGTGGATTCAAACTGCCAACCTTACAATCTTACAACCTTACAAGAGGCTCGGCAGTTTAGATGAGAAGCACTGCTTGAAAATGTGGCACTTACTGTAACAACTTCATGGAGGGTACCAGCACCGTTTGTTTGTTTGTTTTCTAGAAGAAAAGCCCTGTCTGTATCTAGTATACCTATACCTATATCACCTATATGAAATACCTCCCCTGCCCCCCCCAATTTCATTTTGAGAATGGGACAGCAAATAGGAGGCATTTTTATTCAGTCCTAGACCTCAGATCAGAAAAAACTTAACTGTCGGGATGCATCTCTAGCATGATGACAGGGTTATAATTTGTGGGGCTATGCATTGCATTCAGCTGTAGCCTAAATCCCAAATCAAATCAGGCCAATTCATGGGTGACAGTCTTGAAATGCCCAGGTCAGGTCAGGCTGCCTTGAATGATCCATGGCTAACAGGGCGGAGCACTGGGTGGAAGGAAAGTCAGGGAGAAAGGAAGAAGAGGAGAAGCTGCCAGGCTCTGCTTTGCATTGGAAGCATCCCTGCAAACAGCACCCCTGCAGGACTGGACCCTCTACTCACCTGTTGGTAATTCAGACCTGCCAGTTGCTCCATTACAAGTGCCTTCCACGCAGGGATACTGTACCACTCAGAAAAGCAGCCTTTTTGACACATTGTTCATGCTTCGCCATACCCTCAACAATGATTTCTCAGCTATTATTCAATGACTTCTCAATTATTAATCAATCAGCATAAGAGAACACAGTGTTCACGAACCCCAGCTGGAGTTCAAGGAATAAACCAACCCGTTTCCAGAAAGAATGCCACAGTGTTGCAGAACACAAATCCCACTTATTCGAGTTGTGTTCATTCATTTTCACCAGCCCTTCGTCTCTCCATGGCTGAATGGCAGGGGAAACAGTCTGTGTTTTACTGCTGCAGGATAAATAATCAGTCAAATACCATCTTTTACAGGATTGATTCCTCCCCTGTGTATTCCTGCTCCGTATGCTTATGTTAATAGACAAAACCCGGTGTATCTAATTTCAAAGTTGTTGTCATTTGAAAGGGATTATAATTACATCCAGCGCTGAAAAGCAGCATGGCGGGGGAACGTATGTAAGAAATTGTTGCTGAAACATTTCAAATGCTTGCAATTGTCATCATGCTGTCTGTTCTTGTACTCCTAATGATAGGTTGCAAAACGCTGCCTCTCAGAAGTCTTGTGCAGACAACAATGAAGGCGGAATGAATGCTGGGCATTTGTACTGTGATTGTTTTGTTGGCCCTGCTCCAGATCTCAACATGGACATCTTATTTCTGAACAGAGCCTACATCAGGGGGAATCTCTTTCATCCTAAGGGTTTCATTCCCTCTTTGCCATCCTTCTGAGGTCAACCTTCCCAGGACCGTGATTGCCAGTGATCGGTAGGACCTGTGCAAAAGCAGGAGCGGCCAGCTGCAAAAGTGAGTGGGCAAACAGATGTGGCAGAAATCAGCCAGAGGTTTACACAGACCATAGCCTCCAACATTCCTCTGATGAAAATAGGGACGTATTCTACATCAATGCCCCCCCCCCCTCAGAGGCTGGGGCAGCAATGCAGACTAAGGTTGGGCGAAATATCACTACATTGTCTTAAATATAGTTTGAATTCCATATTGTGGTATCAGTTTCATATTTTTTGACCTGGCAATATATCACAAATGCATGTGTGTTTGTGCGCTATGCAAAAATCACAATGTCGAAAAAACTGTGAAGCCAGCCAATGAATATGCACCTAACACCATCCTTATTTCATACATTGTGGCATATTGATATATCGTGATGTGTAGTTAGTGATATATCACAGTATTGAAAACCAGGTATCGCTTGGACTTTTAAAAGGGTAAAAGAGTGCAGTCATACCCCAGGTTGCGCACGCTCCGTGTTGCGTATGTTTGGGTTGCGTACTCCGCTAGCCCGGAAGTGCAACACGGAGCGCGGATGCTTCTGTGCATGTCCGTGCAGTCCGCGCATGCGCGAAAGCACCGCCTGGGTTGCGTACTGTTCGGGGTGTGAATGGAACCCCGGAACAAATTGAGTGTGCAACCCGAGGTACCACTGTATTGGGAAATGATCCATAATGAATTGAAAAAAATGTTTAAAAGTACTTCCCCCCCAAAAAAACCCAGAGTCCTTTCTGTTGGGGATAATTCAGACTGAAATTCCCAGGTGTCAAAAAAGGTTATTTATGTATGCTACTACTGTGGCCCATGTTTTGTTAGCCCCAAATGGAAAACAAGCGAGGTCCCAACCAAAGAAGAATGGCAACTTAAGTTGACAGAATATGCACAACTTGCAGACTTAACGTACAGAATAAGAGAACAAGAAGAACATACGTTTAAAGAAGATTGGATAAGGTTTATTGAATATATGGGAAATAATTGTGTACAGCTGAAAACGCTGGCAGCATTAAGATAAATTCAACAGTGTAAATAAGTTTTGATGGATGCAATAATGGAATACTGAATGGTATAGTTTTTGTAAAATATGCAGGGATTTATGATATGTAAAATGAACCATGGAAAGAGAAGAGGGGAAGTCATTGCTATCTTAAGGATGTAAAGTGAGTATTATAAATTGCATAACAGAAAATTCACACACACGCACACACACACACACACACACACACACACCAGGTATCACCCAGCCCTAATGCAGATGCAGTAGCCAAACAAAGCAAGCCAGTGCCAAGTGACCGTAACGACCAGTCTTCAGTGCCTACGACTCCTTGGTGCCCCTCACAGCCATGGCAGTTTGCTTCATGGAGATGCCCCACCTGCTTCACACACACACACCCCGGTTTCTTCATGGGAGACTGCAGGGAAGAGGTGAAAAACTTTCTTAGGGGCATTCAAGTGACCTGGATCTTGTTTTCATCAAAGCAGGGGGTGACACCATATTGAGGATGGGGGGGAGTGAATAGATGGCATAGGTGTAAGAAATGTTTTAGAGCAGGGTTTCCCAAACTTGGGTTTCCAGCTATTTTCGGACAACAATTCCCATTATCCCCGACCACTGGTCCTGCTAGCTAGCGATGATGGGAGTTGTAGTCCAAAAACAGCTGAAGACTCGAGTTTGGGAAGCCCTGTGTTAGAGTAAGGTTACCAGATTCTGTGGGGACACTTAGAGGGACACATGGATCTGAACTTCTAGTAACATCGTGAAACTATGTACTGAAGGGGAGGTCCCTTGGGAATTCGTGAAAAGGACTCTGTGTGAAAAGGTGAGAAGGCATGATGGTGTAAGGGTTTTCGTGACGATCCTGGTATTTTCAGTTTCAGTTGGAAGCTGTGACACACATCTTCATCCTCCAGGCAAGTAGGAGGCATTATCACAGTTTGGGGACCCATTCCAGCCACACAAAATTAAGCAGGGCCAATTAGAGTTGTGGCCTGCAGAGAGGGTATGTTTCAAACTGTAAAGAATGCTTCATTTTATATTTCTAAAACTTGCCCTGGGAACCTCTGTCAAGGGACAATGAGGGAGAGTTTCTGATGGGCTGGATAGACGGCTGCATTTGTCCCCAGACCTGAGTTTCCCCACCCCTGGCCTACATTCAAGGCAGCTTAAAGGAAAATCAGTTTAGTGTCAACTCCCCACCCACAAAGGCAGTTCACCCACCTCAGTTTTAATCTTATGCCATTACCCGTTATTTCACAATAACCAGAAAACATGCTGAAATAAATTCACGATTGATTTCTTGCATGGAAAGGCCCCAGCCAGTGGCCTGAATGGCTATATTATTTTCATATGGGACAAAGACATGGATAAGCAAGCCCAATTTTATTTTATTTTTTGAGCTCCTGCACTGTTCCAATCCAGCTCCAGTTGTGGGTAACGGGTTACAAGTATCAGCAAGTAGCTGAAATTAGTAATAAGAAATGGCCCAGCTTGGAACGCTCAGCTATATAATGAATCATGTTATTTCCCTGAGAAGTGTCATTTCCCTGGCTCAAAATGCCAAATGAGATTCTGCACCTATTCGGGCCGTGTTCAGACTAATCTGGTAGCCTTGTAGGCTCATGCAAAATATATTCAGTGATGGAGTACCTTTCTTGGAACAGCTAGGCAAACTGCAGGGGAGGGGGAGGGCTTCTCTTTTAGTCTGAGGCTGCCAAACTATCCACAATTACTTGGGAGTAAGTCCTGCTGATTGGGGGACGTGGGTGGCATTGTGGTCTAAACCACTGAACCTAGGGCTTGCCAATCAGAAGGTCGGCGGTTCGAATCCCTGCGACGGGGTGAGCTCCCGTTGCTCGGTCCCTGCTCCTGCCAACCTAGCAGTTCGAAAGCACATCAAAGTGCAAATAGGTACCGCTCCGGCGGGAAGGTAAATGGCGTTTCCGTGCGCTGCTCTGGTTCACCAGAAGTGGCTTAGTCATGCTGGCCACATGACCCAGAAGCTGTAGGCCGACTCCCTCTGCCAATAAAGCGAGATGAGCGCCGCAACCCCAGAGTCATTCGCCACTGGACTTAACTGTCAGGGGTCCTTTACCTTTTTTTTTAAAGTCCTGTTGAACTCAGCGAGACTGACTTTTGAGAAAGCATGCTTAGGATTGCTCTGCAGGTCTTTGTTTAAATAAAAATAATATTTCTGGATGCCAGCTAGCATAGTTAATGTGCCTTGGATAAGCATCACAAGGTGAGCAAGGAAGAAGAAGAAGAAGAAGAAGAAGAAGAAGAAGAAGAAGAAGAAGAAGAAAGAAGAAGAAGAAGAAGTAGAAGTTATTTATACCATGCCCATGTGGCTCCCAACAGAATATTTATACCCTGGGCGGCTCCAAACAGAATATTAAAACAAAACACCAAACATTAAAAACTTCCGTAAACAGGGCTGCCTTCAGATGTCTTCTAAAAGTGAGATATCTATCTATCTATCTATCTATCTATCTATCTATCTATCTATCTATCTATCTATCTATCTGATTCTACATTACTCTGTGGGGGAAAACCCCTCTCAAAACATATTTCATTGGGTATCTTAAAATTGGTTTAGAAGTTCATTTTTCTCTCAAGACACTACTTACATGAGCACTTGCTTTCCAAAACCACTGAGAACTGTGTTGCAACATTTGGAGAAGTGTGAAAATCCAGTGGATCATGAATTTCCAGTTTGCGCATTAGCCCAAGTCAGGTCATTTCACAAAGACCAAATTTGTCCAACATCTCAAGGAGCTAACATCTATGATGTTCTGAACTCCGTGGTGGAAAGATGAAGTGGGAATAAAATAAATAATCAGTCTAATCTTCTCTCAGTGGTCTGGCTTGATCAGCTGATATATACAATCGCCCCATATGAGTTACATCCCATATGATGTATCCAATTCCCCTCCCATATTTTTTAAATACGATGCATCCCATATTTCCCCCCCCCCATGTTTCTCATTTCTTGCCAATTTTCTGACTGAATGGGGATGTTAGACGTTTATGCAAAGACTGCGAGGAATGCTTTGAAAGCTGATGAAATACTTGTCATTCATTATGGCAAAATCCATTAAGGAAAAGAAAATCAACCTGCATTATGAATAATTATTTGATGATTTCTCTAAAAAAATAAAAAATAAAAAACTCGGCACTTTAAGACCAGAGTATCTCACGCTGAGAAATTGAAAGCTAAGGCTTAGCAGACATTCCCCATGATCACGAATTATGTTGTGCAATGTCACAAATTGTGCTTGCTTACAGTTTACCCTGTACACAACCACACTTTGACTCGGTCTTTCTGTATAAGAACAAGCATTAAAGAGGCCTTCTAGCCCACTCACAGGTCCTTTATAAGACCAGTGGTAACAGTTGGCCCTAGAGAATATTAACCACTCTCAATTTTACCCATGGACTGCCATCTGTCCAGATTTTAATTTGCTCTGAACTAATTTTAAGATGTATTTTAATTAATTGATTGCCTGTTTTTATGTTCTTTGTATACTGTGTTAGTTTTATGATGTTAGCCGCCCTGAGCTGGGCTCCGGCCAGGGAGGGCGGGGTACAAATAAAATTTTATTATTATTATTATTATTATTATTATTATTATTATTATTATTATTTCAGGTCCAAATTCAGATGGAAAGAATGGAGTGTCTGAGACCAGCAAAGATGCCCCCACATTGTCTTGGTCCTATATTGCTTCATGAAGTGTCTGAGCCGTACTGCGTGCTGCCCCATGTCTAATTCATTGCTTACATCAGTAGCTGGCAGGATGTGTTAAATGGTGGGTTATGGGGTGTCTCCTCTGATGCAGTAGAGGTGAAACAGTAGAATTAGCCGACTGTAATTATTCTGTTTTCTTCTAATAATCAGACGAGGTTACCTGCATTTATAATTTCCTTGTGGGAACACACAAATAAATAGTGACCATTAGTTAAATATTTTCAAAAGATGGTTCTGTGGATTGCATGTCAATATCCCGACCCCTCCCGTGATAAATAAAAATGCAAGACACTATAAGTAAGGTTAAATGGGCAAGAAAAGGCCACAACTTTATTGGTTACGGATGTTGAGCGGTATTGGCTTTAGGCATTGGACCTAACTGACTATATCCGACTCCAGTACGTCGTGCTGGCAGTCCGGGAAGGGATAACCACAGATGGGTGAGCCCTGCTGCTGCACATCAGCTAGGAACTCACCCTGTGATCACCGATATGGGGCGTGCCTTAGGCCCTCACCTTCCACGGCTCTGGACATGGCCACGCCCCCCGGACTCCTTTAGCGAAGTACCCTTCAGCATTTGGGGGAGGTGATGGCCCAAATGGACCCAAACCGGATCAGCTGGGAGCCCAGGAGAAGAGGACGAGCTCTGGCCGCGTGCCCACTTAAATGCAGTGGGCACGCCCTTGCCGACTGTGCCGGTTGGCCAGTCGGGCAGGGCACCGCGCCCAGAGCTCGGCCAATAGTGCCAGGGGATGGAAGCATCCCCTGAGCACGTGGAGGGCTCGTGCTAACTGCACCCCCCTCCTTTCTAGGGCAGAAGGGGCATTATGTAGACTGACTTGCAAGAAATCTGAGTCAAGCTTTGGGGAGATGGTGGCACACAGGTTGTGACCCTATCTGCCTGCGGACTGTCTCGCCAGAGTGGTACATGCTCTACTTATCTCCCGCTTGCACTACTGCAACGCACTCTGCATGGGGCTACCTTTGAAGGTGACCAAGAAACTACAACTATTTTTTTAAAGGAATTTATTAAATTTTTCAAAAAAACAAACAATACAAAATAAAATAAAACAAACAACGACAACCACAAACAAAAAACTACAAAACTACAAAAATACAAAAAATACAAAAATACAAAAATTCTAACTAACTTTATCATAATCATAACATAATATTGGGACCTCCTCACGTCCTCTCTTCTGCGTTCATTTCTAATCTTCTTTAGTAACTTTGTAACATTATAAAATCCTCTTTCTCACCTAATCTTATCATTATAAACCTTAATCAACATTTAACTCTATTATAATCCTAATAAAATCCACATAACATAATTCTAACTACTTCTTATATCCTATTTTCAACTAACTTCTAACAATACTGTAGCCTAAAATGTCCTTCTGATTTCAATTTCAAATGTCTATCTTTTCACGTCGTTTCAAATAATCTTTGAATTTCTTCCAATCCTCTTGCACCATTTCTTCCCTCTGGTCTCGGAGTTTCGCGGTCAGTTCTGCGAGTTCCATATATTCAATCAACTTCATTTGCCAATCTTCCACTGTTGGTAATTCTTCAGTTTTCCAGTTTTTAGCTATCAAAATCCTAGCAGCTGTAGTGGCATACATAAAAAATGTTCTGTCTTTATTGGGGATTTCATAGTTGGTCATGCCCAGCAGAAAGGCCTCTGGTTAGAAACTACAACTAATCCAGAATGTGGCAGCTAGACTGGTGACTGGGAGTGGCTGCTGAGACCATATAACACCTGTCCTGAAAGACCTATATTGGCTCCCAAGTACGTTTCTGAACACAATTCAAAGTGTTGGTGCTGACCTTTAAAGCCCTGAATGACCTCAGCCCAGTGTACCTGAAGGAGCGTCCCCATCCCCATCATTCATCCTGGACACTAAGGTCCAGCTCTGAGGGCCTTCTGGCAGTTTCCTCACTGCGAGAAGTGAGGTTACAGGGAACTAGGTAGAGGGCCTTCTCGGCAGTGGTGCCCTCCCTGTGGAAAGCCCTCCTGTCAGATGTCAAGGAAACCCAGCCAGATGGGTGGAGTAAGTATGTATGTATGCATGCATGCATGCATATGTATAAATATTAATTATCCACAGTATAATGATCGATTCCTTATTGCGAGAGCCTAGTATTTACCATGGCACACCATAACTAAGAACCTGCACTAAAACCCAACTGATTGCAGCAGATCCCTGTACTGATTTATCTCACATGCTGGATATGGTGGGTTTGGAGCACAAGCTGACCGGGAAATCTTCTCATGAATCTTTTACACATTTGTAGAGAACTGTAGTCTCAGTATCCTCCATTTCCCACTGTGTCACAATTAATTAACATGCCAGCTTTAAGTGGATTTTCCCTCTTTTAATCAGTTTAGCATCAAACATTTCAGTTTTCTAGCATGTGCATAGGGTGCTTTGTTAATTTAGCCACAAGCCTCCCCGCTCATAAATGTTTTACAAGGATATTCCAGGCAATCTCTGCAGATAGCAGATCTCTTTAAAATACATGCATGACACACTCCTTAAGCAAATAAGGCTGGGTCACATATGTAGTTTCTCAAATACACAAGTGGCCACTCACCCTCAACTGTGAAAACAAACAGTAGCACGGATTGGTCTATAAACAGACGCAGCTCAGGGTGATTCCTAGGATTGTGGCTGAACTTTTACAGGCCATTTTGGCCACAGGAATTGAAGTGCTTTTATTAGCAGAGTGTCTGTTTAGCGCAGGGTGATTTGGAACATAGCGCAGAAGTGTTCGGTGATTCTGACTTCCTCCCAACTTCCAAATCTTACTCGAAGCCTGGAGATGTGCATAATTCCTTTTGTAAGACGGTGCAATATTTCTGGTGGACATCTGAGGCATAGAAGCCTTTGGGCACAGGACTGTTTGTATGCAGAGTTACTTGAATACTGAAATCTTGCTCACACATGGTTTCAGGGGGAAAGCTATGCAGACGGATGTTTACAGAGATGGCTTCTCCACCTTACATGACCATGCTAATGCAGGTATGATGCAAGTTTGCTGGCCAAGATCAAGTAGCCGCAGGCAGAGTATTCATAGAATCATAGAGTTGGAAGGGACCATAAGGTTCATCTAACCTCCTGCAATGCAGCAGTCTGATTGGTCCCAGAACAATAGGATTGAGATTGCAGCAGTCTGATTGGTCGCAGGAGCCACCCAATCCAGCTCCAGGTGGAAGTGAATCCGCACTCTGATTGGCATACAGGAGTATCCCGGAATTAGCCAATCACGTGGGGCCCATTGTGTAAATAGTGTATATAAAGCAAACGTTTTGGGGGAACTGCATTCCTCACTACTATGAGCTGAATAAAGAGCATGAAATTCACACTTGACTCCGAGTATATTTCAATAATGCAGGTATGATACAACTTTGCTGGCCAAGATCAAGTAGCAGCATAGAATCATAGAGTTGGAAGGGACCATAAGGTTCATCTAACCTCCTGCAATGCAGGAACAACAACAACAACAACAACAACAACAACAACAATTATTTATTTATACCCCAGCCACTCTGGGCAACTCCCAACAGAATATTAAAAACACGATAAAACATCAAACATTAAAAATTTCCCAATACAGTGTACCTCTAGTTACGAACTTAATTCGTTCCGAGGTCCGTTCTTAACCTGAAACTGCTCTTAACTAGAGACGTGCTTTCGCCAATGGGGCCTCTTGCTGCCGCTGCGCTGCCAGCACGTGATTTTCGTTCTCATCCTGGGGCAAAGTTCTCAACTCGAGGTAACTATTCTAGGTAAGCAGAGTTTGTAACCTGAAGCTTTTGTAACCTGAGGCGTTTGTAACTCCAGGTACCACTGTACACAGTTGCTTTCAGATGTCTTCTAAAAGTCAGATACTTGTTTATTTCCTTGACATCTGATGAGAGGGTGTTCCACAAGGCGGACGCCACTACCGAGAAGGCCCTCTGCCTGGTTCCCTGTAAGCTCGCTTCTTGCAGGGAGGGAACCATCAGAAGGCCCTCGGAGCTGGTCCTCAGTGTCCCGGCTGAACATGGGGATGGAGGCATTCCTTCAGGTATACTGGGCTGAGGAATCCTTTCCCCAATGTGGGGCTCAAACCCACAACCCTGAGATTAAGAGTCTCGCGCTCTACCAACTGAGCTGTCTGAGCTGTGTTGCTCAGTTGGTTCCCAGTGCTACATATTGCTGCCAGTTACCAAGAGGGAAACAGGGGGGAGCTCTGCCAGGTGCTGGTGAAACAGCAGAGCCATTCTGATGCGTCCATCAATGTCCCCACCACCACGTCGAGCTCCATAGTGCCTTGCCGCTCTAAGTAACTGGCAGCAGCATGCAGTATTTGGAAGCAAGCTGTGCAATGCCATTATCTCCATGCCACCCCACGGGCCACTACTGATAAGACCCCAGTTGCTTGCTTTGATAAAGCAACCTAGAATGTTATTGGGGAAAATAAGGCCACAGTGCAATCAGGGTCCATGTAAGAGTGTTTAATTCAAGGGAAACAAATCTTTGGTAATATGGCTACCAGGCACATGCCTATCTCTGGGATTTTTTATTGCAAACTAATGGGTGTCAGATACTGATTGAGGCTTAGAGGTCTTCTAGGACTGCATAATGCCAACTACTGCCTGTGACACAAACAAGGCTGTCTTAAGCATATGTGGCGCCGGGGTGCAAAGATCCTGCCGGCGCCCCCCCCCCCCTGGTTACCCAGTCCCAGACGTGCAGGAGGGCGGAGCCAGCTGGCCGCCTCAGCATCTTGCTGGCTCGGTTGCCCCCAAACCTGCGGCGCAGAGCCACCTGCAGCAGAAGAGCCCGCCACAACGCTCCGACCGATGGGCGGGCTCTTCCCTGGACTCATCGCTTGGGCCCCAGACTCTCGGCCTAGCGCCCCCAAGAGCCTGGTGCCCGGGTGCCCCACACCCCTAGCATCTATGGGTAAGAAGGCCCTGGACACAAAATAAAATTGTGTGAGCGGGCAATTCAGTGTATTTCTTTCCGTTGTTTTTAAAGGACATGAAAACATTAAGCAGCTTTGAAATATACAGCCGCTATCCCTATGGAAATCCTCTAAAATGAACTTGGAGTAAAGAAAAAAGAAAGAGATTTCTGAAGTCGTGCCAACACATCTCTTTTTGTTGCTGAGGTTTTTAGAACCAAAATGGATTGTGCAGGTGTTACCTTTTTATGGAGCTGAATGTGTTTAATCCAGTGGCAAACCGGTGAGAGAGAGAAAAAAGAGAGTTCCTGTTTTATGCACTAATAAATTTGGGGACTACAATGTCACTGGAAACACATTATGATCAGGAAGGTGGAACAAGTTTGTTCCTTCCCTTTGGGTGATGCAATGAATGATTGAACTTGAAAAGAAACAGTAAATCATTTGTATACAGTACAGACCAGCTAAGCCTTTTTCTTTTGAGCGAGAGACTCTGGGCTGTATCCAGTGTTAGCATTACGCCTCTGAGTAGACCCATGACAATGAATGGGCATGGCTAACTTAGGCCCATTGCTTTTAACGGGTCTACTCTGAGTAGGACATACTTAGCTACAGCCCACAGTCTGGAACTAAACAAGGGTAATTTCAGTTACCCTTTGGTTAATTTCATTGTACACAGGTTGTACATTGACAATAAAGGTATTATTATTAATTAATTAACATGGGGTCACAGAGAAGAATGCAACACTAGTGTACATGCATTATGTACACTTATGGAAAAGACATACAGTGGTACCGCGGGTTACATCCTTAATTCGTTCCGGGTTACAGTACGTAACCCGAAAAGGATGTAACCCGAATAATTCGTAAAAAACCCGAAAAATCGCTTCTGCGCAGGCACAGACCACGAAAACGCTTCTGCACATGTGCGAATCATGCACGCTTCGGGTTGCGCCTCCAGGTTAGCAGAGTTCGTAACCTGAAAAGTACGCAACCTGAAGCGTACGTAACCCGAGGTACAACTGTAATCAGCACCATGCATTCCCCTGCCATGTTTTATGGGTACCATCATCCCGAGGGGAGTTCTGGTTGAAAAACAATGGTGGGTGTCAGGCATTAGTGATGCTTAGAAACAAGGGGTGTTGAAAATGTTGAGTTTAGTATACAAAAGATGAACAGGTTCGATACACTGGGCGAGAGATTACAGGTATGATACACAACTCACAGCATGGGAGAAGCTATGGAATTGGGATCTGAAATTTACAGCATGTTGTAAGTTGAAAGAAAACTATATGAAAATGATGTATCGTTGGTGCTTAACTCCTAGTAAATTAGCAAAAATGTATAAAACAGGGGACAAATATATGCTGGAAAATGTAAGGAAAAAGAAGGCACCTTTCTATCATACGTGGTGGACATGTAAGGTAGTAAAAGAATTTTGGGGAATGATATATAATGAATTGAAAGAAATGTTTAAAATAACTTTTTCTTTAAAACAAACAAACGCAAAGCCTTTCTTTCAGGAATTTTAGGTGCCGAAATCCCAATGGAATAGAAAAGACTACTTATGTATGTGACCACGGCTGCTCAAATGTTATTGGCCCAGAGATGGAAAGAAGATAAAGTCCCTGCCAGAGAAGAATGGCAGATGAAGTTGATGAATTATGCCGGAATGGCAAAAATGACCGGAAGAATCAGAAATCAGGAAGACCAAAATTTTAATAAGGAATGGGGGGAATTTGTAATTTATCTTAAATACCATTGTAAACAGTTAAAATCGTTAGTAGGATTGAAATAACCCTTGTAGTTTAATGGTGAATTTTGGATAGAATGGAGATGTAAAAGATTGGGATTATTATAAAAGATGCTGGAGGAAATGACTAACAAAAGGACCCACAAAGCGGAGGAGGGAACTCCAGGAGATTCTATGGAATCTTGTGTTTATGTTGTATGTAGGATATGTGATTGTAAAGCTGTAATTTGAAAAACCAAATAAACGTGTCCCATTTCTTTTGCCTTTTTGTGCAATTCCCTCAAAACCTGGTTCATGCAAATACGGCAAATAGCAGTGTGACCTCTGGAAATCCAAACCATGTGAAAAGCAAGTGTTTGTTACTCCTCTTGCTAGAGACCTTGTTTGTCTCTGAACCTAGACCCACTTTCTCCTTGGGGACAGCTTGCCACTGAACTCTAGTAGGACTGAATGAAAAAACCTCATCCTGTTATGTTGTGAACAGCCCTGAGATCTATGGGTATACAGGTTGATTGATTGAATTATTATTATTATTATTATTATTATTATTATTATTATTAATTTTATTGATCTTTTCTGTGAACCACCATGAGACCTCTGAGTATAGGGCGGCATTAATTTAATAATAATAATAATACCTGATTTTCCTATTAAGATTCAAACATTGTAAAAATCCAGCAACGTTGCAGTGGAATATTATGCCAGCCTCACATAGCATAATATGCTATTCCATAAATGGTGAATTATTGAAATTCCTATAGAATAGGAGTTTATGTCCAGCTTCTAGGTACAGCTTATATAATTAATACCTACTGCAAGACCCTGAAAATAAATCAGACTTATTACACTTGATTGACATGCCATTTCATAAAAGCTTCACTTGTGTTCTCTCTTAAGAACAACACCTGCTGTTAGAAAATGTTTGGGGCTTTTTTTATGCAGAAAAGGGGTGAAGAAAACACCGAAGCATAGTTATCAGTACCGCACACCTGTATACGATTCTTCAGCTCTCTCTTTTTGCATTTAAGAGAAATTGAAGCAGAAAAACCGGTGCAATTATTCAAAGTATATTCTCAAAATGTCTAACCGACACCAAACTACATAATTTAAATTATCTGTTCAATATCACATTGACATTAATGTGAAAATAGCGGCGCATATCTTTCCACAATAGCGGAAGCCCCTGTTTCCTTGGCCGGGTGGGCTGATAAAAGTGGCAAAGGAAGATTCAGTTCAGTTGAAATCTATGCTAATTCTTGGTAGTCGGCTCCACTTTGCGCAAACTGCTCCCAGTCTCTTCCATTTGCAGCCTACTGTACTGCGCTCATTATGAAAAGCCCGCGTTCACACCGAGGGGATTCCGTCTTGGCAAATTCCGCTACAAACTGACCTGATGATCTGCACCTCTCGTACTGTGTGGGCTCAGAACTTAGTTATCCCGCCAGATTTTGGCACTTCCTGACCTGTTCTGACCCAATTCTCAGCTTCAAAACTATATAAAAAAATCAAATTGAAAATGAATATTTCTGGGGGGCGGGGGCAGCAATACATTCAGAAATGTGGATTAAAATTTGGATTTCCATGGGGGTGAAATAACTAAACAATTCTCCCTTTAATGCAGAAATGGGATGAGAGAAATTTAGTAGTCCTGAGACAGACACCACAAACTTTTCACTTCTTTCCACTTGGTGCATAATAACAAATTATTATTATTATTATTATTATTATTATTATTATTATTATTATTTTATATATTATATACCCCGCCCATCTGGCTGGGTTTCCAGCAATTTGGGTGGCTCCAAACAGAATTAAAAGCACAATAAACCATCAAACTATAAAAACTTCCCTAAACTGCCTTCAGATGTCTTCTAAAAGTCAGATAATTGTTTACTTCCTTGACATCTGATGGGAGATGCCGAACCACTCTGGGTGGCTTACGGCATATCTAAAAACATAATAAAAACATGTTTGAGCTGCAATCCCATGACCTGCGAACAACTCAACGGGACTTGCTTTTGAGCAGACACACAGAGAACTGAGGCAGCTGTGAGTAGCTTATATACATGTGGAAGGGTGGTGGAGAAGAAGAAGAAGAAGAAGAAGAAGAAGAAGAAGAAGAAGAAGAAGAAGAAGAAGTTTGGATCTGATATGCTTTATCACTACCCGAAGGAGTCTCAAAGGCTAACATTCTCCTTTCCCTTCCTCCCACAACAAACACTCTGTGAGGTGAGTGGGGCTGAGAGACTTCAAAGAAGTGTGACTAGCCCAAGGTCACCCAGCAGCTGCATGTGGAGGAGCGGAGAAACCCGGTTCACCAGATTACGAGTCTACCACTCTTAACCACTACCCCACACTGGCTCTCTGGAGCTGTATGGGTGGAGATGATGATGATGATGATGATGATGATGATGATACACTGTGCTCAATGGAGACTGAATTTTGTCAATGTATCTTTCTTACAAATCCAGTGTAGACAAGCCTTAGCAGAACAGGCTTCTCAATTTCATTCTGCATGGGGTTTTTTCTCTTAAAAGGAATTCATTTATAATTTATTCTCCAAACTGGCTCTGAGTCTCAACTGTGGGAAGCTGAAAAATTACACTAATCCATCTCAGGTACATTAACCTTCTTTTTCACAGGAGTAGGTCTATGAGTCAAATTGTGCTTTTTAAAGACACAACTATTTCCACTGACTGGTAATCCCCCTAATCATTTTTGTCAGTAATGAAACTTCAGAAATACTCTCTTCTTTTTTTCATACTCTGCGAGACTTCCCATTTATAAAGGGCATTTCAAATTATTTTTCAGTGTCTCTTCCTAGATAATGTTTTGGGTCTTTCATGTGTATGTGGTATTAAACTAAATGCTGCAAAGCTGTAAATGGTTTATTTGAATCAGCTTAATATGAAAATGGTCTGGACTTATTGTAATTTAATGACATTTCTCAAAATACAGATTATATATATATATATATATATATATCCGTAGTGCATTGTGCTTGGTTATTTAGAACACTGGAATAAGGAGGAGGAAAATGTTTATTGGAAGGCGGGGAAGTCTCATATTTTAACAATTATATTTTCACCTCTATCTCATTATTTTTACATTTAATTTCCACCTCCCCTTAAGCCACCTGTGAATACTCTAGCCTTTCCACTGTGGCTTTCACTAATAACAAATATCCAATTTAATTTAAAGCAAACATTAAAACGCAACAATTCCAATCATAACAAAATAGCCAATTTAAATATATCCAATACAATCAAATTTAAGAAATACCAATAATAAACACCCGCAGCAACCTATACAACAAAACATTGCAATTAAAAGTAAAGTTTTCATATGGAATTTGCTTCAGTGTAGTGGTTGTTATTTAGAACTTGGGTCATGCATGAGGCTACTCCCATCTCATCACAGGAAGAACACAGGAACATACCATAGGAAGCTGCCTTGAACTGAGCCAGATGATTGGTCCATCTAGCTTAGTGCTGTTTACCCTGATTGGCTGTGTCTCTCCATGATTGTGGACAGAGTTCTCTCCCAGCTCTACCCGGAGATGCTGGGGACTGAACCTGGAACTTTCTGCATACAAATCAGATGCTCTATCATTGTCAGGTTCCCAGGTTCCCAGCTTGATAACACAGTAAGCATAGCTAATTAAAAAGGAGGATTTATGGCAAAAACAAACAGATAACTCCGGACTGCTCTATGAAGCCTCAGGCACCATTACTCAAGATGATCCTTCTGAAGACTGCTTCCTGTGTCTACAGAATATATTGAACTTTTGCACCTTACATCTTTTGTTTTGCTTCCTGTCTAGAAGCCTTTCCGTTCACTGGCTCCTTGGACCGATTGGATCATCTCCAACCCCTTCCGTTTCCGATAAACTTTCTCTGTGCCTGTTTGAGCCTGTTTGCTCCTCCAGAGAGCTTTGGCTGTCTTCCAGCCTGCTCTCAGCCACTGCCTCCTCAGCCGGCCCATCAGGGTCATGCAGAGCCGAAGTCTGCAGCTGTGGGTTCTCCCCTGTCTGGCTAACATCAAAGTCTCGCTGTTCCTGGCAGCCTTCTGCAGTTGTCTACAATCTTTCACTCGTAGCTGGCTCATTCCTGAGCATGATCCTTAAAAAAAATATTTATACTTTTCAGATTTATACATTTCACTGATTTTACTATCATTTTAACATTTCAAAACTCTTTCTGCAGTTCCTTAAAATTATCTTTAATATATTCTGCATATCCAAATTAACCTAATTTGCTCATTTATTCATCTACTTTAAACCATTTCCATTCTTTTATAAAAAGTTTGTTATCTTGATTTCTTCTCCTTCCGGTAACTTTTGCCATTTCTGCAAATTCCATATGTTTTTGTATCCATTCTTCCTTTGCTGGGACTTCTGCTTCTTTCCATTTTGGGGCAAGTACATGCTGCTGTACATGAATATGTTTCTATCCCTATAATTCCCAAAAGAAAAGCTTCTGGTTTTTTTTAAAAGCTTCTGTTTTATTTGTTATTTGTTGTTGTTTTTTGTTTTAATTATTATTATTATTTAAAGGTTATTTTAAATGTCTTCCTCATTTCATTATATATCATTTCCCAGTAGGCCTTAACCTTGCTACAATAGCACCACATATGAGATAGATAGATAGATAGATGTTTATTCGGCATTTGCGCCCATCTTACAATACAAAAACAGAACAAACAGAACAAACAAAGGAGAATCAAATAAAACAACGGCACCGTACAAGCCGCAAATAAAAACACAACTCACAAGGACCAATATTAACACTTCCATAAAAGCATATCTCAGAGAAATTTTTAAAAAGTTAAAAATTTAAGCATAAAACTAAAATCAGTGACTAATTTCGTTTTGGAAAACATATTTGTAATTTCATTAATCAACTAACATCCCATTTCGTCTCTTATACGCAATAACAGCTGTTAGGAATCTAGCAACCTGCAGGGTTATGTAAGGGTCCACATCTTGAAGAACCCAAGCAAGACATAGGTCAACTGGCTTATCAGCAATAGACTGAATTATCGGATTTAATATACTGGCACGGATCGAACTGTACATAGGGCAATTGAACATTACATGCTGTAGAGATTCAATTGATTTATTTTCACAGGCACACATGGGGGAAACTTGGCCCTTAGTAAATCTGTGACTCAGCACGCTTGATGGGAAAGCATTAAACCTAGCTTTAATGAAGGCGTATCGATGAGAAGCAACCGTGAGAGATGTTAAATAAGATGGAACTTGGTATATAGGGGTAATGCCAATATTTAACGGTGAACAAACTCCCCCACCAGTTAAGAGATTTTGATATAGCTCCACATCTTCCAGACTTTGATTTATGCACCTTTTTGCCGCTGCAAGATCCAATTTGAGCAATTCAGAAGGAGAAATCTCATAAGCCAGCAATTTGGCATGGATTTTTCCAGTCCACAAATTTGTGAAATCATCCCGCCACATGCATTGAATAAGATAGTGGTTCGGGAGTTTATGCCAAAGGGTTAGCCAATAAATCAAAACTCGCCTCCACAAAACTGACTCAACTGAGGGGATCTTCATTTCTAAGCGAATGGCTGCATTACTTACGCATGATGGTAGTTTTAAGAGTTGGCGTAAGAATTGGCTTTGGACTGACTCTAAAGGTGCAAGATTTGCAAAGGCAGCCCATAATGGGGCAGCGTAAGCCATTGTGGCCATCACTTTAATGCTGTACACTTTCAGAGCTGCAGGAATGTATAAGGCCCCCTCAGAAAAGAAAAAACGGAGGAGAGAGTGAGTCAGGGCTTTTGTCTTATTGTATAAGTATTCGACTTGTGATTTCCACCCCATATTGTACTGAAAATAAATTCCTAAATATTTGAATTTATACACTTGTTCAATTTTCGTTCCCTCCAGTTTCCACGGATAGAGTTTCCGACTCCTTGAAAATATCAATACTTTAGATTTCGAATGATTAATAGACAGGTGATTTAAATGGCAGTAGGTCACAAGAATCTTTAGTGCCCTCCTTAAACCCACTCTAGAGTAGGAGAGTAGCACCGCATCGTCTGCGTAAAGAAGTAATGGACAGCGATAATCTGCTATACGCGGGGCGTGAATAAATTTGTGTGCGTCGGCTAGGGGGTTCCTCATATCGCTGATAAATAAGTTAAAAAGTAATGGCGCTAGAATGCAACCTTGGCGTACTCCCCTATTTATTGGCACAGGCTTAGATAGATCACCAGCAGGTGTTAGTCTCACCCTGGCCACGGACCCGTCATGAAGTTGGGAAATAAGCCACAGAAGCCTTTTATCTATACCCCAACAGGCAAGTTTATCCCAGAGTATTTTTCTCGGGATACTGTCGAACGCTGCCTTCAAGTCTATGAACGCAGCGCATAGTTGGCCCCGTCGGGGTGTCGAATATTTCTGGGCTAAATGATAAAGAACAATTGCCTGATCTGTTGTGGATCGGTTTAATCTAAAACCAGCTTGTTCGTGGCCAATCAAGTTAGCCTCGTCAGACCACTTTGTCAACCTTACCAACAGAAAACGGGCATATATTTTCCCAATGATGGATAACAAACTAATGTTTCTGTAATTCCCTGGGTCACCAGGGGGGCCTTTTTTATAGATAGGGATTATAATGGCCTCCTTCCACATTGCTGGTATTGAGCCAGTGGCATTTATTGCGTCAAAGGTTTTAGCTAATATCCCTGCCCACCATACAGAATGAAGCTTTATAGCCTCGGCCGGAACCAGATCCGGCCCAGGGGCCTTACCAGTTTTCAACTGAGCTATCAATTCAAGAATTTCGGCGGGGTCAGTATTTGGCCAAACAGGAAGGGGACTAAAGGAAGGACCCAAGTGAGTGGCTGGAGTCTCTGCCACGGAGAAATACTTTCTCAGGAACTGTTCCCACGTAGGGGCCGGAATAACCGCCAAGGGATATTTCCTCGTTCTTCTATTTATTAAGGACCAAAATTTTCGGGAATTATGAGATTTTGAGGCAGCAATTATCGTCTGCCAGCGATTTAATTGCCACTCCCGTTTGGCCGTTTTCTGGGCCTGTTTATATGCCATTTTGGCCTTGGGGTAGGCTGGAGGTAAGGTAGAAGCACCAGAAAGTTTATAGTCCTTATATATAGTACGTAGCTGGAGTCTGGCTTGTTTACAGGAAGAGTTAAACCAAGGGGCGCCGAGTTTAAAATCCTTATTAACTCTATGCACAGATGAGTTAAAAAAGCAAGTTAAAACTGCTGTCAGGCAGGAGAAAAGATTCAAACACTTGACAGGGTCATGCGTGGCTAATCCTATGTCCGGCTGGACCCCAGGCAGTTTTTGGATAAAATCCGCATATCTTTGGGCGAGGGCGGGAGACCATTTAGTCCCCCTTATTTTAGTAGTCGACTCCTCGTTCACCCAGATTGGATGGGAATGCTCAATCAGTTGCCAGTCAACACATAACTTGGCTATTAGAGGTAGATGGTCACTGAATTGAGCGTTATCAATTTTGAAGAAGGTAACATTCAGAAATAGATCCCGAGAAACCAATACGTAATCTAGGACACTATTTGATTTTAGTCCCAGATGGGTAAATTCTCCCGGTATATCAGGAGGACATCTGCCATTTAATATTATTAAATTAAGGCGTATGGCCATCTGATAAAGCATCACTCCTGCCGCATTAACTTTTGCATCCTTAGAAATTCTGGGGGGGATATGATCTGAGTCATAGTTTTGAGAGCCGGGGTCAACCCACCATTTGGATTTTATAAGAGCCTCCCGATTTGAGGCTATCCGGGCATTAAAATCACCTCCAATAAAAGATGGAACATTTGGAAACTTGAGATAACTGGAGAGTAAAAAATCTTCTAGGGATTCCCATCTAGAAGTCAGTTCAGCGATTAACCCTCCTGGAGGGAAATAGACATTTGTAATCAATAAGGAAAACTTTTCTCCAGAGATCAGCCCAGTAAGGGCATAAGGCGGTAAGGCATACACAAGGGAGAGTTTCGCCCGCAGTTTAAGGGAAATGCCGATTATAAGGCCTCCTTTAGGTCGGCCACCATTCGGTGAAGGGCTGGCAGGTAGAAATATAAGCTCGAAACCATTTATCACAATTTCCTCCTCCACCCAGGTTTCTTGTAGTAAAATGATAGGAAAAGAATTAATATATTTTTGGAATTCTGGGTCTGATATTTTACTTTTCCATCCCGCAATGTTCCAACTTAATATTGAAGGCTGAGAATTCCTAGCTCTTTCAGTTAACTGTCATTTGGAAGGTTGGCTCAAATTTAATACAGAAAGGGGTGGAGCAGCAAAAAAATCAGTTATTTTCCTCTGATGAAAACCCCCCCGCAGAGGCTGTATTGGAGGAATTGCAAAATTGTCTGGCTGTTGATCCTGGCCGCTTGTCCTGCTAGGGGTGGATCCTCGGGCGGAAGAGGCCGCCTTTTCCAAAAAAGTTTGGTGGACTGACATGTGCAACCCAACTAGCTCAGCAGATGTTTGTCCTCTCCGGGGCCTGCTACTGGTCTTTTGGACTACTTGATTTATATGACCTGTTGGATCTTCAATCAATTCTGTCTCTGGTCTTGCTGTTAAGTCTGTAATTCTCTCTTCTCTTGGTTGGTCAGTACTATATGAAGGTTCCGGGATTCGTGGGTAGTGAGTTAGTAGGAGAAGAAGAAAAATCAGGTATTGATGGATCAGGGAGGGTTGATAAGGTCGGCATTGGTTGGTCATGAATGGGTTCCAGGTCCGGCAAAGGGAGAAAGGGATTTGTCTAGCTGTGGTATATCATGAGTGCCTTCTTCTGGTAAATTTGTCAAGGGCGGATCATGTAGATCTATTAAAAGTAAGGAGGGTTGTTCTACTTGAGGGGAGGGGCCGGTGATTTCTTCCTGGGATTGTTCCTTGTCCTCCAATGCCGACGTACATTTGGGTTTAGTTATTTCAAGTTCCATATGATCTGGTTCCTCTGGGATATAATGTTCACTATTTGAGGATGGTCTGCTGTTGAGCTTCCTAATAAGCTGGAATTTAAGTGAGTCCAGCCTGTCGATAATTTCTTTTTGTTCCGCCGCTGGTAAATCAGCAAAGGAGGCAATAAGTTCAATTTCTTCCGGTGGAGTCAGGCCAATTTCCAAATGGTCACAGTTCTTTATTTGGGGGGTGGAGGCCACATAGCTCTGCTCCTGTAGCCGAACACCCGGTCCGTCATCCCTTGGTGTTTCAGGGTTGGGTGGTTTTGAGATCTCTTTAGTTATTTCCTTCAACACTAGAGGTTTAAGCGTAGAGTCTATAAAGACTCTTGTTGGTGTTATCCCACGACGTGACAAAAATATTTTCCTTCGTATTATTATGGAGGGAATTCTTGTAGATTGGAACGCAAGAAGCACTCTCTGGGATCTGTGGTGGTGGGCAAGGGGGAGGACCGCACAAAGGTCAATTTGTGGTACCTCAATGTTTAACAGCACCATCAGGAGCTCCTTGGCTCCACCCAGAGTTCGCCATCTAGCGTCCCCGTTTTGAATAGTTAGGCCAACTTTTCTTGCTTGGAGAATCAAGGATTGATGGCCTACTTGAAGGTTAGGGTTGTATTTAAATTCGTCAGAATGTTTGTTATTTATGGGCAAACACCTCATCCACATTCTCTCGCCTTTCTCACCTGGTGACTTGACACAGGCTGACGACAGTGGAGTAATAGCTAGCTTTTGTTGTAAACTATGCAACTGGGAGGAGAGATCATCAATTCTTTTGAATATACAATGCAGGGTATTGATTATTAGATGTAACTGTTCAAATGCCATATGATTAGCCGTGCCAAGGTCCGATTCCTCCTTCTGAGGAGGGCCGCCTCTATTACTGTTGGTCACGACGCTTGTTATCTGAGGCATACTTTGCTCTTCATCTTTAAGTTCTGGTACGCAATCAATCAAGGGATTGAAACGGTTCTGAGTTTCTACCATGTAGGTACATTCCAGTAAGTTACTCCCTTCTTTAAAGTGGCATGAATCAGCCCTTGTTTGTTTAGATTTCGGGATGGAGGAGGGCAGTGTCTCCTCAAGGTCTCTAGGACGTTTCCCATATCCCATAATTCGGATTTACAAAAGGGAAGGTCAGAGTAGCATACAGCTTTCGTGCCTTAAAATGCCTTAAGGTATTGGGTGATTCAGCGTTTTCTCTTCCGAAGTCAGTTTCCCACTGCCCAGGGATGTTGTTTTGGCCTTATTCCAAAAGCCCCAGGACTGTAAATCATCACAACCCAACCTATGTTACTTCTGGGGGCACTTGACTTGCTTCCAATAACTTTCAAAAGGTTTTGGAGGGGGCCCGAACGCCGAAGGCAACTCCCTATGTTCTCACCGTGACCTTGTCAAGCTAGGAGTTTGTCTTTTATCCCAAGAGTTTTATCTTGGTCTCGTTATTTCCTTTAGGGGGATTCTACTCACTCAGCTGTAGTAGAAGCTCGCTGCAGATTTTCTTCTACTTTCTCTTTTCCTTATCGGTTAAAAACAGTAATAAAACACTGATGAAAGCACTACAACACAAATGCGGAGCTCCAGCCGTGCCTCCACCACCGACGCCATCTTCCTCCTAAATCTCACCACATATGAGAAAAAGAACCTTCTTTTAAACAATACTTTTACGTTACATTCCAACAAGTCTCTCTCCAGTTGTGATATTTGTTCCCCAAACCTTCATATCCTATCTTTCTTAAATACTTCTTTCAAATGATGATATTATATCCATATTGTTAAGTTTCCTGATAATTCCTTAAATTATTTAAATTTATACTCTTCTCCCTCCATTGAGCTCTATCCTTTCCCTGATCTTACCCCAGCTGGATGCACATGGCAGGTGGACAATGCCAAGACATTCAAGAACCTTCTCACACATGGTTCTAAATGGATATCAGGCTTGATGTATGGTGGACATATGAACATACAGAAAAGCCCTGTATTAGTCAGACCATTGATTCATAGAATCATAGAATCATAGAATCCTAGAGTTGGAAGAGACCACAAGGGCCATCCAGTCCAACCCCCTGCCAAGCAGGAAACACCATCAAAGCATTCCTGACAGATGGCTGTCAAGCCTCTGCTTAAAGACCTCCAAAGAAGGAGACTCCACCACACTCCTTGGCAGCAAATTCCACTGTCGAACAGCTCTTACTGTCAGGAAGTTCCATTTGGTCCAGTATTATATGCTGCAGATCTGTGATGTCTTGGGCAGAGGTCTTGCATGTAAGGTGATGGAGACTGAACTTGGGACTTATTGTGCATGTACTCTCATCAGCTCCATGCACCCCCTTGACTCAGTATAGAGAGATGGGAAAGGGTGAAAGGAGGAGCAGCAGGAGGAGCAAATCTGTCATAAAAGAAAGGCATAGCAGGGAACCTGTGGTCGTGGCCCCCCAGATGTTGTTGGACTCCAGATGTTGGTATTATACAACTATGTATAGTCCAAAAAGATCTAGAAGTCCATAGGCTCCCCATTCCTGATGGTCAAAGACACTTCCCAGCCAAATGAATGCACGCAGTAGATAGTTAACTCTTTATTGTGAAAGATAACACAGCCCACTTCTACAGCTATGGACACCTATGCCCAGCAATCTAGTGTCTAGACATCTGTTTCCAGGTCTGTGCTCCATGGATGAAGCTGGAGAACTGAGTGGGGTGGCAAACAACATTGTCTTGTTCTTCTCCTCTCTTGTGATGTCTTTCAGAAGCTTGAGAACTATCTAAAAGCAGAGCAGCACTTGGCAATAATGGAAATAAGATTAGACTCAGGTGATGGGTAGTTCTGATGTTACTCAGGTCTGATGTTACTCTATCCGCCTGCCTGCCCTCCCATTCTCCAGGAGTGGGGAAACTGGTGTCCTCCAGTTGTGGTGAAATTCCAACTCCCGTCAGTCCCAGTCAGCATGGCCAATGCTCTAGGATGATTGGAGTTGTAGTCCAACAATATTTGCAGGACAACAGCTTTCCCATCTAGCCTTATCCCCAGTTCTCCCCTCAAATTGCTCAAATACTCTTGCCCTAATGCAACCCAATTCTCGCAATATCCGTTCAATGGTATCTTCTCAGTCTTTTGCAGGCCTAAGTTGGTGAGGCTAAAGCAGGTATAGATGCTTAGGACAAGTGTGCCCTAAGGGAAACAAATTGCCCATATGGGAGCCCTTACCTGAAAAGTGTCAGAATCCTATGGAGGTGAGAGTCATGATGTAACCCAACCTTGTCCTCCTCCTCCTCCTCCTCCTCCTCCTCCTCCTCCTCCTCCTCCTCCTCCTCCTCCTCCTCCTCCTCTCCTCTATTCAGCGAGAAACCAACATTGTCATTTGCCCTTGGATTAATTATCCTAACAACATCAAGAGATTTCATAAACTAGTTCACAGGCATTATACTTTATTTATTTATTTATTTATTTTTACATAGAAACCACTGTACTTCAAGCTCTTTTAGATTTCTGGATTCAAATTAAATCGAATGGCTGCTTCTTCTTCTTTTTTAAACCTTTTGTAGTTTCTGCTTTTATAAACAAGGATGTTTTATGATCCAGACTGAACTTTTAATATTTAAATGACTGAATGGTTCCCCTCCCCACCCCACTCTCACCCCCTTTAGGGATATTGAATACGCTGTAATATGTTGCTTTTCAACAAACCATGTTTCAAATTGCGTGTGATCAAGAACGAAAATTTCACTTGTGATTTATCACCGAGCAAGCAAAGTACTTTAATTGCTTCCCTCTGAGATGAATGTTGTCTCGATTGAATTTTGCAAATAATTCATGAGCATCCATGAATATGCATGCTTTACCCTGCACGGTGTAATATTATTAATCTGTCTTTTCCCTGGAGCAGAGTAATGGATAAAATAAAAAAGGGGGAGGGGATAAATCCAAGGGAAAAAAAGCTGATAAACAAAGGAATTTGAAGGAATTTGTGTTTTTATAGCTGGCTAAG
Organism: Lacerta viridis; assembly: GCA_900245905.1. Taxonomy (NCBI): domain Eukaryota; kingdom Metazoa; phylum Chordata; class Lepidosauria; order Squamata; family Lacertidae; genus Lacerta; species Lacerta viridis. Next base: position 19,607 of record OFHU01003661.1, on the reverse strand, counting down.
GCAATGGTTCATTGCTTTTTATGGTGGACTTTTGCATAGATTGTGCAATGACGTAGGTTCTTTGAGTGTCGCTGTAACAATACAGGTTATAGAAACAAACTTTCTCCATGTTTGAAATATGCATTAGGTTGCAGGGGCAACATCATTCTTTTGTATGGCAGCACACTTTGCAACCGAAGTCTTTCTGTAGCATTTGTGGGGAACTTTCCTGGTGAAGCTTGCTTGCCTGATTGATTGGAAGGCACAGGAAAAGGAGGTTCCAAATAACCCTGCAAGCTCCCAGTGGCAGGGTATCAAAGCTCTGCGTACACACAAGCACACCCGAGGCTGGTGGCTCAAAGTGGCACCAATCAAACTCCAGGGACCAGTGCACAATGCAGAGCCCACATCATGAAAGTGGTGCCTGGTGAATGTACGACACATCACAGTGGTTGCAAGGAAACCACCTAAATATATGTCAACTGAGGAAAGGAGATGCCTTGTGATTACTGTGCTTTGTGTGTAGGAGACAAGGGGGTTTTTAATTTAGAAAAATGTTAAAAATTGGCGGTCGTCTTATACATGGATAACGCATAAGGGTGACATGAGATTGGTTGCTGCCGTGAGCCAGAGTTTGTCAGCGGCTATTGGTCATGTTATTGGTTGCTGTGTCAAGGGCTGGTGATGATTGTCTGTCGCTGCGGCAATTGTGTGGGCGACTGGCGGGTTCTGCCAGTGAGGGGGCAGACAAGAGGTTGCTTCTCAGATGCGTGCGAGTGGCAGTGTAGGTCTGGTGAGTGATCGATTTTCAGCAACCCCCCCCTTAAAAAAGCTCAACAACCCCCCCCCCCAAAAGCTGAACAACTCTGGGCAATCCTCCCCCTCCCCAAACAAAAGTTCAGCAACTCTGGGCAATCTCCACCCTTTTTCTTAATTTTGAAGCCCCCAAAATAGGGGGCATATTATACATGGGGGCGTGTTATACATGGAAAAATATGGTATGTGGATTATGATACTGGGGAATAACATGGCTACTACATGTGTGTGTGTGTGTGTGTGTGTCAGAGAGAGAGAGAGAGAGAGAGAGAGGAAAAAGTACCACGTTTTGATAAGTTTTGAGCCCAGAAGCACAACTTGTAACAACCACCACCACCACCACCTCCTCCTCCTCCTCCTCCTCTTCTTCTTCCTCTTCCTCTTCCTCCTCTTCTTCTTTTCAGTGAATTGCTGTAGTTCTGTCTAAGTCAAATGGGGTGCATGTATTTCTCTGAAACAAGTAAATGATAAAATAATTTTCTCATCAGCTTTCAGCCACCCGCTCCAAGATATGAGCCCATTTTATTGTGTTGATTTGTTAATGAAAAGCAGAAGAGGAGAGAAGGATTATCTGTGCTCTTTTCAAGCTGTAACAGTAATGGTGAATAATCCTTTGAGACGAAAGGGTCAAACCCCTTTGAATCTTGATGGTAGGTTTCTTCCCCAAATGCTTAAGTTTAAAGGATTCTCATGATATAGACTGCCGGAACTGTAGGTCTGAAAGAGAACTGAAGGTCAAAGAGTTCAGTCTCTGTCCATGAGGTAGAATCTTCCATACTCTTGGAGAAGGCAGAGTTGTGAAGGTTCTTGTGGCCACCAGGTTCCCACGACACTCACATTTTCTGAGAAGTCCTTGGGTTAACTCTTTAATTATCCCAGCTATATTAAGTATATGTAAATGCTTATTTTGTCCCCTCCCTCTATGAGTTGTCCCCATGTTCTCCCAACCACTTGGTGACAGAGTTGGTGTGCTCAGGAACATTCCAGTTGCTGAAGAACAGAGCTTTTGAGATGTTTGCATAAGACGTGAGAAGGAGTTAATTTCCTTCATGACTCTAAATCACCTCATGGTACATGGTTGGCCAAGCCAGTTGCCATGGTAACAGCCCAGTCCCCTGTCTATACAGTGGTGCCTCGCAAGGCGAAAATAATTCATTCTGCGAGTGTCTTCATATAGCGAATTTTTTGTCTTGCGAAGCACCAAGGTAGAATAGCGGTTTTCGCGGGAAAGATTTTTTTCCCGTCTTGCGGGGCAGCCTTCCGCTAGCGAATGCCTTTCGTCTAGTGAGTTTTTCGTCTAGCGAGGCATTCGTCTAGCGGGGTACCACTGTATCTGCGATTAATTCATATCAGCTCAATAGTCTATTGGTCTGTTCATCTGTCTGTTAGTTGGTTAGCTGGTTAGCCAGTCAGTGCTACTTGTCTGCATACATCTGTATCTGCAAACGTCTACAAGATGTATATATTCTATGTCCAGAACTGTTTTACTGAGCCTTATCTTCTGCAACTGTAAATTTACTGAACTTTCTCTGCTTCTGTGTGGTGACTGGTATTGGGAGCAACTTCCACTGTGTGGGTGTCTCACCTCAGATCCCCAACAATCTGATCCAGCTTCTACAAGACGATTTCCAAAAGCTTTGCATGGTATGCAACTAAAATGTTGCAGTACTATAAGGATTAACACTAGTGCAACTGGATTTTCCCCCCTTCCCTGCTCCACGTGCACTCCACCTCCTCAGATCTGCTCCAGAGCTTTTAGGGGGGAAAAAACAGAACAGATTTAGGGGGCACATAGGTGGAGGCGAGTGGGACAGCATTCCATTGTGCAAGAAAAAAAAATCCTTGTATTAACAGAATATTCACCTAGGTCCTATGTTGCATGCAATCTACAATTCCTTAAAGGAGCAAAACAACACTCAGAGCCATCATATTAATGAGAGGGACAAAAATGGCATTGTGGGGCACACAGAGGACAAGAGAATTATTCTAGGACATAAGGAATCCAGTAGCAAATGCCTGTGTGCAGAATGGCAACAAGGCAAAAGAGCAGTTCATAAGTAGGGGCTGAATTTCACATTTTTATTTGAACCAGCCAGCTAGCTCTTTGGCTGCAGGCTTCTGGTTTTAGACTGTCAACCCCCTGGGGACAAGGACCTGTCTCTTTTGCATGTTAAAGAGTGGGGGGGGGAGCAAAATGCATTATGCCCTAGAAATAATGATGAAAGGATAGCTTTAGGTGAGCCTCATGCAGATAGTTCAAACAAGTTAGTTCTGCCAAAGACTACAGAGTTAGGTTTTTTCCATATTTTGTGTGTGTGTGTGTGTGTGTGTGTGTGTTACACATCAGCAAACTCCTATTGTTTCTGGTTCTGCTGTGTTTCCTGTGCATTCTAAAGTCCCCAAATAACTAAAACACAGCTATCCTTTGAAATCTGCATTTCTCCACATTTTGTGAGGCAGTTCACCAACCAAAAAAGAGTTTACGAAAATAGGGCAAAGTATGCCCCAAAATGAACATATTAGTGAAAACAAAATGAAAATGGAGTGGTGTGTGTGTGTGTGTGTATGTGTGGAGCAAACTGGTGCAGAAATCTGGAGAACTAAACTGAAGATTGCAAGCCTGAGAAACTCAGAGAAAACAAGAGAGACAGATCCACCCATTCCTGATGGTGGAGTGTCTTATATACCTTAGCTTCAGTTAATAATAATAATAATAATAATAATAATAATAATAATATAATATTTATTATTTGTACCCCGCCCATCTGGCTGGATTTCCCCAGCCACTCTGGGCGGCTTCCAACAGAAATCAAATACAAAAAAATATCACACATTAAAAACTTCCCTAAAAAGGGCTGCCTTCAGGTATTTTCTGAATGTCAGGTAGTTGTTTATTTCCTTGACCTGTGATGGGAGGGCGTTCCACAGGGCGGGCGCCACTACCGAGAAGGCCCTCTGCCTGGTTCCCTGTAGCTTTGCTTCTCGCAGTGAGGGAACCGCCAGAAGGCCCTCGGCGCTGGATCTCAGTGTCCGGGCTGAATGATGGGGGTGGAGACGCTCCTTCAGGTATACAGGACCGAGGCCGTTTAGGGCTTTAAAGGTCAGCACCAACACTTTGAATTGTGCTCGGAAACGTACTGGGAGCCAATGTAGATCTCTCAGGACCGGTGTTATGTGGTCCCGGCGGCCACTCCCAGTCACCAGTCTAGCTGCCGCATTCTGGATTAATTGCAGTTTCTGGGTCACCTTCAAAGGTAGCCCCACATAGAGCACATTGCAGTAGTCCAAGCGGGAGATAACCAGAGCATGCACCACTCTGGTGAGACACTCTGGTGAGTCCTATAGTGTCCTAAACTTTTAGTCTTTTAAAAGCTATATAGATTGGCTCAAAAACTTAGGCATAAAAAGTTCCCCCCTCCTTGGTTCTGTCAAGTATCTTTCCACATAACAATCCTTTGAGTGACAGGAGCCCAGCAACAGATTCCCATTCCTTTTTTATGTGTTTGTTCTTTGTTCAGGAGGGGGGAAATATATCAGCCCTATGTAAGGGCTGTGTCTGTATATTATGCAGCACCATTCGACATTAAAGTCTCGTCGTTATTGCTCAAACAACTGTTTCTTTCTTTTTCTTATTGGCAAAGGTGGAAGAAACTAAAGGGCAGAAGGGAACTTTCACTCAGGCAGTTCCATGGTAAGAAACGTAAACAGCCTTGGTGTGACTGTTGAAAATGGAGATGAGAGGAGGAGATGAGCTGTGGCAGCCATAGTTGATCGAATATTAAGGCCATATTTTGCAAAGAAAAAATGTGAAGTCCGGGAAAAGCCGTTTCTTCAGAGAGTAGAAGGAGAGAGAGAGAGAGAGAGAGAGAGAGAGAGAGAGAGAGAGAAAAGAGAAATAAATTGAATTGCTTTCCAATTGCAAATGTAGTTTAGGTGGCAACCTAGAAAGGTTGGGAAAGAGCAGGAAAGAAGCCTTTGGAAGTGAAGGGAGCCACAGCGCCCAGCTAAATTTAGAATTTCAATAATCCCATTTTCATAGGACTTCACATTTTGACTGCAACTCAGTTAAAACTTGTGACATATAGGATCATTTCGCTCTAGACTAAGAGTGCAATCCTATACATGTCTAGTCATGGGTAAGTCCCAATGAGTTCAGTTAGGCTTACCCCCAGGGCGCCCAGGGGTTGCCTCCATGCGGCAATGCCGCCCCAGGCACCCAAGAGGCTTCCTACCCCTCTGCCTGTTCCTTGATACTTGCCTGAGAAAGAAAAGAATCAAAGTGATGTCCCAAGAGCCAAGGCATAACAGGATTGTCCAACTGTCTCTGGATTTCTTCAACAGGAGACAGAATTCCTTCACGATAAACGTTTTTAGTCGATACAGATAGTTCTCCTTCCACCCAGCTATATTAAATGATCCACAGATGTTCTAAATAAACCCAGAGCAAGTGACCATAGTCCCTTTAACCCAGGTGTTTAAAAGGGGCAGAGTAAAGGAGCTTGTGATCCAGAACAAGGATCAGAGTTTGTATTGTAGGAACAGGCAAACTGTCGGTGGAACTGTATCTATCATACATTTTTTCTAACCACACCCACTGCCTACTTGAGCCTTCATTTATAAAAGCAGCAGCATGCTCTAAGTGACAGACCTCATAATATGAAAGTAAAAGCCAGCTTGCACTTATTTATAAATCCTTTCTTAACCTCAGACACTTAGAACCAAATATGCACTAATTTACCTGTTTTTTGCCAGTTATTTAACTGCATTACTGGAAAGGTTCGGAATCAATATAGGAGCTGCGGCAAAGCACAGACTAAATCTAAACTAATCTGTCCATTTTTGATGGATTCAGCTCCTTCCATCTAAAGACATCACAACCAATCAAGTTCCATTTATTACCACAGTTTTCCACATACAATTTATTGAGGTTGAGCTATATATAAACAGTATCCCATTTTAGGATAGAAAGCAATGAAGCACAGAGAAGTTAAGCAACTTCCCTGAGTTTATGTGGGGCAGGGGAATGGGAGAAGGAAGAAATCTAAAAATATATAGCAATTTATTCTTATTCAATTCACCACACTGTTAGACATGACACTTGTCTTGGTAACCACAGGGCAGATCTCCTGCTGAGACATTGCGCAAACTTTCAGTTTTGGAAATTATACTTGGATTCACAGGAGGGTGCAAAGCTAGGCTTGCCTTGAGTCAGCATTCCTCTGAAATGCTAAGAGAAGCAGAAGCCATCCTTGCCCTGGAAAGGCTTGTCCTTCAGTGTTTTGGTGTGGAAAGAGCAGTCTTGTTTTCTTACCCAGTCCTTCAGACATGAACAATATAGCTTTCACTTTGACAGCAAAAGAAACAGGGTTCTACTTCAGCACTAGCGTCTTAAGAGTGGTTTGTCAGCAATAATTGGAAGGAAGGAAATGAGCGTGCCTGTAATCAGGTTATGTGTGTGTGCATGTGAGTGTGAGGGAGGTAGAGAGAGCAGGACTGGCTGGACACTGAGGAGTGGTGGTGAGATACTGTTGAGTAAGTACAGGCAGAAGTGGGGATGGTCATTTTGGACTCACAGTTGTCCATGGAGTCGCAGGTCAATTCTGTGTCCAGGGCAGCTCTCTACCAGCTCCATCTGGTATTCAGGCTGAGACCCTACCTGCCCATGGACTGTCTTCCCAGAGTGGTGCATGCTCTGGTTTTCTCCCACTTGGACTATTGCAATACACTCTACATGGGGCTACCTTTGAAGGTGACCCAGAAACTACAACTAATCCAGAATGCAGCAGCTAGACTGGTGACTGGGAGTGGCCGCCAAGACCATATAACACCGGTCCTGAAAGACCTACATTGGCTCCCAGTACTTTCCAAGCACAATTCAAAGTGTTGGTGCTGACCTTTAAAGCTCTAAACACAGCCTAGGCCCAGTATACCTGAAGGAGCATCTCCACCCCCATCATTCTTCCTGGACACTGAGGTCCAGCTCCGAGGGCCTTCTGGTGGTTCCCTCACTGTGCGAACTGAGGTTACAGGGAACCAGGCAGATGGCCTTCTTAGTAGTGGCACCCGCCTTGTGGAGTGCCCTCCCATCAGATGTCAAAGAAATAAACAACTACAGTGGAACCTCGGTTTCCAAGCATCTCAGAAGCTGAATGATTCAAAACCCGAACACCAATAACCCGGAAGTGAATGCTTCTGTTTTCAAACGTGCCTCGGAAGTCAAATGGCTTCCAAGGCGTGTTTTCCCATTTTCTCAATGGAATTTGCCAACCGCCCATTGCGCCTCGGTTGTCCAATGTTTCAGAAGTTAAACAGTCTTCCAGTATAGATTACGTTCAACAACCCAGGTACCACTGTATCTGACTTTTAGAAGACATCTGAAGGCAGCCCTGTTTAGGGAAGTTTTTTATGTTTGATGTTTTATTGTGTTTTTAATATTCTGTTGGGAACCTCCCAGAGTGGCTGGGGAAACCCAGATGGGTGGGTATAATAATAATAATAATAATAATAATAATAATAATAATAATAGACTGACTTGGATGAAGGGACCGATGATCTTGGGGAGCCTGCAACAGCCAGGAGACAAGAGTCAGGGGCAGAAGAAGCTGCCAGATTGGAGAATGAAGAACAGGTGCAGGAGGACAGAGAAACAGGTCAGGCTAGTTTTTGTTTACCACACTAGTTGCAATACACACACAATTGTAAATACTAGACTTGTGCAAATGTGTGCCTGTGTAGAGACATAATTGGATACGTTGAAATGAATATGCTTCCTAAGGATACTCACCTGAACAAAACAAAACAAAACAAAAGTTGCTAATTTTACAAAATAATGAATTTTAAGAAATGGAAAATTTCACGAAGGAGAATCACTGCGGTTGGGAACTTTCCCTTCTACATAACTGCCCTGGAATTCCTGGAGATGCAGGCTGCTTTTTCCCTTTTCCTCCAGCAGAACCACTTTTAGGGACAAAACCATCTCTAGAGTCAAGGCATAATAGCTTTCTAATATTGAAAGGACACCCTTAAGTGATTTTTGTGATACCATAGGAGCACTACGGGGCACTCTTCGTTCCAGTTGCAGGTTGTAGACGGCCTTTAGGCAAGATGCTCTCAATCTACTGAGCACCTCCTCCTCCCCAACAGTGTTTCTGCTTCCCATTCACTTGCCTCTCCCAATGGACCTGATCCACACCAACTCTCAGAAGTGAGACAGCAAGGAGGGCTCTTCTTTCAATGCTTGTTCACTTGGAGAAGACAGGTGGACAGGTGGAAGCAATGAGGAAGATGGTCAGAAATGGCCAGGGGGCTCCAGTTTTTGTCAGTAACCCCCTTTTTTAGGCCATGAGACCGAGGAGGCGCTTGACAATGCTGATTCCAGGCACCAGCCATGAGCACTTTAGTGCTGCTTCACAATGAGTGGCAAGTTCATAAATGGCTCTCAGTCTAAGGTTCTCTATCTAAAAGAGAACATAGCCCTGTAATGGAACAGAACTGTGTTATGTGCCCTGCACAATACATTGCATGTCTTAATGTGGATCGGGAGTAATTTCTCTTGCATTATTGTTATTATTATTATTATTATTATTATTATTATTATTATTATTTGACTATCCAGATAGGCTATTAGGAAGAGTTGTGCTTAATTGATTCTCAGCACCAGTCTCACCTAGTGCTTCTGCAAATGAATGGCAGAAGGGACACTGGAGGAGGCAATTGCAGCACGCTACAATCGCCATGAATTTTGAAGCAACTTTCCAACAATCTGTTTCGAGTGGGGGAAAGGTATTGACTGTTGTAATTTGCACAGGACATGTAGGCAGCTGAAAAATAATAAACAGACAGCAGACTACCTTATATTTGTTTTCAAAATGCCATGATTAGTATCTCACTGAAAGACACACTATTTTCACAAGTCTTAGGTGTAATCATTTGCAGGATGAGAAAAAGAAAGCACATTCGGCTGGTTCTATTTTATTTTTGTTTTGTTTTGTTTTGTTTTCAAATTGCAAAAGTGGCAAGAAGGCATCATTTGCAAGATGCAGTTTGGACACCATCAAGTTGCACCATCATGCAATACAGGTATTCATCTTATTGCACAGCAAGCTGTTGCGAATGAGATATGGTTAAGTTCACTAGCAGAGACTGAGTCATATCCCCTGCTTAGTCCTAACATTCATACTCCACTTGCCTTCCATGAAGCTCAGGACAATGCACATGGATGAGTTTACAACATTGTAACCTCGCAAAGCCCCTGAGAAGTAGATTTTGCAGAGAAAATCAACTGGTAAACTTTATGGTTGAGGAGGGATTTGAACCTATGCAGTAATGGAGAAAGGGGAGTGCGGTGGGGGGTGGCCTGCCCCGTGTGTCATCCTGAGGGGAGCGGTGACATTCGGTGCATCGCCTGCCCGCCCGTGACTCCCAAACCTCCTCCGACTCCTGAGCTATCAAAACAAGTGGGAAGGCCTCTGGCAAAGCAGCACAGCTCCCCCCTTCCCCCAATGGCTCGGAGGCCTTCCCCCTTTTTATTGACAGCTTGGGAGTCGGGGGAGAGTTGTGGGTGGGTGGCTAGCCCCCTGGGACACACGCGGCTAGCCCCACCCTGTGTGTGCCGCTCTGGGTGCCGGAGCACCTAGCACCACCTCTGAACCTGTCTCCTTATTCCAAGTCCAGAACTAGCCACTGCTCACTGCGTACATTTATTACTTGCACATAGTTGCATTCCCCTGAACTAGCTCAATCTCAGTTATTGACTTCACTAGAAATGTGGGAAGATTGCGTTCCCCACTTTCCCCTTGCATGAATATTTCCAGGTCAATGTTTCCATCAATATGGTTGCGCACTCAGAGTCAACAGGCAACGCTTGCTTCCCTCTTAGCTTTTTGATGCCCCTTCATTTGGAGAGATTTACACACAAAAATCTTTATATTTTACTGCATTTCTAAACGCGTTCACAGAAACTAAGGTTGCCAACTTTATTCTATTCTTTTGCCGACACAGTTCCACTGCTTTTAACTATGGCACAACCAGCAACAATTTGAAAGGCACAACTTTTCTTAGCACAGGTATAAAGTGAAAATAGGGGTGTCCTAAGGAAAAGTGGGACATTCCGGGATCAAATCAGAAACCAGGATGGTTTCTGTAAATCCAAGACTGTCCCTGGAAAATAGGGACTCTTGGAAGGTCAGAGTCTCATGTCTTCAAATGTACACTGAAGTGGCCCAGTTGATTTCACTGGGGTATAAGCTCACCCTTAGCAATGCCAATTCACAGACTTTACATTTATTGCCTGAACCAGATGTGGGTTTAGAATCTTCTCTCTCTCTCTCTCTCTCTCTCTCTCTCTCTTTTAATGGAACCAATGAAATGTGATTGGGAAAGTTCCAGAGCTTGTTTTTAACTAATTGCGCAAAAGGGTCCATTTTGCTTACATGATAGCATATTAAAATTCCAAAGCCTTCCATTAAAAAAAAAAAAGTTATGCGTGGAACCATTTGTGGTGATATATTGAACAGCAATTTGTCTGTCTATAGCTCCCTATTGAGATGATGTATCAAGCATCTGTCAGCTTTGCTCCGAGGGCAGCTGCAGCCTTCATGTTTTCACGCCAAATTATATCTGACATTTAATTCAATATCCAGAGGAGCATAATAGAGGGAGGGGGGAAATACGCTAACCATGGGGGTGGTAAAACAGCAGGAAGCTCCATTTGCAAGAGAGGATTCAGCGGTGTGCCCCTGAGTTCTGCTCTCTGCAATACTGTTTAATAAGCAAGCGGCTTGGCGAAAGAGACTTGAACATTCAAAGGAAAGGAATGCTGTGGATGCCGATGGGTTTTAAGAGGCAGTCCCTCACCTCTAGCCCTAGCACTTGCCATCACCCTGTTTCTGAAAGCACAATAGTGAAAACAACAAGGTGCCATGTCTAATCCTAAAACAGAAATCCTAAAATTTGCATTTCGATTCCTTTTCAAAAAAAGATTTTCAATATTCTTAATGTTAGCAAGCGTCATGCAGTGGCGTAGCATGGGGGGTGGGCACTGGGGTAGTTGCCCCGGGTGCAAAATTGTTAGGGGATGCAAAATTTCAACACCCAGGGCTGCCTCAATATAGCTGCATGCTTCCATTGCTGGGTTCCGTTGGAACGGCTTCTCCATGCCGTGACCTCTCCAGACAACAGAACAACTCTTCTTTTATTTTCTCTGTGGCTGTGATCTCCTAGGTGACACAGACACCATTAGGCAGGACCATACTCTGTCCATTTCCCTCCTTCCTCACCTCACCCCTCTGTGGCCCCGGTGGCCCCGGTTGCTGGTAACCCACGCTATGCCACTGGGTTCATATGCTCTAATGGTCTGACTTGATAGAATACTTCTTCCCATGGTCGTATGTGGAGAGCCAGTGTGGTGTAGTGGTTAAGAGCAGTAGACTCGTAATCTGGTGAACCGGGTTCACGTCTCTGCTCCTCCACATGCAGCTGCTGGGTGAGTCACCACACCCCAACTTCCCCTTCAACCTGAGGTTCTCCAGTCACAGCTCCAAGTCTAGAGCTATCAGAAAGAATATTGTGGCTGGACAGCAAAGCCTCAGTTTTCCATGAGTACCACAGATCATCAGGATTCCAGCAGCTTTTAAGAATAATGAAATCACGTCCTCAGCCACAATCATATTAAGTCCAAACACCAACAAGTCAGGAATCTACACAGTTGTGAAGGCTAACCAACTAACTTCAACAAATGGGAGAACTAATAGAACCACAGGAAGGCCCAATATTCAGAGGCGACTTCAATCTCTTATGCTCCATCAGGGGCTGGGGCAAGGAGATGTTAATGTGTTTTAAATAGAAAACGCTCTGCAGCCACCATGAGACTCAGACTTCGGTCTTTAAAAAAGTATTAGACAAATTCATTAAATAGGGAAACTCACCTTGAGACTCCTTCGGGTTCTGGGATATCAAATCCAAACTCTTCTTCTTCTTCAGCTTGTAAACCACCTTGAGTATTGTAAGACAGAAAGACAGTATACAAATTAAAAATGATGATGATGATGATGATAGTGAAGTGCTGGTAGTTCTTCTTCTTCTTCTTCTTCTGTATAGGAGAAGAGGCCACAGGTCAGGTGCCATGACTAAACTCCGAAGGAAAAACTCCAGTAAAAACTGGAGGAGGACCCAGATTTGGTATCCTGGCATGTGGGTTCGTCCATTTTCTCATGGCTGTTTACTTGTGATGTGCACCGAATTTGCAAACTGACTTGCGCCAGCCCTGGATCAGCCTGGGGTGGAGTTGATCCAAAGTTTCGGATCAGGTGGGCACAGCCCTAGGCAACACCATGTGTTTCAGGTACAGAATCTTCTCTCTCAGAATACAGGGTGATGCAACAGATGCCTTTCAGATTAATCATGTCAAAATAACAAATTTTGGCATGCCAAATTTGAAAGGGATCGAGGTTCAGCAGGGGAAACACTATTAATCAATAAAGCTGAACCAAGCTGATGTTGTATGGCAGACACATGCAACAATGTCCCCAGGGTTATCTGCATCTCTTTTTAGGGATGCTTGAGAAGTCCCATCTTTGTATATTTAGTTATGAAGTGATTGGATGCAAAACTCCTGGACTGATTTGGTTATACCCCAGCATTCACCTTTCCCTATTGCTGTGTCATAGTTCTTGGTTTTAAAAATGTCTAAAGAGTACATTTTAGTATTGCATATTTTGAGGGGGGAAATGTGTTTAGAAATGCATATTTTGCGAGATAATAATTTTAAAATATGCATTTGAATTGTTTTTATTTATTTATTTGTTGCATTTATAACCTGCCTTTTTTCTTTAAGGAATTCAAGTTCTCCCCCTCCCCAACTGATCTTCACAACAGCCCTATGAGGTTAGGATGAGAGGCAACAACATTAAAAAGAGAGGTTTGGAGGGAGGCAGAATTGCAGATTAATGCTGAAGCAAGATGGAATAGACTTGAGAGTAAACATACGTAAAAAGTTGCATGGATCAGGAATAGATTGATTTGCCCATCTCTTTGTCTCACTGTGTGTGTGTTTCTGTTGTCTTTGTCCATGGAGTTTTCTTGGCAGGGATACTGGAGTGGCTTGCCAGTTCCTTCTCCAGGTGGATCACGTTTAGGTCCAAACTCTCCGCTATGACCTGTCATCTTGGGTGGCCCTGCATGGCAAGGAGAAGGGGACGACAGAGAATGAGATGGTTGGACAGTGTTCTCGAAGCGACTGGCATGAGTTTGGCCAAACTGTGGGAGGCAGTGGAGGATAGGGGTGCCTGGCGTGCTCTGGTCCATGGGGTCACGAAGAGTTGGACACGACTGAACGACTGAACAACAAGTGTGTGTTTCTATCTCTGTCTGTCTGTCTCCTCATCCCATTTTCCTGGATGGATAAATAGCCTAGAGATACCAAACTTGTTCTTACAAAAAACAAAAAAAAATCTGTCTGTAGAGAAAGAGTTAAGGACTCCAACTGCTGCTTCTCCAGGTGAATTCAAATCCACTCCTGACTACTTTTTCATTTAAACAATGTTGGTAGACAGTTACATGCATCCAGCATGTAAAGTTCTACTTCGGCCTTGAGGAGACAAAGGGACTTAATATACATAATAGACCTTTTACTTTTGAAGCCCCATCATTCATCTGCTAATAATAGCAGAAAAAGGATCTCTCCCCAAATTAATAGGCACTAGACAAATGTCACTCTTTACACCTGCGGTAGGTAGAATAATTTGGTTAGAGCAAAGCATCCTGCTAAGATCTTATGTGATGGAGGAAACTCTTCTGTTCTTATTGTGAGTATGGAAATTAATTAGCCTTCAAGAGAATATGATTGTACAAACTGCGTGACTCATCATCCCTGACAAAATGTCATACTGGCTGAGGCTGATGGGGAAGGCTGATCTAAACCAACTCAGTTGAGAGTCAGATGTCTTGTAGGCTAATTATGCCTTCTCAGGGGCAAACTACAGATAATTCCATTTCATGCAACAAGCCATTGCATATTAAGAGTAAATCATAGATGCTGAGCATGACTAGATCAGGTGAAGTAGAGGAGTGCACAGGGGGATTACCTTCCCCATCAGTGCAGTTCTCTCTGCAGCTGTTAGTGCATTGGGAGCAGGGAAGCGTTCTCCCAATGCAAATAGCGCATGGGTGATTAATTATGGGATTACAGGGTGGAGGGGGAGAAAAATTTAAAGCCTTTCTACTCCTCACCAGTCCCAATCCAGATCAGGCACACTGCACCTGCTATTTGTTTAAAAAACATTGTCCACACAATGTCCAACTGCAACATCCACTGAGCCCAGTTAGGAAGTCATACCAGCCCAAGTTTTCCCCTCAGTGGTAAGGAAAAGGCAATCTGCACATGCTCAAAGACATTATTGCTTTATTTATTATTATTCTCTGGCTCCAGAGTTAAGCCCCAGGACTGAAAACAAGTTCTAGGAATCACTGAAGGTATAGTATGCATGCATGTTCAGTGGTTTTGGGTTGGTACATACTGACAGGTGTCATGAACAACCATAAAAATCTTCCGCATCATAATAAATAGTCCAGATTTGAATTTTGTAGAAAGCAAATCATGGGTAGATGTTGTGAAATGGTTGAAAGGCATTAACTATTCAAATGCTCAGTGTAGAAACATTTTCATGTCAAATGCTATTTCCCAAGGTCCACATCTTAACCTCTTTTAGTATGCTATAAGAAATTTTATCTTCCCACAGCGTTGGAAGTGAATCATAAAGTTTTAATTAAATGAGATAATCTTAGAGCTGAGCCAAAATGTTTATAGGTTTCAATTTTCAGTTGAAATGCATGGCATTTCTAATCAGGGACTGCTAGCACCTCTGAAAAGAAGGGGTGCTCAGATACCCACCCAGACCACCAAGACACTCCCACAACACCTTTCTTTGGCTCCACTCACCCAAAGATCCCCCTGTCAGCCATTCCAGTTAAATGGAGCCACCCTTTTCAGAGATACTGCTCCTCAAAACCCTAATGTTGGGAACTAATAATGCTTGAGCTTTGCGCCTTCTTTGCATTGCCTGCTGCAGGCATTTGGCTGGCTTTTATTGGAAGGAGAGTTCTGGACTGTATGAAGACAAGTGACTTGCTCAGGATCACAAACTGGGTCCAAGGCAAAGTGAAGGCCTAAGCCCCAGTCAGCAGAACACACCTTTGGCACCTTTGTTTTATTATTTATTGCATTTACAACCCATCTTTTATCCAAGGAGCTCAAGGTGGCATACATAGCAGGTTCGGCTGAAAGGCAGTGACTAGCCCAAGGTCACCCAGTGAGTTTCCTGGTTGAGTGGTGATTTGAATCCTGGTCTCCCAGGTCCTAGTTCAACACTCTAACCACTACACCACACTGCCTCTGGGTTATTATTTATTTTATTTGTGTATTTTATTACACTGATATTCTGCCTTTCTTCATCATGAAGCCCAATGTGTTGTATATGTGATCACCCATCCAGACACTGACCAGACCCAACCCTGCTTAGCTTCAGCAGGTGGTATCCTCATGTGCCTTGAAACTATACCCTGGGATGGTGATGACTGCTACTACTCCCCACATTGCTTTTCTCCATGGCTTCCACCTGGAAGTGAAAAATCACTTTAACTTGTGATTTATAATTGTGACTTCCGAAAACAACTCCCCAAAACAACTTGCCCATGTTGTTTGTAGCTGGAAAAGGATCAGAGAGGGGAAGGGCTAAACTGCACCCCCTGACATCCCCTTCTCCCACTCAGATGCAGGCAGCCTGCTCCAGACTACTGTACAGTCTGTGTGTGTAAACCCACAAAGAATGGGGTCCAACAGCACCTGGAGAGCCACAGGTTCCTATCCCTCTCCTGTGCACATAATTTGAATCAGAAGGCCACAAATTAACTCCAAGGCAAAGATGCACTCCTGAGTTCCAAATATCAAGCTACTCCATTTGCCATTCTTATTCTGTACAGGGTGCTGCCTTTATTGTCCCTGCTATTTAAAACATAGCTTAATAATGTTAGATGTTGAAGTGGTTACCAATACAGCAGTATAACCAGTGGCAGCATAGAAACCAGTTGTCTAAGCATTTTCATCCCAACATAAGGTTAACATTATGAAGAACAGGAATTACAGAGGTTTCTGAACAGCTGAGTACTATATGCTCATCATCATTCTAAGGCACATGCTGATTCTAATATATTTTCACTTCTTTCATAATTTGATCATTCTGTTTTTTTTAAAAAAAAAAAATCATCGTGTCTTTCATTACCACTATTACTATTGCAGAATCCTAACTTTCTGCAGTTCTTTATGATATATTGTCATCACCTCCACTGTATACATTCAGGTTTTTGGGACTTTGCTGTTGGCCACAAAAATCAAAACCTAAGTAAATTTTAAAAGACAGCACTCAAAGAACACAGGGATGGATGGCTCAAACAGGCCTGAAGGGAAAGTTTATACAGATTAAATTGCAAACCTAACAGACATCTGAGAATGGTTGGGTCTCAGATGCAGTGGCGTGCCGGGGGGGGTGATGGGGACAGAGTGCCCCGGGTGCCAGCCTGGGGGGAGGCTGACACTCGGCGCCGCCATCCCCCACTCCCAAGCTGCCGCCCAGCACCCCTTCCATGCGGCGGTGGCAACTTTTAAGGCTGCAGCGCGCGAGCAGCAGCACAGATGCCTGCCTGTACTGCTGCTCATGCGCTGCAGCCTTAAAAGTTGCCGCCGCCGCATAGAAGAGGTGCTGGCCACTCGCGCCCGGCATTAAGTGGTCCCTAGACATGGCGCCCTCCAGGCCCTACCTCACCACAAATCCTGGTGGGGTCCCCTAATATGCCACCCTAGTGTCTCCTCCTCCAAAGTGAGCTTATCAAGGATGGATGGCAAGGATGGGTGGAGGGATGACAATAGAGGCCAGAGACATAGCCCCCTCCTGACCCAATCTATCCCTTTATCCATGAGAAATAGATCCTAGTGATTCTTTATCCATAACAGCCACATTCTCTCTCTCTCTCTCTCTCTCTCTCTCTGTGTGTGTGTGTGTGAGTGAGAGAGAGAGAGAGAGAGAGCTCTTTCTCCTTCCATCTCCCTCAGCTACTGGGTCATGCTCAGGACAAACATCTTAAAAAAACAAATGTAACCCTGACAGAATACAACACCTGGCATTGCTGAAGTTTACCTTGATGGTGTGGGGCTAAGCCCCAGCCCTTGCCACCATCCCGCCCTCAGGTTATGGCTCTCAAAAGAGAACAAGTATAACCAGTAAACCGTTAGGCTGGACAGGTGTCAGCACAGCACATCTGATTTTACTGTGGCATTTTATTGTTCTGTAGTTTCAGTGGTAGTGTTTTTATTTAGTCTTATATTATTTATGTATCATTTGTAAGCTAATGTAAGTGCCATTTTAAGGTCATAAGTGTAAACGTAATGAATAAAGAGAAAGCTAAACTGTGGCATTCTGTTTGACCAGAGACTGTTATAGCAATACACTGAGCTGGGAGAGAAGGAAGGCACCATTTCTGCCTATGCATATTTTGTTTTACATTAAGGTAGGAAGAAGCAGATGATTCTGAACTGCCTCTTTTTGCATGTAACTCTTACCACCGCCTTATTCTATCAACTGTTTGGTCTGGCTTTCAACATGACCTTCACATGGGTATACAATATGTGGGAAGGCAGGCATACATCACTTCTACAACATAGATGCAAGTATCATTCCAGCTGCCTTTTTCAAAGGATTTCAAATCCTCAGAAGGACACTATGAAGTCTTATGGTATTAAAATCTCATATTTTAAAACAGCCATTTGAGCCAGCATTTTATTTCAAAGAGTTATTTAATGGCATTGGGAAAATGCTTCGAGAAGGGAGCTGACTGAAATATTAGCATATTTCTATACATTTTAATAATCTGAACATTACTTTCATGATTGCTTCCTTTTAAAAAGTGAAATGGAACCTCACAAATTCTTTCCTTCTTCACCACCCCAGCACCAACTATCACCACAGGTAGTATACAGGTATATGGATCAGTATGTGGAATGGGGAGAAATTAGAAATTCTGTAGATACAAGGTAACCATGCTTGGGTAGTAATTCACTTTTAAAAGCCTTGAAAAGTACACACAAAACTTCTACATCCATATGTGATCAGTTGCCCTGGGAAAAAATCAAATTCAAACTGAGATGAGACACAGTCTTTCTTTGAAATTCACACTTCTCTGAATTTTGCAATGTGGTTCTCTAGCCAAGTAGTGTACAAAAATGCACATGCTAGGGTAAGATGTGTTTTAAAAATGCATATGGCAGAGAAAATAATAGAAAAAAATCAAATAAAATGTGTTGTGGTAGGGAAAACTGGTTTGCAAAACTATTAGACAAAATTACATACAAATGTGTATATTAGGATAAATTCACACTAACTTTCATAAAGATTTCAAAAAAAATGAAGAAGGATGTGCTAATGTGGACAACTGAATTTAAGATGGGGGGGGAGAGAAACTGAGAGAAACCAAAATTGATTGATTTCCCATCCCTATTGGCCAGAGAGTGTACTGGGTACATACAACCATAATTTAGGTCAAGGTAAACCCCATGCAGTTGCCTTCCATGTGTTCAAACTGAACACCTGAAGAGGACTTTAACGACTGAGCTATTATTTTTGTGGTCTGAGTAAAAAGGCAAATGGATTGTCCTTGTTAGGTAGTCACTCTAGATTACCCCACTCAGTGATTTTATGTAGATGATAAACAGCTTGGGGAATAATATTGAACCCTAAGGAACCCCATGCTGATGGCTAAACAGAGCCAAAGAGCCTCCTCAAGCATCCAGTTAGGACCAGAACCACTGCAAAGCAGTGCCACCCACGCCTTACTCAGAAAGCCGCTCCAGTAGAATACCTTGGTCGATGGTATCAAAAGCCACTGAAAAGTTGAGAGGAATTATCAGGGACCCATTTTCCCTGTCTTTCTCTCAACAGAGGTCATCATACAGAGCAACCAAAGCAGTTTCTGTGCCAAAACTGAGCCTAAATCCTGGGTGACCTAGAAAAATCAGTTGTTGTAGTTGTTGTTGTTATTGTTGTTGTTGTTGTTGTTTTCGTTGTTTTCGTCGTCACCATATTTATTGATCACATTTTCTATTTTAATAATTTAAAAGTCCCAGGTTCAATCCTTGGCACCCACAGGTAGGTGTGGGAGAGACTCCCTGTCTGAAATCTTGGAGAGCTGGTGCCAGTCAGTGTAGACAATAGTGAACTAGATGGACTAATGGTCTGACTCAGTATAAGTCAGCTTTCTACATTCCCCATTTCATTCTCTGTGCTATTATTCAGTTGTTTGATATTTTCCCCCGTAGTTCTTAATTCTGTACCATACTAGAAAACCCACTGTGTATCTGTGGGTTTACTAAAATATACTATGTCAACTATAAACAGATGGGTGCAGTTCTGTCTGGGGATAACATTTGTGTGAAGGTGGCAGTGTGCATATATGTTCCGCCAATCCCGCTATGGGCTTAAAAGGGAAATCCGTTTTCCAGTCCTCAATTTCTGCGGGTGAAGAGCAAATTCGATAGCCCAGCATTAGAAACATACGAATTAAAGCTGTTTGGTGTGCTTATCAATAGTGGAAGTGGGACAGGGTTCCAAAATTAAAGACATTGGAAAAAAGCAATAAAGAGTTAACAAGCCATTATAAAAGATATTGATTTTCTCCTGCAACCTAGCATTGAGATTCACCTTGATGCAACTAATTTACAGTAATAAAAACAAATCGAGAATGTCAAATTTGAACTGGGCTGTGGTAAA